>JAOXNO010000063.1:5698348-5709107 GCA_028565335.1 Limnodromus scolopaceus | reverse complement strand
TTCCTTGGAGATTTTCAAGACCCGCCTGGATGCCGTCCTGAGTAACATGCTCTAGCTCTGGGCAATCCTGCTTCAGCCGGGGAGTTGGACTAGATGATCTCTATGGTCCCTTCCAACTCTCACTGAATTTCACTGAATTTTTTTAAAATTATTTCTAGGACAGCATTTAAAAAAATGGGTTCATATCAGCCTGGGAGACCCCAGAACATCCTAGGACTTCTCATGTGACATAAAGGCTCGGTCCCTTTGCTCCATTGCTTTCCCACTGCCAGAAAGGGCTGCAGCTTTTTAACAGTCTTGCTCCAGGTAGTGGTACCCACACTGTTTTTGACTGTGAAGCCAGTTTGCACAATTTCAGTATCAGGAGTTGACTGTA
The DNA here is from genome assembly GCA_028565335.1 of Limnodromus scolopaceus. Classification (NCBI taxonomy): domain Eukaryota; kingdom Metazoa; phylum Chordata; class Aves; order Charadriiformes; family Scolopacidae; genus Limnodromus; species Limnodromus scolopaceus. The sequence continues at coordinate 5,708,731 of JAOXNO010000063.1, read as the reverse complement.
GCCCTCCCCTCTGGGGGGTGGTCACCTCTCCCTATGGTCTCACAGGCTGCGGAGTCACAACCTGATGCATCTGAGGGCTTCCCACCTCCTGGGAGGAGCTGCGGAAGAGCAGAGCCCATTTTGCAGGAGCTGATTAAATGAGTTTTGTCACGCTGCAGGACTTCCCTCCGTTTGCAGCACTCGAGGTAAATGAGGCTTACGTAAATGGGGGACAGATGAGAGCTACACGGGGGCAGCGGAGATGCTGTCTCGGAGCCTCCCTCTGCAGTGCTGCTGGTGGCCCTCTGCCCTGACCCTGCCTGCCCTGCTATTCTGGCTCAGGCTGCTAACGATGCTGGCACAGTTCTGACGAGGCACCTCCATCCCCACCGGCACCCCCCCAGCTATTCTGACCCTCTCTGCGCCCTTGCTTTGCTCAGCAGGGGCACCTCCAGCTCAGCCTGAAGGGCTTCTACGGTTCTGCTCCCGGCCGCTGGCTGCCCATCAAGCCCAACAATAGCAGGGAGTTTTAGTGATGGAGATAAATATTTCTTAAGAGCACGGGTTCACTTTATGAGTGATCAGAACAGCTTTTCAGGGACAAAACACGGATTTAGAGCTTAATCCCTGGCTCCTGCTGTGTTGCGAGCGCTCTCTAAAACCTTTGTGGACACCAAGGCCATTTTGGAGTTTCAAAGTTAAACAATCGCTCTCTCCCTGCTCCTTGTAAACAGCAGGAGGACTGGAGAATCAAAGCCTCAGTTATGAATATATTCTTGTTCTTAGGTGTCTCCCTGCCTTGAACATACTTGTGTGTCACGACTCCAAATCTTCCTAGCTTATTTCCTCTGCTCAGGGCTAGAGCTGGTCGGAGAGGTTCAAAACAATCACAGTCCCCCTGATGCATGGATATGTTGCAAAGAAAAGGGAATTTTAGCATAAATAAATATTAATTTGGGGTGGTTTTTTTTGAAACTTTTCATTTATTTGCCATCTGTGATTCTTCTGATTTAAAAAATCATCCCATCATCCAATCAAAGACAGGAGAGGACGAGATGGGGCTTTGCTGACTGACCCTGTGGCACAGAGATCACCTTTTAGACAGATGAACCCAATGGTTAATCTGTGCCCAACAGGCTGAAAATGTACTGGACAAAGCTAAAACTTTGCCAGGGTGAATCCAACTGATGCAGTCAGACTCCAGTGCAGATTTCATATCCCCTTTAGAAGTGGGAGTTCAGATCAGTGAAGCCCTTGCTTCGAATTACACTTTTTTTGGCCATCCCTAAACTTCTGGAAATATCCTCCAAACGGAGTAATAAGATGCTCAGGAAGAGAGAGGGGAAACGCAAAAGATAACCCATAAAATCTGGAAGGGGAAAAAAAAAAAACACATCAGTGGACAGAAGGCTTTGCTTTGCGAGCAGTTGAACCATTCAGCCAGCCACAATAGTCTGTTCCCTTCCCATTCTTTACGCCCCAGCCCTGGGCATTTGTGGTTATTATCTCGCCTGGACCAGATTGGTGTTGACAAACAAAAACCCAGGTAGCTTTGATTTTTCCTCCTGTGCACGGTCAAAGGGAAGAAGTCATCTGCCCCTCGATGTCTGGTTTTTTATTTTTTTATTTTTTTTCCATTGTCCTCACTCTACTTTATTCCCTCCGCACCACGGCACGGTACAGAGATGTGAATTATGGCAGGAGGTGAATGGAGTCTTTGAAAAAACTATTAGAACAATTAGTCACTGAGGCACGGCGCAGGGGGAGCGCGGAGGGGTCAGTGCTTCGAGGGCTTGAGTGCTGTGAGTTTTGGAAAGGTTTGGGCTGGCTGCAGAGCTGGTCCTCCGGAGGGGAAGCAGAAAGAGAGAAATGCAGAGAAAAGGCAGGAGTGGTGGCAGCTGCTGCCATCAGCTGTCCTGTGACCTAGAAAAGGGAGCCCGACAGCAGGCAACGTCTCTTTTGGCTCTGCTTCTCCATCCTGAGCTGGTGTGGGAAGCAATTCCCAGCCCTGCCAAGGTAGAAGGGTGAACAAGAGCTTGGGAAAGCAAGGAGACAACAGGACAATAGCAACTCCTGAGAGGTGACTTGCTGGAACGCGGAGAGTCCTCCTGGAAAGGGAGGAACCTTCCGTATACCTGCCCCTTTCCTTAGCATCTCCTCCAGGCAGCCACTGGGAGAAGGGACAAAAGCAACATTGAGGACTTGGCTTTACCTACTGTCACCTCTTCTAAAATGTGCAATTACTGTACAGATCTCCTTCCGTATGTACTTGGAAAGAAAATGTCTAACAAGGACAGTGGTCAATGACAGCAGTGCGATGTTGCTCAGGGCACATGCTAAAGATAAGGATTATTTCTTCCATTACAGATCTGGGGAGCTGAGCACCGAGAAATCCCCCACAGGCTCCAACCAAGGCTGCCTCAGAGCTGCAAACAGCCCTAGACCATCATATGTTTCAATGGAGGATGCTTCTTCACGCGATGGGAAGGGGGTCTGGCAATCTCTAGGGCAGTTAAATGGTGAGCACTAGCTGTGTGGATGGGGGAGCAGAAACAAAGACCCTCAGAGTCAAATCGCTGCTGGAAAAAATGCACTGAGGGTGAAAAGCTAGAAAAGGGAATAATGCTAGCATAGCGCTGCCGTTAATTTAATGTTCATCAGATCTAATGGGAGGTTGGGTGGTGTGTAGGCTTCCCTTCTGTGCTACTGTCCCCAGAGCACTCCCTCTATCCTTCAGTCCAGGCTGGGAGGAAAGCTTTTACTCCTCCAAAATCAGACTTTGTGGCAATGGAAAATGAGATCATGACTCTCTTGCTGGCAGGGTGGTGTGAAACAATGGTGTTATAAAAAAAAAAATCGTAATCTCTTTAGAAAAGAAAGGCCTGGTCTCGCTTGGCAGGTGTTATTTATTTTTCTTAGCAGAGGGAGCAAGAGACTGCAGCTGGAATCTCCGGTTGGCTTCCCAAGGTACTGCGGTGACATTTTAATGATCTAATTCCCCTCAAAGGTGGCATTTTCACTTGTTCCCCTGACCTATCGCTGTACATTCGCTGTGAAACAAACTATCTGCTATCAGCCCTGACATCTCGGGCTCAGAGGAAAAAAAAAATACATAAGGCTGTGATACTAATGCAATGAATGGACTCTTCACCCTGTTAATCCTTATGAGGATGGAGCTGGCCATCTTCCCCATGGGCTCTAGAGCTACAAGCTCTTTGGGAGCACATCAGCGTGGTGCCGTTCACCTTTGCAGCTCCCACGGGCAGAGGCTGTGACTGAGGGTGCCACCTGCGTGATGTTTCCTGGCCCATTTACACTCTGAAGGTGATGCTCATGCTGCTGAGACCCTCTTCTCGCTCCGCGGCGTGGGTCTGCCCTGTTCGGAGCCGTCAGAGCAGGCTGGAGTGTCGTTTGTGAAAGGCATGGCTTGGACGAGATGACCTGCAGAGGATGGGGCTTGCAGGATGCCCTGCCCCACAGCCAGGCTCCAGTTCCCATTCTCTGGAGATAAACTAGTTCATGCCGGTGTAAAATGTGTGCAATGAATAACACAACTACAGCAAAATAGTTTATGTAAAGCACTGATGTGGAAGAAGTTTCATAAGAGGTTTCATACCTCAAAAAGTCCTTTTGACAAAAATAGAAGCATTTTCTCTAAGAAAAAAAAAAAATACCAAGTTTCTTGCACAGTCTTACTGTCGCACTAGTGCTGTTCCTAGCTGCCATGGAGACTTTTCTCCTTCTTTTCTCCCGGAGTGGGAGATGCTGTTACGGTCCTTTTCTGAGCAGGACAGAAAACAGAAGCAGCCCTTTCAGGAGTGACTGGTCTGGGGACACCAGCTGCCACCCACTGGGTCAACTGGCCTTACAGGAAAGTCTTTTGGGGGCTGAGGTCTTTATCTGAGAGGTTTCAAGGGGGCAGGCTGGTTGGGGGGGCATGAAAGGGGGGCTGCTGAGCAAACTGGTCTGGCAGAAAATGGAGAGCCTGGGGACAAGCTGCTGATGTGACTTGCGAGGGAGCAGAGGTGGGGAAGCTGCCTGGGAAATGGTGTGCAGGGAAATATCCACCTCCACCTTGGGACTGGGTCAAGCAAAAGCTGCTAAACCTGCAGATAAACACCAGCCTCCAGCACCAATATTTTGTTTTCTTCCTCTGGAAAGGAAACAGAGATACAGCGAAACCCCAAACAGGCAAGACACTGATGCTCCCGCTCCGGAGGGGCAGGGCGGCTACAGGGATGGGAAGAATCCAGGCAGAGAAACCAGGCCATGGAAATCAATGCAAATGACTTTGATCGCAGAGTTTCAAGCCCATTTGCTCTGTAGGAAGCACGGCTGTCAGCAGGGATAGGCAGTGAGAGGGGTGGGATCTCACAGCTTGCAAGATGAAATGGAGAATGTGGCAGATGCCTGTTTTTTTTTTTTTTTTTTTTCCCCCCTTTCCCTTCCTCGCTTCAGAGGCCCCGTAGCCAGAAGCCCTTAGCGCTGCTTTATTGGACCAAGGGGGGGTGATTTCAAGCCCCAGCCCCATACCCCTACACTTCTGGTGGTGTACATGACGGCACGATGGGCAGTGTTGGTACCGCTCCTGCACGGTGATGGGGCGAGGGAGTGACGGCCATCAGGTGGGACTGGTGACGGGGAGGCAGAGGGAATTACATGAAACGCTTCTCTCTGATGAACCAGAGACCCCAGGGATGCCCTCGGAGCCACCCAGAGAAGCGGCAAAGCCCCTCCATGAGCATCAGCTGGCAGTGTGGGAAGGGAGACTGCTACCTACAAGCAGGCTCTGTGCCCTGCGAGCCAGCCCTGGGGAGCGCCCGGATGGGGAAAAGCTCCAGTTGTGTCAGTCATCCTGTTTAGGCATTTTTAAAAAGAAATCCCTTTGGGGCAGGGGCTCTGTTTCCATTCAGAGCTGCACGTGATGGGACATGTGCCTCTGCTCTAGTTTCCGAGTGCCACTGTTGTTGTAGGTTAATTATCACTAGTAATTAATCATCACCACTCACAGAAAGGCTTCTCCCTGCTGGTCAGGAGTCGCATGGAGCATTAACAGCTTTTTCTCTCCGCAAGCACAGCTCCAGTTTGGCCCAGGGTCTCCTCTGGCCCTGGCAGCTGCCTCGGAGGGTGGCTGGGGGGAGTCTGGGTTGTCCTGCCTGGTGACGTTTGTGGTTTGGCTTTGGTTTTTTTTTTAAATTAAATACAGCCAGCTACAATCTCTCCGTGCTCATGCAAAGTTTTGCACAGGGTCTCCTAGACTAAGTCTTGTTGGCTTTTTCTTTCTTTCAGTAAGTTTCCGATGCGGTGAGACAGCCGGAACAAATCCGGTGATATGTCCGGTGGTAACACATCAGTTTTCAAAGATATAGCTGAAAAGAAACCCTAATAACTGTAGTAATTGCTTTCATTATACTTAAAAATTAGAAAAAAAAAATTAAAGAGAAAGAAGGTGGCATCAGGATGTTTCTGCTAGGGCTGCCCCAGGGAAGGAGAGACCCTGGGAGACCTACCTTGGGTTGACGTAGATGATGGCACGGCCATGAGCCGTCTCTCCTGGAAGGAGCCACTTCCAGCATTGGCCTCTCCAAGGCACTTTGGGGTTGGGTTTTGGTTTTTTTTTTTCCACACAGATCCAGCCACCCGATTCCTAAAACGGGTCAGGCATATGGGATCGTGGCATGAGCAAATTCGGCTGGCTCGAGTTCAGGTTTATAGGGAACTCAGTTCCCTTTTTATCCCTCTTTTTTTTTTTTTTTTTTTTATTTCCCCCCCCACAACTCAAACCAAATCCCAAACATAAATTACGGGAACCAGGCGCTTCCTGGCGCCTGCAGCTGCTCAGCAAAATTGACTTTTCCGTCAGCGCTGCCGCTCGTAGCACAAACCTGGCAGCTGAGCGCCGGACCCAGTTGGAGCCCCGCTTCTCGATTCAACAAAAGTTCAGCCAACTTGGAGCATTTTCAGACTCAGCGAATTATTTTCTGACAAAAACGTTGGTTTATTGGGAAATTTCCGGCTGGCTCTAATTGGGACAGCTGTTAAGGCGGCAGTTTTCACGGGAACGAAAAGTCGCTTTCAGATGAGTACAGCTCTTAAAACGGCTGCTGCTTTGATAGCTGCTCGTTGCCTTTCTTGTCTGATTATTGAGCTTAGTATCTCCCTGCAAGCTTAAAAAAAAATCCACTTTGCCTGTCTCATCTCTCTCTTCTCTTTACCAAATATTATCTTCCGCCCCTCCTCCTCCTTCAAGGAGACTCTGTCACTTCGAATTTGACCCTAAATTTGAGCTTTGCAAAAATTAACGTGGATAGTGTTTCAGATTAAGGGAATTTATTTTCTTCTTATTATTAGTTCCCCAGGCTTCTCAGGGTTCACAAACGCTGTCGAAAAGTCAAAGCAAACATTTGCCTTGTTGCTTTAACATGAGAGATCCTGCCAAGAAAATCAACGGGGCCTATCTCCACAAAGGGAACAAACTCATCTAATTCTGGCGGTGGCACTGAGAGACGTGCAGCTTGCTAGCTTTCTGTAATGACTTGTTTTTTAATTTAATTGTTTTTCCTTTCTAATTCCACATACATTTTTGCCATCAAAGCAAGGAAGTTGAATAAAGCATATGAAGGTTCTTAAATAGCTCATACAGTCCCAGAGTCTATGAGCTGGAAATTTTTTATCCTTTAGGGAGCTGGGAGCTGCAAGGGCTTGACAAAAGCCTGTGATAAAACAATATTATGAGTCTTACTCTGCTCTGCTGGGAATTCTCACCTTGCTTCTCACGTGGCAATGGGAAGACCTGGAGCTCCAGAAGCCCCTGGAGTGTCCTGGCTTTGTAGCTCTTGCAGGAAGGATGAGAGCAGGGATGTGGTGTCCCTGACTGTAGCCCAGTTGTCCGGGATGGTGGCAGCCACTTAGGTTTGGGGACAGCACTGTGTCCCCATCTCCTCCAGGGATGTGCTGCTGCTGGGCTTCCCCCAAGAATAGGGCCAGCGTCTCCTTTGCCCCGGCTCTGCCCTCGGCCATCTCACTGCTTCGGGACCTTAATTTCTGCTGGAGTTTTACCACCAGCAGTCACTGTTTCTCTTGCAAAGCTGGCCCGGTGCTGGGTATCTGATCCCTGCGTGAACAAAACCGGCCGAACGTTGCTTGAACATCCCCTTTGTGCCCGGGGCTGCAGCGAGAGCGGCTCTCCCGAGAATACACGTTGCAGATATGGAAACTGCTCTGGAGCAGAGTGAGGAATGGATTAAATTTGGTTGAGATTGAATCTAAACATCTTCTGGCTTTGGGTTACTTATTTATTTATTTATTTTTAATATGGCTTTCCAGTGAAACAGGAGAAATGAAAAAAATTCGTCTTGTCATCTCAGTATGTTGTTCAAACTAAAACAGTGGTTCTTTTTCTACCCCTTTTTATTTAAAGATGGTCGAGTTTTAAAGGAACAATGGTGTGCTGAAGTAGAAAAACCTGAAGCATTTAATTTACAAAATAGATCAATGAAACATTTTGGCATTCTTGAGCAAAACATTTCATTTCGAAACAGGTTGAAAAAAAGCGCTTTGATTCCAGCTGTTTTTTCCTTGGATTGTGGCTTTGTTTGTTTTTCTTCTTGCTTAAACTAATTGCCAAATTCCGCCTAAACTTGCCAATTGTTTCGGTGCCTCAGGGCTCTGTTGTGCACCAGTTCATCGAAGATGAAAAATCTTTGAGGGCAAATCGCAGCTACACAAGGATTTAACGGGAGACCCCTGACTTTTGGCTCCTGATGTGTGGTTTTCTGCAGCTTGTTCTGGGAAGGGCTACCTGACGGCAGCGCATCCTATAATCTCCCTACGGGCAATGGTCCGTGGAGTGTGGTTTTGCTACTGGTCATAAATAGGCTGCTAGAAAACCGTGCCATGCCAGCACTGTCCCTCTGGACTCTGTGCTAGCGTCCCTGCTGCTCAATGGTCCGTTCATGGGAAAAGAGCCCAGCAGCCTCCCTGGGGTCCCCAGTCCTCCCTGGGCAGGTTTTGGGGGGGGGGGTGTCCCCTCTGCAGGACTCTGGCACCTATGGGATACATACAGTGCCTTGCACCCAGCTTTTGACCACGGTCCTCCCCCTGGGTGGCAGAGGGAAGGAATTTATTTAAAGAGGAGCCAAGTTTATATTTAGAGCCGGAGGATGCTCCTTCATCAGATTACGCCAGTTTTAAGTAGGTCAGGCGGGAGACCTGAGATATCCGAGTCCCCTTCAAAGGCATCCGTCCGTCACTTATTATTCCAGGCATTTCCCTTTCCCTCTGCCTTCCTTTCACAGCCCCGGCCCTTTGTCGCTGCTTCTGGGCTGCGCTGGCTCTTGCCGTGCTTCCCAACACTTGCTCCTTTCATTGCCTTTCCCGGTCCTCATCCCCCCCCCGGCTCCGGTACAGTGGTGGGGGCAGCGGTGGCCTCAGCCACATCATTAAGCCGTGGGGTGCTCACGGCCACTGTTTTGGGGTGCAGCCCAGCAGCTGGAGGGGCTGCGTGTGTGTGGCGCTCCTTGCAGCACCCTGTCCCCCCCCGCCCCCCGTCTGGGTTTTTAAGCTGAACACAAACGGGTTTAGGCAAAAGCGAGCAACAGCAGCAACGAAAACATCCAAAATGCAAAAGAATTCCCCAGATCTCCCTGTTTAACCCTTTTATTCGGGGAAAATTATTATCTGCCCCGATCAGCCTGAGACCTCCTGTCAGCTCTCCCCAGCAGCACCGGTATCCAGGCACCCTTTCCAGCCAGTTTCCCCCGTAACAGCCTAATAACAAAGGCTCTGGACCACGTACGGGACCTTTCCTGCACGTTCCCAGTCTGCCTGGCAAAGAAATGCACAGCGAGGAGCAGACCGGCTTACAGGGTCTGGTCGCACAGCTCTGAAAGGCAACCCCGTCGCCTTCATTACCCGGAAAAATTAAATTCCCCTCTCCTTCCGTACAGGCAGCTCTGACAGGGGAGAGGGGACCAGCGAGGAGCAGACCCGGGGGGGGACTGGTCCTCCAGCAAAGCACTTCAGTGTGCATTAAGTCGTTTTGTGGGTTGTTTTTTGTTTTTTTTTTTCTCAGCTGACTGGGGTTATTTGAGAGCTCGTGATTACGGGCTTTGTAGGGTCGCGGCGGGGATCTCGCACCTGGGAGGAGCGGGGTTTTTTGCCGCTGATGGGAAGGAGCCTGCAGGCAGGCTGGGCAGGGCAACGGTGCCTCGTGCCATCCCCAAGGGCTGGCATTTGTGCCAGCCTCTGAGCGGGTCCAGCAGGTCCCAGCATCCTTGTGCTGGGGCCAGGGATGCTCCGGACCCTTCTGTCCGGAGGGATGCGTGGACCCTCCTCCACACATTCCCACACTAAAATCACCAGCCGGTAATACCTGCTTGTTTTTATTGAGCCTTTTTCTTTTCTTGCTCTCAGCCTATTGCATTTTTTAACTCTCGGTGGAATTTTTTATTTATTTTTTTTTTTAACTCAAGGCCTCCTTCGAGCTGATCACACGGGAACGCTGAGTGCTTGTTTTTTAATATTCTGACAGGTGCTATTTTGCTATTTGCTTGTGATGATTCAGGACATTTGCATCTCTTTGTCCTTAATTAAAAAGCACTTCACCCTTGCTGCAGGGGTATGGCAGATTTCTCTTGATCTATTCATTTTGGGGGACTTTTAATCAACGTATCCACTCTATTGGTGCGGGTGCATTTCTGACAGGGGGGGTGAAGCTTAGCGCAGTGTGGAGAGCTGTGTGGGTGTAATTATGGCTTGCTCTTTTTTTTTTTTTTTTTTTGGGTGAATTTGACTGCTGTTGAAAGGCATTTTCTAACAGCCTCCAAGAAGACAGGAGTCCCTTGTCCACCAAACACATGGGCAATGACAAAGGCAAAATTTGCTGCAGAGCCTGAAGCTGGGGAGTAGATGCTTTGCCTCCCCACCGCAGGCTGTAGCTGAGAGCCTGCAGACAGGGTGCCCCCCCCCTTGCCCTTACAGGACCCCCATTAGACCCCACCCTGCTTGCACAGATGAGATCTGGTTCAGTTTATCTACATCTCTGCACCTGAACCCCTTCCCCGAGCACCCCGGGGCTGGGCTCGTCCCTCCGTGGTGGGTGGGATGTAGGTGTGTGCGCTCGGTGTGCGGTGGTGGGGTGTGTTTGGAGTATGCCAGGGGCGATCCCTGGTCTCTTACACACACACACACACACTTTTTGCAAGATGAAAGGGCAGCACCTTCCATAGCAGGATCTTATTTAATGGTGACACGTGTTGCCTTGGTCTCTCGGAGGGGGCGGGGGGGGGTAAAAGTACCAGTGGGCTGAGGAAGGGATTCAGCAGCAGCTCGGTGGGCAGTGACAAGGACATAGTCTGGAAACAGTTTCCACTGCAGGAACCCTCCAGGGCTCAGCGGGAGGAT
>JAOXNO010000063.1:5662531-5677932 GCA_028565335.1 Limnodromus scolopaceus | reverse complement strand
TGCTCCTGGTCTCATTTTCCAGAGGTCTCTGCCACCAGCTGGGTTTCTGCTTGTTAAAAGACCGTGATGACAATTTCCCAGTGACCAGGAGACTCCCCGTACTGTGGCCTGGACCAGGCTGGAGGGATGTTCCCTGCCCTGGCAGGTAGTAGCTATCTCTCGGTTTGGTAGGAGCTTTGCCCTCTGTCAGGACATTTGAAGAGACTTTGCCGTGACACAGGGGCATGGACACGTCTGAATGCGGTGGGAATGCTGCCTTGCCCATCACAGGCTGGTGGGGACATGCCTGGGAGATGCGGGCTCAGGCTCAGAGCTGCATTTTGCAAAGAAAAGCACAGATGCAGCCATCTCCATCACACGCTGATGGAGTGGCTCTGCACTTTCCACTTCTTCATACGGAGACGTGTGTGCCTGGACAGGCCGGGAAGCATGTGTTTGATTCCAGTACTGATCTGTGCTCTGAACCTCATTAAATTGATTCTTCCAAGTCAAAGGGAGAGCACTACTGTGTCAAATTTGAAAGATATAGGCTCTGAGCTGTACCGATAGTTGTCACTTGACGGGCTGAATTATTTTTAAGGCAGAGTTGATTTATCTGAACTGAAGGCTTTGGATCTCTCCACAGGAGAGGTCTGGATATTTCAGGTGCGTGAGAGCCAAGCCAAAGAGCTGGTCAGAGGCCAGGGTTCCTGGTCTAGGGAGAACAGCCAGCACCATAGGGGAGGGCATCTCATTGTCACCTCCCCCTTGGGACAAACAGCCAAAACTCTTAAGCGTTTCTGAGGGAAGATGGGTTTAGGGACAATCAAAATATTTATGTTTACAATCATCAGATTGCTTTGATTTGCTTTTCATGTGGTGATAAATTCTGTCCTATAAGTAAAGCATAAAAATGAGTATTTGAAAATAAAAGTCCAAATGAAGTGAATCAAATCGATAAGGGTAAAGCTAAGTATTCTGTTAGCTTGCTGAAGAAAAAAAAAAGCTGCTGAATGAAATGATGAGGTTGAGGTAATTCATTTTAGGTTTTGGCACTTCTAATTCATTTTCAACAAAACTTCATTTTTTCAGTAGAAATCGGTTCTGTTTACTTCCTGCATCCCCAGATGAAGCAGTCCTACCATCTCCCCTAAAAGGCTAATGTGAAATCTGCCTGCTATAACCGTGTTATGAAATGGAGACCATTTCTCAGAATTCAGTGGTTGTGGGTGACCAGAGGCAATATGTTTCAAGGACCTCTTCATGCCTTGATGTTAAAAGCTGAACATTCAGGCTATTACATCCCATCTCCGCGCGCAGGAAGGGTTTAATTGCCCATGATACAAATTGCAAGCGAGCAGCAGTGGAGCAGTGATACTGCCAGCCTGAGCCTCCCCGTGGCACCGGGGCTGGCCAGGATGAGGCAGCCCTTCTGCTCCCTCCAACCCCTGGCATCTCCTCCGCGTCTTCAGCTTGCTGTCTTTGGTGCTGGTAGAAGATACGTCTTAGGGTCAGCAAGTGGGTGGGCAGGTAGATCTTCACAGTCATCTGCCACAATGCCTCACGCTGGTCGGCAGCAGCTCGTCCTTCCCCACTGTGGGTTTGCTGATGCTGTAGCTGTTTCACACCACTGCTGCTGAGACCATCCCCAACCAGTTCCCAACGCTCCTGAAAGCCCCACAGGAATCATGCTGGCTGCATGGGGTACTGTGCGTGGGGGAAGAAGTCTGGTCAGGGGTTTTGGGCTTGGAGTCTGCTGGTATCACGGAGCTGATGGTAGCTGGGGACCCTACTATAAGCCTTGCTGGTCCATCTTCGTGTCCAGAGGGCTTTGCTGTGAGGATTTCTGTGGTTGTTCTCTGACCTGCAGTTGGCTGGGAATGGCTCTCACCATCTGATCAGCTTTGTGCTACAGGAGAAGTGCGGGTGGTGGTAATGGCCCACCTGCAGGCAGATGGACACGGCATGTGTGAACCAAAACACCCAGGAGCGTGGGTGGGGGAACACCTTGTCTCCGTGTGGCTGGGGAACAGGGAAGGTCAGAGCAGGGACTTTGCAAATGTTGTGAGCCTTGTTTCTGGCACATCCCCCCCGATCTGCTTCTCTTGCCCTCCGGCTTTGCCAGTGTACCTGTTACATCCCCCACGCCAGATCTGTGTCCCCCGATCTGTCATTCTCCTCCACAGACACCCAAAGCCACCTTCGTTGCGTAGCGAGGACAGGGAGGGGAAGCGGCGCAGTGAGCTAGAGAAGTGGGAAGAATTTGTGGGAGTTAGGTTGGCTGTTCTTCCAGGCGCAGGGAGGTAGGAGGGTGAAGTTAAGATGATAACTGGCTGATCTTCTTTTCATCTGCTCCTTGAAAAGAAAAGCTGAAGGCAAAGACTTTGGTCCTCTCTCGCTGTATCAGCGAGAGGGGAGATGAAAATACCTCAGTGTTGCTGCTATCACACAAAGCCAAAGGCCGGTCCGAGTGCTGGGATTTGGTAAGGAGCGGCAGAGAATGGGCTGTCCAGCTCCCAGGAACTTTGAATTAAGCTCAGGAGACAAAATTGTTTGGTTTCTTTGTATGTATGATTCTGGGATATACAAGCTCTGCCAGTGTGTTCCTTCCACCTCTGTGTAGAAACCCTGAGCCTTCATCTTTCTCACTACTTCCCAAAGATGTCCTCAAGCCATCTAGGGGGACTGGCGAAGGTAGAGTGGTTGAGATTTAAAGCCGGCATCTGCAGTAGGCTGAGTCTCTACAAAACAGTTGGGAGCTGGAAAAAAAGGACTGGGAATACCAGCCACCAGTTGCTGAGGCCAGCCTTTGGCAGGCACCAGGTGCCATGGGAAGTAAGCAGCCCAGAGCAGCAGAGCTCTGCAGGTCCTGCTTGCCCAGTGGCTGGTGTCCTGGCTTCCAAATGACCGCCACACTTGGCCTCAAGTGTGGATGTATGCCTGGAAAGGAGAATCAGCTGGCCTGGTGTCCCTTCTGTAGCTGCAGTCCAGCTTACTTTGCCCTTCGAATACCCAACGGGAGAAATTGTTCTTTCTTTGTAACCTGATTCATCTCTCCCAGCTGCTTTCCTCAGCCTGGTGCTCCCTTGACATCTCACTAGGGCTGGGCTGCGATTTTGTGGTGGCTTGAAAATAAGAACTGTGAAAGGAAAAACAAAACAGAGCTAAATCAAGAAACTGGCCGGGCAGGAAGAGAAAGCTGGCAAGCACAGCAAGGGGACATGAGAGACAACATGAAACGGGTTTCCTTGAAAGAGTCAGTGGAACAGAGTACACTGTCCCGACCTCCTCCTTCATCTGGGGCCAGGAGAGAACAGTGTCAGGAGTGAGGATTTCTGCAGAGGGCACAAACCCCTCCCCTTTTGTGCAAGCAGAACTTTCTCAGATTTTTTTGAATGCGCTTTTTTCCTTGAGGATGAGGATTAGAAAGGGATTTATACAGGCAAACAGTGGTTTTCCTCCTGGCCAGCGCAGGCATTTTCATACAATGGATGGTACCGGATTGGAGGCAGGGGGACAGGCCCAGCTGGCAAGTCCTAAGCTTAGGAGGATGCTTGCTCTAATATTTCAAAACCACACAGCCACATGCCTCTGACAGTTGAAGACATTCATGTCATTTAATGTTTGGAGGACTTCCCTGCCTTTCTTTGCTTCACCTGAGGGCCATTTCCCTGCTGCCACAACAGGATACTGCTCTCATTCCTGCCTCTCCATCCTGAACGGAGCAGGATCCTGCAGGCAGCCTTGTGGGAATCCAGTAGTGAGTTTTGTAAGGACAGAGAGATGGGGCGAGGAACACATCAGAGCTGGAGGAGCAGATCACGTTCCCAGGCAACGATGGACTTGCAGATGTCTCCATGGGGACAAGCTGACCATCCCAGAGGCCCCTACCCAGGAGTGTTTAGGACTGGACACCTTGGGGGATTCATGGGACCTCCTAACTCCCTTTGCTTGGTACAGGGGAGATGCAACAGCAGCTCCCCCAGTCCTGAGCTGTATTAGACTGCCCATCCCAGTGTTTCATTTTAATCGCAGTGGGTGGCACGGGAATAGGAAGTGCAATTAAAGAAATTCCAGCTTCTCATCTGAATCTTGTCAAGCTGTCCTGGAGGAGCAGTCTTGGGGAGTTAATTGTATGCAGTGAGAAGGTTTGTCTTCTAGCCCTTTCAAAGGAAATTTCTTTTTGTCTCGTCAAACACCCCATGAGCTTAAAGGACAAATAAACAAGAGCACCTGCCCGAAGTGCTAAGTATTCTCTTCCAGTTGTCCTATGTGCTTCTGTCCTCACCTCTTCTCTTCCCCCACCTGCTTTCTTCTTCCAGCACAAAGTTGCTTCAAGCCCAACATCATACGGAGCATTTAAGCATTTAGCAGTAAGGTTTGACAAGTGAACAAGACTTTGGACAAGCATGGCTTTGCTCTGCAAGCAGCCCAGGCATTTTATAGAGATCATGGTAACCAGGCTGTATCCTCGTTTCCATCAGAAGGTGCTCACACATGACTTTCCGCCCAGGCCATGTCCTATCCTGAGAGTGGTGAAAAAAACAAACTAAAAGGAGGCAGCTCCTTCCCTGTTGTGTTTTGCATAATACTTCATTGAAGTGCTCACTGTCTTCTCCTTTAATTAATTCTGCCCCATCTGCATATAGCATCCCGTGTCCGTGCCTCTGCCTTTTCAGTAATAACCTCGTCAGGGACAGTGCAGACAGACTGTGCTTCTATAAACCAGAGTCTGGCTGATGTCATGTCTCGACTCAAGGACTTTCCTTGATCCTTTGGGTAATGACTGTTAATCAGATGCTAAAATACACACCTCTGGGTCACATGCCCCCCGGGGCTCACAGTGAGAGACTCCGTGTGCCAGGCTACATTCCCATGAAAAGAAGAACAGGCACTGTGGCAATCAGCAGCCTTTTTGGGGTTGCATGTGAGGAGCTAACAACACGTGAGGAGGGACAGGAAGTGGTGGTAGAAGGGAGCAGCTCAGAAGAAAGAGGTTTTGTGGAAAGAAACAGTCTGGGGTGGTTGGTTGTCATGAGTATAAAAGCCTGCCTGCCTTTTAGATGTCCCTGCTTGCACATGCCTGGGAGCAGGAGTGGGCAGAGCTGTGTGGGAACGGGCAGGTGGAGATATCAGAAGCCAGCACTTGGTTTCGAAAGCCCTGTCCAGTTCCCTTCTGCAGAAACTCCGAGGGTGAGCCAGCCACAACTGGGGAGGTTGCGATCGCCGGAGCAGCATGTACAGCGTGCCTTGTTTGAAGGCTCCTGGCACGAGCACAGAACATGGTGATGGTTTTTAACAGCGAGTTTGTATTATAAAAAGAAAGCTGTCTCAACTGAGATTCCCTGGGCAGAGGCGAAAGACATTCAGGCAAGGACAGTGCTGCCGGTGTTGCTGCAGAAGTGAAACAGATGGGAAGTTCAGTGTGTCACCTTGAAAACACAGATCATCAGAGCTGTGCTCCTTTTGTCCTTGCTGGCTCCCCTAGTCACTCCCGCGTCATGTCCAGAAGGCTCTCTGGGGTCTGATTTGGAGAGAGGAGGACCTTGGAAACAAATGAAATGTATATCCTCATTCTTTTACTCTTTGTGTTGGGGAGATGAAACTCACCCAGATGAGGGACGCGGAGACATCCACAAGCAAGGTGTCTCACCCCACTAATGGGAGAAGTGAGAGAAACCTGATGTTGCCCAAATGCTTGCTGAAGTGGTCAGTGTCAGGCATTAGCATATGCTGTTAGTCATTGTCCTCTCTGCTTGCTGCCTTTGGAGAGCACTGGCACAAGTCATGCTAGAAGCACGTTCCTGCCCGCAGGCTGTGGGGACAAGAAGTTCTGCCTCAGATTAGAAGATTATTCTAAAATGAGGCTGTTTTATTTAGTTGTCCGAGTGTGGAGAGTGCGTCCGGACTTTTTGCTGTTACTGAGCGTGTTCCCTGGGACGTGGAGCTGGCTCCTGGGAGCAGCCCAGGGTTTGTCAGAGAGGTTTGCAGGCTGGGAGGGATGTGTGGGATGTCGTGGAGAGGAAAAATCTTCACCTGTGCATGGCTGTCGGGGTGTGGAGTTGCTGAACGCTGTTCTGCCTGAAGGGGGGATGCTTGGGCTGAGCCCTGGTTTGCAGAAGGGGGAGACTGGAGGAGAGATACCCTGCCTTGCCTCCAGCCGCACAGAGCGACCTACCAGCCCTTGAAAGTAATACGCCCCTTTCCTAGGTCTCCTCCAACAACTCCTGAGGTTCTCCCGAATCGCAGCACCTCAAAGAGTTTGCCTGTAACGCTTGCTTTGTTTAGCTCTGTGACTGACAGCAGGGACCCATCAGATTCACGTCAGCCCACCCGAAACCCTGGCCGTGCCTCCCAGAAAAGCAGCCCTACTTTATTGTACTGCAGCGAGGGATTTGCTTGGAAGCACAGAGGGAAGGGGGCTCTGTGAATAAAGACAGATATCAGAACCATAAAAGCTAGAATGAGACCAGGTAGGATATTAATTTCTCAGCCCCACTGTTATTTAAGATTTTTCCAAGCTATCTATCCAGCAGAGGAAAATGGAGGAATCTGATTCCAGGTCTCTGTCTCCTCTATTTAGAGGTTTTCTTGTTGCTGTTAAATACAAGTGAAGCTGCAAAAAAACACCTTTAGATCCTTAATTTTATCCTAATTTACAAAGACATCTTCATCTCATGGCTTTGCTTTTCTCTCTGGCATTTGTCAGAAAGCTGAGCTCTTAAAGCACACAGAGAAAGCAGCTCATAGATGGATACAGAGGAACCACGGGGTACCAACTCCTCTGTATCCCACTAATTGCACCCTTGAGAGGGGTCAGCTGGACTGCGCACACAAACTTCCTTTGAACCGTTTGAAAAGGATCTTCTGGCAGTTGCACAGCTCTGTTTATTTGCTGTAGAAGGTAACCTGAAAATACAACCCGCTAATTTCGAGTTGTGCCGTGCTAACCCTGTGAGGTTAGGCTGTTAGTCTGAAGTTGGGTGGCCCCAACTCGTATCTGCTCTGAACCCAGGGTGGAACTTAGCCTAGAGTAGAGTTTCTGGGGCCAAATCCAACTGGAAATACAGGGTGATTTGCCATGTGTGTGCACACACAGAGGTGAGAGAGGAGGCAGAGGGAGGAGCTAACTGGGGCCAGGCTGGATGTCCTTGCCCTATCGGGACATCGGATCGGGGAGCAGGGAGGTGCTCCAGGGCCATGAAGGTTAGGACAGAGCGGCTGGAGCTGGGAGGACCCAAGGAGCAGGGCTCAGGGCTGCACTCAATGAGAACAGTGGCCAGTTCCCGACTCTCTTGTGCTGGGGACAGGCTGATTTCTGAACCCATGTATTTTCTTTTGGATGGAAAATTTTAGGGTTTTCTTTAAAAGTACTTTTCACATGGAAATTCCATAGCTTTTCACTTAAACTCTGTTTTTAAAAATGAAAGGGTTTGAGAGAGCAGTAAAATCCTTTTGTTGTTGTTTTATTTTTTTTTCTTCCAAGATGAAATATTCTTGTCAACTTCGCATCCCTTTATTTCCCACAAGTGCTCTTCTACAGGACAGGTATTTTTTCCATGAAACGTTTTCAGATTTTACCCATTTTCTGGAACTGGGTTTCCACCAGCATCTGCGCTTGCCCACATGAGGAAAACGAGGACTGATCAGTGATGTGCGGCACTGCCGGGTGATGACAGTGGCCAAGGGCCAGCAGGGCCACGCTGAAAGGCTGAGCTGGCCACGAGCCCACACAGCCAGGAGCGGCGATGCTGCAGGGCGCTCCTCAGCATCGGATCAACTCACGTGGTAGTATTTAGGGTAGGCAGTTTGCAGTGTTTGCCTTACGGGTAGTTTGATTTATTATTTTATGACTGACGTTTGATGCGGTATCGCATGCGTGCCAACGTGTGTGTGCTACCTCATGTGTGATCCAAATGGCACGACCCAACTCTTAGAGCGATTCCTCTTATTTCACCAGCTCCTTCTGTTGAAAACACTAAAAAAGCCCGTGCTTTTACAGAGGAGTTAACAACCTCCATGTGCTGCACAGCAGATGGTACAGTAATGTCGGAGGCGTATTTTACAATAACCATTTTCCACATGGGGAAATTGAGGTATAG
This sequence comes from Limnodromus scolopaceus, assembly GCA_028565335.1. Taxonomy (NCBI): domain Eukaryota; kingdom Metazoa; phylum Chordata; class Aves; order Charadriiformes; family Scolopacidae; genus Limnodromus; species Limnodromus scolopaceus. The sequence continues at coordinate 5,669,851 of JAOXNO010000063.1, read as the reverse complement.
AGAAGTCTCTTTCTGATGCTTGAGAATGTATCAGCGGCAGAGAGAAACTACAGGGGTGCAGGAGTTCAAGAAATAGCTTTGTCATAAGTTTTAGGGGCTGAACTCATCCTGCCAAACTTCAGCTATTCAGCCTTGATCAGCCTGGATTCTTCTAAGGTTGGTACAAGAGCGAGGCATTTCCAGAAGACAACCTGGAGTGCTTCATATTGGGATCTCCCTCCAGAAGTTCCTGCCCCAGTGACTGTAGGGAACCCATGGTCAAACACCTTCTATTTTAATCACCTTGATCAGATGCCTACAGCTAAGTGGGATCTGATTAATGCTCAGAGAAGGGTCTGATCAATGCAGAGCCGCAGTCGTGCAAGGTTCCTCAGCAACAGTGCAAAGAGCACCTGGTAGGAACCAGGGCTGAAGTCTTCAGGAACTGTCCTGGTTCAACCCCAGCCGGCAACTGAAGTCCCCATAGCCACTTGCTCACTCCGCTCCCAAAATGAGATGGGGGAGAGAATTGGGAGGGTAAAAGTGCTCCCAAAGGCCAGAGCGTTTTTGTATAAATCTTGCCTCAGATAATTCTCAATGAAAACACATTTGTAAATGCCAACATTTCCCACCTAGAGGCAAGGGAGCCAGCTCAGCTAATAAGTTCTTCCTCGTGAATAGCTGTGCTTATAATAGCCACTGAAATTGGATCAAACCACAGGACGGTGACAATAACAGCTCAGATTTTTCAGAAGAGCCGAATGACTTGTGCACTACACCTTTTGCAAAGGCCAGCTGTGAATGGCGCAGGAGGAGCTCTTTAGTGCTCATCCCTTCTGAAAATCTGGGCTTGACAACAAATACCAAACACCTGGGATAGCTGACCTTCCGCTCTCCCGAAACGTTAGCATTGGTTATCCCAGACCCGAATGCTGAACTTTACAGCAGGACATCTGACCCGAGCAGCCAGCCCAGAAGCCAGATCTCACAAGGGACTCCAATGAGGAGGTGAAACTGATAGTGGCATCTAACATGGACCTACCATTGCATTTTTAGTTGCTTTCTCCTATACCAGAGATATTGCTGAGGAGGAGCAATGTAAGCTCATAGTGGCTCTAACAGGGCTTGCAGGGGTTGGGGAGAATATGTCAAATGTTGTGTTATTTTGGCCCCAACAGCACGAAGGAAAAGAAAATGGCCCCAAGCAGAATAAAGTCAGCCCTTCCCATCAGTGTCATTTCCTTACATCCAAGCAGTACTCAGTGTGATCCAGAGTGCTCAGATGCTGGAATAGGCTCTCCCCACCTCCTGGTTTTGGGCAGCAGACATGGTTGTACGCTTGACTTTGAGGGCTGCTGCTGTCCTAGCTCTGTGTCTCCTCGTGTCTGTTTTGAATGAACTGTGGAGGCACCACCATCACTTTGAACATGCTGCATCTGTCCCCATTTAGAGCTATGTTAGGACCTCACCCCCGTCACCTTCACTGTGTCTGACCAGGGTGAAGGATCAGCCCAGAGAGTGACTCGACCGCCTGATGCTCTTTTCTCATGATCTCATTTCCATGCAAGGGACGTTTTTTGGTACCAATCACTCATCACCAGCTGGCTGACAGTGGAGTAAGGGTGAGGAAAATGAAACGGGGAGTCGTGCGCTGCCCTGCTCTGCCTCCCCCAGGCAGGACATGCTGTCCAAGGGAGCGCGCTGAGAGCACGGCGTCTATTTTAACGGTGTGGTTTGGGGAAGTGAGCTCTGAGCCAGCAGCGAGGGCAGCAGAGGGAGGATGTGCTGCAGTCATAAAAATTCCACCGAGATAAATCAATAGAGGGAGGAGGAGAATGGGAGAGAGAGATGGCAAAGTCAGACATTGTTCGTCTCCACCCAGAGGAGAGAGGGGAGACGATCCCTCCGTGGTCACAGGGATTTAACAGGAGTGAAAGGGAGCAAAGTCCAAGTGAGAGAGGTGCTGTCAGGAGCAGCTGACAGCCTTTAGTAGGGGCTGGTGGAACTGGATTTGGGGGTCTGGTTCAGACAGCCACTGAATGCCAGACATGCTCCTACATGGCACTAATTAGCACCTTCTCAGGCAGGCTGAAAAAGAGGGCAAGAAGCAAATTGTCTTGCAGCAGCAAGCAGCAGAACAGTGGGCTAATGATGTGGACTACTGACAGTCCAATCCAGACAGGAGCTCCCTCCTAGAAACGCTAGTTATGGGTGAGGTAGGACACCCTGTCTCTCACCAAAACCAGAGGTCCTCATTATGGTGGAAACTCTGTTTTCTGTTTGCAAAAGACTCAAGATTCTGAACTGGTTACTCCAAGAGCTGAGTCCATAACAGCCCCTGCCCCAGCCTCAGCTTTCTTTTCTAGTCTTCAGCAAGGGGTATCTGCCCAGGAACCTGTAGTGCCCTGGTTTTTCATATAAACCATTTACAGTATAAATGTGTATGGAGCACTGCTGGGCTGTATCCTAATAAATGACAGAAAGAGCTGTCTGCCTGCCTTCTCTGGTAGGGTGGTGAGTAGCTTTCCTTGTCTGGGCTTGAAAGGTGTAGCTGAACTTGGAACTGGATTCAACGTCCACACTGCCTCTTCATGCCTGCGTTTAAAAGGACTGTCTGGCTTGTGTTGTCCATCAAGAGGAGGTCCAAGCCTGTGTTCATATGGTCTTGGTTTTCCAGGCATAGGTCAGACCAATCGTGCTATGGCTCAGCCCACCAGTCAACACACAGTCTTTGGCTTTTGCTAAGTGTGCCACGGATGTCCTCACCCTGAGCTAAAGATGCGCCTAGAAAGGTGTCAGTGGTCACCAACACCTGCTCCCAGACTTAAAAAGAAAATGTTCTGGTTGTGACTCCAAAATGGTGGCCTACAGACCAGAGGACAGGGCTCTGCTTTGCCTGAATTGTTCTCAGAAACACATGTTCTTCCTTCTCTTTCACAGGAGTACACCATTGATATCTTCTTTGCTCAGACGTGGTATGACCGGCGTCTTCGTTTCAACAGCACCTTGAAGGCCCTCACACTGAACACCAACATGGTGAGCCGCATCTGGATCCCAGATACCTTTTTTAGGAACTCCAAGAGGGCCGATTCCCACTGGATAACCACTCCTAATCAGCTCCTCCGCATCTGGAATGATGGAAAAGTACTCTACACACTCAGGTACATCCAGCAGGCACTGTAGCTGGCTGCTGAGGTGAGGGAACAAGGAGCTGGTGAAAGTAGAGGACGTTTCCAGATACCCTGGGACAGAGTATTGGAGATGTCTCCCAGTGCTGATGGGAGTACACATGCAGAACTGGTTGCAGAAAGAGCTTTCTCTTCCCAGGACGAAGGCTTCCAAAACAATCAAACTGTTTTTCCGTATCATACCTGGAAAAAAGTCAGAAATACAAATGGTTTCCTAAACCAAAATCCTTTCAATGTTTGTGTTGGTCAGTTCAGCTATTTCATTCTGATAACAAAGACGTGGCTTTTGTTCACATAAATTCTCACTCTGATAAATGAATCTGAAAAGCTCACTAAACAAAAAGGCTTTTTGAATGTGAAAATTGGATGTTTTTTCTCACTTTGAAAATATCCAAACATATGTTTTGTTTTGCTGCTGCTTTGAAATGTTTCTGCAAACAGACTGATCTTCAACAAATTAGTGTTTCTCTCAAGGAAGCGAGAATCCCTCTGTCACATTCTGGTGTTGGCATCAAACCACCTTCACCAACACAAAATCTCAGTCTCCCTCTCGCTCTCTTCCCCTCTCAGGCTGACAATCGAGGCTGAATGTCTGCTGCAGCTGCAGAATTTTCCAATGGACACTCACTCCTGCCCTTTGGTTTTTTCCAGTTGTGAGTATACATCTTTGTAAAATAGTTTTAGATGGCAAATAGAGAAACCCCAGGAGACTAAAACTCTTCTGGGGTGACCATCCTCCTTTTTAGCTACATTTTTCACCTAATCTTTACAGCTGTCTTCCTGGGCCATTATCCGTCATGCACCTGAAGCATCCTTCCACTCCTGGGCTAGCAGAGGTCTTCAGGGACAGATTCACAGCACCTCTGAGTCTCTCCTTAATTTGGGTGGATGCTTGGGGATGACTATTTCACTGACCTTCTGGTCACTCTGACCTACTAGACAGAATACATCCCTTCAGCTGTCAGGCAAATGGCACCCATCCTGCCTTGCATCTTCCCCCTTCTCCCGCTTTCTGAGGGGGCGACTTGGCTTTCCAGACCTCAGCCCAAAGACAAGCCCACTTTCTGCACCCAAGACCATCGCAAAGGAGGGGTACTCAGACCTCTCCTCTCAGTCCCCACGTGTCCATTCTAATCAGCAGAGAGGGCTGCTGATGTTGGCACATCTCCATGGGTAATTTTGCAGGGAGCCTTTCTGCACCAAGAGATTACTCTCCTCAGGCGTTGGTTGGAAATCTGATTTAGTCATCTTAGCCTGGGTTTGCCTCTCCTGCTTCCCCTGCCACTGAAGAGGTGCAGCTCACATGGTTCTGAGGTGCTTCAGAGGGAGGCAGCATGCTGAGGAGAGACCATCCCCTCATCTTCCACCATCCCTCATTCTTTGCTAATTAACGGTACATGCCATACATGCTTGATAATTAGAAACACACTTTCAGTTAGCTGCCAAGCTCTTGCTCCTTCCCTCCTCTGAGGAACTCCCTCATAGGTGTCAAGGTCCCTGCTTAGCAGTAGGCTTTTTTCTTTGTCAAGGGAGCCAGAGCCAAGAGAAGTGGTGCTCCAGCCTGTTCTTCTTCTCCATGAAGAATGCACCCCTTCTTTTCTGTACATAGAATCAGCTCCCAGGGCGAGAGGTAGAGAGACAGTCAGAGCAGCCACAGCCATGCTGCCTTCCACTTTGGCAGCTTTGTGTTCCTGGTGTACTTGTGCCTGGGAAGGTAGTCATGAAGAGTGGTGAAGGCCCCATGCTGCCCCAGCTGGGGGAGTCCTCTTACACCAGCCCATTCCCACCAGGGCAGACCTTAGAAAGGCTCCATTTCTAGCACTGCTTTTCCCATCCTAGGATTTGAAGCGGCCCACAAGGGGAGATGCTGTCCCTACTCCCATTGCGTTTGGGGATGCCTAAGGGAATCTAAACACAAGGCATCAGAAATACCTGCCTGAAAGCTTCACGTCTACAAAACAGCTAGAGTGAGATGCCAGTGCTTTTGCAGTCGGGGTGGTGAATGAGGTGGAGGCACACGACATAACTCCTTTCATTGATGTCCTTGCCCCTTTCCCCAGATGGCTACCCACGTGAAGAGATTGTCTATCGCTGGAGGCGCTACTCCATTGAGGTCTCTGACCAGCGCACCTGGAGACTCTACCAGTTTGACTTCACGGGGCTGAGGAACACCTCAGAAGTTCTCAGGACTGGGGCAGGTGAGGCAAAAGGAGACATCCCACAGAAACGCCAGGGTGTCGGAGATCTCATGGGAGGCAAAGGAGTCATCAGACAGCTCCACAGTGGTGGGGAAGGAAGGTCACAACAGCACCGTTAGACAAACATAAGAATGAAAGGATGGACCTTTGCTAGAGGGAGCAGAAGTGATGGAGATGAAGGTGAGGGGAAGATGAAGCAGGGGTAGGCCAGAACCACTGACATCTGTGAACTGTGGGGTGCAAATCAGAACTTGCAGGTCTCAATCTTTCCTTCTGTAAAGTTGTGTGAAGCTGATGAACTCCTAAATTATGCTTTAAGAGACAGGAGCATGTGTGAAGAAACCAGGGACTGGAGGCCCTTCAGCCCCTCTTTCTAATAGCTCACATCCCATTTCCTTCCCACAGACAAGTGAGGAAAGCCTCTTTGGGTTCCTGCAGGTGAGGCCAAATTTGTGAGCTCATATTTTTAAGCCTTGTGAAGCAGCAAGTTCAGGGTAGTGTTTCTCCCACTCTGCAGAAAGCTGCTGTTGCCAACACCAGCAGCCAGCCTCTAACCAGGGTAGAAAGGCAGCACGAAACAGGAGAAGAAGTGGTGCATTGAAAGTGTCTTGAATGCACCAGTGGCTGTCTGATTGTAATTCTCTTTTTTGGTAATTGATTGCAAGCTCCATCCTAACCCTAGAGCTGTCGAGTGGCTTTCTTCCAGTACTCACTAGGAGCCTCTGAAAAAGAGGAAGAACCTCAGCTGTGAGCTGCCAAATGAGCAATTAGGATGTACGGCACCGCATGCCTTTTCCAGGGGCAGGACCAGAGTCCCGATGCAAGTGATTGAAGGACACCTCCTTTGTCACAGCTCAGGTAGTTAGTTGGCAAGCCGGGCCACGTAGCCTGTCACAGCTAAATAGCTTCCATAGAAAAGAAACCCTTGCAGCAATCAGCTGAAGATGAATACTCTCTATAGTTTCTTCCCTGAAACTTTTCCAGGCAGCGTGCTTTGCAGCGTGCTTCAGGCCAGTAAAATGCAGCCTGATGGCCACACAGCCAGCCTGCCAGGTAGCCAGCTGGGCAACCACAAAGTCAGCTCTTAAATTAATCAAAAAGCCATCAAGTCAAACAGCTACAGAGACAGCCAGGTCGCCACAAAGTCTGGTAGCCACAAAACCAGCAAGCCAGCCACAATGCCAGCAAGTCACCAAACCTACTCAGCTAGCCACACGGGTGTCCATGAAGCTAATGATCCGGGCAGCCCCAAAGCCGGCTCCAAAACCAGCCAGCCAGGCACTTAAACCAACAAGAAAATCTAATCAGAAATACTCCAAATTCTGAAACTTTGCCTATTTTTGTGTTTTAGGAAGCCACCTGTTACGATTCCAATGTCTCTTGCTTTTTCCTAGGGGAGTACATGGTGATGACAGTTTCTTTTGACCTAAGTAGACGTATGGGTTATTTTGCCATTCAGACCTACATTCCCTGCATCCTGACTGTTGTTCTTTCCTGGGTTTCCTTCTGGATCAAGAGAGACTCTACACCAGCCAGGACATCTCTGGGTAAGAGACAGGTTGTTGCATGTCTGCTGCTTGTCGAACTCTGCAAGGCTGGCAGACTGGCAGTGTGGGGAGTACAAAATCTCCTAAAGCACTTTGCCATTTTCTGGAATTATTCAGCTTCCCAGAGGACAGTCCATTCCTCCTTCTTTCTGTTTGTAACATTATCCTCAAGCTCAACCAAGTCTCCAGCTGTGCTGGCATGGACTACTGGATTATTTCAGGATAGCACAACACGCTCATATCTTGATCTGAGATGTGACCACAGTCTTTTCACAGAATCACAGAATTTTAGGGGTTAAAAGGGACGTTTGGAGATCATCTAGTCATAGAATTATAGAATCATAGAATCGTTTGAGTTGGAAGGGACCTTAAAGATCATCGAGTTCCAACCCCCCTGCCATGGGCAGG
>JAOXNO010000063.1:5632204-5648610 GCA_028565335.1 Limnodromus scolopaceus | reverse complement strand
AACGTTTCTGATAGCCCCAGGATTGTTCCACTCTGCCTGGAACCAGAAGGTACCTATTCCTGCTGCAGGCGTAAACCGCTTCACCCCAGAGGAGAAAAGATGGTTTTCAAACACAACAAGACTTTTACTTTTTTCATATAAGTTTCCTTTACTTATTTCATATAAGTAAAGGAAGAAACCAGCAATTGCATCTTTGTATCTCTCTACTTAGGCATCCTGTACACACTCTTCTGAGATTGATGGCCCAGTTATGCCAAGTGCATGAAATAAAATTACTATCCCTTTTCCAAAACACTAGCCATCATGCCCGACATGTTCCCTTCCCTCCCCCCCAAAGAAACCAAACCAGGCCACCACAACAAAAAAAACCCAACCACCACCAAACTCAACCCAACCATCCAAAATAAACCAAACAAGTGGATTCATCAAAGAGAACACAAGAGCAGTCATGATCAGTGCAAAGCAAGCCAGGGTTGCTACATGTGTAAGAAGTCAAATGAAAGGAAAAGGCCCAATGTCTGAAGAACAGAGAACGTGTTTTTGTCAAATCTTCAGATCCGTGTATCCAGACTGCAAGGCATTTTCAATGGCATTGATTTTGCTGTATCCTACCACATATTTCAAATTACGGTTTGATAACCAACTTTCACTGCTCAAAAAAGGAAGATAAAAACTTGCTCTAGGCTGATACGTTTTAAAGAACTGTTTCTGATTTCTATGGCCAAATTTTCAGAACAAATACTTTTATCCTTGAGATAAGTTTTGTTTGATCTGCATTGATATTCACAAAGTAACCCGCTTCTCCCTGTCTGAAGAGACTGACACGCTCGGCACAGAGACTTCAGATAAGCCGTTAATACATGTTGCTGAGTTTAGAGGCTATAGGGTCATCATTCCATGTGGACTACAGGTAGCCAATGTTTCTACAGCGTTTAGGACCTGAATTTAAATTCAGCACCAGTACCTATATTTATATTTGGAGGAAACTTGGCAGGTCCAGCATATTTCTAATGTGGTTTCCTCAATGTGTTCTTCATGTCCTAGGGAACCTTAAAATTTGGTCTAAGTGGAGTTCCAAGCAGGGCCATCCAAGGAAGCTCTGCTCTTCCACTTGGTGTACAGAGACTTCAGGCTCGTGTAACGGAGTTACTTGATGGCTCCCCCAATTACTAAAGCCCTCGGTCTTCAAGAGTCAGAACCCAGCAGATTTTATATTGGATTAATTTCAACGATAGCTCCATGTGTTGGCTTGTGGATGTCATTATCAGACTCAATAGCATGAGTCTGCATAGCCATAAAAAGCAAGACCACAAGAACTGTCACCTCTGAAGCTGAACTCCTGGCATGAAGTTCTGCCACATGCTACAAAGTCTCATAAACGAGTTTTGATTGATCTTACAGAATGCTCACAGCATGCTACACATTGATCCCCATCCTTAGTTAAATAAAGCAATACAAACATCTAGTTTGGAACTCTTGGGATCCAAAAGTACAGAAAATGGAGTCCACATACTCTGTCCCATGGGTGAAAAGATGGATAAAAAGCAGTGAGGCCCAGGCATAGCACTCCAGAAAGAGATCTCCATGAATTCAGCTTGTCCCTAGGTGCCTGCCACCTTCTTTCTGCCCTGTAATTCATTACATTCAGGCTACTGCCCTTGCGGAAATGGAAACGTTTAAGTGATGTGCGGAAACCATCCAAAGGAGATTGCTCCCCCTGTTTGTTCCATAAGCCACACACACACACACACACACACACATGCTTTGTGCCACCAACTATCTTTTGCAGAAACAGCTTTCACCTGCTGGTTGTCCAGCCTCCTCTCCAGGGAAGAGTTTGTTTCGGTGACTCTTGAAAACACTGAATCAGGAGAGACCTGAAGTGCTGTACATGACGTTTCTGCAGGCTGGGGCACTAGAGTGTATGGGCCATGCTGGTCTTCACCATCCTGGTCCAGCCAGTGGTCCAGGCTCTCCAGGACCTCTCCAGAGAGAAGCACGAGTGAATGAGCAAGGGTCTCAAGGGAGCAGAAATGCGTATGACTGATACGTGCCTTTACAGGAAGAAAGAGGAAGAGCAGAATGTGAGTTTAGAAGAAGTTTTACCTGAAAAGGCAGCTGACGAAAGGCATCTGCTCTCACATGTAGTTCATGACTTTGGGTGGAAGAAGCACAGCAAAAAAAAAAAAAAAATTCCAAAAATAATATAAAATTTCGGCCACCTAAAAATGTATCAGAACAGAAACAATTTCTCACTGTGATTGGATTCTAAAGCAAAGCCAGAGCTCTCCTCAGAAGACTGGACTCTTTGTAGGCTGCTTAAAACAGACTCTGTGAGGATGAAGCACAGGGACCTCGCTTTCAAGCAGGTAAAGAGCCTACTGACCCCGAGCCACCCAAGCCAATATTTCCCAGACCCCAGCCTGGCCAGAAGAAGTCAGTGGCTCCTGCCCAGTCCCACTGCATGGAGGCAGATGAAAATTGTTCCAGAGAATTCCGGTACCTGGGAGCAGGTCTCCTTCCTCACTGATCCTACTGCTCACCCACATTGTGCCCTGGGGAAAATGACTTTATCCTCTTGCTGTGCTCAGACATGCTGCTCCAGAGTACCCACAAGGGGTCTAAATTGAAGGGCAAGTAGCTAGGTTTAGGCATTGTGACCCTGCATTAAGGTAGTCCAGGAATAGAACTAGCCCCCTCCTCCATACAAATGTCATTAACCCCTCTGGGGCAGCCAGGACACAGCCAAGCCTCCCCTGAGCCCCGAGATGGGGCAGGCTCCATAGCAGGACCTGCTCACTGCCTCCTCTCCTCATCTCAGCAACTGCTGCATCGTAAAGGGAGATTATTATACTGCAAAATTTATTTTGGCTATAACTAGAAAAAGTAATCAAAGCAAATGCAACAGCTCAGAAGGAATCAGAGTAGGATTAGACATTTATATGAATAAGAATAGCTTCTGCGCTTCAACTTGCTGTGATAAAAATATTAAGTACCTCAGTTTTCACGCTCCCAGGCAGAAACCTGATCTCTGAACAAGGTGTTAGAAAGAAATTTCCTCTCCCAGTAGTAGTCACCAACTGTCCAGGCCACAGCGTAGGGTTTAGTGGTGTCTAGTGGCCATCGCTAGAGACAAAGCTGGCTGGAAGCCCATGGGCTTGTTCGGGAGCTGCTGCAGCAGGGAGGGAGTGAGGTGGGTTGCGGTGTATCAGGTGTAAATTAAACAAGCCCGTCACTCCCTTTTCTCTTTGCATTTCCTTGCTAAATCTTAGTCCCTGACGATCAGTGAGTTTCTATACTGGATTCCAGGGATCTCTTGGCTTTCTTTGGTTTGTCGCTGTGCAGAGGTGGATCGCTGCCGCCCCTTGCCTCCTCTACCCCCATGCAAGCTGAGCCGTTAAGCTCTAATGGCCTTAGCCCCAGCTGATTAATAAACTGGCTTGAGACTGCTGATCTCTTTGGACCATTAAACCTTTCCCCAGCGACTAGTCATTAATCCCCCAAAGAGTCCTCCTCGATGAGGTTGTTGTTAGCCCCATCAATCCTTTTTAAGGCCTCAATTTGCAGCGGAAAAGAGCAGGGAAGAGGGGGGGCACAATCTGCATTTGTCAGGCAGTGCCATCTGTTCCCCTGGGTTACAGACAGCCACGCCAGCCCCTGCATGCCAGAGCTTAGCATTTCCACCCAGGTGAGGGCTGTCACTCTGTGTCACAGACCATCCACCAAAGAGCAAGAGAGAACCGCACCAGACAGCTGGGGTACTAAACGAGACCAGGAGAAAAAGCTGACATTTGTTTCCTTAATTGCAATGCCTTCGGCTGGGACCAGAAGGCATCGTAACATACGGTTACCGTAGGAATACCTGCTGTATCAATTTCAGCAGAGATGCTTTCAGACAAACAGGTTTAGAACATGAATTACCCAGAGCATTACTACCCGTAGGCCTGAGCAAGTCCCCTTGTTTGCTCAGCTCCTGTTTCTAATCCCAACGTCTTCATTATTAAAACAGTCCACGTCTTCAGCCAGAAGACTGGATTTGCTTTAATGATGATTCTTGAAAGTGGCATTTCAGCCACTCTGGCCATAGCCCCCCCCCTCCACTCCTTTCAGCCTCTTACCCCATTGTCAACACACTAACCCTGATTATCTTTCCTTAGCTCTTCTAGAAATTTTTGATATCCTTAAATCTCATTACCATGAGCCATGCTTAAGGGCTTGAAAGGAGGACGGTGGCAGCAGAGGTTTCAAACCTCCAAAGTTCATCCTGGATGCAGCATAGAAATCACATCTGCAAAACCAGTCAAATACTTCTGGCTTTTCTCCTAAAAACTCAGCTATTTCACCACCCCCACCCCTGTTCTCTGGAAAGTTACAGCTTCTGAACTCCATTTTTTATGTCCACATGAGGTTTTGAATGAATGGGTGGTGCATGTTTAAGATCAGGTTTTATAGAGATGAGGTCATATAAGCCTGTCAGCTGGAACCAAGCTACATTTGTAGCTCCACACAGAGCAATCTGTGCCCCAATCTGGTTTGTGCTGCTGCATATTGCACTGCTGTTAATGGTCTGCTGGAGCAATCATAGGAAGGAAGGGAGTGAGGGATGATGCTGGTACACAACTTACGCTCTGGACAACATTTATCTTCTGCAGCTAGTTGTGTCGAGGATGGCCGCTCTTGAAGCCCAGTGTTCAGGCCACATCAGAGAAAATAGCTTCAAAGTTTAAGTTGGTGGCTTGACTTAACCATGATGCTACTGTTCCTGCAGCATGTCCAAAAGGGACAATGAGAGGGAAAACCCCTGGCACAAGCACAGCTTGGAAGAGGACATCTCCATCCTTGGCCAAAGAGCTGGTCAGTGCTATGCTCTTCATTAGACTTCCCACGTGTTTGTGCCAGAGTTGCTTCATGTCTCTGTGCCTCAGCTGCCAGCTATCATTTGGAAACGACCATGCCAGTTTTATCCTTTCAGTGGGAGACTTCTTACACCATAAAACGTGTCCTTCCATTAACAAGCAAAACTCTTACACGTTCTCATCAGAGGTCCTGGTGTGCTGCTTTACTACCAGCGCAGTGCATGACTTGGCACCTGAGCCAGCTCACCGGATTAACGTGAACATGAGTCTTCAGAAATTATTCTGGCTTTAGCAATGGCTTGGCTGGTGCTGAGCACACCAAGTATAGCCAACAACAGCTGGACTCCGTGGGGAGAAAAGGAAACAACCACACACACAAGCAAAAACCATCAGTCAGGCTCCTTTTAAATAATTAATGCGGTGCACAGCGAAAGGCTTTTCAGCTCTCAAATCTTCACATGATTATATAAACCTTAACTTGTCCCAGCTACCGAGGACCTGTGTTTGTTTGTGGGCATTAATAGCTGCTGCGGTGTTATAATTAGAGCAGAGAGTGAGGAGTCCCATGGGGAAATGGAGGAAACCCCACATTGATCAAGTCATTTAAACATTCAGGGAGATAAAACACTGCAGAAGAGTTCTGGAGGGAGCAGTGCTCGGGGAAGGGAGGGGTTACAGCCACCGCAAAAGTTGTTTCTGCCTCTCTTGAGTCTATACAATAAATTATGGTTATTAATTATTTAGGATGCTACAGTAATAATTAGTGCAATAATCATCTCAGCCACTGAAATAGCCCCTTCCAGCCCCTGATGATTTTACAGGACCTCACAGAATCCCATGGAGTCTCTTGCCTGTGGTCTTAGACTCCAGACTGCACCCTTGGCAAAGCGAAGGCTGGTGTCCCCAGCTGGGAGAAAGGACTGTCCCAGCCAGGGCCTGACCACCCTCCAGATACCTGAACAAGGGCCTGGGGTGGAGGGCGATGGGAGCTGCTCCCATATGGGAGGGTAGCAGGGAGCAGGTGGTTTGGATGCTGCAAAAAACCCATTGGGTGCCAGCATGAAGTTGGGAAGGTCCCTGAGAGCCTGCCAAATGAAAGCTTCTCTGGGGGCAACGGAGAGCTATGGAGTGGTCCTGCTGGCCCTGTTCCCCAGCTCTCTCATGGGCACCTGTCCAAGAAGAACTTGCGTGTGACCCCAAATTCATCCCCAGAGAACAGCTTTCCCCAAATCCATCACCCATTTTTGTGCTGGTGACTCCCATGGCCTGTCCCAGGAGTGCCCACGCTTGCAGCATGCTGCTGTGATTTCCCCCACTGTTCTCCCTGGCTGTGGGCATCATGAGCCAAGAGACACCTGAGGACTGAGGACACTGCACTGATGCCAGAGGTTTTGCTTCATCTCAGGGCCTTGCAAGGAACTACATTCCTCAGTGAGCAGCCACCAGCCAGAGGTCACTTCCCATCCCACAGCCTCCCACCTCCATCCACCCTTCAGGTGACCCCAGAGTACAAGAATGTCCCAACTGCCATCAGCCTCTCTCCTTCCCATCACGTCAAGTGGCACCTCACACATAAGAATTTAGCTCAACCAAAAATTAACGTATTTTACAATGCCCACACCCTGAAAAAACACCGGCGGACCCACACCATCAAAGAAATAACTCTGAAAACCAAAAATCAGCTCTCCTCCTCCACATCCAGCCTCTTCTTCCTCCCCCAGGCGAGTCCCAACTGCTGCTCACAGCATCCGCGGTCCTCGGATGCCACCCAGCAGGTCCCATTGCCCAGTCTCCCGGGGGCTTGCGTAATGGGGAAGTGTCAGAGATTAGAGACAAGAGAGCAGCAACTGCAATATAAAAGCAAACTGAATAATTAAAGAGAGGAGCTGTTCCTCGCAGAGAACAAAATGAAAGAGTTGTGTGATTTGAGCAGAAGTGACCTTTACACTTCATTACAAGGAGGTGGCGTCCTTATAGGGTTATTAATATTTCCAGCTGAATTAGCTTGGGTTAAAAATGGCTCAAAGGAATGAAGAGAGAGAGGGAGAGTGTGCACAAAAATATATCATTCTGTCATTTTCTCCTCCTCTTTGCTTTTTACCTTTTTTTTGTAATTTGTTGACAAGGAACAAGGCTTCATTAGGAAGGGTGAGAGCCGCAGGATGACCTGGCTGAGAGATCTTTGCTCCCCACTGGCTGTGCTTCAGCAAGAAGCTTGTGTGATGCCTCTGTGGCTGCTTCCCCATGTTCTCATCTAGGGCATAGATTATGTCTTCATTCACCAAACTGCAGACATGCCACGGGACTGACGTCCAGGAGGTCTTGAGCCAGCAGTGGAGCTCCCTGCTGCTGCTGTTGGCTCCACATGGAGTCACTAGGATCTCCTAGGGCACCACAGGTATCACACGTGCTCTCATGGTTACTGTTCGCCTCCCTAAGGGCAAAATGATTCCCCTTCCTTCTGCCAAAATATCTTCCCACTTTTATCAGTGGGATAATGGACAACTCTGCTAAGCAAGCTTTACCCCATCAAACTGTGGGGGCATTTATACCTTGACACAAGGGACAGACATACATCCTCCTTCCCAAACGGAGACAAATCCAAGACCTTCACTAAGATTATTTTAGTAGAAGACAGCCCATAAAAATGCCACAGAGAGCAGAGCTGCTCTGATGTTGTAGCTGACCGAAGTTCATACACACAAACACTTTCCCCGCTACGTGCACGCAGAAAAGGACCTTTACTTCAGCATGTCCCAGGAGACGCAGGCCCACCCAGCCTTACAAAAGCGTGGCTGCCAATAGCGTCCCAAAGCACTGGGTGAATTAGATGAGCAAAGCTGAACTCGGCGATCTGAACCTAAATCCAAGCTGCAATCTTGCCGCTCAGAGCCTCGAGGTGTACACAGTTGTGCTTTTTGCTCAGATCACTCGGTCTCTTATTAGCCCCATCACTGACTTTGCATATGCAAAACCGCTGCTGCCTTGATAACGCATCCGGATACCTGGTTGCTTCTCCACAAGCCTGACCTAAATGATTTCTTTTAGTGCCTCTCTCTGCCCAGCAATAACAGACGTCAGGAAAACCCACCCTAGCAAACAGAAGAAGAAAGAAGCGTGAAAGCAGGTGCACATCAATAAGGAATGAGGGTGCTGCGGTGGAACCTGCAACCAGTCTCGTGGGCTGCGTCGCTACCACAGTGGATCCTTCCACACCGCCCTCCCCAGAGACACAGCAGATCACCTTCCCCTGCTCCACTTGTGGAGGGGGGGCTCTTGTAAATTTAATGCAAAAACCCAAATCAAAGAGAGAGTTTAGGCTTTTGAAGCGATCGTGAAACGGACACAGTGGCAGCTGCTGCTCCTCCAGTGGCTGCTGAATCACAGCCCCTCACTTATTTATAGGTCTCCCCAGGGTGCTTGCAGTCAAGCCGATGACAAATGCCAATGAACATCTACTCTCACCCCCACAAGGTGTTGTTATCCTGGCTGTAAGGGAGATGCAAAGCTACTCAATAACACATCGTCAGCTGCACCAGACAGACGTAGCAGAGGCAGGCAGAGGATCCAAGACACTTCACCAGTGCCTCCAGCATCATCTGAGCTTTGTTCCCAGCAAATGCACAGGTTCCGGTCTCTCACCCAACAAGATGTAGCCAGTGTCCGTTACTAAGCCCCACAGTTTTTGGTGCTGTCTTTACTCTGACAAAGGGCAATGCTCTTACGACCACAGAACAGAGGACACTGATGCACAGAGCGGGCAGAGGACTTCCCTGAGTCCTGAATTGAGCAGGGAAACATTCCAGGGATGGAGGCCAAGATGCTGATGCTCCAGAGGGAGGAGCAGGAGGAGATACTGAGACCCAAAGAACAGCCAAAGTTTTTCCCTTCTTGCTGGAATCTATTGCACATGGGCCCAGGCAGTGAACAGTTCTGAAGGCAAGAGAGGAGAAAATTCAGACTTAATCTGGCTTTGGAGAAGGCATGAACGTGAAAGGAGGGGAAGAGAGAGACTGAACGTTCCAGGGACAGTGAAGCTGAGCTGTACCACCTTTCAGTCCGTAAGAGCATCCATCCCAGGTGATCTCTGTCTGGGCTGTGCTCCAGAAGGAAGAGGCCATTTCCCTCCCTGTAGAGCCAGGGAGCTCCCTCTGGGCGCATCCACAAGCTCTGGTGCTGTACAGCTAGAAGAAGTAGGAGTCAGCTGGGAGGATCGCCATTATCAGCGATGATTCACAGGCCACAGAGATCACATCTTGCCTTGCAGATGTCACCGGGACCTGGCAGTCAAGGCAAAACATCTTATTTATAAACTGGGATGAATTACAATTGCTGAGGTATAGCCCACACGGGAGCCGCTGCCTGCTTCGCAGAGCGGAATGACTCTTTAAATGATATGTGGGGCTGCAGGACCCCTCCAGGGGGCTCGCTGGCTGGGAAAGGGCCACCCAGGCAGGGTGTGCAGAGCCCTGTCTCTCAACCACAGCCAGACCAGGGCTGGGCCTCTCATAATAGGCTTCCTGGTGTTGGCTGACACTGTGCTGCTGTAGCTGTTTTTTTTTTATTCAAGTCATCACTTATATATTAAATCTGAAGTGGCTGTTTGAACGAGATGTGTTTTCTGTGAGAGCTTTCACATGGGCTGAAAAAGTGATGGGGTTTATGGGGAACACATACGGACTTGTTCCAGGTCAATTCTAGATGGACCCAGGAAGGCAGTGATTTCCAGAGATGAAAATCTCTGAGATCTGATTTAGGGTTTAGCTCACAGTGAGGCCAACAAGGCTACTGATAAAGTCTCCTCCCTGACTCTTCAGTTTCATGACATTTGTCATGAAAATGTATAAGTATAAATTTGTGATTTAGGTGGAATTAGCTGATGGCATAAAATGTTATTGAAGCAGGAGCTGGAGTCAGAGAGGCAGAAAGGTCCTCTACGTTTTGTTTGCCTTGTTTCAACATTTTTTAGCCAAATTCATGGTTGATCTGAAAGGACTAGAGGCAGCAGCAGTACCATAACACATGAAATCCACTGGGAAATGCATCTGGGGAGCAGCAGAGAGAAAAAGAGGGAAGGGTTAGGAAGAGGAGACACGAAGTGAAGACCTCTTGCTCATCTCAACAAACAAGTGCCACTTTAACTCCACTAACACAGAAAACAGTAGCAGCAGTAACTCATCATCTGAAGACTGTGACATGAAATTTATCTTTTTTTCCTTGCTTTCACAGCAATTTTGCACTATGTTTGATAGCTGATGTGCATATCCAAATTCATGCAGCCCTACCATCCCTCTCTCTCTGCCTACTCGCACTCACCCACGCTCCTTCCGCGTGTGACTCAGGATGAAAAGGGATTTAGAAAGATGCAAGGAACGTTTACAAGCCACCCACCATTTCATCTTCAGCTTGGATGGCCACATTAGCACCCCCAGTTCGCTTTGAGAGGCTGGACTGGCCAGCGTTTGGGTTGAATCGATGGGACAGGCATTTGTTCTGTTCCCAGCGCAGACAGGAACAGAGCATAGCCACACAAGGCCTGCCTCAGTGATTACTGTTGGACATTGCAAGGCTGGATTTGCTTTAAAACAAGGCAAGTTTCCTGACTTGTTGCTCGATGCCTTGTCCACAGGCTGCATCTGCCTGAGAGTGGGTGAGTGAAGACTCGAGTCTGTGGAATCTCCAGTGAAATACCTCAGCACGAGGCCACTGATGCAAGTTCCACCAGCACAAAACGAGCAGCAAAAATTCCCCCGGCAGCAGCCATCAGGGATTGACAGGGGACAAGCTAACCAGATTTGGGTGACAAACTAAAGCCAGGCTCCCCCTCGAATACGGCTGCTGAGCAGCCATTTAGGGGAACGCGTCACCACTAACATCATCCTGTTTCCATGGAGACCAGATTAACAGAGTAGCCGAGAGAAGCTGCGCTCCTAATCTCTCCCAGAGAAAGGAGCTTGCTAATACAAGAGACTTTTAAACATCTTTAATCCAAACTCAGAGTTCTCCTTTCCATGTTCTCTCTAATCCTACTAGAGGTTACTAGCCTGTTTTAGCCCCGAGCCCAGCACAATAACACCAAGCAGTGCAGTTACCCACAGCCTCTGTGGTCCCTTGCTAAAATAAAATCTGCCCTCTCTCTCTCTGCAAAAGTTTGGCTGCCTTAAATATAACATTTAAATGCCCCAGCCCATCATGTGTAAGCAACCTGCAAAACAAAGTCTGCATTGGCACACTCAGTCTACTTTCTGGTGATGGAACCAGGCGCTGAGGACAGAGATGGAGGGACAACCTCCATCAAGAAGAAGATGCAGCTCCTGCCTTCTGTATTGCACGAGGCACCTTTTGTTGATCTTCTTCCCCTGAGCTTTTGCCTTTTCTCTGTAGCATCCCAGGCAAGAGCAGATCCCACTCTGGGCAGAGTTTTCCCAATGGAACGATACACTGGAGTTACACAGTTTTACCTATGGACTTGCTGATAGTGACGTCCACAGAACTATGTTTGATTATTACCACTGCAAAGAAGTTCCTTGCTACACCTATAGTCTTGCCTGCACTTTGGCTGTGTTGATTTTCTGTCCGTTCCATGAATAAGGTGAAGAGAATAGTGCAGCATGATAGGAACAACCACACGGCAGCTGGCAATCCACCTACACCCACCCTACCTGGACCTTCACGCTTGGCTTGTCTGTGGGAGGCTTTGTGGACCTCAGGCCAAGGCAAGGTCTGGAGGACTAAAGCCCAAAGCAGTCTCCAGCCTAGTGGTAAGAAGTCAGTGTTGGAACAGCAAGGGTGTGGATCTCAGCCTATGTGGGCCAGAAAATCCTCCTTTCCAAGCTCCAAACTTCTCCAGGGGAGACCTCAAATTTAATTCTAGTTTGGGAGGCGGGAAAACAGTTACCTTGTTCTCTACTTCTGGCAGCCTGCAAATTTAAGCACAGCAGAATGGGGCCCGCTTCCCCTCCAGACCTTTTTGGCTTGGTCTGTCCTTTTCCTGATGGACAATTCATATCTCCAAATGCTTCAAGAGTTCTCCCCACCCTCCCTGCCCATCCGAGGCAAGCACCCACATTTTCAGACCGTCAGGCAGGGTCTTTTCCACACAGCTTTTGTTGTTTTGTTTTGTTCTTCCAATGGGATTCATACTAATTAAGCCTCATCTACTTCTCTAAAATGCCAGGCAGGTGGGACACTGCACACAGCCCTTTGTGCTTTTCATCGAGGGGTACACTGAGCACCACAGATGGAGTTCATCACACACTGCTCTGGCTGCTGAGCTGAACAAGACATCAAAGGCTCTACCACCTTCCTGTTGCTTCCAGAAGTTAAAAGGAATTTGACAGCTTTCTTTTTCTTGACTTTATGCCAAAACCTTGTCAGGAGGTTCTTCACAAAGTTTGATAGTGCTAGAAGTATGAAGAAAGAGGGATTGTGACCAGGAAGGCTCAGTTCAATCTCAGTTTCATCCTTGCTCAGCTTGCCAGAGGGGTTGATGATGTTCAGCACATCTGGAGGCATAATTATGGCTTTGCATAGCCTTGTCCCAGAGGGCCGGAGCTTGTAAGTCAACTGCACTACAAGGTCTCACCCGAGTCAGCCCTCTGGCCCTCCCCTGGGACCCTGCGTGTGCTGAGGTTTCTCTTGGCAGTCAATACACACGACAAGCCCAAAGCTTCCCAAAAGAACAGCTCTAGCACAGTCACAACATGTCTCTGGAAAGACATGTGCCTCAGCACATCTGTGTCCTACAGCTGTGGGCAATGAAGGACTTGCTTCCTCTCCAGGCTCTGAAAGCACATCTCTGAAGCAGCAGCCTACTTCTGATCAGCATCTCTGATTTCGGATGAGAGCTCTGCTGTGGGGTAGAGCTGGCGTGTGGGATAAGAGGGAGCAAAATTAAATGCAAGGTATTTTGGGGTATGTTTTACTAGATCTACTCCCATGGTCCTCCTTTCACTGAAGGGTCTCTGCAATCTAGTTCATGGTTGTGCGTGGTGGCTGGAATTCAGTAGAAGTGGAAGCAAGGAGCAAGTCAAAGCAGAGTGCTGCAAAGGCTGTCTTTATAGCACCTGCACCTACAGGTGATTTTTGGTTTTTTTTGGTTGGCCAAATGATGGGCCCTGGGCTCTCTCTCATATCCAGAGCCACTCTGGGTCAGACAAACAAGACTCTTTAGCTTGGAGAAGAGAAGACCGAGAGGGCACGTCATCAATGCTTATAAATATCTAAAGGATGGGTGTCAAGAGGATGGGGTCAGGCTCTTCTCAGTGGTGTCCAGCACCAGGACAAGGGGCAACAGACACAAGCTGGAACACAGGAAGTTCCATCTGGACGTGTGGAAAAACTTTTCCTTGAGGGTGCCAGAGCACTGGGACAGGTTGCCCAGAGAGGTGATTGAATCTCCTTCTCTGGAGATATTTAAAAGCCACCTGGATGCATTCCTGTCCAGCCTGCTCTAGGTGAACCTGCTTTGACAGGGGGGTTGTACTAGATGTTCTCTGAAGGTCCCTTCCAACCCCTACAATTCTGTGATCTGAACATGGCCCCAAACTCCTCCCTCTTATCCCTCCACTGGTCTCTCTGAAAACATGATGCCCAGAACAGAAGATAAAACTGCAGAATATTATTGGTTTTGTGTGCAAATGGGTTGTACTGTCACCACCAAGGCCACGTCTAGAGGCCCAGAGACCATACTCAAAGACTTCCAGGAAGGATCCTCTGCAGCCTAATAGTGTCTGCTGGGGCCAGCACCCTGGATCTGCCCCTCATTCTGTCAGCCTGGGGCTGTCGAGGGAGCATGGGTGAGAGGAGAGGGTAGGGAAAGAGCCAGCCTGAACACGTCACGAAGGTAGAGGAGATGGCAACTGCCTTCCTACCTGCAGCTTTCGGGCACCTCGGTTGTCCTCTCAGAGCAGGAACAGCACGGGCAGGACAGCGGCTGTGTTTGAGGTCCTCACGGTGGTGGGGCACCTCAGGAGTTTCCTTCCATGCGTGGGCTGGATGCCGGGGGACAGCAAGCGGGGACCAGCTTTGCTGACTTGGCCGTGGCTGTCGGGCCCGATGTGTCTTCAGCGGGGTCTGTCACGCTCCGCCACTGTGGCTTGTTTTTGCTGGCGGCCAAGAGCTCGGCAACGGACAGGCAACCAGAGGGAGGAAAGCAGGAAGAAGAGGGGGCAGATGAGATAAATAGGTAGCGTGAGGATAATAAAGGAGGACAGCTGGCCTAGAAAGCTCAAAAGATAAATCGGCAAGAAAAAAACTGAAGCTAATTCCAAAGCGCGAGGTTCCTGCTGAGCCCACAAGAGAGAGGAACCACGTAGCACCAGTTCCTGCTGCACCTCCTTGATGCCGAGCGTACCAGTGGCCGGCACCCAGGCATGGTCGGCAGCTGCCAGAGCCCTTCATGTCAGCATGGTTTGTAGCCAAGGGGGCTGTGTGGCTTTCCCCCGGAGCAGGAGACCTCCTCTGCAGGAGAGGGAGGGGAAGGTGTTTGATCTGCAATGTGCCATGATTGCAGCACAGACTCACCAACCTGGGCTGTACCAAGCCTCTACATGTCTGAGGAACACGTACAAGGCTCAAGTGGACCAGCAGGGACTTGTCTTGGTCTCCATACTCCAGTCCTTTCCTTACGGTAGCATTATCCAAGACCCTCAACCCCACCAAAAGAAGTGGGCAAGAGTCTTAGTACTGCCTTAGTGCAGTACTAAGTCCCATGGAGCTCTGGGGAGGCCAGAGGTGAGGGCTTGCCACCCTGTAGGCTGGGCCAGCAGGTCTACACGAAGCACAGAAGCAACATATGGTCACTGAAGCAATTGAGGCTAAAGGATTTTTTATCATTTAGTTCCTCTGATGCACCACAGTGCAAAAAGCAGGAATGTCATAAGACTCTTCGGTAGCAAAGAAACGATGAAGTTCACCCTGCTGACCCGAGCAGGATCTCACAGGAGGTCCATGGCCTGGGCAGAGGGATGAACCCGTGTCTCTCAGCTCAGCGTTTTTCCTGTGCAAATGGGGCCAGGGCATAAACACTCAGCTCTGGTGTTTTCACAGATGGCATCAGTGAGCTAAGTTGTTTTCCAAGGTTACAACCAAAGATGGAACGAAAGTCAGAGCTGGAGGAAACATGGAACCCCAGGAGCAGCTTGTGCTTTCCAGGTTGATAGAAAAAGCCAGGGGGGGATGGGATGACTAACAGAGAAAATGGAGAACAGCTTTAATTCCCTTCTAACCACCCCGTCCCCAAGCCGCTCTCCCAGCGGAGGAAAGGCAGCTCACGCTTAATCCTCCCCGCAGATATTCACAGCCCTCCCTTCAGCGCCTGGAGCCTGACTTGGAGAAGTGAAAACAGCCGCTACAAAGTCAAAGCTAAGTGGCAGCTTCCCATTTAACCAGCTCTAATTGCCAGCTGAGCAGACGGTTAATCTCCAAGAACGTGCTGTGATACGGGTGTTGCTGAGTCCCCATAATTGCTTAAGAGCAGCCATCGAGGATGCCGGGAATCAGCCAATTATTCTCCTTAGTTGCTTTTTCCCCCTTCTTCCGTCCCCCCTCCCCCTTCGGTTTTGTGAATTAGCAAAGAGCTTTTTTTCCCCAAAAGCAGCCAGCGCAGGATCTCTCAGCAGTTCACTAGCGATGAGGAGATTATATCTGGGCTGGCTAATCCTGTGTGGGCAGGGAGAAGAAAAGGCGGGGGGGGGGGGAGGCACCAGTGGGTATCCCACAGTCAGCTGGGCCTGCCGTGGGGAAGGGGAGGTCTCTGTAAGACCCGTGGGTATTATTGCTCTGGAAACGAAGGGGAGGGAAGGCTGCAGCCACAGGTGATGCCTTGAACAGAATTCATCCCAGCAAGCCAGCACTAGCCCTGAGTACAAATCACATCCAATTTCCAGCTCCTCAATGGTTCTATTGAGTAATAAATCAGCTCTACGTCCAACCTGGCTGAAACACTCGCGCTTCCACAGTTATCTTATTCAGTGCTGAGAAGTTAAAGCCTTCTTGCCAAGGCCAGCAGGCTGGGGAGAGTCAACCATCCAAATCCCTTCAGAGCTCGGCAGTAAAAAAAATAAAACAAAAAAATGCCCCAAACCCACAAGACGAAAAGCAAGTCCCTGGACTGCAGATCACCTCCACATCTCCATCATCTCCATTTGTTCAGCGATTTTTCACCTCTCTGGAAGAGATGATGCACTGGGCCAAGTATTCAGCTGGTGTGATCAGCTCTCTGCAAACAGCCAGGCCTCTGTCTAATTCAATGCTGATCTACACGTACAGGTAACAGGGCTCAGCTCCCAGCCCTTGCTTATTTTTGCAGCTATTTAAAGTCTGCTTTCCTCCATAGACACTTCATGACCATCACTTAGATACCACTTTTAAGCCCCACCATAGCAGCACTTCTTTGAACTGACCATACAGGCAGAAGCTTTCAAAGCCACCAAAAGGATTGAGGGACTCATAGTCTATTCAGTTTAATGGAATCAGGTTTGTTCTTCTGTAAAGAGTTCCTAGAAGTCTGGATACAACCACATTATAGATGAATCAGTACTAAAGCAC
>JAOXNO010000063.1:5603306-5613334 GCA_028565335.1 Limnodromus scolopaceus | reverse complement strand
GTTGCCCAGGGAAGTTGTGGATGCCCCATCCCTGGAAGTGTTCAAGGCCAGGCTGGATGGGCCTTTGAGCAACCTGCCCTAGTGGGAGGTGTCCCTGCCCATAGCAGGGGGGTTGGAACTGGATGATATTTAAGGTCCCTTCCAACCCAAACCATTCTATGATTCTATGATAACAGGTTCCTCTAGAGCTCTTTAATGAGGTTCCTGGTCTTTGAGAGATTTTCTTTCTCCAGAGAAGGCTAGAGAAAACTTTGGTGAAGACTGTGTCCCTCCATCTATTGCTGTTCCATGTCTGTCCACCCTCCCTCTTGCCCATTAGCTGTGAGCAGCTTGCAGGGAAAAGCCTGATAGCTCATGTGTGCTCATGACTTGTGCCTGGG
This sequence comes from Limnodromus scolopaceus, assembly GCA_028565335.1. Classification (NCBI taxonomy): domain Eukaryota; kingdom Metazoa; phylum Chordata; class Aves; order Charadriiformes; family Scolopacidae; genus Limnodromus; species Limnodromus scolopaceus. Next base: position 5,612,954 of record JAOXNO010000063.1, on the reverse strand, counting down.
AGACACCTGTAAATCAGGGCCTTGCCCAGCAGATCCTCCTCGTCCTTCTTCTCTTGCAAGAGCAGGAGAGGGGTGATGGAGGTCAGGCCTTTAAAGCTAGAGGACAGTAAATCCACATGGCACTCACTCCATTGTCTGAGGATTCATGGCTTTGTTCTCTGAAGGTCAGCTTCGTCTGTTCTAGTCAATTAAGAATAATCTATCGCTTCTCCCTCTGCACCCTTCCTGGCCGTATGGTCCTTGTCAGCAGGAGACCATTGGTCAAATAAAAGTCAGAACTGCTCAGTGTCCCAGAGATATGCGGCAAGAAGAGCAGTAGGAGGCAGATAGCTCTTCATCTCATAATGGGCTCCCGGGGATTCTGCTCTCTGAAAGGCTGAGGACTGGCAGAGCAGGAAAGTCCCCAGGGGTATATAAATGCCTGGGAACAATTTGCAGTGTAGGGGCAGGAGAGGGTCCTTCTGGCTACACCACAAAACATTGTCAACATGCCACAACTTCCCTCACAGCTCTGTTCCCACAGATCTCACAGGGATCCCTCTGGCACCCAAGTCTCTTTACTCTCTCCATGACTCTCATATGACCACATCTTCTTCAACCTTGAGTCGTTACATCTGGGTCACAACCAGAAATACAGCCCACTGCCCCAGCAGAAGCCGGCCAGCGTAGGGGCAGTGGTAACCAGGTCTCTGCTGGAGTCACTGGCAGCAGGTGCAGGGATGAAGGGATGGAAGGGATGGTGACCTCAGCCATGCCCCAAGAGCTTACGCAGCTGGCTCCATCTGTCCTCTGGGGACCAGCAGGGACCAGGAATCGGGGCACGTTCTCCCTCTAAATTTCCTTTATGGCATGAGGAGGTGGAAGAGTTTCCAACCTCCCTGGTGCTGTGTCTCCTTGTCTGCTTTGTTAGCTCACTTTGTTTGTCTGCTTTGTTTCTGAGCAGCCCTCAAGGCTGTGTTTTGGAGAGAGGGTTTCATCAGGCAAAAGAAAGGTACAAAGATGAGTTAATGAGAACGATTATTCAGTGACAGCTGCTGCTGCTCACCTTCTAACAAGCATAAGGCACAGCCTTGTGAAAACAAGGCTTTCTCTGATGATTATGTTCAGGGAGATTAACTTAGGAAACTTTGCTTAAGACCTGCAGTGATCTTATTGGAAATCTAGTCAATGAGCAGGCAAGTACAGCAGAAAAGCATACCTTGTTTAAAGTTCGTTTGCTGGGAGCAGAGAGAACCCGGGGCTGGACTGGGGCAGACCAGAGATGCGCAGTCCTTGCTCTGCTGTCCCTGAGTTTATCACCATCATCCTGGGGATGTGCAGCCCGAGACGATGGCCCACCTGTAGCTCAGCAACACACAGCCTGTTTGGAGAAGCATTTTTTCCCCCGACTGCTGCAGTCCACAAATCAAATCCTCCATCTCCAGCCCAAATAACCCAGGCCAGGACTGGGGAAGGACTGGACGGTGAGCTCCTGCGGTGAACACTGGCTCTGTTTCTCACTGCAGATAGACTCCTCTCCACGACTACCGTCAGCTCTGCTAATGATTATCGCTGCATCCATGCTTGAGAACTGCTCATCATTGGCCTCTCCATGCAGGAATGTGATGCCCAAGCTTGGCACATAACACCTGCCATTTAATGTCCCTATCAAGCCAGAGAGAAACCAAATGGACTGGAAAACTGGCCCAGGATCACTGCTTTCCTTCCAAACTGGCACCCATGGAACGCAGGATTCCTCTCTGTTTTCAGCCTGGCATCCCAACCAGCCCCCTGCTCAGCTGGCGATGGCCAGGGAGAGCAGCTTTGCCAGCCACAGTTGTGTCTACCTGTGCCACTGGTGGTGGGATGGGGCCTCCCTGATGCCTCGTGGTCTGGCACAGCTGGCCCGGGGGGACATCCGCACCTGGGGGGGCTCTGCCCTGGCCACAGGCATGAGGCTCAGATCCCGTTGGAGCCAGTGTCACAGCCCAGCCACTAGCTCAGACAGATGGTGAGCAAGCCTGGCTCCATCTCCTGTGGCTGTTTGGCCACTACAGAGAGCTGTTCAGGCCAACCCAAATTTGGTTGGCAGGTGTCCGTACCCCAAACGCAAATATTTTGGCAGGAGCTGCTGTGAGCCGAGTGGATGAGACTCTGCGTTCCCCATCAAGACCAGGGAGGCGGGGGGGGTCTGCCCCACAACAGCTCATGGGATTTCCTCACCTGGACGCACCGAATCTGATGCTCAGCAGCTCTTCCCTCCGCTGGCTCCCATCCTCAGTTGCATTTCAGGCGTCGGTGGCCCCACGCTTTCTGCCAGGGCTGGCCGTGCTCCCAGGGCAGCGTCCCGAAGCACTGGCCATGACTCTCTGCATTTTCCCCACTGGTCCCTCTTTGAAACCATTCTCCGTGACTCATGGCTGTTTCACCTCATCTCACCCTTCCCCAGTGACCCCTGAGCTCCGAGGTCCCGCTGTGGCCCATAGCTAGCACTCAGTGCTAGTCAACTCTTGGCCGCCATTCATAAAGCTGTGGCTGCTTTCCGGCTTTTTCTGCTGTGCCGTCTTTCATTTTGACCCCTTCAGTGCCTCTTTCACCCCCTCTTTTAAATCTGGCACCTCCTTGGATGGAGGAGCACTCACAAGGTCAGCTGCGAGCCCACAGCCAGGCAGCCTTATGCATCCCCATCCCATCACCTGAGCTAACCATTAAAACCGGCTGCAAACTGGTGACCCAGGAGCTCGGGGTGGGGGGACAAGCTTTGCTTCACCACAAGCGTAATGGAGATGAGGGGCCCCACCACCACACGTGCTCTCCTGTGTCCTGAGAGGGAAGCCCCCCACGCGCTCCCCCATCCTGCTCCAAGGTCAGGCAACAGCTGAGACGTTTCAGCCCCACAGTCAGTGCTGCTCTGCCAAAGATGGCTCTTGGAGGGGCTGCAGGGGTTTCACTGCCCCCTTTAAATCCCAAGGTCTAGAAACCAAAATCAGGGCCTCCCCCTACACAAGCCTGTAATATGCTTTGCACGCAGCCAGTCCCTGTGGCAGTAAAAGCCCCATCACTGGTCCATACTGCTCCCCTTCCTAGGGAAAAGAAAGGAGTGGGGTCACCGTGCTCTTAAGGGATGAGGAAACCGTTATGGTCTTCTCTATATACCCAAAAGAAACCTTTATCAGCCTGTGTTTGGGGCCAGAGGTCTGCAAAAAGCAATGCTCTTAAAAAATGAAGTAAGAAGCCTTGAGGAATTTTTATTTGCCATCTCTACTCACAGGCAGTTAGAGGAGTAGGACATAAGGTCTGGTTTTATGTGGAGGTTTGCTTGCTTTCTTTGTTTCTTTCTTTCTTTCTTTCTTTGTTTCTTTCTTTCTTTTTCAGTTTGTTTTAATCGTATAGCTCTTGTAGCACAGAAACGCATCTTGCATGATAAGTAAACACAGGAAGAACGCTCACCCCATAAAAAGTCTAATCAATACCACCGGGCAGCCAGAGCCAAAAGCATGTCAAAAATGAGTTGGGAATTGGAAGAAAGTAACAGATGTCACTCAAAACCTGAAGGCGTGATGAAGGGCGGAATCATGCCCTGCTTGGCTGAACAGGGAGCTGTGAGACGGGTGCCTGGGAGAGGGGAATTCGCTGGCGCCTGACATCAGATGCAAGCGTGGAGGAGCAATGGGACACCATACGGGCAACAACAGGGAAAATTGCCCAGCCAGAGCTCTGGCATCTGCAGAGAGTTTGGCCCCGTCACGGGAGAAATGGGTGGGAAGGAGGAGACACCAAGAGCACAACGGGACGTGGAAGTGGGGGGCAGCAGGGATGGGCAGGGAGCGTGGGATGAGGGCAGCCGGGGCGGGGGGGGTTACCCCACTGCTGGGGACGGAGAGTGGCCGCTGCGGGGGTGACAGCAGGAGCCCACCCAAAAGAGGATAAAGGAAGGATTTATGAGCACAGCCATAATGAAAGCCAGTTATCCGTGACCATCTTAAATCTTGTCAGAGGGAGGATGAGAGGGGCTGTCTCCGGTGGACAGGTTGGGAGATTTATCGCCGCCGTTCCGCAGCACAATCGCAAAATGAGCCCCCCCACACCGGCTGCCGCCCCGTGGGAAGGGGCTGGTGCTCCTGCCTGTGCTTCCAGAGCTGGTTAGGGCTGAGCACCGGCCACCACGGCCAAAGAGGGCCAGCTCTCAGCCAGCCGCAAAGGGAGGGAGGTTAAATAACACAGGAGTCACTGCGGAGAGGCTCAGCGTCTCTCCCAGAGACCAAGGAGGGTCAGGACACCGCCAGGCTGCTGCAGCCCGAATGCAGGATGCACCAAAAGGCTCAGCTCAAAGGCTCGAAAGACTCAGCTACCGAGGACATCACACTGGTCCCATCCAGCAGCCCTGCACACATCCTTGCTCCTACAGCCTTGATTAATGGCATTGCACTTCCAGCCCGGAGGCTGCAGTGCCCCTTGTCCCAGCCGTGGGAAAGGGGACACAGTCCTGTAGCAGCTTCCCAGGCTGGAGACAACCAGATCCTGAGAAGATCCTTTCCTTGGCCCCTCTCTGAGCCACTTATCGGTCTCCACATCGCATGGGTGCTGCTGAGCAGAGCCCACACTGGGGTGCACACACCCCAGCTCTGCCTGCACCCCACTTGTGCTCTCCCCTCCATCCCAGCCCTCTGGTCCTTGGCAAGCTCTTGGGTAGAGCTTTCGTGGCAAGAACTTGGGGAACGTGGACTCAGCAGCAAAGGGGCAAACCCAGCAGCCCCCACCTGCGTCTGAGGTCCACATGAGATGGGTCGCTGCCACCTCTCACAGGCCAACAGCAAGGAAGGAAGCCCTAGGCTCCAGGCAGGGACACGGAGGCACAAGGGGACAAGGAAAGAGCAGCCACAGTCACTGCAGCCCCTGCATCCCCAGAGTCCGGCCGTGGGAGCTGCCTGCCTCCCCTTCAGCCACATCGTGCTCTGCCTGAGAGAGGAAGAAATCAGGTAAGCAGTGTCTAGAAGCCCATATGGAGGGGCTGGGATGCTGCCCAAGCTTCAGCTCGAAAAAAAGTGCACATTTTATGGTATAAATATTTTGGTTCGCCTCCTCCTCTCCAGCCCACAAGCTCCAGCACGGGAACCACAACAGCAGCCCTCATCACAGCCGTTTTGGCAATCAGCTCCCCCTGATCCCCACAGTCACCGATGTTTGCTGCAACAAAAGCCCACGCAAAATCACCTGGCTGGCTGGGGCCGAACCCCCCGAGCTTGTGTGCGACCCCCCCACTGCCTGCAAAGGTCCCCACACCTCCCAGGCACTGCCACGAAGGAGAGGGGCTTCTGATGGAGGGGAGGAGGGTTTTCACCTCCCAGGAGGTGCTGCTCCCACTAAGGACCACAGCGACTCCCACATTTAGGGCCAAGGAGATGGCAGGCTGCCTTGCAACCACCTGGCTCTCATGGAGCTGTTTGATAATTTTTGTTCCTGTTATCCCCCGTGACAGAAAAGAGCCGAGAGTCCACTCCCTTCCCTCTTAACAGCCTAAAAACTAATGCTTGCACTGAAATGAAAACAACGGCTGCCATGGGGAATCTGTCCGCCCCGCCAGCTGTGCTGCCGCGCAGCGCTCCCAACGTGAGCCCTTCCCACCTGCGGCAGAGCATCTCCCCGGGACGCATCCCCACTGCCGTGGGTCCTGCCCTTGCCCCACACAGCACGTCCGCCAGCCCACCCCGGGCCACAGGCCACCCCACTTTCCATCCTCTTCCTCTGTTCCTCCTCTCCGTGCCGTGGGAGAAGCGCTCAGCTGCCAGAGCCCCTCTCTGCGATACAGGCACAGTATCCGCACCGCGATGGGCAGGCAGTGTGGGGACAACGGGGATGGATCTTTTTTAATTATCAGAGCATCTGCATCCGTGTCTGAATGCAAAGAGGCAGGAGCTGCCACCTTCCGCAGGAGCACTGCGATTAATCCCGGGTGCCAGCCCCAAAACTTTCTCCAAAGGCTCAGGCAAGTCTGATAGGAATTTTGTGGCATGAAAATGTGTTCATTGGATTAAAATGGAGAGGAGAGGAAATCCATCAGGGGCTTTCTTCACCAAGTCGTGCTCTATAACTACCTGAAGGGGGGGTGCAGAGAGGCGGGGGTCGGTCTCGTCTCCCAACTCACAGGAGACAGGACAAGGGGAAATGGCCTCAAGTTGCGCCAGGGGAGGTTTAGATTGGATATTAGGAAACATTTCTTCACCGAAAGGGTTATCAAGCATTGGAATGGGCTGCCCAGGGAAGTGGTTGAGGCACCATCCCTGGAGGCGTTCAAAAGACGGGTAAACATGGTCCTCAGGAATATGGTTTAGTAATTTTTATTTCCTATTTCTTATTTATTTTTTTGTCAGAGTTAGGTTGATGGCTGGACTAGATGATCTTTAAGGTCCCTTCCAACCTAGACGATTCTATGATTCTATTCTATGATTCTAAGTCCGCTCAGAACAAGAAAAAAAAGAGAGGGACAGAGAATTTGTCTAATAAAAATAACATTAAAGGCAATATTTCACCAGTGTATACTTTATGGCTGTAATTCTTGAGAAGGAGGTTGGGTCCTCCCTCCCCCAGCCCTGCTCTGGTTGTGAATGACGCCGACCAGGGCCAGCCCTTCGCCCCGCTCCATCTGCACATCAGGGGAGAGACCTTCCGAGGTCTTCATACCGCTGCTTTTCCTTCAGACACCCCGAGCAGGACACTTCACCTGTGACACTCGCTCGGGCAGTGCCTCCCAGCCTGTATGCTCCAAAGCCCCACACCCGACGCAAAACCTGAGCGCGGGATCTGCACTTACCTGGGCAAACATTTGTTTTGTGCTCTAAGAGCAAGGTGAGCGCGCTATTCCCCTGTGTAAACATCCACTCTCCAGACATAAGCACTTCTGAGCTGTGCTGCGCTCCTCTGTTCAAACAGCCACTTTCTAGGTGAAATCTGCTGCGTTCTCCCGTGTCAACAGAGCCGGTGCTTGGGGCTGTCCTGGTCTCCTCTGAAACATCTCTGGGATTGGAACAGTCCGAGGATGGCTATTTATCCGTGCAAAAGCTACCCCCGTGGTTCCCTCTGATCCTTGTGCCATCTGAATAGATGGAGCTGCAAAGCGAGAGCGGGAAGATAAAGGATGATGAACAGCATAGACACAAAAGAAAAAGGGGGTAAAACACATAATGGGATTATCCTTCCAGCCCAACGTGATAACCGTCTTGAAAGAGAAAGGCAAAGGGAATAGTGCAGTCTCACCTCTCTGGTCTTAGTGCTGGTGCTCTGTGGGAGATGGTGACCAAAGCAGGAACATGCAGGGGGTGGGAGAACCCCAAAACAGCCAAAAGTGTTTCCTGGGAGAGCGAGGCTGGAGGGAAGGTACCAGCAGAGCTCCCTGCAGAGCAGGTTTGTGACCCATACCAATTTTCTCGTTCGTGACCTCATGCTGATGACATTTGATGCTGGTACAAAGCCAGACAGCAGGACCAGAGGGAGGGTGCACAGTCCATCGCCCAGCAGAAGACAGCCTGGAGCCCACCAAGAGGCATAAGGAGGAGTGCAGGACTCAGGCTCATGAGTGTGGGGCTAGGAAGAGCTGTTTGCACCACCCATCAAGCACTCATCCTTTGGGAAAGGCCAAGGAAGACAATGATCTAAATCTATGAGTCCAGGAAAGCCTTGATAAACTATGAGTGTGATGGGACCCCAAAAGAGAGAAATGCAATGGGAGGTCTGTGGGGCACTGGTTAGGCCCTCAGGAAAACCTTCCAGCATCAACAGATTGGAGAGGTGGCATCACACAAGTTCCCACCTGGTGTTGTTTTCCCTGGAAAACTGTTTTATCATGATTTCCCCCCCCAAGTTTTAGGTTTACGGCAGGACCTCGGGTGTGTTTGGTCACGTTTGGGTGAGTCACCAGCATTCAGCTTACTCTGGATGCTTATTCGGACCGCTCAGCTATTCTGAGGCCACCTGCAGTGGTCTGGGGCAGGACTCATGTCCCGTATCACTTCAGTTTATGTTTCTGTTGAGCTATAAATTCACAGAGTATTGAAATGAGCCCCCATAAAAGACCAGGCCTGGGAAGGAGAAAGCTCCTACAGCACCTAACCCACCCCATGCCACTGGATGGGGTCACTCTCTTTTCTCTATAGGTGGGGAAGCCGAGGCAGGAAAAGTGAAATTATTTCCCCAGGGTCACTCAGCACACGGCAGCTAAACCAGAAGGCTATCCATGTTAAAGAAGGTTAAAAAGGAGCAGAGAATGGCTCTTGAGAGAGCTGGTGAAGAGAGGGAACATGGTATAAAAACAATATAGAAGAACATAGCTTGCTCAGCCTTGGTAAAACAAACTGGCAGTGATGTGATTTTTTTTCTCTATAAATACATCTGGAGGGTAAACACCAGTGAGGGCGGGGGGGGGAGGAAGCTATTTAAGCTGAAGGACAATAATGGTACAAGAAAACATCCATATTAATGTTCGAAGAAGTAAAAGAGCAGGTTAGGAGGAGAAGGAAAAGAGGAATAAATGGCTTGAAGGAAAGGCAGAGGAGACACAGGCAGGACAAAACCACAGAGCAGCCTCTCCCAGGGGAGGATTCCCATGGGATCAATGCCCTTGCAGAGCTCAGGGTCCACACGCTTCCCACCTGACAAGGTTAAATGGAGAGGCAAAATTAGACAATCTTTGGCACCAGGTGGGAGAAGAAGGGGAGGGTGCAGAGAGAGTGCTGGGGAACAAGCTGGGTGCTGCCCTGCTCCCCAACATGGGCAGCAGGAAAACAAGTGCCTGGGCCACCATGAGAAGCTGATGCCTCCTGTCCTTGTCTCCCCAGGCTTTTGGTATGCATGGGCAGATGCTGGGGAGAGCTGCGGCGCCTCCGGGTTGTGCATGGGCCAGCAAAGGGGTACAGATCCCCCAAGATGTCACCAGCCAGCGCAGCATCCCCAGCAGATCCCATGTGCTCTGCTGCCCACTTGGTTCAGTAGCAGAGCCGGACATTGCTTTCTCACCCCCACCTTCCAGGAGCACGCTGAGATTTCCATAACCGTTAAAAGCAAGCCTTTGTTATTAGCCCTGTGAATTATTTATTCTACCATAATTAATGCAGGGCTGTTAACGGCCACAGCAAAGCTCCCCAGCTCACCCGTCTGCAAACACTGCTCCGCTTCTGCTCACCATTTCGGCATTAAATATGCATCGGGACTGATAAATGGCTCCAGCGTTCCTGATCACCACGAGCCTGTTGAGCAAAGTGCTCTGAGCATGGACACCTCCCTCGGGAAGGGCTGAGCTGGGGTGAACCAGAGGCAGATGGGAAGGGAGACATCTCCCAGGCAGGACAGGCTCCCTTCCCTTCTCATAGCTCCTCCCGTCCCCTGCTCTTACCACTGAAGAGAGACACCTTCCTGGAGATGGTATCTGAGCATTCCTCAGATAAATCAGTCCCCTCCGGCTCTTGCTTGGTGTCTGCCCTCTCTCTTTTCAGGTCAGGTTTGGAGCAGATGAACCCCTCTGAGTCCTCCTTGCTTTCTAGCCCTGGTAGGTTTGCAGAGATGCCAGCTGGGGTGCAGGGCTCCAGGGACAGTGACCATGAGACATGGACATGCCCAAGCCTCTGATGGATGGGAGGCTTCCCCAAACTTCCTAAGCCTTGGCAGAGAAGGACTTGC
>JAOXNO010000063.1:5577866-5599329 GCA_028565335.1 Limnodromus scolopaceus | reverse complement strand
ATATGCTTGTGCTTCCTACGCAAGAATTTCACCACAGCCCTGCTTGGTGCTCTCTGACATGCTCTCCAGCAGAGAAACTGAGGCCTGGACAGGTAACGGTGACTAGACTCCATTGCTGTCCCAGAGGGATGCTCCATCCAGGTTCCAGCAGGCTACACAGCAGTAGGTACTCCCAGTACCTCCAGCAGGAGCCAGGCACTCACCAGATGCCTTTTCTCATCTCTCCTTGAGCCATCTCCAGCAGCAGAGTGGGGCAAGAGGAGACAGATCTTGCTGTGCACGAGTGCGGGTTCTCCTCCTCCCTTATCTGGCGTTGAGCAGCTCATTACTGCACTTTTTCCGCTGTGAGCTCGTTGGCACCTCCAGTGTTGCCATGTGCTGGAGTGGAAAAGCCCTACAGCCTCGAGGCATGAGTCTCGCTTTCTCAGAGATGTCTCACCTTCCCTCTCCTGCCTCCCAAGTTCACAGCATGTTAAATGCCGTGGTTGTCATAAGTAACCTCCAGCTTTACAGTGTAAGCGCAGCTCCCACGTGGTGAGGAAATCCTTCCAGGATTCCCCAAAAACACCAGCTCTTGTCTGAACTAACTGCTGCAGCAGCCAAAGGCTGACACAACCTTAAATCTCACCAGCGCAGAACCAGGACCCTGAAAATCTGTGGCTTTCTAACAAGCCCCAGGAAAAAAATGGGGTGAGAATAGGGACAGAGGACAGAGGCACAGACACTTGCCCCATGCCACCAGCCAGCTGTGATTTCGGGGACTTCTCGGGCTGACTTGTTTGATTTAAAAGCTGCTGTGCTCCAACACGGCTGGTTTGTGACCACCAGAAGACCAGGGCTTTGGGGACAGGACGTGTTAGGGAACCAAACGCTCATCCATGCTGCAGAGGGAACAGAGGGAAAGGAAGGGAAGGAGGAGTGGCAGTAACTCAGGCTTAATTAGCCTCATCAAATATTCATCTGGTAATTTCTCCGAATTTGCAGAGAATGTTAACAACATCAATACGATTCATTGACTCTTTGAAGATCCCACAGCGTAAAGCCGACCCACTCCAAAAACAGCGAACAGGCTGGGAAGGAAGGGCATGGGTTTAAGCAGGCAGTGAAGTGCTGTGGGGATGGGAGGCCACAGGCACTGGGATTTGGAGATGCCAAGCTTGCCCAGGACCCTCCAGTTGACACAATCCCCCTCCCCTGCATCCCAGCTGCAGCTGGCACACAAGGGACGTGGAGCTGGGAGGTCGCAGGACCGGCCAGCAGCTGGGGGACACGGTGGCACCCAGCGTAACGAATGCTGCGTGGCAAAGTCACGAGCTGCCACGGCAGGAACCAACGCAGAATACCCTGTGCTGGAGCAAGGGGGAGATTTCGGTGGGTCAGTGCATGGCATCAGGACAGTCAGCTTGGGTAGGTCACCAGAGCACTCGCTGGTCCTGCCCAGAACTGGGTTTGGAGGTGGCAGATGAGAAATTTTCTGGGCCGTTGCTCATCTCCGGAGATAACACGACCTGTGCTGATGAGGAGCTAGGAAACATCCCGGCCCGAGGTCTCTCAGCCACACAGCCTCACCACCTCCTGGCCCGAGACCAAGCTTGGAGAAGGGAAAAGGACCAACAGCCAACTGCTCCACGCAAACAGGTCCATAAGTCTGAGTTCTCGCAGAAAGCACAAACTATGCCCTTCGCGTCTGACAGAAAGCAATCAAGCCAAGGCCAGCTTACAGGGAACCTTTGCCATTGCTTTGCAGAAGAAAGATTTCCATAAACTGCTGCTTTTTTTTTTTAATGAGACATTTTCCCTCAATTTGTCTTTCACAAAAGGTCATTTTTAAAGACAGCAGCCCACTGGCGCCCATCATTCAGAGGCTCTGACAAGCCAAAGGAACTGTCAGACCACATTTCGCCTCCCGGCTACATTCAAGGTTTTGCATTCAATTTTTTTATTTTATTTTCCTAATAGAGCTTTCCCTCCAAGGCCAGCACACTATCAGGAACAAGAGAGCACCAGCAGAAGGCAGAACTTTGCGCTGGAGAAGTCTTACAACTCAATTTACTGCCAGGGAGATGCTGCAGTAGGTGGCCACAGTAGGAAATCTCAAAGCAGAGATTATCCAGGTAGCAGGATACGGAGCAGTCCCAAATTTAGGAGTGTGGTGAGATTTGCAAGGATCACAGGGAGCTGAATAGGAATAAGACTCACTGTTTCCCGGGTGAGCAGGCAGGGAAGAGCGTTGGGAAACGGCAGGGCTCCTGAAGCCTCTTCTCAAGGAGGGCAGGAGGGAGACCCCAGTCTCTGGGTGCCCTCCAGCCCTGAGCACAGTGAAGAAACTCCACCAGGAACTTGTTCTGCTCCTGCCAGTCCTTCTGGAGACTGGAACCCAAGCAGGGACTACAGCTGATGCAGCCCAGACCAAACCGTGCGCCAGCCAGCATCGTGGGGGGCCAGCTTCAAGAAGGGTTTGTATCAGCACAGATTAGTAAGAATAATCATTTACACTTCTCTTTCATCGAAGGGGCTGGGAGGTGGGGACAAGCCATGCCTGAGCTCTGGAACTAACGCCAGCTCAGATTCCTGAGTCCACTGAGGATACGAGGGGTGACCCAGGGACACCTGCTCGGGACAACCACCAGAGACCAAGCGCCAGGGAAGGAGGGGAGCAGAGAAGGCTCACTGTGGAGTTATATCACCAGTTGTTCAGAACTGTGGTATAGATACAAGATTAAAAAGTCCTTAGTTGAGCAGGTTGCTTCCTAATAAACTGCAGGCCCCAAAATAAACTGCAGTGGCAGTGGGAGGAGACCGAGCCTCGAAGATGTGGGCACAGATGATGCAAAAGACCTTGGGGCTACCCAAGCGGACTCGAGCGAGAGGAGGAAGAAACCCCCACGGCGAACAGCACATTGCTCCTGGCAAAGAGCTGAGGAGAACGACGGCTCATTGCCCCCACTGCCTGCACCCCGAGGTACCAGGGGGGAGCCCAGTGCCAGGGGCACGGGGGAAATACCGGCTTTTGCTTGCACAGCAGGTCCTAACAAATGCCAGCAGCAGCACTGCAGTTAAGTATCGATTGCAGAATCGACAGGCTGTCAGCGTTAGTATCATTTAAACTGGACTAATAATAACAACTGCTCGTTGCATTTTTGGGCGTATTGTTAAAAGTTTTAATTAGCCAAACAACAGATTCTTGGCTTGGCATAAGAAGGTGTGTTTGGCTTTTGGTGGATAACATCCCCCAGCTCAGCTAACACATCTGGGTCCTGCCCTGCCTCCTGGGGTGGGTGGGAAGCAGGGACCTGCCATCCCTTCACAGAGACCCTTCGTGGGGGCAAAGTCAGAGCTAAAACACCTTGCAGCCTCCCACCCCCTGCAAAGCAATGTTTGTGGGTGAAGACACAGGCTAACTCACCACCTCCACCTCTCACAGCTGCCCACCGCAGCCGTTGTGACTTCTGAAAGCCCCTTCGGCTACGAGTCCCCACGGTGCATCAAAGGCCTTGGCACACGGAGGCAGAGAGGAAGAGCACAGAGCTCCAATCTCAGCCTGTCGCTGACACGGCTGCAGAGGCAGGTTAAGGGGGGGCAGCAGTGCCTGGCTCACATCAGTCGTGCTCCAGGAGCTGAACCACCTCCCCAGGAGCAGCCCAGGTCAGAGGCAGGCGAGGGAGGATTTAAAGCTCTGTGAAGAACAGCTCTGCCCACAGGAAAGCATCTCTATACCCATGCAGACGGCAGCGTGTTACCTATTCATGTAAGCTTCTGAGAGCACACCACCATGCTGAGCCCCTGGAGCAGCAGGGAGCCCTTTGCTCCTGTGCGTGGGGATCAGCAGGATCCCTCTTTGGGGTGGAGGACATCCTGTTGGGGCTTCCCACCTGCAGACATCACAGATCTGACCACAGCATTAACCTGGCTCTGAGCGGGGCTGGAAGGACGCTGCGGGGATGAGAAAGGGCTGAGTTCCCAGTATCTGTCAGCAGTCAAGAGCTCAGCCCCACACCGACCCCGAGCAGTGTCCATCCCCGTTTGCTCCATCCCCCATAGCCTCCCCAGGACGCTCCTGGGGGCAGATGTCACCGTCCTGAAGGCTGGCATGGGTCTGATAGCCCCCCAGATTTTGCCCCACTGTGCAATCCCAAAACCTCTTTGTGTGGGGCTGCTTAACCCTGGCAAAACCCCTCCGTGTGCCCACACCGGCTGCACCTTCCGAGTACAAAGGCTTTCCCCACCACAAAAACCAGGCAGAGAGATACAGAGGAGCGTGGTCACCTGGCAGAGAGCTGGGTGGCCCTAGGTCCCTCACCTCGAGCAGGGGCATTTTGCCCAGCTCCCCCCAGCACCCCAAACAAGGCAGGCATTTCTCTCCAGCTCCTTTGCGTGCCACCCCCCCCCCCCAACCTGCCCCTTCTCCCAGCCCCTGTCCCATTGCCTGACAGCTTCCCAGTCCGTCCCCCCCCCCGGGGGCAAGAAACAGCCTGTGCTTACAGGCCACCCAGGGTAACAGCTCACCACAACATGCTCGCTTTTAATTTGCTTACCCAAGCAATAAAGCAGAAATGAGGGGTGGCAGTTAATTAAAAGTATCGATTCATGTGGCATTCAAAACTATCCTGAGCGAGCCAGGAGGGAAAGAGGGATGAGGAGCCTGGAAGAAGAGGGAATAGCGGGGCTGCAATGCTCCAGCCCGGTGTTTTCTTGCTCCCAGTGATTTCTTACCATGGGGAAGACCCTTCTGCTCACAGTCCTGCTCCTACAACGCACTGTCCCCAGGATACTGGGTCTTTTCTTTACCAGAGAAGTCTCCAAGATCCCCATTACATCAGGTCCGTGTGAACCCTCACTGAAGCTCTGCATGCCCTGAACATTTTTAAGACTAGCCGATGGTAGGCAGGGAAAAACCCTGAAATGAGGGGGAAGAACATTTGGGATGTGTTTCTACAGCAAGGGCACAGCTCGCTCAAAGGTTGCCGCTTGCCGTCCCCTCTGACCTTCACGTCTGCGAAGCCATATGTGAACACACAGAATATGTTGTCTTTGTGACTCAGGTACATGCAGGACGAGGAGGGAGCCTGGAGCCAGCAAATCCAGACAGCTTCCAGTCCAGATGGTCCACAGCTCATCCCCTCTGCACACCGTTGAATCCTACCTGCTACAAGAAGACAGTTTTTAGCATCAAAGTCAGTGCCTACAGCTTGCATGAGAATGGGAGCGGTGGAGATGGAGGCCATCACCAGGGACTCAGATCTCCTCTGTAGGTTTCTCTCAGTACAAACACCCAGTTCATTAGATGAGGACAGTGCTTACAACAAGACAGGAGCTGAGACTGCCTGTGCCTGGCCAGTGTGGGTCCACCTGGAGAGGAAGGTGGCTGCTGAATCCTCGCTTCTCAACAAGAGCAAAAACTTTGTGTCTCAAGAGACAAGACAAGCGAAGAGCATCTAGACAGCGCTCTGCCAGTGACAGGGCTATGAATAGACTCAGAGGCACCCACAACCACCCATGAGGTGAGAAACTGGCGCTCTCTTGCTCCGCATTACCCATGTCATCATCTTCCCACCCCTCTGTCTTGTGTAGCTACTGACAGCTGTCCTCATGGGGTTGGAAGAGAGCCAGAAACCAGGACTGAAAGCTTTCTCCCCATCCCTCTGTTCACACACACCAAACAGACACCACCGTGGCCTAGATTACGAAGGGAGCGGGGTACCCAAGTGCAGCATCACCATCTGAGAACTCAGAAGCAAGGATGCTCCTGCAGGCAAGGAATTCTGCTCTGGATATGCTCCAAAAGCTTCTCAGGAAAGTGCCAGAGTACCTTCAAAACTTCTTACCTTCAAAACTGCCCTGGCACCCTCCTTGGCAAGGTTTGCATCCATACCATGTGCGTGGACCGTGGTAGGATCTTCACCCTCTACCTGGTGTGTGTTCTGGGCTTCCTCTGAGCTCTAGGGAAAGCCGTAGGGGATTGCAGGTGCACACTCAGGCTCCTTCTTTTCCGCTCCCTCCAGCCCATCTTGTTTTCCCCAGGCAGCAGCCTGCTTTACCCAAGCTATCACAGACCATCCCACCTAGAAGAGCATCCAGGCAACTCTTCCTAGAGCAGAGCGAGACACAGGAACGGCCAGCGGCGACTCCCCCAGCGTGGTGTCTCCCCCCATCCCGCACCACACGCAGGGATCACAGTGCTGGAGGAGATCAGAGGTCCTGCTACAACCACAGGTAATCTGTCCAGGCAGGCAGGCAGAGGGATTCACTCTCTGTTGCAGACTTTATCTGGCTCCAAGAAGGATAAGCCTAAATCCTCTACTGCATTTCCCCTCCCTCCCCTCCACCCGCTAGTCCAGACGATGTAATGTGACATGTGGCCGAGACCAAAAGGCGATGTTTAGGAACAGGTTCAGGAAAAATGTGACACTTCGGGCAGGGAGGGAGCGAGGGCGACTGAAGTTTTGGAGGAAGGAATGGCAAGAAGGAGACCTGCAACCTACAAACATAGAATAATTTAGGTTGGAAAGGATGTTTAAAAGCACTGAGTCCAACTGTTAACCTGGCACTGCCAAGTCCACCACTAAACCGTGTCCCTCAGCACCATGTCTATATGTCTTTTAAATACCTCCAGGGATGGTGACTCAACCACTTCCCTGCGCAGCCTGTTCCAATACTTGACAACCCTTTCCGTGAAGAAATTTCTCCTAATATCCAATCTAAACCTTCCCTGGCACAACTTGAGGCCATTTCCTCTTGTCTTATTGCTTGTTTACTTGGGAAAAGAGCCCAACACCCACACCACTACAACCTCCTTTCAGGTAGTTGCAGAGAGCGATAAGTTCTCCCTGTGGTCCTCCTGAGTTGCCTGTCCCTTCGTCCAAAGTTCATAAACTGTCTTTTGTGTTGGAAAGGATTTCCAGGGTTTTCTCTCCATTCGTCCGAGGGAGATGGCTGAGGTGGCTTGACCTCCTGCTCATCCATCGCCCTGAGCTGCTGTCATGGCAACGCATGCTCCAATTCAGGAAGGAATGGGTACTTCTGGTTATTTCACCAAGGAGGAGGCAGCACCCTGTCATTTTGAACACCTCAGGAAGGTCCTCAGATACTCATCAGGCACTGCAAAGAAAACACGCATTGCCTAGCACCACCAAATTCCCTTTTTGCAGTGGCTCCTATGCTGGTGGGTTGTAGCCGTTCTCCTCTCCAGCCATTTCCCAGGAGCAGCCCCAGGACACAGCACATCCAGCATCACCCATGGACCACAAGAACAAGCTGAGCGTAGAGCCTTCTCTTTGAAACCCCACTCATACCTACAGGAGAAGCAGGCAATGCTTTGATTTCAGAGCTACCGAATCCATATGATCATGAACAAACCATCCTCCCTCCAAGGAAGGGCTGCATGGCAGTCTGGTGACCTTCTACAACACCTCCACATCCCAGCCCCTGGAGACCGGGTGGAAATCTTGCTTGTGGCAGCCCTCTGCATGCAGTGGCTCACTCCTGGGAAGGCAGCACCGGCAGCACGCAGGCAGTCCTGGTTCCCTAGGGTGCAGAGGAGGCAGAAGCTGGGGGAGGCAAAACCATCTAGAGAGTGCTCAGAGGGACCCATGCTGGAGGGCTGAGAGCTGCCTCCAAATTTTCCTGATTTTCAAGATATTTTGCTCCAGCTGAGCCCACAATGCAGCCAGAAAGACAGAACAAAACTGGAGCTCGCCCACTGCTTTGCACTGCTGAGCTCTTGGCTGGACAGCCAGACCCCATCTCATAGTGCAGAGCAGACTATTGCAGCCACACAGCACTATGGAGAAGACCATCACCAAGGTCAGCCGCCCCTGCCACGCCACACAC
The DNA here is from genome assembly GCA_028565335.1 of Limnodromus scolopaceus. Taxonomy (NCBI): domain Eukaryota; kingdom Metazoa; phylum Chordata; class Aves; order Charadriiformes; family Scolopacidae; genus Limnodromus; species Limnodromus scolopaceus. The sequence continues at coordinate 5,591,499 of JAOXNO010000063.1, read as the reverse complement.
CAGCACAACCGCCATCGGGCATCCCGGCGAGCCAACCATCCCCACAAACTCTGCATTTCACACCTCTCCCCTGGCACTGCATGCACCAGAACATGCCTTCTCACCAGGGTGAGCATGATGTGCTGCGAGACTCAGAGGCTTCATGCCAGACCCTGAAGGTTAAAGCCAGACCCCCTCTGCAACCCCAAAATCCAGCGGTCCAAACTCACATGAACCTACCTTTGCAGCTTGCTGACCTGACGCTGGCTAACTTACCTCTGGAGGAGGGGCAAAGCCAGAAGGTCTCCATGCTGGAGTTTCCAGCCTTGGCCAAAGCTGTCCTGGGTTCAGCTGGGACAGAGTTAATTTTCTTCCTAGTAGCTGCTGTATTTTGGATTCAGTATGAGAATAATGTTGATAACACGTATTGGTTGCTGACATGCTTATATTCAGTCAAGGACTTTTTCAGCTCCCCGCTGAAGCTGAGAGGGAGCAGAGACGGGACAATCTGGCCAAAGGAATACTCCGTACCATAGACGCCATGCTCAGTATAGAAATGGGGGTTGGCTGGGGGGGCAGGAATCTGCAATCACTGCTGGGGGTGGGCTGGGCAATCGATCATCGGGTGGTGAGCAATTGCATTGCACCACTTATTTTCTATATTCTTTCACCATTATTACTGTTATTATTTTCTCTTCCATTACTATTCTATTAAACGGTCTTTCTCTCAACCCAGGAGGTGGTTTTTTTTCCCCTTTTTCTCCCTCTTCTCCTTACCCTACCAGGGACAGAGAGGAAGTGAACGGCTGCGTGTTGCAGCCAGGGTTAAACCATGACAGCAGCCTAAGGAGAAGGGGTTATCTGGGGGCTTGCTCACAATCACCAAATGACCTTTTCATGAACATCTTAAGGAAACCAAAAAAGCAGGCAGCCAGGAGTTACCACCCTTGTGTCCTGGCAAGCTCCATCCATCCATTTCCCCCAGCTGCGGAACGGGCACTTACATTTCCCAGAGGCCCATGAGAGAGCTTTTTCTGGGCATCATCCAGTGATGATTATTTCATTCCTAGAAGTGGTGCTCAGAGAGAAGGAGGGAAACCCAGTACCACACAACGCATTTCTGGTGGATCCACCCGAGAATCCCAGCCCTTTCCCTGCAGCTCAGGTAGAGGCAGGCGAGGGCTTGAAGATATAAACCCTTTTGGTAACAGCAGGTTTGCAGAAAAACGTCTGCCGCAGAAGTCAGGGGGCTTCCCTGGTTGGGTGGCACTGGAAGGGGTGGCTGCCTGGTGAGGACCTCACCCTGCCTCCTCCTGCTCTGATCTCTGTGGAGGTCAAGATATTTGCTCCGTATTTGATGTCTCCCACCCACAACACACAGCTGAGAAAGCTTCTGTTGTATGGGGGATTATTTTTTTTTGCAATAGGAGAGATCTGAAAAAAGGAACCGATTGATAACATATAGAAAGAGCAGTTTAATGTATGGTGGAGTGTGGGCACGTCTCCGCGGGGCGCTTAGGAGACCCTTACAGTGATCACCCTCAGCTTTTCCTCTTGGATGCCAGCCCCGAGGAGCAGCCTTGGGCAGCCTTCTGCTCCCCATCTCCCAGAGACCCTCACGGGGGAAACCACCTGTAAAACGGGCAGCAGCCCAAGCTCCATCTGCTGTGCCCCGTGTCCACTCTGCTGGGAATTTGGGCAGCCCGCAAGCGCAGCTGTGCCCTCCTGCGCTTCTCTCCAACATCTGCCTGTCCTGCTCACTGCAAAAATCACGGAGCTGCTGCTAATTTCATTAGCAGGCCCGTCAAGCGGTTCATCAATCTATGATTTCCTGGCTTGCCGCCGCCAGGAAACAAGCGGGATCTGCTCTGAATTCGCAAAGCCATCCTCTGGGGTAATTTGTCTGAAGGCTTAAAGTTTCCCGAGTGGATTATTATCTCGGATTAAAACTGGGGGAGGGAGTGGGTTTTGCCGCTTTTTTTTTTTTTTCTATTTTCTTTTTTTCCTGGACTAAACCAGAATATCCGCTAAACTGCCAACAGCTCCCCAGCCCGGAGGCAGGAGTCCCCTCGTCCCAGAGACGGGCAGGAGGACAGGGACCTGCTGTCCCGGGCCAGCCCTGCTCCACAAGCAGCGGAGAACCAAAGCCCACCGGCTCCCCACGGAGAGGGGCAGGAATTGGGTGCCTGGGGCTGGCGAAAGGGAACGGGAAGGTGACGGAAAGAGGCTCCGAGGAGCTGCGGCTCCAGGGGGAAAGACTCCGGGCTGCCTTGCCAAACGCCGGGCTCCCCAAAACCTGCCGCAACACGAGTGGTTGCGAAGCCCACGGCCCGCAGGGAGGGGACCGCATTCAGCTCCCCCCCCCCGCCCCGCAGCCCCCGGGTACCGCGACGGTTCCGCGGTTCGCAGCACCCTCTCCTGGCTCCCTCACCGCATTCCGCAGGGCGACAGCGGCGGAGGGGAGCGGGGAGAGGCGGGGGGTGTGCGTGTGTGTGTGTGTGCTCACCCGCCTCCGACACCCCCCCCCGGCGAGGGATGCTCTGCCCGCCCGCCGCGGGCAAAGAACGAGCCGCAAGTCGGGGAGCCATAAATGATAGGGAAGGGGAAAGCTGGGAGCCGGGGATCTTGGTGTTATAGGAAAAAGCCAAACAGTTTTCAACCTCATCTTCAACCAAAATCATCCTAGTACTAAAAATCGAAAAACAAAACAAAACAAAAAAACCAACCAAGCCAAAACCAAACCCAGAAACCCTACAATTTAATTTAAGGATGACAGAAAACTTTTTGTCTTATCCTAAATTCTAATTTTTGATAATTTAACCTTCCAATCCCCAAAAGGCAAGGCTGTTATTTTTAAGATGGAAAATTCTCACACAAGATGAAGAGAGGCAGTCTTACGCTGGAGAGAAAAGGACAAAGCAAATACCCTCAATTTTCCATGATGAACCTTTCTGGGATGATACTTGTCCTCCCATTATTTTAGCCAAACTATTGGCTAAATTTGACCCAGAACATTAATTCCTCCAAAATTCCCTTCTCCACCAAAAGTTTTCCTCCTTGGAAACCAGCCCCAGTCCATCTAACGTACCCAGTGGGCAGGAGTAGGAGGTCCCAGATGCCTACACACGGGTCAGGGCAAGAAATGAGGTTGCATCCCCCAAGTCCCAACACCAGCATAGTATGGTTAGGCAGAGGTGGCATTACTGCTTGTGCTGAGGTTGCTTCCAAGGGTTTTGGTGGCCTTTCCTGCAACTGTACCCGTTGCCAACAGCCTGGCAGAGCTTTGCTGGCACATGCCATGGTGCCACGTTTTCACCTTTGCACATCTTCTTCCCCCGTTGCCATTCATTTCTCCTCCAGAAGACAACTGGCCTGCAAAGCTCCAAAACTCCCACCGAGCACAGGGAAACCTCCTGCCTAAGAAAATAAATGTGTTCTGTGCTCTCTCTGAGCTACCCACGGCAAAGCAAATACGGGCACAGTTGGGTTCCACCGCCGCTTTGTTCCTTAAAAACATGTCATTTCAGTCAAACCCTTCCTGGCACATCTGGCTGTCATTAGATAGAGGAGAGAGACAGTTGCTGTCTTCCTCTGGCACGGAGCACAACAGGCGCTGTCGGGCCAGCCAGCCGCGGTCTTTACCTCTGCGTTGTACTTGTCACCCAAGAAATCCATGGCCCAAATGGACATCAAGCTGCCTCCACAGCTGGGGGTGGGAGGCTTGGGAACACCACCCCTCAAGAAGGTGCAGTGCTCAGGGTACCGAGCCACCCACACCAGATGGCCACCAAATATAGCAGAAGGGAGAAGAGACAGGCAGGAGGACGGCAGCTGCCAGTCCTAACAGCTAGATGTCCAGCCTCCGTGTGGGTGGTGAAGATGACCTAGGTAGTGACACTGACCCAAGACCAACCTCTCCATTTGCAGATGTAAGAGGCACAGATCGGGCTGTCTTAGTTGAGTTTTGGTACCTTGGAGGTAAGGAGCCTGTCGGTGTTGACTGGGCATCCGCAGACACTCAGTGGAGACTGTTAAGTGAGTTATAAAGGCCAAATCCAAAATGCATTTGTAAATATCTGGCTTGTGTTTTGGTCTCTCTCGTTGGGGTGGTTTTGTTACCTGCAAGGAATGCAGCACCTTCCAAAGCCCTTCTCCTCCTTGGTCCCTGTGTGGATGGGTAGGTGGCACATGGCAGGCTCTGCCCACCATGCCTCTGGGTCTCCTCAACATACATGGGAGATCAGCACATGCAGGTACCCCTCCATGCAAGGTTCATGTCCCACCTTCTGTTAAGGCAAACAGGAGGAAGGTGGTGTGATGGGCACAGATCTTTTGCAGAAACTAGAAGGAAACATTAGCAGTGGCATTAGCCATTCTCCTCTTTTTAGTGATCCAAGTCCAAGGTCTCAGACCAAGGCAACAAGAAAAGGGACAGGCTGGAGGAAGAGCTAGGACAATCACTTGATTTGGAGCCATCTCAGGAGCTGCCACCAAGGCAGTGGCAGCAGCAATGCTAAGGACCTGAGAGAAGTTCCTGGCAAGGCAGCCACAGGATCTGCCTTGTGAAACAGCAAACACTGTCTCAGCACAAGGCCAGACGTCATCTAGTTGACCTCTTCACCCTCTCATTGCGTCCCACCAGATACAGCTTTCTCCTCATCCTCAAGCAGACTGTCCGAGCTATCAGAGAAGAAGTCCTCCAGATCCTGCTGCCTCATCTTGGACTCCAGAACAGTGATGCGCTGCTTGAGCTTCATCTGGGCATCATTGTACTCTGTCAGGAGCCGCCCAAAGCGGGTGTGCAATGTGTCCAGGTTCAAGGCCAACCTGTCCAGCCTCTCCTCTACGCTCTGCTCTTCTGTGCTTGCCTCTGCAGCTGACTCATCCAGCAGCCCTTCCTTGATCAGGATCTCCCGACCACGCTCCTCCAAGACCTTTTTGGCATCGGGATACTCTGTGACTGCTTCCATAAGATCTTCCTTTGACAGGCAGAAGAGATCAGAGTAGCCCAAACTACGGATGTTGGCTGTGCGCCTGTTGCCCATTTTGCTCCCTTTAATGTTGAGGATGCTGATCTCCCCAAAGCAGCCTCCTGCAGTGAGCAAGGCGTACTGTGTTACTCCATCATCTGCCACCACGGCCAGCTTCCCCTCCTTAATGATGTACATTTCTTTCCCAATGTCTCCTTTCCGGCAAATGTAATCCCCTGGGCTGAACACCTGAGGGCGAAGCTTCAGCACCAGCTCCACCAGTAGACCTGCCTCACAGTCCTGGAAAATCCTCACCTTCTTCAGTGTCTCCAGGTGAACGTTGATGGCAATCTCTGCCCTTAACTTATCGGGGAGATTCTTGAGAACTTCCCGTTCATCTACTGCCTTCTTGTTGGTCCACAGGTAGTCAAACCACTTGATGACTTTGGTTTCCATGTCTTTGCTCACCTTGCGGAACTGCATGTAGTGTTTGATGGCATCAACTTTTGCCTGAAACTCTGCCCTGGTGGCATTCATGTTGGATATCATGGATCCCACATTCCCCACAATGGTGGCAAAGATGAGGACACCGATGAGAAAATCAAAGATCACAAAGAGGTACTCTTCATCACGCACAGGGGGAGGGGTCTCCCCAATGGTAGTCAAAGTCAACGTAGACCAATAGAGACAGTAGACGTACTCCCGGGCCAGAAACCCGTATTCAGGGTCTGTGACGTTGGGATAGACCCAAGTGTCCTCTCCAAAGCCTATGGCCTTGGAGATGGCGTAATAAATGCATGCATTCCAGTGGATGATGACCAGGATGTAAAGAACCAAGTTGCTAATGCGGAAGACGTTGGGGTGGCTGGTTCTGGTCTCAGTCCTATCAAAGAACTCAAACATGCGGGAGAAGCGCAGGAGCCTGTTGAAACGCAATTCAGGGCGGTGCAATCCCACAGCAAAGTATGCCAGGTCTGTGGGGAGGATGGAGAGAACATCCAGCTTGAACTGTAAGGTGTGGATGTAGTTATCCCGTAACTTCTTCAGGTCCTTAACCAGGAGGCCCTGTTCCAAGAAACCTAACAGAGAAGCAAATGATAGAATTAACTTGGCTTATGTTCAACTCTTCTGCAGGCTTTGTAAGAGCTTCTGAGAAACATTTTATGGTGTGCCATGCACACGTGTGCATATACACACAGGGTCATCTAAATAGTAACAGTTCCACCCCATCTACTCGGCTTACAAGCTTTTGTTATCGCTCAAGCCCTTCATCTGGAAAAAGCCACCTAAAGATGTCACTTAGGGATTTACTCTGTTGCCGTGAAAAAATGGGGACACGAAGGTTTCCATCCTCCAGATCATGAATTATTGCAGTTCCAACAGAAAATGTACAGCCACCTGCCGCATTCTGAGAACATTAAATTCTACCATTTTTCCATGTAGATAATTCATTAGCTGAACTGATGCAAAATCAGAGATACAGACCTTCAACTATGCCCGAATGCTAATAGTAATGCAGGTAATTTTGTACAATTATTCAAAGGTGAAGTTGAAAGCTGGGATGATTAATCTTTCATTCTGAAACTTACTCCATTTCTCAGATCTTTTAATTAGATTCTTTCTCTGGAGACTGCTTCATACTAGCGAGTGCCAAGGTAGACAAAACCCTCCTTCTAATGGAGCTGTAGATTAGGCCTCTTCCTCACAGCTCATCTCCACTTTTAGGGGATTAAAGCAAAGCCCTCACAAGCCAGGATGCTGCTGCTTCTTACCTGTGCGCAGGCGGATCACTATGTCCCCAATGTAGATAGAGTCCGAGACGTAGTCTAACACCAGCCAGAGGACAACATAGGTCTTCTGCAGGTCACTGAAGCAAGCCCTGGAGGATGGTCATAAAATAGGTGGTGAGACCAACAAATATTCATATCATCTCCCACTACTACAGCTGAATATAGGCTGAATCCAAGGCTCCTAACTCTGCAACAGAGCTTAGCCACTTGCCCTTCTTCTCCAAGAAATTAAAAACCCCTTGTCTGGAAAATCTGCCCTCCCTTGACCCACCTCCCAAATTCACCTTGCAGCTTTACCCCAAAATCATGGTCCTTTCCAACCCGGGCCAGAAGATGGAAGCTCTGCCTTTGCACCACAGGAGTCACAGTGTTAGTGGGGGTCCTTTTCCTTTAGGTTCCCACCAGCCCCAGCACCACCAGTGTCAGTTGTCTGATCCTAGCTGGGCCACGACAACTAGGGGAACAGGAGGATTAGAGGAGACAGGGACACTACACCCTCCCAGCTCACCTGGCTACGAGCAAGCACCAGTTATAGAGGACAGGAACTGCAATGACAGCCAGCCAACGGTAATACCAGTCCCCTGCAGGGTCCACCACAAAGATCTGCCATTTCTTCCTGGAAGCAGAGAGAAAACAGAGCTGGCAATGTACAGATAACGGGCTAAACATAGAACGTTGGGTTGGAAGGAACCATCCAAGCCACATCATTCATCCCTTGCACTAGAGTTGCTGCAGCTTGAGTGCCAGTCTCTAAGCTAAAACCAATCCCAGCAGTGTTGATCAAAAATGTCCAGCACTTAAAGCTCCTTTATCCCCTAAATTGGGCTCAGTAATGTACCAGAAGAGGAAACTGCAGGATGGCAAGGCAGAGCAGGTGGCTTACATGCACGCAGCATCCCAACGGCAGCGCCAGAAACAGATGTATGGAAGAGGGTGATCAGAAAACTTCTCGTTCCATGACATTGCCTCTCCCAGCTGAGGTACGGATCGGTGCCAGACAGATCTTAAGAGAAGATTAATTGGAGCAGGAAGGAAAGCATGCTGCAGATCAGCGGGAGGGCCAGGGCAGGATGTCCAAGCCCCAGAGCAGCGATGCGGGGGGCAGCTGGCATTGCAAAGCTGCCATCACCGTGCTGCTCCCAGCTGCCTGCCCGCAGTCTGCCCAGTCTGGGGTCCAGCCTTTGAACCGCTCCCAAGTGCTTGATCCTGCTCATCTTGGGACTCTGAGATAAGATGTGTGTGCTCCAGTTGCCAGATCTCACCGGAGGAGCCGGGGAAGAGAAACTCTGCGGCTGGGCTGATAGGCTGCCGCAGCCTGGTAGGGCAAAACTCCTTCTCCCCCTCCCCTCCCCTTCCAGCTTTTGAACATGCAAAACTCCCTCCAGTGATAGGAAAAAAAAGCCTAACCCGCTTGCCAACACGTTCCCCGTGCCCACCCCACTGCTTCTGACAGCTTCAAAAGCAAAAACCTCTGCCTTGAAGTCTCCTTCCCCAGCGGTACCCGCCGTGCCCGGAGCGTGGGGACAGGCACTGGGCACAAAGCCAGCGGTGGTCCTTCACGTTGGCTCTGGGTATGGCCACAGACAAGCAGGTGGTCCAGCCTCCCCAGTAAAAGTGCCTATCTTTTGCCCAGAACGTGTGACTTGTGTGGTTTTTTGAGAAAGGGACTCTTTGCGGGAAGTACTGACTCACCTGCAGCCAGCCAGCAGTCTCGTAACACCCACAAGCGCCGATAACCTCAACAACGGTGTTAATTACACGGGTAATTACAGCTTTAAATCGCCAGTGCTGCCCACAGCAGGCGGCCAGAGTCCCTGACATTATGATGACAGCGGGGGCCAGGGCTGGAAAACCAGGGCTCTGGGTTAACTCAGGAAGGGAGAATAATCATCTGCCTCTTCCCGAGGGCTTTGCACCCCAGCTTGCAACAGCGGGGGCTCCCATGGCCATGAACAGCAGCTCCTGTTCGGAGTTACCAGACCTGGGGGCTCTTCTTACCTGTGGAGCCGAGGACCTAGAAAACAGCAGAAGTCACCACCATCTCCCCAGGACCCCACTGAGCAGCCCTTTCACAGCACACTTCAGCTCCCTCTGATAATTAACAAGCTCCTCTTAACCTCACAGGGCAGAACGTTTTTTTCCCCGTGACTGGTAAAGACCCAGATACAAGGCTCAGATATTTTTCTCCTACAGAAAACAATCATTTTTCGGTGGTTTAATTACCATGTATAATGGTAGGGTCCAGAGCAGTCCATGAGCTTTGCCCTTTAATTAGCCAGCAGAAGAAAAGCCAGGTTATTGCTTTTCACCAGGAGTGTGAGCTGAGGAGATGAAAGGGCTGGATTTGAAAGAGCCTTTTCAGAAAGCTGCCGTCACAGTGTCTGCTCCTGGGCAGGGGGGGCCCCGGGCAGCCCCGGGTGGGCCCCGGGCAGCAAACACGCTCCCTTCATCTCCCTTCATCCTGCAGATGATGAATGAGACTGGCAAATCCCACGCGTTTGTGCTTGCTGTGGTCTCCTGGGTGGAGACCCTACCTCCCTTGGCTTGTCCCCACCTGAAGGTGCATCTCTTTACAGACCCAGGGCCGGCTCCAAATGCCAACCCTAGTGTTGAACTCCTCTGGAAATGGGGAGGTCTGCTGGCTGTCATGAGCCATGCAATGTGTGTGTCCTACCAGGGCATGGACCAGGGGAGAGAAGACCCCACAGGTGAGAGACAGGCCAGCTCTTTTCCACAGAGACAGACTAGCATAACAGCCCAGCTGCCAGAACAGGGGCTGGAGAAGGCAGGAAGGACCCTTTCCACCACTGCATCCTACCTCCTCCTTTCCCATCCCCATCCACCTCCATCAGCCATCACTGCTGGGAGCCCCTGAGCACCATGCATGGGCTGATCTCCAGCCAAGGATGTCTGGGACCACAGGGAAGGGACCCTACTTTTTGTTTTTCTCCTCCGTCTCCTCATCCTCCAGATCGTTGCCAGTGCCTGCAGCCACTGTCTGGAGCTCAGGGCCCTGGAAGCGCTCGAGAAAGGGGTCTGGCCTTTGCTGCTCCTCGTGCAAGCTCTTGCTGGCCCAGTCCCTCAGCACCAGCACCAGCCGGGCTATCCTGGATGGGGGAGAGAGGCAGAGTCAGGAGGTGTCTGCAGAGCAAGGAGAAAGCAAAAGCATGAGAGCAAGCAGGGGGGCTACAACCGAGAAGAAAACTCTCACAGCTCCCCCTCAAGCCCAAACATTTCATTTCACCCCATTCTTCACAGAATCACACAGGATTGGAAGCGACCTCAGAGATTGAGTCCAATCCCACTACCAAAGCAGGTCCACCCAGAGCAGGTCGCACAGGAACTTGTCCACACAGGTTTTGAATGTCTCCAGAGAAGGAGACTCCACCACCTCTCTGGGCAGCCTGTTCCAGTGCTCTGCCACCCTCAAAGTAAAGAAGTTCCTCCTCATGTTTAGGTGGAACTTCTTATATTCAAGTTTGTGCCCATTTCCTCTTGTCCTAACCCTTGTAGTGATGTGTGGGACCAAGAATATATAAGCGAGAAAGCCCAGCCTGGAAGAGACCCACAGCTCCTTCCCCAGTCCTGCTGCCATTCCCACAGGGACACAAGGAATGTGTGAGTGACTGGAGCTGACTGAAGTTGCCAGCAAGGGCAAGGAGCCCCTGAGCCCGCCCAGGACTCCAGAGGTGATGGAGCCATCCCCTCCCGCAGCCCTTTCCGTGGGCAGCAGGGCACCCAGAGGGGCATTCGCAGATGCTGGTCCCTGCAACCCTTGAATGCCACACAGCAGGAGGGAATCCTGACCCTACTCAAGTCCCCGGTGTCACAGCCAGGCACAAAAGGCTTGGGGTCACCCCGAGCAGGTGGCACACATGGATACCTGGCCAAGGCTCCCCTGCCTTGGAAAGCGGAGGCAGCCGGCTGTTCCCCCTGACCAAGGGGAACCCCTCTCTGCAGCTCTGAGGTGGCGTCATCCTGGGTTGAGCAGGTCCTGCAGTGGGGAAAAGGGGGGGTCACAACCACACCGTGCCACCCTGGCACCTGCCTACAGCCAGAGGAACTGGAGGAAGCAGGTAGCTGGGATTTGGCATCGCAGCCCTGCCCACACCAGGTCTCAGCTGACACACCGAGCTGGTCCTCCCCTCTCCTGCCCCACCGCTGTCTCCCTCAACCAAACCAGGGACCAGCCTGACCTGCTGGTGCTAAGCCCCGTCCCATCCGTGTCACCCTCCACTCGGGCTTGGGCGGGTGGGCAGGGGTGGTGGTTGGCTGGTGAGCTGTGCAGACCATTACTCTTGGCCATCATTCTCCAAGTGAGGAGAGCACGGGCACACACCCTGCCCCAGCGACCTGCAAAGAGCAGAAAACAGCCACAAGAAGAACTATGCAGGACACATCACACCGTTGGAACACAAAGATATGGCACAGCACAGAAAGAGAGAAGGTCAAACCCCATGGGATGTGCCCACCCCGTGTTTTCCACCACCCACCATCGCTGATGCCACAGTAAGAGTCCTGCAGAGCATTTTGTCCTCCCCAAGAGATCCCACATCTACCCATGGCTCATGAAAGGTGCTCTCCTCCTCATTCAGGCTCCTCAGACATTGCTGGGGCAACAGCATCCCCAGCGATCCCTGCCATAACAACAAGCCCATGGCTCTCGGCACCACTTCCAGCCCAAGGAGAAGAAAATAGACTTGTGAGGGGATGTAAGTGCAAGGGCCAGCCCTGGTGGGAAGATGCTGTCATGCAGCAGCATGGGGTGGACTTTGTGTGTACAAAGGTGTTTGCATCCCAGCAACTGCCCTCTTTCCCCAGGGCACAGCAACCTGCTGGTGGTCTGCCCAGCGAGCCCCACCTCTTGTCCCAGCAGAAATCTCCCCTGTGCTGGAAACGAAGGTTTGCCGTTTAAAAATACCATCTGGATTTAGAGAGCAGCAGAGAAGGCCCTGCATTAATATGCGGAGGCTGCTGTGGAGCTGTGAAGCGTGGGATTTCTCTGGGGTTTGTTTATCTAAAAAGCGAGAGATGCCCACGGGGCTTCCCCAGCATCACACGCAGTCCTCAGTGCTCCGCTGCACCCCTGGCATAGACCACAACCTCGCACAAACACAGACTTGCATGTGCAGGGACACAAGGGCATCCATCCAAGCATTGCCCAGGCCATGTATTCCCACCCTGCCCGCTCCCCGCCATGGCACAGCACGCCCTCCGTATCCACATCGCATGGATGAGGCAGGTCCCTGGAGATGACCAAGGCTCTGCCCCGGGGGAAGGCAATGCCTTGTACAGCTCTACCAACACACACAGAGACTACATCCACGCTGCACGCACGGGGACGGTCACGCACACCCGGCCCGGCCACCTCCCCAGGGCAACACAGCCGCTGCTGAGAAGCCACCACCGTCCACTTACGAGCCTGGCGTCCCCCCCGAAGCCTTCAACGCTTGGCTGCTGCCTACCGCCGGCTAGCAAGGGTGGCTGGGGAGCATCCCTCCCCCGAGAGCCTCCCGGGCTGGCTCCAGAGCACTCAGGCTTTTAAAGCAAAGCCAGCATCAGCAGAGCCCCCTGCGTTCCTGCCCTTCTCCCCTGCCCAAGCAGAGGAGCAGGCGAGGTGGCAGGGTGGCACCGGGGCCTCCGTGCTGCACGGGGAGGGTGCACACGCGCGTGCCCGTGTGCCTCGTCACTACAGCACGCCCGTCCCCTGAGCATCCTTGATGCCCTGAGCGGCAAAGCGCACTTGAGAGGAGTAAATAGCAGCCAGCTTTTGTGGCCGGGGGATGAAAGGGGAGGAGGGAACCGCGCTGCTCGGGGATGCTCCATTTTCCTACCCGCGTGTCCCCTTCTCCATCACCTCCTTGGTGACCGGAGGGACCCCAGACATCTCTCAGGGCAGAGCCTGGCTGGAGATCACAGCCGTCCTGAGCAGCTCTGGGTCAAACGGCTCCTGAGTCCCCACCAAACCCTGGGGAAGGGTCACTGCCCACCTGGGGACAGGCACAGCGATCCCCAGCTGGGCTCAGGTCCTGCCGCAGGAGGGGACGCACTGGGATTGCCTCCCAGGCCACCTGCTTCTGCTCCCCTCCCAGTCCTCTGCCCTAGGGAAAAACCAAGCTGGTGACCCTGCTTGACAGGCTGTGCCACAGCTACTGCCGTGATGGAAAATTTGCAGACGTGGCCACATTTTAACACCCTCCCATCCAGTCCCCTCTTCCCACACCGAGGGAGCAGAAGACCAAATGTGCTGCTCTTGAGTCCCCGCAGAAAGAGCTGCAGAGTTTGAAGATGATCACGAAATGCATCTTTCACCAACTTCTGCCCTTGTATTTGGTTCACGAAGTTATTCTAATAACCAGTTAGCGAAAAATTTGCATCCCCAAGGCAATAAGGAAGAGGTTAATTTTTACCCGCTTCCTCCAGTATCCAGCCACTTGGAATGGCTGAGGCTGGATCAGTCCCTGCCGGGCACAGGGAGTCCTGCACCGTGTGCAGGCTCATCTGAAAGCATCAGCACCAGGAGCCCCTTCACCATCAAAGGTTTCCCTTTTTTTACCTTCAAAGACTTAAATTCCACTTGTTCTGATCTCACTGAAAACCTGGACAGCAGGAAGCCTGAAGGAAAAAAAATGGATTTTTTGCAGCCCTGGCCGGGGCTGCCGGGGTGAGCACCCAGCAGCAAGGGACATGTCGCCTTGCTCTTGTCCCCAGGCCACCGACCCCGGCACTGGGGACAGCTCACAGACTAGGACGTGTCCCCCTCCCACCTCTCCTTTTGCTCCTTGCCTGCAACTGCCTTCAAAAAGGGGACAGAGTGTATCCTCAGCAAGTTCGTTGATGATACCAAACTGGGAGGGGTGGCTGACACCCCGGAGGGCCGTGCTGCCATCCAGC
>JAOXNO010000063.1:5565815-5577766 GCA_028565335.1 Limnodromus scolopaceus | reverse complement strand
GCTCTGGGCAATCCTGCTTCAGCAGGGGAGTTGGACTACATGATCTCTATGGTCCCTTCCAACTCTAAAAATTCAGTCAAATTCAGTGAAATTCAGTGAAAAGTGAGGTGGGAACTCCAGGAGCTGCTCCCTGGTAGCTCCCTCGCACCATATTGCACAAGAGTCTTTATTTTCCATGCACATCGTTGTGACAGTGACCCCAGGAGACGGCCTGCCCTGCCACGTCTGCTGCCCTGGGATAAAGAAGAGCCAGGAGGAGGAGGCAGGGAAGAGAGAAAGGAAACAAATAATGGGCATTCACCAGAAACAGGGGTGGCATTCACCAGAAACTCTCCTCCTCTGGATCCACCCCCAGCCAGGGTGCCCGGCATGTGTGTTTTACACCATACTCTACACCATTACGGGCCAAACGGCCTGTAGCTCTGGAGATACCAGAAATCCAGCGTCCGATTAAATAAGCCTGCGTGGCTGAGACCTCCAGGTCAGAGTCCTGCTGCCAAGGGAATAAACCTTACCTGTTCCCATCCACTGGGATACCAGGGTCAGCCTCCACGGTCAGTAGAAGAAACACGTCCAGAACACACAGAGTTTATTAAAATACGCATTTTATGTGTCAGTGTTTCCAGATTTACACCAAGATTTATGACTTACATGAAAATCACGTTGTATTCCCTACAACCTGATAATAATTAGCCTTTAAGAACACATACAGTTTGATCACCTCTCCTCCAAACATCTTCAGTCCACACTTTGAAGGTGGTGCATCCCCCAAAGGGTCGGCCTTTCTTGCCCTAAAATACAGCTTTACAAAAAGACACCACAAGCTTCCTCCAACACACATTTGCGCCTCTCAAAGGAGAGAAACCAGCCAAACGATTTCCCTGCTTTCCTGGCACGAGTCACACAGCAGCAGCCCCCTTATACAGACCCCTTGTGTAAGGTCCCCTGGTGACCCTGACCACATCCCTGAGCCACAAGAACCACCCCTGCACTGGTGCTCCCGTCCCTCACGTGTCCCCTGTGTCATGGCACGGCATGCCAAGCCCACCACACCATCCTGGCTCTCATCCACAATAAATCTCAGCGCTCTCCTCAGTCCAGCTACCAGGCACAGGTTCAGACCTGCAATTACTTGTGGGACATTTATTTATTAGTCGATGTCCAGCTGCCAGATTTACAGCCACGGATGCTTGATGCTGTTGCAGGCGGAAAACACCCAAGCATCCATGTCTGTAAATAAGCCACTGGGACACCTGGATGACCTGCAGACCCAGTTACACTTACTTACAGGTGGAAAAGAGAGGTCCTGTTAAGCCAAAACCTGTCCCCAGAGCCTGCAAGCACAACTCCAGCAGATGTGCTGGATGAACCACCAAAAGCATCTCAAAGTCACCTCAGATCCAAGTGTTACTAAACTCCACAGAAAGAAAAAAACTGAAAAGCTGCTGAACTTTTTAGCTAAAGAGCATCTGGGCTAAGAACTCCCCTCACCTGGTTCTTGCACCATCACTGAAGTTACAGCTTGGCAGCAGACCCGGGAGCAATCCTGCCCTCTGGTATTGGCAACCTAATAAATATCTACTGCTGCCCAAATGGGCAATTTTCCATGGCCTGTCTGGTGCTATCACTGTTGGTACAAGGTCTGATAATCCAAAGAGTCACCACGGGGAGGTTTCCCATTTAAATCTCTCTGGGAAAGAGCCAAGCTCCTGGATAAGCCCAGACCTCAGCAACGCTCTTACAGTCACTTTGGATCTGAACATTTGCAAACCCACTGCTGAACTGCGTCCACCAGCAGGACAGGAGCCAAGGAGACAGTGGCACAGCAGCTCCCAGCGATGGGAGCTCCTGGCTCCTCCAGCTCCATGCCTCCTGGAGCAGGAGCTATGGCATGGGAGAACTGGCAGTACTACCTCCACCAAAGAACAGTTGCACAAGGCAGAAAAGAAAACCCAAACTCAAGCACTCTACACAAGCTTTTTTTGGGGTGGAAGGTGAGGAACAGATCACAGCAGCTGGCTGAGGACTTTTATGGGGTCAGAATTGAGTTATCCAAGCTGGGAAGTGGCCAGGGGACTGGGACCACCACACTCTAAGACTGTAACGAGACCCCATGCCCGGAAACACCCAATGCCTTGGTTTTGCATCTCCTCTGGCAGACAGCCTAAGGGCCAGAAGGTCTCCCATTGCTCTGCGCAGGACAGACACTCCCTGTATCAGCCACCAATTTCTTACGAGACCCGGGCTCTTCACAGCAGCTTCCCACACCAGGACTGACCCCATCAAACATACAAGATGGTTGCTTGTGCACACAGAGCAGTTGCAACCACAGCCCCAGCCCTGGAACTACACCTGTTGGGCCACACTCCTTGCACCCCACCACCCCCTGACACCTCTTCTCCAGCTGCTGCGGCATGAGGTCCAGCTTCATCCTTTCCCTCACCCACCTCTGATGCTGGAGCATGGGAGAGGGATGGCACCTTCAGTGCAATCAGGGCCTAAAGGACACAGATCCTCAAGGGCCTACAGTGCAAAAAGCAGGTCAAGTTAAGAAGAAACACGTAGTTTTACTGTTTGCAAGTACGCGAGCATGGAACCTCTCGCCACCCTCGCCCACCCTGCCAGGGTTGGGCAGGGGAGGTCAGGGCACGGGAAATCATCTCCTCAGCCAGAGCCAGGTGTTGATGAGGCAGGCGGAGATCAAGACGGAGTAGACCAGGGCTTCCTTCTGCCGCCAGGCATTGCACTGCTCCTCCAGCATGCGGAGCCTCCCCGAGATCCTCATCAACTGCAAGGGAAGAAGTGAGGGCCACCAACAGCCCTGCACCAAAGTCCAGGACACTGGTGACGCCCCAGAGGTGTGGGACAGCAAGGTATGGAGGGATGGGAGCTGCCGTCTCCTTCAGGTCCTCCTCTTCTAGAGCAAACAGCTAACTTGGTGTGGGAGAATTAGCAGCAGTACTGCAGCTCCTGAGCAGATGCTCCAGGAAAAGGTCCTTCCCATCAGGAGAGCATCTAAGCCCTCCACTGCCAGGAGATGGAGGGGTCTGGATGTCTCCTGTAGCCTCAGGGTAGGAACTTGATGGGGCAACACACATGGAAGTCCCCCCCTGCCTCTCCATTAGCAGCATCAGGCAGGACTAACTTGGCAACGCCAGCCCATCAGGACTGAGAACAGCCCCCGGGAGCCTCCCCACCCACCTTCCCATGGCTTTCCCAGGAAACATTCGCAGCCCTTCACCCCCATCTCACCTGCTTTTGCATCACTGCCATCTCAGCCATCCCCACCTCCTCCAAGGTGCTCTCTGCGGCTGGGCCAGTTTCCTGGGAGCTGGGGAAAAAAAAGAGAGATGCAGATGGACAGACGTTGCTCGAGAGGCGCAACCGCCTTCCCCCACACCGCCGCGGGGAGCCGAGCCATGCGGGGAGCGTGTGCGTGTCCAGGATGTGCTGTGCAGCATCAGGAGAGAGGAAACAGCACCTTCACAGCATCTGCTCAGCTCTTCTTAACCCCCATTGTGCGTATTTATACCCCTCCACCATGCACCCCATAGTGACCACAACAAAACATACAGCACATGCCACGACAGACAAAAGAGGGAAAACACATGCTTGTATTTCTTTAGAGGTCCAAGAGAGTAAAAACATGGTATTTACCGAGCATCCATTCTCTATAGTCAGAGGAATTCACTGAGGGTGGGATAAATCATCTCTAGAGCCCATCAGGTAAATATGTATCACAGGGCAATGCCGAAATGGAGGGATGATCTCGTTTCCATCAGCAGGTGAGGATCCTACTGGTGGGAAGCAGCCATCAACTGGGGGGAACTATCTGAGCAAATGCATCAGCCAGCAGAAGAGGATCCTCTGTTTGCTGAGACAAGGATTTGTCCCTCTCTTGTATTTCCAGATACCACAAGCTCACTTTCCCCACCCCCCTGACAAAAAAAAATTAAAATAATAAAGTATCACTTTTTGCTCTTACAGCAAATTTTACCTGCACCTTGAAACATAAACAAGCAACCCAAGCACGTGCCACTTTCTTCCATCCCTGGAAACACAGGGGCCACCACTGGGATTAGCTGCTGTGCTGGCAGAGGCAACACAGACCAGGGATCTCCAGGGCATCCCCTGGAGACACAGCCTTGCTGCAGGGCCCACAGCACCGAGCCACAAAATAAAGTGAGAAAAATCAAAATTGCTATGTTCGGGCTGTTGCCCCAGTCGTTATAGGCTGCTACAGCAGGTCTTCTAGAATCACAGCCCCTCTATGCACACCAGTAACTCGCTGATACATACGGGTTAATGAGCGTCTGACACCACTCCTTCGGAGACCTGAGGGAGGGGAGGGTATTTATTCCCGTTTGCAGGAATCAACATGATGTTGATCTCGCTGAAGACAAGCCAGAACGGCGTGCGGCGATTCGGTGAATCGCTGGAAACACTGCCTGAAAATACTTTTGCGAGATAATACCTCCACGTAATGTAGCTGCGGAGTGAAATGGAAGTCACAACAGAGAGAAAAATCCAATTTCCCCCAGCGCAGAGCCATTAAAAAGGGACACATCCTGCAGCTTCTGACTGAAAAATCCCAGTTGATACAGGTGACCAACCTTTAGAGACTAGAAATTACCTTCCAATGACTCATACCCTTCAAGATGTCACTGTCAGGCAAATATTCCAGCCTCTGTCCAAGACCAGACTTTTCTTTATTAAAATTTCAGGACAAACAAATCAGCTCCGTCATCTTTGTTGTTGTTGTTTTTCATTGTTGCATAGGGGTACAAAGCTGTCCTACTGAAGAGAGACCGTATGCACCTGGAGTGATGCAGAACACCAAGAAGAGGCATTTCACGGTGGCTGGATTCAAAGGGAGATGGGGACCTGGGGAGGGGTCTGGGACTCACCCTACTGCGTTACGGCAGCTCCACGAGCTCCTACCTCTCCTGGTACCATGGCCTAAACCTCCTCTACTGCTGATGGGAGGAGGGAGAAGGCCTTATGTAGCCACTAACTAGATCTGTTGGCATGCCCAGACTTTTTTTTTTTTTTTTTTAATAAAAAAAAAAAAAAGGCAATTTAAAAAAGCAACATTTGAAGATAGTCAGCCTACTGCAGTTAAAAGCAGGGACATCACTTTGCATCACCCACAGGCAGACAGCTGGGGAGGGAAGGCAGTATGTGCCACTGACGGCACCCGATGATGGATGCTCGCTCTCCTCCCTGTCCGCCGGCAGGCTTTGCTCAAGGAGAATTAGAAGTATTTAGATGTTCCTCCTGGTGCTCAGCAGCCTTAGAGCAGTGGGGACACCTTAAGGCTGCAACGATGCCTTTGAACACGTTAAATTTACTGCGCTTGCACAGATAAGGACGTGGTGGAGGCAGTTGCTCCAGCACATCGGGAGAGATTGAGGTCACTGCGTACCTGCTCCGGCGAGCACGCAGCCACGCTGCGCCCTGCCCGGAGGCACCGGCTACGGGATGAGTAACTCGGTGAAGCCAGTTCATGGAAAAGGTTAATTAAGAGTGAGCAAGATACAGCCAAGGGTGCTGGGAGCCTGCAGGAGAGAGCGTCTCAGGGACGGGAGTCTGCTCTGCACTTTGGTTCCCTTCACACGTTTCTCTCCATCGAGCTACCAAGACACGCAGAAAAATCAGTACTTTCTTAGCAGCGAAGAGCGGCTGAAATCCCAGCAAGGTCCCAGGCAGCATCTGATCACTCAGGGTGCCCGTGTTAAGCTGAGCAGGAGACACAAGCTGGGCTGGGTTAGCAGGGTGCACCCAGGCTGGCCGCACCGGGCGCCCCAGGGACAGGCGAGGAGCAGAGCCTGGAGCCACGCAGGACCATCCTGCTCCCACACCACACAGCCTGCAGTTTACAGAGCTCCTGCCTCAGCCAGGCAAAGGCAAGTCCTTGCAGAGTGACAAGGAGGTGGCTCGAGACGAGCCAAAGTCACCTGGACGGTACTGGGTCTTGCAGAGAGTTCTGGACACGGTGGAAGAGCACCTGGCCCAGCTGGTACATGGTTTGGAAGATGTTCTGCATGGAGTAGATCCTGCCCGTCTCCGCGAAGAGGGGGAGCGGGGCACCACGCATGGGCAGGGGACACACATCTGGCCTGGGGTGCACACAGAATCATGCCTGTTATTTCCTGGCCTCCTGCAGCACGGGCACAGCCTGGTGTTTGGCGGCGCCCTTCATCCCTTCAGCAGCTCCAAGCATCTCTGGGCAATGCCATGGGCACCCAGACCCCCACGTCACCAGGTGGGAGAACGCCCTCCAGCAGCCCCTAGGCTCAGAAGCAGTTGCCCAACTCTTCCAAAGCCAACCATAGCTGTGTGATCACCACACCTTCACCAGCTGCTCTCACAGGGGTTGCAGAAGGCAGCTCTCCTGCCACTCAGGACAACCCTGGACTTCTAGGGGGGAAAACGTCTCTGCTCTGGGATTGTTAGAGACAATTTCTCCATTGGAGAGACTCTAGAGCCCAAGACCATGAGCAGAAGGTCATTAGCACAATGCTACTGCTCACTCAAAGAGCTGAAAAGCAAGAGTGCTCTTAGCCCACCCTGTTTGCAAGGCACCCCAAGTTTCAACAACCCTTGTAGAAGCCCAGCTAAGTCCTGGTGCCTCATTTGCCAGTGGTCACCTGCCCGTAGGCCCCAGCATTGAGCCATGCTGGTGGTGGAGCAGGAGAGCACATTGCAAAACACCGGGAGGAAGATGGGCAACGTCAGAGAAACCACGACAAGCCAGAGCAGACGGCAAGGTCCTCTTGGCCCAGTGGCCAGGGAAGGACTGACACTTCTCCCAGCCTGCTGTGAGAGGGGATGTGCTCTCCCACAAGCATCTCAGCAGAGAGCTCATCGACCTGGGGGCCACCTCCGTTGTCTGGCACAAACTTCTCTGACACCAGAAGCCTTGTTCCTCTTGTGCAAGAGCAGGACTTGCCAGACACTACCTTGCCCCAATCTGGATACCCTCCCCACCTCAGGGCACTGACACCAGAGAGCATCAAAGCAGCACAGACATCACGAGATGCCGATGCCCACCCGCCCCAGAAAGCTTTGACTTATGCTCACCGCTCATGGTGCTGGCCCGGGCTGTGCAAGGCCAGCTGGGCACAGTCATTTGGAGTCCTCTCCCGGCGCGACCTGCTGCTGTGATAGCCCTGTTGGCATCAAACACAACCACGTTAGGGCAGAGACACCACACAAGGCGAGCCCAGCCCTGTATCCTGCGTGCACCAGGAGCCCGTGCATATGGGGAAAGCACTCTGCGGTGGGAACACTACATGAGCCCCAACGAGCTGGAGTGGGTTGGGGAGACATCCTCAGAGCAGGGTGAGAGTCACCAGCAAGGAGCCTGCTGACCTGACCTCTATGTGGATCAAAAATCCTGAACCTAACATATCCAGGAACGGCTTTTGAATCTCAAGGAGGTGAAAGTCCTTGAGAAGGCAGATCAGCAGGTCCAGCAGCCAAACCAAGCCTTTGCTGGCCCATATCAGGGGCCTCTCTTTGAATTATTTCCACAAAAGGTTAAAATCCTCTTTCAACTCTGACACCAGAACCCGATATGCTGCAATAACAGCTCCATCACGTACTTCATCAAAGAGAAACAGTGGTTCAAAAGGGACTTCAAAAGTAGCAGAAGGAGGTTGTGGTGGGACTGCACCTGCCTCAGCCTATCTCCTGCTCACAAAATACGGTAGGAGATCTGGCTGAATCAATGTCTTAGTATATGGGTGTGCACTAGTCATGGGACAGAAAGAAATCCCACCACCCCTACACCAGCAGAGGTAGCTGGTACACCACCAGGAGATAGCACTCTGGAAGATGAATTCTGTCTTGGGCTGATAACAGACCTCTGGAGAAACCCAATGCTGGGATTGTTCCCCTTCCCACCACAGGCAATCCCCGTCCGCTCTCGATACAGTACCAATCGTTTGCGTTTCTGGGAGCTTGATCTGCTGGGTACGTGCAGAAAGGGGAGCTCCCTGGGGTGGGTGGGCTGCGCAGAGGTGTCCGGGGACATGTGCACCACGACAGATGGGACTTTCCTTTGCTGGTTCAGCAGGATGGGCCTCAAACTGGCATCTGATATTTCTACAGAGAGGAAAGAGGGAAGAATTAAACCAAGCTGAATTCCCTCAGGACAGGAAAGAGCAGAAATCCACCCATGCAGGAGAGCCAACCCTGTGGCTGTTACCAGATGTACATCAAAACCACGTCTCCCAGGTGTAAGCAGCAGGACAGCCCGGAGAGGCATGGACCAGAAAGCAACCAGACACACTGCTCCAGGAAAGTGAGGTTTGGGAGCTGTTTTTCAAAGAGACAGGGCCATATGTCTCTGCATCCCAAAGCAGGGAGCCTACCAAAGGCCAAAAGGGAACTGGAAGAGATGTGGAGGGAGATACTTCCACATTTTGCTCCTTACCTTTAGGAGCCAAGACCCCTCCTGCCTTCTGTTGGTCACCTTTGCCCACCTCTCCCCAAGCATCTCTCCCCTATCCTGTCCTATCTTCCAGAAGAAAGCTAACTGCAATATCTGCCCCCGTCCTCTCCTCTTGCAAAGCAAACCACTGGGAACTTTATAAAGGGATCCTGTTCCCTAGGATGTTGTAGAGCCCCACCAACCTTCAGCCACCCCAGAAGACAACCCAGGACATTACCTGTGAGAGAAATCCTATCGGGGATGTACATCTGAAAGGAAGGAGGGACATCATCTGTCACTGGCTCCTCATCCACAGGGCTGAAGCCATCTGCTACCTTCAGCCTGTTGGGAACCTGCATCCTTTGATTGATGGCTTCTGTGAAGAGCAGGTCACAGCGGACTCGGTTCAGGTCCAGTCCCCATAACGGCCACATCTTTTTTGATTTCCTCAGATTGCTTGAGCACCCTGGGGTTTTACACAGAAGAGAAGAAAGCCAAATGGTAGTAAGCAGCTCTTCCAAACTGGCACCTGCACAGGGACAACATAGGTGCTACAAGACAGCTAAAATACAGAGAGAAACAACCCAAAAGGTCAGAGTTTTCCCAGAGAATGGGGTGTCACGCAAAGCTACGTGTCCTGGGAGCAAAGCATGAGCTTAGCACCTATTGCCTCAGCTGACAGCAAGGAAAGGGCAATAGTTCATCACACCACTGGGAGAAGAGCAGTTCAGTATATCCTAAAAACTAATGGGAAAAAACCTTTTCTTTTCCATCCAGAAGTAAAGTTTTTGTGTTCATACACCTTCAAGGAAAAATGAGGTTTTCTAAAAACAAAACATGCTTTTTGGTGAGGAGATTCCAGGTTGCCTCAGGAAAAGCTGAGCACTAAACTCTTTCTCCACACACACTTTCACTGCAGTATCCCCCAGGGCCATACCCCATTCCCCATCTCCTTCAGTGACCCATAGGAAGCTGAACAGATGGACTTTGCTCCGAGCAGAGTTGCCAGATGCTGAACCCTCCTCCCAGAGGAGAAAGGAAAGCATGTCAGCTCCCCCAGGACCAGCGCAGGCTCCCCTCTCTCCCAGGAGGAGACTGGGACCGAGGAGGACACAGCCACCATCTCTCACTGCTCCTGGGGGCAGCTGACAGCAGGAGCAGGACATGGGACACGGACACTAGTGGGGGTTTTGTAGCTGCTCAGGTCAGACAACTCCCCTGTGCCTCAGTTTCCCCTTTGCCGAGTCCCAGGGCTTTGAGAAGTGCTCTGGGGCCACGATGTCCCACCGCTGTCACTGAGTGGTGCGAGCAGAGGGCAATCAACACACATCTTTGAGAAAGAAGCACCCCCCAAAAAAACACCTTCCTGGCTCCCACTCTTTATTCTCTCTCAAAAAGCTGCAGCCAAGGAGAAAACTCCAACAAGGAGGGCTGCTGAGGCTGCCAGACCCCAACGGGACCCCAGCGCTGCCCCAGCATCCCGGACATGTCACATCTATACACAGCCCCCCTGCACCCTCCTTGCTGCTGCCCTGTGAGCTCGCCATGCCCAAAAAGGTCCCCTTTTGCTTCCAGGTCAAAATCTCCACCGTAAGAGGGGCCGCTTGCTCCAGCACAGCCCAAACAATCAGAGGAAGGAAAGGTTTTCCTCTTCCAAAGCTCAAGAGGGTGAAACGGGAGGAGGCAAGTGGGAGCGTGCGGGGGCCCTGCCGCCTTTGATCATGTCCGGGGACTATATTTAGCTGCCGGATCTCTGACATCACATTTCCAGCCCACCAGGCTGCTCCCCATGGCACACATGCCACGCTTCTCCCCAAAACCTCTTAGAAAGTGGATTTTTGCAGGAACCCCCCCAACCCGGGAGCAGCCAGGGCTGCCCACCGCCACCCTCGCTGCTGCTTTTCGGGGTGCTTCGGACCCTCTTGGCTGTCCCAGCCCCCTGCCACCCCCTGGGATAGCACCCAGGGGAGGGGAACAGGGGGTAAATTCTTGGAGAGCAGCACCACTTCCCAAAGCCTGAAGGACCACGGGAGACATGGCCCCTGCGCCACTGACCCCATCCCCTGCAGCATCCCCTGGGTCCTGGAACACCAGGCACACCAGGGTGGCAAAACTGGCTCCACGGCTGCAATAACCAGCCCTTCCAGTGATCACCTGCCTCGCGCTGCTCTCTCCTCCTCTGTCATTAAAAACCTTTTAATTAGAGAGACGCACATTTGCCCAGCATCAGCTGCAGTGATTTCCTGCTTCCAGCCACACAGAGACGAGATTCCCATCTCTGCAGCCCCAGAGGTGCTGCCCAAGACACAGTGTGGGGGGGCACAGCAAGCAGCCCCCCCGCTGCCCCACACCACCTCCACCACCACCACCCTGCCCTGACCCCAGGCTGGCACGGGTGACACCAACCCATGGGTGTCACAACACACACACGCCACGCTTCTCCCCAAAACCTCTTAGAAAGTGGATTTTTGCAGGAACACCCCCCCCCCCCCAACTCGGGAGCAGGGCAGTAAATCCTGGGATGGTCCCATAAGTCCTGGGATGGTCCCAAAGCGGTGTCAGTCCAACAGGAAGAACCTGCGACAGACACCCCGGCCCCAGGGCCCACAGCCATGGAGGCCACCAGGATTCTCCTTCACATTTGTGGTGCTTTAGAGGAGCAAACTGCCTGTGTTGCTTTCTCAGTCTGCTCGCCGGGAAACCAGCATATATTAATAACAATAAATCTGGAGAGGGCAGAATGGATCATTTTCTAATCACCTATGAAACTGCTGCAGCTCCCAAAGAGCAGAGAGATGGGAGGGGAGAGAGAAGCAGGCTCAGAGAGACCAAGCTATTAAGAAAAGAAAAAGAAAAAAGAAAAAAAAAAATCAGCTGTCAAAACCCGTAAGTACAAAATGCTTAAGTGGCTGGATTTCCTCCTTTAACTTTCTGTAGGGCTTTTTCTAGCTCTTGCCAAGCAACCCCCCCTCGCCGGCGGAAGAAAAAGGCTTCTCAGCCTCTGCTTTGGCGCTTCTCCTCGCATTTCCAGGGACAGGGAATTTCCGGCACAATTAAGCCTGTGACTCGGTTTAAGTCCTCCAAGTCGGGAAGACCTGCCCTGGGGAGGGAAACCTCACAACCTCCCTCTCTCCTACCTTCCTTCCTTCCCTCCCCAGCCCAGGATGCTCCATAGCCCCCTAGGAGGCAGGCGGGGGTACCAGCCAGCTCCAGCACCCCCACCTCTCAGGATGGGGTGCTGGGGTGCGCAGCCCTCTGCTAGTGGAGCTGACCTCGATCACAGCTCTGTTTGGGGCTATAACGTCACAGCAAGGGGGGGGAAACGGGTTTTGTCACCCGGCTGGGGTCCAAGCCTCAAAGCCGCGGTGACACACACACCCCCTTCCCCGTCCCCCCGCATCCCCCGGCCTCGGCTTAGGGATGCGCTGAGGAGCAAAAGGGTTCCGGGGACCCCAGAGGCAGCCCCCCCCGGCTCTGATCACCGCGGGGAGGGGGGGGGGGTGGGGGGCTGAGA
>JAOXNO010000063.1:5537957-5548934 GCA_028565335.1 Limnodromus scolopaceus | reverse complement strand
AATCCTCACAGTGCATCCATTTCTACTGGAATGGAATAAGTATTCTCACAGCAACGGCAATAAAGGTATCAACTTGGCCCAGACCGCGGGCAGGAGATGGCACCAGCAGAAAAACCCCCGCTGACAGCGGCGAGCAGGAGCTGCACCCCAGTGTGCTCACCCCACCGAGGGATGGGTCCCCAGGGAAGCATCCCTGAGGTGCCGCCAGCCTGCTTCGCCCTGATGGAGTTCTGCCCGTCCGTGGACCTCTGGGCTCTCCTGGGGACGCAGGCATCCCTGTCACATGCATCCCTTTCCGTCGCTGTCCCCAGCAGGATGGAAAAGTTGATAAACATGGTTCAGCCTCAGGTGGGCGCATCCCGTTGTCCCGCCGGCGCCTCGGCAGCTCAGGGTGGGTGGCTGCAGATGCCTTAGATGAGCCCCACGCAGATGGGGAGGAGGCGCAACCCCCCCCTTCCCCTTCCTTCAGCCGGGAGAACCTCAGGGCCACCACCTGAAATCACCTCTGGCAGGTCCCAGGGAACAGGGAGCAGCTGTAGCTTTTTTGGCTTCCTTGGCTCGGGGCATCGTGGAAGACAAGGGGCACACACCCCCCACACACACACACACCCCCCCCGGGGAAGGCAGCGGGGCGCTTTCCCGGCCAGTGGCCGGACTCTCCATCCCTGCCCACGGCCCCGGCGCAAGGGAGGGCTTTGGCGTCCTTCCCGGGCAGTGCTGCTCTGCCTCTCTGAAGCCTGGCTGGGGAGATAGCGGAGGTGAAAGAGCGCTTGGCGCTCCTCCGCAGGCTTGGGTCAATCGTTAATCGGGGAGGGATGGCTTTCCACTCTTTGCAGGTAACCTCTCCTCCTCCCCTCCGGCTCCCACCCCCGCGCCGGTGCCCACACAAAACCAGCACCCCCCGGGAGCGGGGTGGAGCTGCGGCACAGCCAGCGGAGCGGCCGGCAGGGCCATGGGAAGGTAAGCGAGCCGCTGGCAAGCCGGGCGAGAAGCCACGAGCCCCAGGGAGGTGACAGCCAGCCCCCCACCATGGTGTCCATGGGGCTCCAGCTGCTGGGCTACGCCCTGGCCTTCCTGGGCTACATCGGCACGCTGGTGGCCACCCTGCTGCCCACCTGGAAGACCAGCTCCTACATCGGCTCCAGCATCGTGACGGCCGTGAGCTTCACCAAGGGGCTGTGGATGGAGTGTGCCACGTACAGCACGGGCATCACCCAGTGCGACATCTACAGCTCCCTGCTCAACCTGCCCGCTGACATCCAGGCGGCCCAAGCCCTGATGGTGAGCTCCTGCGCCGTCTCCTCCCTCGCCTGCCTCCTCGCCGTGGTGGGCATGAGGTGCACCGTCTTCAGCCAGGGCTCCCCAGGCAAGGACCGGGTGGCGGTGGCG
Organism: Limnodromus scolopaceus; assembly: GCA_028565335.1. Lineage (NCBI taxonomy): Eukaryota > Metazoa > Chordata > Aves > Charadriiformes > Scolopacidae > Limnodromus > Limnodromus scolopaceus. The sequence goes on along the minus strand of JAOXNO010000063.1, from coordinate 5,547,545 downwards.
GGCGGCGTGGTCTTCATCCTCGGGGGGCTGCTCTGCTTCATCCCGCTCGTGTGGAACATCCACGTGGTGCTGAGGGATTTCCACAACCCCGTCCTCCCCGACAGCATAAAGTTCGAGCTCGGGGAGGCGCTTTACCTGGGCATCATCTCCTCCCTCCTCTCCCTCATCGGTGGCTTCATCCTCTGCACCTCCTGCCCTGCCCGGGACCCAACGGCCACCTACACAAGCACCTACCAGCCCCGGCTGCTGGTGGGCAAGAGCCCCCAGCCCTCCGTTGGCCAGATGCAGAAGACCAAGAGCGAGGTCAACTCCTACAACCTGACAGGATACGTGTAGAGGCTGCAGGTGGAAACCGGGCTGGCACCTCTCCCAGCTCCCCGGAGCATCCAGGCTGGCACCGAGGGAGCGTGGGAAGAGGAGAGGACACAGCGGCATCTCCAGCGCTCTCGCTCGCAGGCTTGGGGTGGGGGGAGATGTTGATCCGGCTGCCTCCCCAGGGATCCCGAGATCCTCGGACATCCCAGCTCACATCGGTGAAGGACCCCGAATCTGGCTTCCGTTCTCTCCTCCATGCTGCCAGCCCACAGGCAGCCCCTGGCACAGCCGGACCCCAGCCCGCAGCCCCAGTGAGCCTGCCTGGATATGGGGATGGGTGGCCTTGTGCCCCCAGGGACTCACTGGCCGCAGAGGCATCACAAGAGGGTCAGGGCATCCGCACGGGTCCGGACTTGCTGCTTGTTGCAAACTGATGTCGCAATAAATCTGTGTTTCTAGCCAGGCTGTCGGCTGAGCTTTCCTCTGGCAGCGAGGGGCCCTGGCAGGTCCCCCAGCAGGTCCCCCGGCAGGGTGGGCTGTGGTGGGAGCTGCGCTGGCCCACCTGGCTGGTCCATAGGGCAGAGGGCTCCCCGGCTCTTGCCCTTGCTCTGTCCCTCCCCACCCTGTGGCTTTGCCACCCGAGAGCCCAGGGGGGTGGGAGCGCTGTTGGGGGGGGTGTCACTCTCCTGCACACCTTGTCCCTGGGCACCATGCTAGCAGGTTGCCATGTGCCACCACTGTGAGGATGCCAGTGGGGGCAAGCACGGTTCCCCAGGGGCTAACAGCAGGCAATACAACCCCCCCTCGCCCCCTCCTCCAGCCCTACTCACTTCTAGGGGTGCAGGTATCACCAGGACTAAGGTACCCACATGGGGATTCGCTGCCCCTGGGTGCATGTGGCACATCACGGTCCCCAGGCAGTGGGGAAAGCCCCAGCATCACCGCATCTCCACCCCAGGATGCTGGGAGCACCAGCACCTAGGAAGCAACACGGTCCCAAGCACCCAAGGTAGCCACTGGCCACGGCAGAGGCTGTGCACCCCAGCACAGCTGCAGGGGGGGTCTCGTAGGTGGGTCCTGATCCCGGGGGTCCTTGCAGGGGCTGTTTTGGGAGGAAAAACCCCACCAGTGATCTCCAAGGGATGGGCAGGCAGGAACCAAGACTGCTCCACGTGACCCCTCAGCAGCAGCAGGACATGCTGCGTGGTGGCAACCCTGCACAGCAGCGTGACAGCTGGTGGCACCAGGCGATGCTGGGCACGTGAGGAGGAGAGGAGGCACAGGCAGCCCAACCCACCACGGAGCAAGTACCTTTAAACCACCATCCCCTCTCTGATGTCCCACCACCAGAGGCGAGATAACCCCTGTGCTGCCATGCCACAGCACAGGGCCACCCAGGGACCCCCTTGCCCTGGCTCCCTGTCCCCAAGGGAGCAGGAGGCTTTGGTCCACTTGCTGGCCCCTCCTAAAGCAATTTAGACTAGGTCCCAGCGAGGAGGGGACCACGTTTCCTGCTCAGCCGTCACCACCGTTACCCTTGCACCAGTGAAACCGTGTTTGCCGTGGGGTTAACGCACTCCTGATAACGGCGAGTCGTCCTTTCTCCCCTCCTCACCGAGCAAGGGGCCACCCGGGGACCCAGCCCCAGGGTGACGCTCCCTGGAGGGGACCAGGATGGATTTCAAGGCAAAGGCCAGACACCCCCTTTCCACGGCCAAGGGACAAAGCACCGCCTCAGCCCGGGGCCGGCTGAGTTATTTATTGCTTTGGGGAGAAGCGATGCCCTGGGAGCAGAGGATGGAGAGCGTGCCAGGGGCTGAGCCCACCGGCTGCAGCCCCCCCAGGAGATGCCGTGAGTTCACTTAAGTCCTTCAGCCGTAAATGTTTTGTTCCTGGGCAGCTGATGCAGAGAGGAGGCGAGAAAATAGTTGGTACAAGAGGTCGCGCCTCTGAAGAGGAGGAATTCCTGCACCCCGTGTCCTCTCCCCTCGCCTCCCACCCTTGGCTGGGGGGCCAGACAGCACTGCCTGTGTCTGCGGGCGGGGGCTCCGCTAATTAAACAAAGGGGCATTTGAAACACTTGATTCTGAGTTTAATTGCCGTGTTTATTAACGCAGTGTCTATTAACACTTTAATTGAAGCAGCAGAAGGGAAGATTTCTGGGTTTAGAGGAGTCGGCTTTTGCACGGCTTCCCCTCCCACATCCCCCCTCCCGCCGGAGAGAGGCACAGGCAAGAGCAGGCAGAGCAAGGAGCTGGGGTTCAGAAAAACCCCTGCTTTGGACAGACGAGCGCAGGGCAGAGGCACTGCAAGGGGTCCCCAATGTCCCCAACAGCCTCACGGGTTTCTTTCTCACCTGTGCAAGGCCAGAGCCCCGTTCCGTGGGTGCAGCACGTCGGCTTCAGCGGTAGCACAGTAGGAGAGGAGCTGATGAGCATCTCACCGAAAAGGGGGCGAGCCTTTCCCCAGCCCCCCATGCCCAAGGTGGGCATTAAGCATGGGTGGGCGCAGGGAGGGGAAGGTTTCTCCCCTCCAGCTTTCCTGGCCTTTAGCTTGAACACACCCAAAGATGTGAAACTTGGCTTTGGGGCAAGGCAGGATGAAAAGGATTTTCCACTTCTTTACGTGCAGGAGCAGAGGACGGGGAAGGGAAGGGAAGGGAAGGACACCGAGTGCACCGACGTGGTGGCAGTGGTTATCTCCGCCTCACGCAATAGCCACGTTCCCTGCTATCGATAAGCCAGGTCCTCGAGGGCAGGCTGGAGGTGGCCCAGCCCGGGGCCAGAGAGGACAGGAGCCCAGGCTGCCCCGGGAGCCAGCTCTGCTGATGGCAAGCGTGAGCCAGCGAAGGGATGGAGCCGAGCCAGCCCCTCGGGTCACCTCTTGCCCCTCACCGGCTCAGCGGGAAAAGCTGAAGGTGCTCTGGGTTTTCCCGCAGGGAAGCCACGGAGGAGCACAGCCCCAGCTCAGGACAGGAGCGGGATGCAAGGGGGATGAGCAGCCAGGGGGAAAGTAGAGGAGGGGTGGAAAGAGGGCTGGGGGGGGGGGAATGGCTCCCTCCTCAGAGCTCCAAGGCTGGAGCTTTCGCCTCACAGGACACGTGGTGGAGCAGGGAGCCTTGCAGCCCCTTGATGGAGGACTAATCCCCCACCATAAGGAAACGAGTCCTTCCCCTCTCTTCTTCTTGCTATGGATGATGCCTCAGATGAAGAAGGGGGGGATGAGGGGGGAGCAATAAAACACTAATGTGCCCTTATCTTTAAAAGCAATAGAGGCACTATAAACACTCAGCACACCCAAACCTGCAGCTGCACCTGGGCCAAGGGCTGCAACCTCATCGGATGGTTGTGAGAAACATGCAGAAAGTCCCAACTTCTTCTTCTGTCATCCCCACCCATGACACCCAGCAGTGCCCGGCTGCTGCCCCGTGCGAACGGAGCCTCTTCCCTGGCAGAGCACTGGGGAGGGATGCCCAGGGCAGAGGGGTGGGCAAAAGGACACAGGTTTGTCCCAGACCCAGCCAGATCCCACCTCCTGCCTCCCTGAAACTCTCCGGGCAAGCAGAGCTCGGCACCTCCTGGTATCCCTGACCTGCCTCTCGCTCCTGCCCCTAGCACAGGATCTGAAGCGGCAGCAAATAATCCACGCAAGCTCCCTGAGGAGTATCAGGCCAGGTACTGGCAGAGCCCATCTCTGCCCACATCCCCCGGGAAGGACTCAGATAGCAGAGGCGGGAGGGGAAAGAAAACTCAGGCCAAGTTCCTGATGGGCTGAGGCACTTGGAAAGAGCCTCCACATTCCTCCACCCAGCCACGGCACACTCCCAGCTGCCTCCCGCGCCGTGCCGGAGCCTCCCAGCCCCTCGGCAAGCCAGGGCTGGAGTGGAAGAGTACAAATTCTTCCCACCCATCTTTTCAGGAGCAGCAGAGGATGCACTACGGAGAGGGGCTGCTCTCAGGCACTTCAAATCCTGACTCCCAGGCTGGACTAAGCAACAGCTCAAGTCACGGACTGTGCTGGTGGGAATGGGAGATGCACTCTCCGCCCCAGCCATGCCCCAGGTCCCACCTGATGTCCCTGCTGGTGGCCACACTCTGGCCTCATGGTTTCACCTCAGGGCATCTATGATGCTTGGCTTTTTTTTTTTACCTCCAAAGGCTTCCCGTCCTCCCAAAGCCTTGGGGAGGACTCCCCAAGGCCCAAGGACTCCCAACCTGGAGTCCCAACTCCCAAGGACTCCCCCAAGGACTCCCCACCTGGAGTCACACAGCTGGGACACTGCCATGAGACCACTGGTGCCTGGCTTTTCTGGTTTTAAGGGGAGACGTTGCAATGGAGGTGAGGGGTAGTGAGAAACCAGCTCCTCTTTGGAAAACACCTTCAGTCGGAGGAAAAGCCTGTCCACAAACTCACAGCTTTCTGTAGCCTCCTAGAAGAGAATTGTTTAAAGGCGCTTTAAAGGGTATCATGGTCTTTAAAGAAAGATATGAGGGAAACAGGTCAGAATGAACTCCATGGCACCGCAGGGGACAGAGACCTTTGGGTGCACCAGAGATTGCTAGAAAGTACCTTCCTGGCTGGGCTTGAACAACAGCTCAGAAATCTATCAGGAGAGTTATAAAAGGTGTTTATCTCGGAAACTCATGATAACTGTGAAGAGGTCACGGATGTTTGATTTTCCAGGCATTACATTAGCATCACATTCAGATTTTTCCGTAATTTGAGTTAGAAAAGCTTCAGGTTAGCGAATTCAGCAAACCTAGAACACATGCCGTCTGTAGCAGTGAGAGCAGGCTTTATCGGCGGAATCTACACCCAATTCAGTGAGTAAAATAAGCTTTATCAGCAAGACACGCTCTTAGAGTGGTGTAAGCATAAGCTCTTCCAGGGATTTTACAGAAATGTCGGTGAAAACAGACTCCCATCTCTAGCCAAAATGTACCCTGGAGAACTGGCCTAGAGAACCGAGGAGAAATCGTCCTGCGCCCTCGGCATCTCCACTGCCGAGTGATGGTTGAGCAGCACTGCGCTGCACAGAAGAAGTGAAGACCAGAGGACCCCAAACACCTTCACATGGACAAAGTGAGCTGCAACCACATTAGGCAGACTCCCCAGAGTCATCCCGAGCACTCCAGCCTACCAGCCTGTTGTCTCCACGCTCGGGGTACACTTGAGGGCACCAACATTTTGGCAGCTGCTAGCCTAGGTTCATGCCTAGAAGATCCTAGGCCAAGCCCCTCCAAGCTCTCTGCTGTGTGCCAGGACTCTGGAAGAAACAAAAAGTCCTCCTGTAAGCAGAGAAACCAGGGAGGCTTCTGAGGTTGCAGAAGCTCAGGCTTTCAGAAGGCGGCTGTGCTTTGATGAAGCTTTTCCCACACTCAAGAACTAATCTTTCCTCAAGGCAGGTGCCTTTTTTCACAGAACGCGTGCACCGTCTGTTTCTGGGATGTCCAGCCTGCTGAAAAAGGCAAAAACCAGGACAAGAACCCACGTCACAAAGAGCGTGATTGCCTTGAACGCGCTTTCCTAGAAAAGCTGTCTCTCTCTAGGTTTCTCAGGTCACTGGAGCAAAGTCCCACACCACCAGCTACACCTGGCAGGTGCTCCCAAGATTATTGCGACAGATGCATTTTCATTACCCAAATTTCTAGACTTTTCCTTTTTTGGGTGTGTGTGTGGGAGCAATCCCAGTCTTCAGTATTTTCTAAGGTGTAGAGAAGCCCAGGAGTCTGCAGGCATTAGAGAGCTACAGGAAGACCACAGCCATTGCTGGCTCCAGGACTGTGATGCCCCCATGCCCTTTGAGCCATTCCAGTACACTTTTACAGGAATGAGGGTGCTGCCCTTTGCCTTTTCCCCTGGCTGCAGGGGAGGCCAAGCACCGCATCTCACAGAGTGTGGGTAGGTGAGGAGGCAATTAACCTCTGATCTTCCCTGCGACTTAACCCAACATCATTGGCCTTCTGCTCTTCCCAACCCACTGTTATTTTAATGGTGTTTCCAGATTGGCAACTGGCAGGTCCTTTCACCCCAGGTCCAGCCGCTGGCCTGTGCAAGGCAGAGGAGGTACAGGCTGCCTGCACCCAGGGGACGCCGGCAGGTAAGAGATAGCAGATGGAAAAAATTATTATCTCCTTGTTTTCAAGGTGAGGAGAGCAGGCAATATGGGACCAGGGATGTTCCTCTGCGAGGGGAAGGACCTCTCTGTTGCAAAGACACTGGAAGGGGAAAGTGGCTCCCAGCACTAAACCCCTATAGCTCAGCCCTAAGGAGTGAGACATGAAGAACTGCAGCTGCCAGGAGCCTGCTAATCATAGAATCACAGAATGGTTAGAGTTGGAAGGGACCTTAAAGATCATGGAGTTCCAACCCCCCTGCCCTGGGCAGGGACACCTCCACTAGAGCAGGTTGCTCAAAGCCCCATCCAGCCTGGCCTTGAACACCTCCAGGGATGGGGCATCCACAATTTCCACTAAATTTCCACCTCCCCAGGCAGAGCTGGCTACAGGAGACCCCTGTAGCTGACGTCCCAGGGCCTGCTCACAAATAAGTGTCTTGCTGTGGGTTATGGCCTCCTTCCCAAAACTAAAACATCCCCTCTCCCAGATGTGCTAGGGTGACAAGCATCCCACGTAAGCCACATGGGCTGATTTCTGGCTTGTAAGTCTGCAGTTGAAAATAGGTGAGTTTTACCGTACAGGTCACAGGCAGATGCAGCTAATCCACCCAACTTCAGTACTTCCAGCTGAGTAAAAGCCTCAAGGGAATAATAAAAGGGAATAACCAAAGCAAAACACACTGTAAAGGCAGCCCAGTCTTGTACAAAGAGACAATTTTTTTTATCCTGAGCTGCCCCTGAATGCAGCTACCCTTCCCATGGGAGATCTTTGGAAAGCAGAGGGAGGCTGCCCACAAAATACAGCACTAAAGCTCCCAGCTCAGGGGTAGGACGAAGAGAGCCATGCTGCTCACAGCAGCGTGAGTCCATGGGAAACACGGCACTGCTCTTCCCTGGCTCCTTGCACCACTTTCAACATGGGACAGCAAGGTCAGGACAGGCTGGGTTTGCTCCCCAAGCCTTGCCAGGGCTGTTGGCTGCAGCCCTAGGACTTCATGGGGCACAGCATGGTACTGACAGGGAGGACACAGAGAGCTCTGGGAGGAGAAAGCTTTGCTAAACAGCCTTATCTTTGAGATGCTTTTCTGACCTCCTCACCTGCCATAAGTGTTTATCTTTACTACACAACTTAATCCTCCCCAAACTACTATGGCATCAACCTTCTGGCACGGGCACTGTTGAGCAAGCTTTGAGAGATGCAGGAGAGAGGTGCCAAGTTTCAAAACCAGGTACTTTGATACCAGCTTATCTGAGGAAAATTAATAGCTGCACTGTTTGCCAAGTTACATCCATTTAGGAAACGCTCCATCACAGAACCGCTTTCTGTGTTATTTCTTTCCACCGAGGAAAACAAGTCAGCTCAAGAAATGCCAAAAAGACCCATGTTTTGCTGTAATGAGGATATTTTTTGCCTTGCTGGTAATGCGAGACACGCAGAGGTGAGAGTGTGAAGCCTGCTCACTGTTCACAAGTTGTTAAATACTTCCGTAGGCTCAGGGATCTCTGCCGATTGATGCTTGCATCAAAGCTGCCCTTAGCTCACCACCTACTCGTTCAGCAAAGCCCATTCCTATCGCTAACACCCGAGCGCCTGTTTTCCACGCATCGTGGAAACATGTTCTCCTTCCCCCGGGCGGCAGGAATTAACCAGGAGGAGCTCGGAGTTGCGCAGGCTCTGCCACGGGCTCCCTCCCGGAGCTGTGGTCCAGCCCCAGGGCTCTGTACACGACATGAAAAACATCAGGGATGGCTGTGAATAATCTTAAAAAAAAAAAAAAAAGAAGATCAAGTAGTTTTAGGGATAAAGCTCAGACCCCGGAGCTAGTTACAATGGGGTGGAATAAACAAGGTGCGAAGAGGAGCAGCATCAGCTAAGATTACTAGCTCAACACATATGTGCTGTGAAGAGCATTGAGATCAAGCCTGAAGGAGGTGTGGACATTTCCTGCTTTAGAAGCAGCTTTGGGGAAGAAAATAAAGGTCTGCTTCTTCCCTTGCCCGGGGTAGATGCTTTCAAAGGTGACTGGCTTTTGGGATAAAACTACATGATCAGAAGCATGGCAGCTCCCCAAGATCGCTGGCTATTTTGCATGTCAGAAACCATATTTCATGCAATGATTTCATAAAAGCTAATGCAAGTGTCCCAAACATTGTGAAAGGAAACCTCAACTCTTTGGGATACCCTGGTACAGAATCAATCTCCTCAATTGCTCTATTGAAAATTAAATGCGATGGGGGCATAGTCCTGTGGTTTGAGGACCAGCTGGCGAGATGTCAAAAGCAAAAAACCAAACATGAATGCAGATAAGAAATGCTACCTTCAAACCATGAATGGAGGGAGGTAAGGGAGCTAACCTTCAAGCTCAAGTGTTACCACCCGTGGTACTGACCTGAAAACACAGTAAACAGCACAATCTGAAAACGTCAAGAGAGGTCACAGAAACAGCTCTCAGATCTAGAAACACGAGCTGAAAACAAAAGAGGATTCAACTGGACAGGAAATCAGGAGGACACAGAGACAGCATCTACAGACTGCAGAAAAACCACAGTTTTATAGACATGTCCTTTCTATCTCCACTAGCAACAGTGAAAGTAGCTTCTGCGGTAACGTCTGTAAGTCCAGTCACGGGGAAAAGGAGGTGGCAAAGTCCTTACCCTGCAGGATGGGACACTCTCTGTCCAGAGAGCGGCAGTGCTCAACTCTGACTTTCGGGCAACACACGCTACGCAAAGGCCGCCGAAGGCACTGGTTTCTGTCACGTGGTCTCGTGCCTTTCTAGGATAAATGAAGTGTTTGAGTCAAAGGATCAATGCTGTGCTGGCCACCCACACATCCTCTCCTCCATCCCCACCCACCTGGGTAACACAACATGATTCAGGAAGGACACCGAATGCATGACTGTAAGAGGTGGGGGTTCTCCTCAGCTCCTTTAAGCCAGTCATTTTACACCTGTGGGAAACCATGTTTGATTCAGGAAGCTTCTGAACTGGAGATAGAATTATAGAATGGTTTGGGTTGAAAGGGACCTTAAAGATCATCAGGTTCCCTGGGCAGGGACACCTCCCACCAGACCGGGTTGCTCAAAGCCCCATCCAGCCTGGTCTTGAACCCCTCCAGGGATGGGGCATCCACTACTTCTCTGGGCAACCTGTTC
>JAOXNO010000063.1:5524466-5537857 GCA_028565335.1 Limnodromus scolopaceus | reverse complement strand
CAAACTGTAGGCACCTGCCCTTGCCCATAGTTTTTCCCCCACGAGCCGTGCTGGAGGCAGGACAGGGAGCTGCCCCATCCTTTGGTCTCAGCGCCACCGTTCCCCTGTGTCACCTCTGGCTGCTCTCAAACCCCACACCTTCCTCCGAACACCCCATCGTCCTCAACGTTTCCCAGGTTAAAATGGACAACCTTGCTGCTGGCTAAAGAAGAGTCTAAGAAAATACGGCCATAAGAGAAAAGTTTAAAGGTGAAGCCCCCCCACGCAGGGCAGCCTCTGCTGAAAGAAGCCGGGCTCAGCCACACTAGCCCCGAGCCCGGCAGCACAGCCGACTGCAAGCCCCAGCGTCACCGTACCACCGACTGTTCCCATAGCTACACGGGAAGATAAATTTAGTTCAAGGAACCTTGCGTCGCTACATTATTTAACAAACAAACAGACACGCTCAAGAGGAAAAGGCGGGCAGGGACCCAGTTTAGCTGCTGCGTGGGCTGATCAGACCTACGAACTCGAGACTGCTTCCCAAAGGGAGAGGGGCCAAATCCTGACCCTCAGCACCATCCTGCTCCAGCCCAGTCAGCTGTGCGAGTCACACGAGGACTCCGGCATGGCCACCGAGGAGTGCCCAGGCTGCACTTTCCTTGGATACTTCTTGCACCAGGAGCTGGGCAGCCACTGCCAGGGTCTCCCTGCTTCTCTCCCCAGAATGCTAAGGAGGTCAGGGACCTCAAGGTGTACCTGCTCCGGTGTGGACATATTCATGGCCACAGACACTTCGGGGTGTCCTGCTCCCATGTGGACTCATCCACAGGTCACAGTCCCTTTGACTCGAGTTCACACCAGTCCAGTACAGGACCAGCAGCGATGCCCTGGCCATAGGAAGAAATTCTTTCTTCCTATGTGTGGTGGGACACTGGCCCAGGTCGCCCGGAGAAGTTGTGGATGCCCCATCCCTGGAAGTGTTCAAGGCCAGGCTGGATGGGACTTTGAGCAAGCTGCTCTAGTGGGAGGTGTCCCTGCCCAGGGCAGAGGGGGTTGGAACTCGATGATCTTTAAGGTCCCTTCCAACATTAACGATTCTGTGATTCTTTGATCTGCCAGCCCAGGCCCATCACTGTTACCAAAATGTCCCCAGGCACAGCACAGTAAGGTGACAAGTAGCACGGTGAGGAACAAAAGCAAAATACAGCCACTAATGAGCTCTAGACTCATGTACAGTAAGGCAAGCAAGCCCCATGGCAAGCACAAGGAGGAACATAGGAAAAAGCAGAGTGTGGGGGAGTTATTGGGATGTTGGGAGAGAGGAAGAGGGTTGGAGGACCAAGATGTTGGTGGAGCTTGTTGGAGGTGCTGCAGAGAGCTCATGTTTGGAAAAAGTAGTTCAGCGCAGCAGAAGGGACAAGAAACAAGAGGGGTCTGGGGAAGAGCTGAGGCAGGGAAAACAGGAGCAACAGGAGGTGCCAGGAGGTGTCTCATCATGATGAGAGAAGCAGATTTGAGAATTACTGCTCTGAGCTAGCTGGGGATGAGCAGGACTGGTCTTATCGTACCCTGTTTTTCAAAGCTGGTGTAACCCAGTGATCCTCTCCCTCCCCAAGATCCCGCAAGGAGGAGCAGAAGGTCAACTAGACAGATCTGTGACCTACCAAGCAGCTGCATTACATGCAGAGGACCAGAGAGAGAGATGCCAAGGTCCACTCGACTGCTCTTATGACAACCCAGCAGCCCCATTGCAGGTCTTTCTCCGGGCAACCGGTGGGCAGGCCCAGTGGCCAGGCAGAAGGGACATGCATGGGACACAGCCAGGTAGCCCCTCAGCCAGGCAAGTAGTGCCACCGTGTGGGAGTAGCCCACATTGCTCTCTCATGATACGGGCAGTAGTAGGGTTTCAGGGTGAAAGACAAAAGTTGAAAATAAATAAATCAGTAAATCGATCATCTCTCACACCTCCTTCTCTTCCCCCCCCCAAAAAAAGCTAAAGAGAATGCAAGATTCATCCAGATAAATTCTCTGAGCCCGAAACCTACTTCCTTGCTGGAAGCCAAAAGGTATCTGGCTTCTCTTGAGTAAAGATGTCCTCTGTAAAGAGCAACTCAGAGCCAGACAGAGCTGAATGTTCCAGCGTTGGAGAGGCAGTCACAGCAGCCATCATCCAGACTGACCACGGGGCTGAAGAACTGTACACGTGGAGATGAATTTACCACACAGGGGGGTGAAGGTGTTAACACCGGTACACAGAAACCAGGAGGATTTCCTTAACAGTTTGTCACAGTCATCTTATCTACATTTGTGCCGAACTTCAAGAGATAACAGCAATTCAGCCATATAAATTGGTTGCATCCTGGAATTAGTTGATCAGAGAAAAGGATTTTCCTTCAGTAACATCAAAACAGTTGGTCTCAGTCCCAGCTCTACCAGTTTCTTCTGGTTAGCATTTAAACTGACATTCTTGGTAAGGAAGTGAAGCTTTTTTATTCTCCAGCAGGTCAGACCTCAGCATGAAACTGTATTTTCTTATTAGCGGTTTTGCCATTTGACTGTAATTCAATCAGCACATTTAACTAAAGCCCATCCAGTCCTTTAGAAGCACTATAATTTAAACGGCCAGATTCCTCTAGATCAAAGGCTGTTATTTTAGAGGCATCAGGAAAAAAAGGGTCAAGCAGTGACCAAAGCAAGCATGTACTGAAACATGTTCCTTTTTAAACATCACCTCTTTTAACGAAGGTCTGTATTCACAGGTATGTGGAAGGAAAGCAGGAAGTCAAGTATTTGACAGAAACCATTTGTATTTGGAGGATGTGAGATGGCATGGAGAAAAGTCATCCAAAACTCATGAGTTTCCCACCTCTATTTGGGGAGGGGATGGAGATGACAAAACCAGCTTGCTGGTAACAATGTAGGGTCACGTTGGTCAGGAAGCTCTCTCAACTTCAGATACTCTTCACATCGTACCCACGTCCAGTCTGGTCACTCTCTGCAAAAGACAGTGCTCAGTCTGGGTATTTCCAGTGTGGAGTAAACACCAGGAAAGGCTGTTCAGAACAAGTGCTGCCACCTGAACCCAAAGCAATCCCAGCCCATTTGGTACAGGACACGGGATGGTCCGGGGAAGCCAACCTGTCTCTGCTCTCCTGGGGACACTCTGCCCGTGGTGTGGCATCCCTTCCAGTAAACACCAGGCCAAACTCCACAGGTTCAAATCTCAATTCCCTAAAGGAAGGAGGACTCCAGTCACCCCTCGGCAGCCTCTGCTCCTCCTGGTGGCACATTCCCACCCACCTTGGCCAAGGGAAACCTCCAGGCCTTTAACACTGACAAAGATCAGAGCAGTGGCAAACTGTTTCCTACACTATCGTGCAAGCTGCATCCACATTTCCCAACTTGATCTGTGTCATCTTCACCTTCCAATAGCTGTTGAGTTTCTGTCCTAGTGCAGTGATTGTTCATCTGGAAGGAAGAACTCCATAGGAAGCTGGGCAACTCCCACTGGCACAGTAGGCAGTGCAAGGAACAACCAGGGCAAACACAAGCCCCTTCCCTGAGAACCTGACTTAGACTTGTGCAGGTTTTAGGTTGGCACCTTAGCAGCCCCTTGTTTCACCAATCCCACAGCTGCCAAAAAATGGGCCAATATCATCAAAATAATGGCTACAGGTCTCTTTCCCCAAGTGCAGCCCTTCCCAAAGTGTGGAATGCTGCACCCCCTGGAGAGCAGGGGCTAGTGCCTGGAGGGAGGATGTTGCCCACTTCTGCTGTACCCCTTAACTGGAGGTTCCACGCGAGCATCCAACTTTTTATCTTGGTTTTATAGGTATGTTCCTGGTTTGGGCAGCTCTGCCAAAGCACACACAAACACAGGCTCCATTTTATTTCAGAGGAGTCTCCTCAGGGCTGGAATCTTGTGAGGGAACGAGCTGGAGGAACACAGAGACTGTGTCCTTTCCTCAGCCCAAGGCTATACATTTGCAGCAGACTTTCAGGATAAAATTCTCCATGCCCTCTAGGGGCACCAGAGAAGGAAAAAATGGGCCAATGTGGGGCTACTCCACAATAAACAGACCTAAGAACATGTGCAGTGCTCCAAACAAAGGCTGTATCACAGCGCAACCCTCTCCAAGCAGCAGCTTTGGGCAAAGGTCTCTCTTATCGGTACTCCTTGCCTTCTTCAAAGTCCTCTTTGTTGTGTGCTCAGTTCAGGAAGGTGCATTCAGTTACACCAATGACACCTGCACCCCCTCGCTGCACCAGGGGCCAGAAATGAAGGGAAAGAGCTGTTTTAGCTAATTCTGCTCAGAACCAAAAAAAAAAAGTAGTCCTTCAGAGAGTGCTCGCTGACACCCTAAACCCCTAATAAAAAGGTTGATGGCAACATAATGGCCTGTGTATCACATGCCAACACATGAGGTACAAACACCTGGCAAACCCCCCTGCAAAGGTATTTTGGGCATATAATACTGAAGCTTTTTCTTCCAGAAAGCAGAGAACAGACTGGCTTAACTATCAGACCAGAATTATCTGTGGCAAAGATGGTCACCTCCAAGGCACCTCATAGCTCTGAGACACCGCTGCAAGACAAGACCTAGAAGCAAATGCTTCAGAAATCACTTCCTAAGAGAGTCCAGGCTATCCTGCCAGAGCAGGTCTCCTACTGGACATCATCCTGGAGAAGAGGCAAGCCATCCATCCTCTGGGAGCACCTCCAGCCACAGCAGTATTAAACAGTAGCTGGACATCTCTAGTTACCTAGAACCTGGACAGGTACCCATTGTACAGATGCACACACTGACCTGATCCCAGGGACACACCAGGTCTCCTTGTTCAACTCTGGACACCATGCAACGTAGAAGCAAGGATCTAAAAAAGACAAGGCTGCTTTTTGCAAAGCCCCATTCTCTCCTTTCCCAGAAAAAAAGGGGTAAGAAACAAGTCCAATTGCTCACCTTCTTTTGACAGCCCACTTTCTCAAAGGATCCGATGAGCTGGTTGTTGTAGTACAACATGGTCCTGTAGTGGTTTTTGTTCTTGCAGGTGAATCCGAAGATCTTCACCCTTTTGCTCTGAAGGAAAACATGTCAAGGAAGAAACAAACAACAAGCTGCAGAGGTGGAGCAGGGGGAGATGCACGAGTTCCACAGGAAGGAGTGAAACACCACAGAGATGCCACAGCACCAAGCAGCTCACGGTGTGTTCCTCAGCTCAACACCTTTCCCTCTTTAGGAGGGAAAAAGTGCTCAGCCTTGGCCACCTAACGACACCCCGCGCACGCAGCCAACAGTCACAGATAAGAACACATATAACTGACTGGAGGGGAGCTGGATACAGCTGTATGAGTGAAGCCAGTCTGTCACTGCCAAGTCCAAATATGCCTTGGTTACAGCTTTAATAAAAACTTTGATATGCTTTTATATTACCCTGATAATAGAACAGGCAAGAGCCAGCCAAAGAAAACTGCCTTGGAGTATATCACAAATGAGATAACGAATAATTTTGCTTGTGATTAAAAGACAAATGTTTACAAAACCAAAACAAGCACATCCAGTCAGGGCTGAAGGGATCTTAACAACTAAAAACAACACTAAGGTCCATCAAAGAAAAGCAAGCTCTCCTTCAGCAGGCTCTAGTTTCACAAATTCAGTTCTAGATGGGCCACTATCAAATGGGGAACTGGGACAGGGCAGGCAGAATGTGGTCTGTTTACAGCTGTGTGGCCCAGAGCCACCCGGCGGGGACAAAGGCTCCTCTGGAGCTTGGACGGGGCAAAGCTGGTGCTCAGCAACACCACAGCCCCTTGTCTCTTTCAGATTTTCAGTTTGCTCTGAATCAGAATCAGCTTCTTGTACATCCAGTGCAGTTGGATGTACGTGTATGTTGTCTGCAAGTGCATTTACCAGGACAGTTGTGAGGAGAGTCACGCAGCCTGGAGGACATGGCAGCAGGGAGAGAAACAACATGTCTTGGGAACATTCCTTGTCTCCACATGGCTGCATTTAGGTACGCAGAGGAAGACTGTAACTTGGCTCTGCTGGGAAAGCCTGGGTTCCCATCACCAAAAGCATGGATGGGGCTCTCTCAGGAGCCCTGGGATACTGTGGGAAGCACATAACATTAGCTTACCTTGTTTAGAAAAAGCGCTATAACAGGTCAGCATCTGCCACAATGGAACCCCACCAGAACAACGACGCCACATGCTTTATGGGGATCAATAGCGAGGAGCCAAAACATACTTGTAATTAGATACCTGTGCAGCCGAAGTGTCTGGAAGAAAAAGGGCATCCTTTTTTCTTATCCTAAAGCAACGTATCTGCTGCCACCGCAGACAGGGCAGCAGCCCCACCAGTCCCCGCAACAGTCAGGTACTCCAGCTCCCAGCACAGAGGCCAGGACTGGACTCTGCTGGCACAGTCCTGCATCAGCAGAGCACAGCACACTTGGCTCTAGACTTGCGCAGGACAGAGGTGAATAAACACACACTAAGGAAATACCACAATAAATACATTTATTTACATGGCTTCCTCCCTCCCTCCTTGCCACAAAGGGCTGTGATGTGCCCATCTCTCTCCAGGAAGAGCTCAGTCCCCAGCTCTCTCCCACTTTGAGATTTATGGAACTGCATGTTAACTCCCAACAGTCCTTCACTGTCCCAGTTACAACCAAGGAGTTCCCAGTGGTCCATGCAAATCCACAAGGCTCCCAGTTATCCATCCCTTACGTGGCAGGGGGGTTGTCTCCAGCAGAGGAGCAGGGGAGGGCAGAGTCAGCCTCCGGTGAACGTCCCTTGCTTTTCCCGAATTCAATCACCAATGGCTTCCCCTGCAGATTGTACCCGTTCACCAACCGCATGGCATCCTGCGCTGACTGAATATCTGCAACAGGACAGCAAAATTGGCACAGGTTACAGCAAGTTCTGGCACCAACACACGTGGTGCTCACACAGGTGTTCCTGGCTTATGGACCCTCAGCCTGCACCACGATATAGTGTAGTGCCAGGATTCTCCAGCCAGAATCATGTGCTGAATAGAAATACGGCACGTAAAACAGCCTTCTGTTTTGATGAATCCACTTCCAATTCAGGGAAAAGACTACGATGTGATAGGAAGAAGAGGCAGTGAACTCCCTTCCTCCTCCTCGTAGAGCAGGGTTGGTGCCAGCGCCATGCCCTGAGGAAAGATGTGGCACTTTTGTGGGTGAGAGAAGAACTGAGAGGGAAAAGGCAGCGACTCACCAGGGAAGGTGATGAAAGCCTGACCCCTCATCCGGCCGTTCAGGAGGCGGAACTGGATCGGTGGGCTGTCCTCTTTCTGGAACCGAGCAAACAAGGACACTAGGTCCTTCATCGTCACTCGAGAGCCCAGGTTCTTCAAATACAGCACCTGTTCCAGAGACAGAGAGGGTCAGCCAGCCTGGGCCATGCAAACAGACACCTTTCAACCTGGTCCCAAGTCCTCACACCTCAAAGGTATGAATTAGTTCAGCCCCTCTGCCATCCCAGAGTCCTTCTTCCAGCCGCATGCCAACGGTGGAGTTTGGAAAGCAGGTGGGTGTACAGAGAAAGGCAGCTCTGGACTGAAAGCATCATCACTCTTGCCTGCCCCAAGTGCTGATAGCTCCAGTTATTCAAAAAAAGCAACAAGCTCCAGCTACCAGTTAAACACAGTTTGAGTCAAGTCACAGCTGGTCTTGGTCAGGCCCAGACAGGGAGAGAGCACCTTGACTACTGACCTGCCAAAGCCAGGAAGGGCTGAGGTCTGAAGCGCAGCTCTTTGCCAGCTGGGTGACTTCCCACAAGAGCCAAAGGTCCCCTTCCCTCCCAGGGTGAAGGGTGCTCTCCCTTGGCCAGAAGGATCAACCAAGGACTCTCCATGCAACAGCATAGAGGAGCCTTTGCCTGGCAAAGCAGCTTCAGGGCATGCTAGCGAGGAAGCTGAATAAATCCTGGTTCATCTTAACGTACCTTGTTGGGCTCCCCAGAATGGTAGGATGAGAACCTGGGTATATTCCGGAGTTCCTCCTCTGAGAGACGGTTCTTGCAGATCTCCTCTTCCGGGACAAACTCTACAGGCTCTTTGATAATCGTAAGTGTTGGAGGGGACTGCTTGGGCTTTGTGGCTGGAAGACTGGGACTGCTTGCCTGTTCTGCCTGCTCTTCCTGGTCTGGAAGTGACGGTTCCTCAGCCACAGGCCCTTGCGGGGCTAGGGAAGGACACAAGCATGGCTCACTCTTGGTAGGCTGGACTTCTTCAGGACACTTCTTGCTCAACAGCTCTTGGTAAACACTCTCCAGATGAACCATGGGGTCCTTTTCATCTGTTATCTTCTTCTGAGTGTCATCTAATCCACAACAAAGAAATATGGTAATATGACTACCACCATAAGAAGCTGGAAAACACAGAGACTGCAGGAAGAGACACAGACAGGAGAAACCCTGTTCCGACCCAGTCTCCATGCATCCACCAAACAGGCCCTGCAGGTTATTTAGAGCCTTTGGTTCCCCCTCACCCTTGTTATACCGCAGTTAAATAGAGAAATAGAGAAAGGGCGTTCTCTAGCTTCACGCTGGCACTTCACATCGCTTAATGCAGCTTGGGGCTCTACCAAAGCACTCGTCCACATACCAAGCTGGGGTCTGCAGTACATGCCACATGCCAATGAAATCCATGGTCTCCAAACAGAGATTGACTTTACAAGCCTCCATATCAAACCCTTCAGAGAGCCCACTCTCTGTCTGCTCATGTAACACAGGAAAATATCTCCTCCCACACAGTGCCAAAACAGAACCATGTCTTCAGGGACAGAAGGCCAGACAGAAATGTGTTGGACTCCCACACACCCCGGCTCTTTGTGCTGGAGCAAAGGCAGGAACAGACTTGAGCCCACAAACCTTCGTGGTAGAGCGCCCGGAGGAAGGAGTGGCGGTCTGTTCCCTGAAAGAGGGCATTTTCAATCTCCATCTCCCGCCGACTCAGCTGCTTGCTGCCAGCAAACCTCTGGGGCAGAGCCAGTATGCGCTGACGCTCTTCCATCTTCTCTTGGATGGCATGGAGTCTGTCCTGCGTGGCCTCCGGGGCTGCTCCCAGCCCAGAGCCCTGGAAGACAGGCACAGCTTTGCTCAGATACAGCACGTGCCTCCTTTTCAGAGGCTCGGCCAGCAGTCAAACTTCACATCCTCCAGCCCTGGAGAGCAACTAGAAACCAGCCACCAAAGAGCAGGTCACCAAGAGGTCCTGTTACTGCAAGGGCAGGACAGAAATACAATTGATCAACAAGCCTCAGTTCTTGAGAACAATGGAGAAACAGCCTCTTTCTCCTGAGCTTTCTGTGCTGCTTTCCTTTCCCTGGCCTCACTGTCTGATGGTGCCTGTGCCCCTCTGTCCCAGTCTCTGCCAGCTATAGCCATTTTCTAAGGCCACCTACAGTAACTGCACAAACCCCTTTTGGCAATTCTTTTGCCACATCTATAACATCCCTGAGCTCAAGTTTCCACCCAGCTTTTGGTCTATGACCCTGGTGTCACTGAGAGAACCTTATTTGCTGAAAAGTGGGCCCCAAGTTGCCATTTGGCACCCAAGGGTAGGTTTAGGCCAAGGACTAAAACCCCTGGCCAGCTTCACATGAGCCACCTCACAGAAACCACCCAGCTACTGCAGCACAGACCTCAGAGCTGACCGGGCTACGGGTGAGCGTTCCTGTGTAAATAAACCTCACTGCACGGGGCCAGGGCACTGCCAGGATTCACCAGATTAGTGTTGCCAAAGCACAGAGACACATCCCAACTTCTGTTCCCCCATTCACCTCTATCAGAATCCAGAGAACACACTTTTATGGGGCTGTAGGTGGATTTTCTTTTCTCAAATTCAGTTAAACCATTACTGTGGCAGACCCTTCTGCCTCAGGCAAGAAACCAGGCTTTCTCCCTGCACTGAGCACAACCTAAGAAAGGCTTTCCCATGGGTACCTCTCCCTTCCCGCCTGACTGCACAGGCCCACATCTAACAGGGCTTCCATTCACCACTTCACAGCTTCCCTGGGGCACAAAAGGCTGTTTGTATGGAAAAGCAATTCCAGGAAATCATTTGTAGTACTTTGTTTTCAAAAAAGCTGCAACTTAACAGCTGAAAATAACAGAAGCCTGCACTCAGTGCTTTGCTGAGAGCTCCATGGGTAATCTGAAGTCCCTCCTGTCTCCGCTGATTCCTCCTTGGTGGAATCCTTCGCTCTGGGCTTCCACATACAAAACTGCACATCGCTACTTGCCTTGTCCTTTCTCTCTGAATGTTCTTTTATCACGAGCTGCACCCTAATGTCATTGGTTCTTTCTGTCAGATTAGTGTTTTCCATACTAATCTTTATTTCTAAACATCCCAGAACTGATTTCATACCAAACAAAACAGCTGGTAACTGTTGAAGTTATTTTTCAATGTTAAATTAACAGCACACCCCTCTCCAGCCCAAGCTTTAATGCAGGCCACACCAGGA
Organism: Limnodromus scolopaceus; assembly: GCA_028565335.1. Classification (NCBI taxonomy): domain Eukaryota; kingdom Metazoa; phylum Chordata; class Aves; order Charadriiformes; family Scolopacidae; genus Limnodromus; species Limnodromus scolopaceus. Next base: position 5,527,381 of record JAOXNO010000063.1, on the reverse strand, counting down.
CTGGGTTTGCATTTAAACACCAAAGCAAGTAATGACTTAAGCTGAAGAGAAGCAAACCCATGATTACCACAGTCAGCTCCTTCTGCACACAGCTATTGCTCAGGAACAGGAGGAGAGACAGAGGGAAGCCAAGGGTTAGCCCAAATCCTGTTTTGCACCTTCCAGTTTACCAAATTAAGAGAGGAACACACCTACCTTCCCTGTTGAAGCCCGGTTCTTCCAGAGCAGGATCTCCGAGTCAGAGAGCCCCAGTTCCCGCAGAGAGGCAGTTTCTTTGTTGGTCTCCTGCAGGGCCTGGAACTGTGACAAGGTCAAAGCTCCTGCAGCCTCTTCCCCAAAAGGCTTGTAAAAAGCTGCAGGGGCGAAGCATCTCCGCTTTGACTTGCACCTGTAACCCGAAAGCAACAGAACAGCAGAAACAACTCAGCACTGAGAAACTGGGGGAATAGGAAGGAGCTGGCCTCTCCACCCACCCACGCCTGGTCCCACTGCACCAAGGCAGAGATGCCATGCTTCCAACACACGATTGATCCATGTTCTCACAACCCTTTTCCAAGCCCACAAGATCCCACAGAGCGGGATGCTGCCCCAACACGGGCAGGAGGCACCTCACGACACTAACACCAAGCATCCTGCAGGTGCAAACACAGGCCAGGCTGATGGGGATGAGTTCGCCAGCCTAGAAACTCACACTTGTGTCTGGCCCAGGCAAATCAATCACTTTCAGTGAAGATAAGTTACCACCAGCATTTGCTCCAGAAGACAAGGAGTGCTTATCTCCTGCTGGGGTGTCCAGCCAGGAGACCCAGGAAAGAAGGAAGGGTTTGCCCAGCTATTTTGGCAGACAACAGCCTGCATGAAACATCCCCCTGGGGAGGAGGCTTCAGTAAGGTTATACTGCTGCTGTCCCTGACATGGCCAGACTCTGCTCACCAGCCCCTCCAGCAGCCCCCCCAGGGGCCAGACTGGGACTTACTGCTCGATGGAGACAGTGGTATCGAGCTGGTGGTGAAGGAGGCTCTTCAGCTGCCTCTCTCCTTCTGTCTCCAAGTCTTCCAGGAGCAGCTCATCACTGGACAGGCTGCTGTTGACCCTGGGGCACACAAGCACAGCACGGACATGGTGAGTAAGGCAACAAGGAAAACACTGCTCAAAACACACACTGTTGCTCTACCTCCGTGACTGTTATAGTATTTAAAGCATAGCAAGGAACCAAAACTACTTGACCAAAGCTCCCACTAATGTTAACCGGAAAAGCCAACAGATTTAGGACTACTTTGAGAACATTAAAAATACCCCAAGGAGATTTTGGGAGGAAAAAAAAAAAAGAAAAAAAGTCACATGTACTCATATTTTTATTGGTGGAAAGTTGTTTTGTATCAGCACCTAAACAGACATTGCTAGTTTCAAATGGCTCAAGAAAGAAATCTGGGAGGGAGAAGAGAAACAGTGAATTTTTGCAGCACTCAACAGAAAGCTCCCTTTTCCCTTCCTGGGTTCAACTGTTTCCACCCAGACAGACCAAAGGACGCCAACCTCACCCTGCAGAGAGCACACCTTTTTGGACAGCAGTGGGGGGTCGCTGACCCCTCTTTTGGAGCCAGAGCTCCTACAACCTAGGCTTCTGCAGGGCCGCTGGGCACCTCAGAGCCGGGCCACGGGGACTCGAGAACCAGGCCTTTCCGTGGGCTGGAGGGAAGCCCACCCCAGCTCTGGGGAGCCCTTTTGGGCCGACCCTGCGCCGGCGAGGGGTAGGCAGGCGGCCCGGTTCCAGGCGACAGCTCTCCATGCCACCACCTTCAGGGCCACGGCAGCCCCAGGAGGCTGTGAGGCCTCCGTCAGGCCCCCCCCCAAAAAAAGCCGCTTTCCAAGGCATAGCCGGCTCCAGGGGAACTCTGTGCCCGGCGAGGTACCGGGGGAGCGGCTGACAGGGGCTTCGTGCTGGCTGCCCTGGAGCAGGGGGACACCCCGGATCCCCTCAACCCCGCTCACCTGCGCATGGCGGCGGCCCCGGCTCCCAGCAGCACCCGCGAGCGCAGGGGCCGACGGGAGATGTAGTGCGGGGGGCGGGGCGAATCCGCGGCCTACAGCGGCCTGCCCTCCTCCCAAATAAAACTGTTAGTACCAGAGATCACTGAGGCACCGAAACGGCCCCGCTCTGAAGCGAAAATCTTACGAGGCTCCCCTCCCTCCCCGCTAAAGACGATGAAAGTCGTACACAGGAAAACGTGAAAGATCAACTTGCACATTTAAAATCCCATTAAAGCCAGTGAATTCCTCTGGGAGGTGGGCCCTTCGCTGTTTTTCCCCCAGGACAATACATAGGAGAAGAGAGATGGGGTGCAGGGAGAGGAATGTAAATATAAAGTAAAGCTCATTATGTATTATTTGCACCCCTTCAGCATTTTGTTGAAAAGACACGTAAAGAACAAAGCAGAATTGAGCATTAGGGCAGGTCTGTTAAATACATGATCATTCACTTCCCTCTACTAGTAAAGAGACACAGGAATTTGCATCATAACCACACTTTACCAAAAAGCAGCGACATGAGACACTTGTCTCCTAAAAAAAAGTCTTCACAGCAGACTTGTCGACTGTGTTCTCTCCTGCATCCTTGCGACAGAACAAGCTTCACCACCCCCAGTCACCACACAAGAACCATTTTGCTAACAGCACATCTAATAACTTTTAATTGAGTACAAATTCCACTTACAGGTACCTGCACAAAAGCAGTTTATTGCCAAAAAGTACAGAAAACAAGGCCCACTTTCACAAGTGGAAACACAGGGAATTAAAACAAAAACTCCAGCCAGTGGCAGGAGGAATCCGAGTCTCTCAGACAGCTCTTCCTCAAACTGTCCCTGTAAGGACCTGAATCAAAGCTTAGGAAGTCCCAGCTGAAGATATTCAGGTTC
>JAOXNO010000063.1:5485292-5513581 GCA_028565335.1 Limnodromus scolopaceus | reverse complement strand
TTCAAAGAATTAAGCTCTTTAGAGACAAATAGTACTACAGGAAGGTAGGTGATACGCAAGCAGTTTTGAACTTTTCAATCTTGTCATTCAGTCATAGTCTTGAGGGACAGCCTAAACCCCAGCTTTTCCCTTGCTTCTAGAAAAACAAAACCAAAACTGTTCTTGAAATAAATACAATCAGGCGTGTTAGCTGTAGTTTGTAGGAGTCCGAAAGCCCTTGGGATCAATCCACAAAGCAGCCTGTGCATTTTTAATCACCGTGTTCTGACGCAATATCCTGGAGTGCTAAATGCTGGAGCAGATGGAATGAAGCCCACAAAGCTGCACGTTGCACGCTAGATTGTAGTCCAGAATCCTCATTTTTCTCAGCACCTAAGTCATGCCATTAGGTGTTCAATTTCCTGATCTCAAGAGGGGACTGAGACCCACCTGGATTTAGACTCAGCATTTCTGGAAATGATTTGGCATTCACCTAAAACCTCACTGTACAGTTGTACACGTCTTCTTAAAACCATCACCTGTGAGTTACAGAACAAGCTCTCTTTGTGTTGTGGGCACAAGAGAAGCTGTTCTTATGCTATTTTTTGACCCCTCCCCTCCCTGCTGGGTAAAATGCAGAGCTTCTCTAGCCTCAAGCAATTATGAGCTGTGTTGCAGAGATGAAGAGAGAATGTAAGTCTCTATAACAGTTCATCAAATTGAATCAAGGAAGATGGCCCAAAAGGAAAGCAGATGGCTCAGGAGGTGCATCCAGAGCTATTAGACAGGTTTTCTCATTGACTTGGGAATGATTACATATGAGTATGAACATTGGGGATGTGGAAAAGACTTCGCAACAGCTTAGAGAAATGACTCTCTCCACTTTTGTTCAATTTAGTAGGAGTAATGTATGTTCTAAATGCAATCTTTAGTTTGTATTTTCTCAGTCATTAAGTATCAAGTGCAAGGGAATACATCATTCTCCCTATTGTAGATGCAAAGGGGTGGAAGATCCATTTTAGCTAAAGACAAAAGAATTACAATCTGACAAAAGTGTCACACTCAGGCTGCAAGAAAATGTTGAACAACAGAACAGAACCCATGTAATTGGGACAATATGCTTTTCAAATCTGTTTCCCAAGAGTTTGTGGTGTTTGACTAGTTGCTAAGTATCATACTCACATAAGATGCATTTCCTGATCCTGCAAAGGCTGGTTAGTGAAGTAGAGGCAGCAAAGTGAGTGCCCTGGAAGGTGGAGTGAATGTTCTTCACCTGTCTTCTAGTGAACTCAGTCATGGCTCTGAACAGAATCCCAGTGCAGATGTGTTGAAGACTTGAAGGGAGACCAAAAGGAGGAGGGGCAACACAATGGGGATATTTAAAATCCTCTGAGAAATACAGTCTCCTTTAGTCTCTTGCCCCTTTTCCAGGATTATTAGGCAGCTACTTCTCTTTCTCAGGTATCAGATTTTGTTCAAACAGTGTGTGGGAACAGAGGACGTCTTCTTTGGGATGAGCAGGAAAGACCCCTCCACAGCCTGCTGTGAAGATATGGTGGTGAGCTGAGCCTGTATCTCCCATCCCTTCTTTGTGTTCTTTCTCTGCCCTTTTCAATCTTGCCGCCTTCTTGAGGGACTGAATGTAAACACAAAGCTGTATTGCTGCCTTTGACGTCCTGTAGGATTTTCTTGTAGCTCTTCCAGCATTTGTAGATGATATTTACACTTGCTAACCTGAACAACTCATGTATCTCCTCAAGGACCTAGTATGCTCAAGAGAATCTGTGCAAATGCATATGCCACATACAGATTTGAGGGAAATAAAAAGTAGCTCTGAGATGAAGTTTCATCTTGGACACAATTTTGGAGGGAAGATGGGCTGGGAAGCAGATGGTTTTCATCTGCCTGCATTTATTAGAAGGTATGTGAGTTAGCAGAATGCTACAATACTGTCAGTCTTTAAAGTTACAGGTATCAGATCCTGTGCCATTATTATATGATCAAAGATCTCCCTGCTTTCTGAACTTCAGGACAGCTAGAACTGCTGTGCAATTTTTCTAGTAGAAGCAAGCTGTCATTGGAATACACAAAGCCAGGGGGGTTTGCTGAAGGTAGAATACCTGTCAAGTACACTGTCAGCTCAGAATTTTGAAGAAAACAGGATATCAATACACATCACTAAGCTATTGAAAGCAATGATTATCACTGTCGTATTTTCTCTGATACAAATTACCTATCCAGAATGTTGCTCTTTGACACTAGCATCAAAATATTCATGTAGATGTGATCTTTTATGGCTTGGAGGGCTACGCATCTAATCACAACCTTACCTCTGCCCATCATTTCAGATTAAAATCAAGCTGCCAGAGACAAAGTACTCAGACATCACATTGGATATCCAGGACAAGGTTCTCGACCTTCGAACTCCCCAAAAGTAAGTGAAACACAATTGATAGAAGTACTGTTAATATCCTGTTTGAAAGCAGGTTTAACCAAGCCTTCAACTGAGTGCTGCATGGAAAGCGAAGTTAAAGGTGAAGATCAGATTATTAATTGCACATGAGAAATAGATCTAGACAAAACCAACCATAGGTGTGTTTGGACCATAGATGTATAGTGTGCTAACTTTGAATCTGTGATACTTTTCTAGCAAAAAATAGTTTTAAGGCAGATTTTGGCTACATAAACAGCAAGGTTTCAAGGGCCCCAAATGTCTGGCAAAAATTGCCCACAGTCTTGAAGGACTTCTTGGGAGTTTGCTTTCTGAATACTAATTTGTACAAATCTATAACTGAAGATGGTCAAAAATGTGCAGATGCTTTTTCAAAAGTTGAAAACCAAATTGTGGACATATCCAGGCATGGGTGCAGAGATGGAAATGTTACAATGTTAGGGATGGTTTCCCTAATGAGATTTCCTTTGAGTGCTTTCTTTATAGGGCTATTTTGAACCTACAAAGGTAGTGAATTGACAGATACCCTCTCAGACTTCTCAGTCTTCCTCCATATTTCCCTCAGTGTGCAATTGCCCTGCCTGATATTGCAAGATGATTCCCATGTCTGTTTTGCTTTAAGTCCTTCTTCACAATAGAGTGCTTTCATAAGAAAGCTTAATATTCTCTGGGCTGACTTGCTGCACTGAATGGGATGTGAGAAGGTTCCCATGTGAATAGCTTCCTGCAAGTAAATTCAAGGTGCAAACCATGGATTAAGGTCCAAATAAGTTCTGTCCCTAGTGGACGAACTATAGAAAAGCCACCTTCCTCACTGACAAAACCAGGCTGACTCAGTTACCCCCTGCTTGGATTTAAGCCAAAGATGGAACAGCAGTGAAAGAATGTTTGGAAGTGATAGCTCTGAAACTGGAAAATCAGGAGCAATAATGGTTCAGCTAATGACTTGCAGAGCCTATACGTAGTGAAAGAGGTAGCTTAATGCAATACTGCAGATGTAGGAAAACTTCAGTATCCTTTTTCTTTTGCAATTCTGTCTTTTTGGTGACTCAGACCTGCCATTATTTTCTTAGTATCTAGCTGTCTCTAATCACAAGCCTAGCAAATAAAAAGTTTGCCGTAAATCTAATGGTTGCTTGGGTACAGCCTGAGCCAGTGCTGCTTTCACAAATACAAGTACAAGTCTTCCCAGTATGAAGGAAACAAGATTTAAAGTTCTACATACTGAAAAACACTGTACTCTCACAGATGTGTAGCAGGGCTCAAAGGAACTGTTTCCAACTCTGTAGTCCTGGGGCTGATTCTAAGCCAAGCTGATTTTAAGGGCTGCTCCAAATTATGGCAAGTGGTTGCCTTCAGTAGGTGTCGCACAAAGGTGTTTTGACTGTACCTCTTTCAGCCGTGGCTCCTACAAGACAACTGAAAAGGTTTGAAAAAGAACCAGCATGATTTAAACCCCAATTTAAAGAATCCCCCATCTATGCTACCATGGTAACTTGTTAGGCTTTATGGAGTTTGGCTGGGCAGATCTCCTGAATCTAAAGTGTCCTTAATTCTGTTTGCACTGTCAACAGAGTGGAGGTCCGGCACTGGCCCATCATTCATATTGTTAATATATAAGCCTGGGATAAGAGGGGAAAGAGTCCAGACTGCATGAGCAAGTGAGTTTGGACTGTTGTCAATGAGAAGAGTCGAATGACTCCAGACTGAGACATCCTTGTGAGGAGATAAACTGGAAGGCTTGTCAGCCATTCCAGGAAAAGCTGTATGTCTAACATAGCAAGGGACTGTGGAATAGTTCCTGAGTCCGAGATCCAGCCTTTCTTTGTGCATTATGTTCCTAAGCCACAGGCAGGGGATCACTGAATTTAATCTTCACTGTAGGTTAAAATCCGGCAACTTCAAACCCTAAGTCCATTCTCATACCTGAACTGTGATTTGCAGTGCAGACATATCATTTATGAAACTGGACTAGCCAGAATCTCTAATCAGGCTGCACCACTTATTTCTTTTTACTAGGGAAGACAAACTCCTGAAGATGCTTTCAGGCTTTAGGCATTATTCAGATTTTTACCACCAGGAGACCATTATCAATGCAGCTTCTCTTTCCTCTGCATTTAAAATGCAGCACTGTGTAAAAGCAAGAACAGCGGAGAAATCCCACAATCCATCATTGGAAACTGTTGTCATAGCCACAGCCAAAAGAAAGGAATAGTGTTGGAAATATTTCAGGGCCTGTGTAGCTGTGCTCCAGGTATTGCAGGAACCCCACAACCTGTCATGAGAAAGGAGATCCACTGAAAGAACATTCCTGGGTATACTGATTGGCGGATTGCAAGAGTAACTCTCAATGCCAATTCAATTTCTCACCCTGAGACATCAAAATTCACTGTGTCCTCTTTTACAGGAAGCTGCTGCTGCACCTCCCCTACCGTGTAGACAGCAAGAATGGTAAAGCTCGTTTTCTCTCTGAAGAGGAGACCTTGGAAGTCACCTTGAGAGTATCAAGGATGTTTGATTTCATAAATTTTCTCTGATGGATAAAGAAATAGAGAAAGTTTGCAAAAAATAATCTCTTAGCTTGAAGTCTTCTTGAACCTAACTGGTCATGAAATACACTGTTTCCCTTGAACAGTCCACGGGGAATATCCCTGGAGAAATCGAATGAGTCAGTAGGAACATAGCACCTATAGGTTCTAGAAGCTGAGGCTGTTCTCCTCTTGCGCTGCTCTGGTTCACATTCTGCTTCCTTCAGCCCGGTACAGGCTCTGTGAATGGGAAAGCCAGAGAAAGTCTTTTTTGTGGTTATGGCTGATGAGTTTGGTGCTTAGTTACTGTTGCAAGACTTGCAAGTGGTTAATATTCTTGCTTGGCCTCCAATGCTGGGACTGGGGTCAGTTCAGAATCTCCTCTTGGCTACTTCTTCATGAGAAGATCAAAGCTCTCAGGGATCCATATCCACTTCTAAGGCTTTACACTGGCAGAACAAGGCAACCAACTATAGTTGGATTGTTGAACAGCTCAGCTCTTTTGAACAATTTTTGACAATGTATGGTTTAGTGTCATCTATTCACCCACGGTCCCTCCAGCTATTTTTCTGATCTTTCTTGATTAATAAAATAATGTGTTCTAATGAACAGTCTCAGTTACCTTTCACTCTGCCTTCTCTATATTATGTCCCAAGAGACATCCTAAAAGTAAGATAAGAGGAACTTTGCATAACAAAGCATCACTTAGAGGGCTGAAATTCAACAAGAGCTTTTCGTTGGCCTTCAGGTCCAATCTAAAGCTACAGAGATGGGTAACCAAAATGTCTCTGTTACTAGCTGCCGGGCAAATATATTCATTTAATATGGTTAATCATACAGGAAACAAAGGTATTTGCTTAATGATCAAAGTGGAGAGGACAAGCAGGGCCTTGCATGTTGATGGACTTTAGGTACACTTAACTGAAAGCTTATAAGCACTTTAGAAACAAAATGGCTTGGGTCCTGCATTCTTCTGGTGTAGAAGAAGAAGAAAATAATTGACCAGGAGGTTGCAGACAGTACCCATGCAGCTGAATTTGTGGCAGACTGTAATGAGAAGATGAGTTCTCCGTGATAGATTGAAGACACTGACAGTGAGTTTCCAGGTGTATTTTTTTGGTTTGTCAAGAATTTTCAGAATTCACAGTTTGTTTGTTATATACTGCGTTATAACTCTAGGATAAATTAAGCTGGTGTCTGGACATTTCAACCACTTCCCTTAAAAGTGGACTCGTTGCTTGGGTCAGAGTAATCCTACCCAACCTCTGCTTTAGTGTTAATGCACTGGAAAGCAGCTATCTTGGTTATGATTCATCACAAATATGCTGATAACACTAAGGGACTACACCAATTTGTATTTGCTTAAGTTTCCATAAATTACATTTGAATGTCTCTTATTCCTGTTCTACAAAGCTGTGGTGGAGGGGAACAATGCAGATGTATGAAAAGGCTGAGATCATTCCTCCTGACTCAGTTTGTACTGCCTGTGGTTGCCAAGAAGGCTGTTTCTTGGAAAAATGTTGGTTTTGTGGCCCCTAGACAATGTGCTGCTTCATCTTCGCATTTCTTATGCAGATTACAAGAGAAGTGGAAGATTGACTTGTATTTATACACGTGTGAAGGTAGCATTTGCCCTAATTCATTCAGTAAATCCATGGCAGAGCAGAGTATAATTCTGTTCTTCTGAGCCCCATTCCAGCGCTCCATCCACAAGGTAATGTTGCCTTTATAATTGGCAGTGGTAATTCACTAAGCCTTAAATCATCAAGCTCTGCTTAATTTAATGTCAATGTTTGATACTGAAAACAACGATGAGTTTGGCTCATTGTGCCTCTCTCCGGTGTTTTAGTTTCCTATGGAAATGAGTGTATGCCCCACTGGTATCCGTGTCCTATTTTCTCCCCAAATATTTTTTAACCTGGGGGCATTTTATCTGCATTCAAGAGACAAAAATCTGAGGTAAGTATAAGAAAGTTGGCTGCTGAATAGAAAAGGGAAATACAAGTTAGTACTGCCGAAGGGGGAAGTTCTAGTGTGATTTCTGTACCTGCTGGCCAGTCATTCTGTACGCCCGTACTCCTGGCTGCAGTGGGTCATCCACACCGCTCCATGGGGGGAAGCTGGCAAGCTGGTGACATGGCAGGGTAGGGAAGGAACTGCAGGGAAAGGGGGAAGCTGAAATCACAGTGTTAGGGTATGTGAACACAGGGGACAAACTCATAGGAAGCCAGGCTTTGTATTTTCCACTGCTCAAAAGGACAAACCCTACGGCTGTTTTCAACAGAGTACAAATATTGGTCCTGGGGTGGGCAATTTGCTGTTCTGATCAGGTCCGTTGCCTGAATGCACCATCATCACCTGAAAATCTTCTCATGTTCTTCTTTTCTTCCTATCAGGAGACAGAGGTTGTCCTAGGCAAAAGGTTGGGGTTTTTTTCCCTTATAGATCATCCCAAGAGGAAGGTGGTCAAAAGGACACGCAGGCTGCCAAGCTTCCCAGAAACCCAGGGGCTGCTGCCAGCTGTAAGAGTTAACTTTTTTGCAAGGGCTTGAAGGCAGTTTTGCTTTGCTGAACTAGCGCTTCCAGAAATCCTTTTGAAGGGGATACAAAACCCCCTTTGCCTCTGAACATCAAAGCTGTTGCCTAAGTACCACTCCAACACCTGCAGGCATCTTAATTAATCAAAATTATGAGCCCAGTTAAACAACCCAGCCACTAAGCCCCAGCCATTAAGCATCATCAAGCTTTATTTGGTTCCCTAAGAAACATCTTGATTAAATGTATTGCAGTTAAGTAGAGGGTACTGTAGCTGTGGAAATGAGATGGAGGCTGTTTGCGGTAGTGTCCGGATAAACTGCAGGTTATCATCTCGCCTCGTTCATGCATCCTGTCCTCCAGTTGTGGTGGCAGAGCCACCCTTCCCGTTTAGACTTGTTCCTGCCTTCTCTCAGAACTAGGGTGTTGTGTGGAAGTTACACAGCCCGGCTCGCTCTGTGTGTTTCACCTCCCTTCATATTCCCCTTTGTCCACATACTGACCTGAGGCAAAGACACTTTTCTCATTCTGCAGCCTGAGAAAGAGAAAACCCAGAAGAGTTGCTCCATATAAACACCTGAGACAGAGCAAGAACTTAAATTTAGGTTTTTTTTCCCTTAAATCCACGGTCTAGCTTCTGTGCTGCTCTCATTCCCATTTCCTTCAGGTCTGTTGTTGGTATCATCATATACTGCTTGTATTTGTTTTAAAAGGAAGACTACTTCATTTTTTATGCTGTTCAGACTAAAGTTTGTATCCAAAATTTCAATGTACTTCTTTCATTTTGTGAAACACTGCTTTATCTGCTTCCCTCCAGATAAAGTTTTATCTAAAATAACTAAGCTGTGTCTATGTGTACAGGAAGGTCTCTCCCCTACAGAGTAAGTAAGGAGAGAAGACTGATACTGCTTTTGTCTTTCTCATCTAACCTTGAGCCCTGACATGTGTGAGACTAGACCCCCATGGGCAAAACAGAGCTGTGCAGCATCCCTTGCAGGCTGCGGTCCTCGTTGACACTCTGAGGAGCCCCAATACACAAAGGAAGCTCTCAGTGAAGTAATCTGTATCTCCAAAGCCTCCCAGATGTTCTCATTCAGGTAGAGGTGACTGCTTTTAGCAGTACCTGCTCTGGATGTTTGGCAGCTTGGACTACTGGATATACAGCAAAACAGACTGATGGGCAAGGGCACACACCAGTGCCAGGCCAAGCAGGCAGCGCCTTGAACATGTCCAGCAGGCTCACTGGGCACATAGCATAGAATCATAGGATCATAGAATCATAGAATGGTTTGGGTTGGAAGGGACCTTAGAGATCATCCAGTTCCAACCCCTCTGCCATGAGCAGGGACACCTCCCACCAGACCAGCTTGCTCAAAGCCCCCTCCAGCCTGGTCTTGAACACCTCCAGGGAAGGGGCATCCACAACTATAAGTATCCATTGTTTGTGCACCTCCTCATGCTGGAGTGGGTGCCTTTGAGCCTGCTGGTGTTGGCAGAGCTTCACCCTCTTCTCTGCAGCACCCACGGCTGGGATTCATCCTTATTCTCTGGGACCCCCTTCAAGAGCTGCTGCCACACAGAGCCAGTTGCTGTTGTCTGCCTGTGGTCTTGGCTCCAGGGAAGGTGCCTGGAATCTGCTGGGAGTTGGGTTATTTCTTTCCTATAATCTTCACAAACAGGAGACAATTTTTCTCTTTGTGTCTATTTGCTCGCTTTGTCTTCTCCTTCAGGTAGATTTCACTTTCAGATTATGATGCAGAACAGCCAGTTCCCATTTTTCCTTTTCCCTCCTGATTGTTTGTTCGTGCTCCTTTTGGGGGCCTCCAGTCTCTCCTTTTCTCACTGCTTTATCTCATTTCCCTTGGTCATTCTCACGTTAGGACATTTCTCACCAGAGTCTCCTCACAGGTTGCAGTTGACATATCTGACCCTTGCTGGACATGCCAAGTGTTGAATTGTGTGATTCATCCCCCATCACTCAGCTTAATGATGGGTGAAGCACTTTTTTCATCCTTCCTTTGCGTCCAGTCTGGGTGCATGGGAAAGGAGGGGACACAAGGAGGAGCACCACAGGCAGAACCTGGATTGAAGTTTTATTGAGGGGCCACAGCAGAAAGGGTCAAGGCAGAGCTGTGTGAGGAGAGTTGACAGAATTGAGGAGGATCCTCTTGGCAAGGGCACAACCTGCTTGAGTCCGTGATTCAGACACAACCAGCCCCACAGCTCCCCAGTGCAGATGGGGCTGGTTATGAAGGAATGAACCTATTCAGAAAAAAGTCAGAATCATTCACAATTTCAGCCTTTACCAAGGCCTGAAAAGTTTATTTCTGCTTCCCAGTGTGTCTCTCTTAGTCTAATCTCTAAGTTTTTGAGATCCAGTCCAGGGCAACAGTGACACAGACAACACAGGAGTGTGCCTTTGAGTTTGGAGTATTTCTCTCAGTCCATTGAAATCCTTGACCACTTCGGGCTTACTCAGCTCAAGGTCTCCTTTTCATCTCTTTTCTCTGTCTCTACTCAGTCATTTCTGAAGAGATCATAGGAAGTTGCCAGCATGGTAGCGGGTACTGTCCACCTACAATCCTTAGAGACCATCTCTCTCTAATTGTGAGCTTCCTTTGTGGATCCCAGCAGCCTGGCAGCTCACTTCTGATGCTCATCAGCATTTTTTTCAATCTGCACCATTTTAACTTGGTGGTATCACAACCCAGCAAAGACTGCCAAGGCAGCTAGGTTGTGTTTGGCAACCCATCTCCTGCAGCTGCTCAGCAGAGAAGAATAGAGCCATCGACCTCTTCTGGAAAATTCTATTTGTGTTGGAAAGCTGCATAAAAAAGGAAGAGGATAGGAATGGAGATGTACACAGCTGATTTTGTTAACTCACAAGGAGATGATGTGGCCAAGTCAGACATTTCCCAGAGAGCAGCAGACTAGGAACTGTAGCAGATGTAAGCATCAATGCATGAGCTTAACAAAGCTGTGAGCTTTGGGCGGGTTCCACCCCTCACACATGCCCAAATGGGAGTCTGCCACCCCCATGGTTTGCTCTGGCTGAGGACCCAGGTGATGGGATCTCCTGACCAATAACTGTCTTCCTGGGGGTCTCAGATTCCTGTAGCCATATCCATGAAGCAGAGCCTTGGGAGGCACTGTGGCAAGATGGCAAGTGTATAGAGAGGAACAAGGGGTTGACTTCACCTAGGATAGTCAGCTCTACCCTTGTCTCACCTGAGCTGATCCCACCCACCTGGGAGCCAGAGGGCTCCACCCAGGGGGAGTTAAATGGTTGCAGAGCAGCCCTGGGAGAAGCTAAGCAAGCAGGGGAACTTTCAGGGATGGTATTTGCTATGTTCGTGGTATTTCTGGGCAGAGAGGAGGAAAAGTTGCTTGACTACTGTACCAGATGCAGTAAAATAGCTGGAAGATGCATGATTTGTCTTGGCTTTGGGACTATCTCTGTTGTGCCTGGAAGGTTCAAGAGGGAATTGGCCAACGGCTGGATGTGGGAGGCTCTGACAAGGTGAGAAATGTTTCTGGTGGTGTTCTGCGTCACAGGCACTATACAAACACTGGACTGTCAGGGTGACTTAGCTGGATGTATGGCTCTAGGTCAGCAGCAACCGTCAGAGCTGTAACAAGCTTCTGGGGGGGACCTGTGATGCTGAGAGGAGCTACAGGAGGTCACGGGAAAACACTGAAAGGGCCACCCTGGCCCCAAGTACTGCTTGCATTGTGATTTGCCTTTAGTAACCTGTTGACAAGCGTGGATGACGGTGTATCTTGGGAGCTGCTTGGAGGCCAGTGACTAATGTGGGTGAAGGTGTTGAAGGCCATTGCTGATGTGTGTGGTGGAGAGCCAGGCAAGGCTCTGAGCCTTGGTATGGAGAGCACCAGTGAGGCTGGAGGGTGCAGTTATATGGAAATTCAGGGCTAGAGGCATAGGGGGTCACGTAGAACTGGAGCCGTGTTGTCAGGCAGTGAGTGACAGGCTAAACAGTGTGTGTGGTGGTGGAGTGAGACAGTGAATGTGGGGGAGCGATGTGCATTGGGCAAAAGCACAAAATTATCAAGGTTTCTTTATAACCACTGTGCTGAAGGGAAAGGTCAGAGCTCACCCTGAGCTCAGGACAGATGAGATACCTTTGTTAGAATGTCACCAGTGCTGGAAATCCTATGCCAAAAGAAGCTGTGGGAAGGGGACTGTGCCTGGAGTAGCTATAAGGTCTCCAAGAGGACTTGAGTACTAACATCATGTGGATTTATTGAGCTGGGAACCCTGTCTCACTCCAGGGGCAAGCCCAAGATGGCACATGGCAATTACTTTTATCAACAGTGGATGAAAGGGGAATCGTTGTGGGAGGAGTGGGAAACGTGGCTGAGGTTCATGAACCCTCTCAAATGCTTACAACAGCCTGACTCTCTGTGTTGTCCTTGCTGCGCCTGTTTCTGGGTAAGCAGAGTTAGTGTGTGAAGTGCCTGGGTGACAGATTGCTGTGCCCTGGCCTGGAACAGTGGATGTCACATCTAGTTTTAGGCCCACATACGTACGCCTTCTTGCCTCTATCTTTTTTTCCTATTTAGAGCAGGACCTACTTATTTAAAAAGGAAAAAGAAAAAAGGAAGACAAGCCTTTGCTCTAAGAACAGTAGGTAAATGAAGGGATTAGAGTTGTTCTTATTCTGCAGCAAGATGCTACCTTCAGACCAGGGGCGGGTCATCTCTTGGATGAAGAGAAGGGTTTCATCATCTAGAAAGATTCCACAAGGTTTTCCTGAACCACCGCTCAGATGAGAGAGATGAAGGTGATCAACTCTTTGCTGTGGTATGGGTCCTGAATTAAGAGAATAGCTGAAGTAATACAAAATCCCATTTCTGTTGTTCTCTGTAGCCATGAATTCCTCAGTTTATGCTCTGTGAGTTTATTTAAATTGGACCTCTGCTTCTATTTGGAAGTAATTTTTTTGTTTTCTTGAATAAAACATCTTTTCCAATGCTGTTGCCCCTCCCCAAGCCACAGTCAAGCAGCACCTCAGCCTAGTTCCTTAAATCAAGAGAATTGTTTATGTCCTTGGAGGCTGGAATAATAACATCTAAAGAAAGCCATAAGACACAGCAGGAATTCATTTGTAAGTTAATGAAGGCTGTGCAGTGCAGCGTAAGGATGATCGGGGGGCTGTTCCTGGGCAGCATTTACCAACCTAGTTTTCTTCCTGTTGGTATTGTTCTCCCTGGAAGCATTGTGAACCAGCTTAAATACCACTTACATATGAGTTTTTTATAGTATTTTTTGGTACAAAGATGTACACTGTGTAATAGAGCAGTATACATGACAAAAATAGGAGGAAGTGTGATACGGATCAAAAAGAGATAATCTACTTGTATGCCCTACCAAAAGGAAAAAAAACCCAACCATCTGGGTAGTGCTTTTTTTATGTAAATAAATTGCCACCTGGAAGCAGACTAATACTTTGGTACTTGCTGGAGAGAATGATGCTGACCCATGTGCTGTGTTTCAAGGTGTTACCCTGCTATGTGAGGTCAGAACCACTTGGAGAAAAGTGTCAGTGACCTAAATGGGACTGAAATGGGAGCACCTGTGGAGTGAACTGCTGAGCAAGATGGGGTCGTGGACAGCTGGAAGCAATCTGTTGAGCAGCTCTTTTCACTTGGCCTTTGGAAGAGTCCTGGTGGGGTCTGACCTTGTTCCTCAACTGAAGGGTGTGCAGGTCCGTGGGGTGGAGGGGTGGCAGTTAAAAGCCCTGACCCTGCATTTGTCCCCCCACTGGTTGCTACGGCCTTGGCAATGCTCTTTAACTGTGCTATGTCTGCACTTTTTCTGTTGGAGATGCTCTAACTTGCAGGCTTCTTTGCTGGCCGGTTACTTCTATGTTCTACCTGTACAATGTTGTTGTACACAGGCATAGAAGTGATGAGGGCCATGTCTTCCCTCAGAGGGATGCTGCCAAGAGATTAATGGAGAAGGCTCCTTCTGTGATAAGCGTGACATGCTGTGGACACTTGAGCTGGTGGGACTTGAGGCCTCTGTTCGGAGAATGTCTGTTGAGACCAGGTTAACTCGTAGGCCTAGTGTGCACTATTGCTGTTCACTCCCCAGATCAACAGCCCTGCAGTGGTGTTCTCGTCTGTATAAAATAAGTGCTGTCAGTCAAACTGGAGGGGAAGAAAAGGAGTATTGTCAACCTTTAACAAGAACAACACTGGGATGTATGGTGGGGAGACAGTTGTGCCCTGCATGTGAGCCTTGATGCAGCCTGTGTGGTCAGTTTCCTTAGTGCTAAGAGGTGGAGAATTCCAGATTTGCGGGCCCAGAGGCAGGTGATATCCCTGCAGAGAATAGGATGGGGAAGAGTGGGACATACTCAACCTGTCTTCAGAAAGTGAGTTCCCTCAGAGGTGCAGAGCATTCAGGTGCTGCTGGGTGACAGCTTCTCCCTCTCCAGACAGAGCCCACGATGCTGGGAGAAGTAAAGGCTGGTGTACTGCATCACACCACCAGAGAGAGCCACGCTGCTCCATCTCTCCCAAACCCTTCCCTCTAGATGCACAGGCAGGGATTTCTACTGTGCAGTGGAGATTTTGCTTTTGGAAATCGTAGCATAGCTGAGTTCTTTGGGCTGGGAAGGACAAGTTCCAGAACAGCAACAGCTGCAGCAAAGCCAGAAGCAGTGACCCACTGATCTGGTGGGGTTTGCAAAGGGATGGAGAGCAGCTTACTCCTCATCGTGCAGCCGTTTTCTGGCACTTAGTGTTGACTCTGACAGATGACAGTGGTTGTGGCTTTTAGGACCTGGATGCCTTTCCAAGTGCAAATGGGCTATTCGCTGGCTGATATGAAACAAGTCATCAGATAATAAATTGGGCTTTGCAAGTAATTATATCCCACCCCTCAGCCTTCAAGACCAGTTGCACAACTGAAAAATTCAACTTGGATCAAAGCGAGGATCTGAGGGGGGAGACTGAGTTCCCCTCTTTCCTTGCCAAAAGAAATGTTCTGTTGCTCTTTCTCAGGACTTTAAATCCTTCTTTTGATCTGAAGGGAAGTCAGTTGGTTTGAGGCTTCTTCAAGGAAAGCAAGGGAATTTGGAGGTTGGACTCCTGAGACTGGTAGTGACCGCTTTTCCACTAGCGAGTGTGCAATGGGGTAAGTCAGACAGGAGATGTACGTGCAATGTTGATGTTGAGCTTTATGTTTCATGTGTACATATACACACAGACAACAGCACTCTTCACTCATTCTTTTACTAAAAAAAAATAGTATCTACCTACCTACTTTCTGAGCAAGTGTATTAACTATGGGCTACTGGCAGAAAACAGGGGCTAAGGGTAACTGCAGTCCCACCTACAGAAGCCAGAATGCAGCTTTGAAACCCTCATATACTTTTCCATCAAACGTGCACTATACAGGAACAGCCCAACTCTCATGTGTGTTCAGTGAGTTTAGGAATCAGCCATCGCAGTACACGGCTCTCGATGAGAATCTGCTCGGGACTTTCCAGAGGCCATGAGACTTTGCTACCCCCTAAGTCTAGGGCAGGGTTCGTCAAACCTGCAGAGATCTTTCCAATGTTTATTGGAAGTATCAGTCAGCTCAGGTGACCTGCCTCCGTGTAAATCCGTGCTGCTGCAGGGATTTTGCTGCTTTTGTTGTTAATGCAGTCCCTACTTTCAAAGGGAGCGTGCAGAGAGAGAGAGAGCTACCAGTGTTGCTCCTATAACGATGCCACTGTGTGTATCTGGGCTTACTGGAGCTGCACATTGGGATTTTCTGGAGCACGCTAATGCTAGTTGTTCTTACTCAAACACCTGATAAAACCAAAGCACACAGAAAGCCCAAGCACAACTGAAGAAACACTGGTAATGTTTCCCTGAGAGAGCTGGGAATGAGTTTATGTGCAAGATCTTAATCGGGAGACAAGCTGCTACAGTAAGCAAGGATAACTCTTCCCCCTGGATTTGGGATCGCTCTTGTGATGGGGAAAATTGGGTCCTACATTAAATATGGATGTGAATACTAAAGCTCTCAGTGCTCGGGTGGACAGAGCAGGCCAGTGGTGGTGTGTTACAGCATTGCTTGGGCTATGAGTCAGACCCAGACTCATCACCATCATGTGGCTTTCGAGTCACAAGGACAGGTTTGTCCCCTCTCATACTTGCGTTGCTGCGTGCCTTGAAGGAAAAGGAGCCAGAACTCAGTTCTGTGGCTTGCTCTGCCCCACGTCTCTTGCCCAGCAAGACATCCAGTGTCCAAAGGAAAAGAGCTGCTTCTGTTTCCTCTGTCTGCAAACCCAAGTGGCAGTGTGGGGACTGAGACGAAGGTAGCCCATGGCCAGCTGCCCTCCCAGGTCACAGGCTGGAATAGACCCTAGGGTTGTTAGCACTGTTCTCCCACCCAGAAAGGGTCCTGTGCTCCTTCCTGGCTATAGGTGCCTGGGAAAAGACCTTCAAAATGTATTTTGAGTACAGTTAAACCAAGTCAACTTTGCATGTGTGGACAACTTGCCCCAAATGAGAGTAATGAGCTGAGCTGAAGCCTAGTTTCTGTGGATTTGTCTTGCAGTGGTCATAGGAGAACCTAACATGGGCCTTGGTGATTAGAGCTCTCTTGCAGAACAGGTTGTGTCTGTCATCCATGTGGATTCAGATACCTGATAAAGCCTGAATCAGCATGCCCCCAACAGTGGGAGCATCAGCAGGATTATTTTCCACCTAGTTGCTTGTTGATATGCAAGGTGTAAAAACAAACAAACAAAAAAACCAAAGCCATAATTCCAGCTAACACTGATAGAGGTGTAGAGGTCTCATACTAATTAACCACCAAGCTCAGAAGTTGTTGAGAGTGGGAGGGGAGAGGAGCTGCAAACAGTGCAATAGTATCAGCTGCTTCTTTTTAAAAAAATAATCTGCCTGACAAATTTAAATTGCTTGGAGAGCTCTGGGAGTGAGGAAACAAAACTGAAATCACTTGAGAAGAGGGGGAGAGAGAGGCAGATTTGTGGTACTGTAACAGAGCTGCGAAGAACCCAGATTGGAGTAGCTAGAGGTGATGTACGTCATGCTTGCAGTGACTTCACGGACTTGAAGGACTTGAGCCATGCCACTAACTTTTCCACTGCCAGCACCTTGGGCTACGTGATAAGGTTGGGTTCTCAGGAAACACCCATATCTCCAAATACAGGCAAGGAAGCTGGAAGCTGCAGCTTTTGTTTGGTTAGAGGCTAGTCCTTGAAAACCCAAGTGTCCGATCTCCCGAGGCTGATCATCAGGTTGAGCCTCAAGTGAAAGACAAACAGCCAGCACCTGCAACCTTTATACTAACAGGTAAAAAGGAGATACTGGCACTTTTTTTCCCTAAAAAAAAAAAAAAGTTGTAGTGAATGTAAGAGTTAGTGGCTTTGCTTGGGTCAAACTTGACATCTAGGGGGGCGACCAGTTTGGACACCCTTCCCCAGAACTGGGCTGCAATACAAGTGGGGGTGGAATGGGTGGTAATTTAACTCCCATCTTCACTGACCCAGAACATCCTCGCTGGTCTCAGTCCTGCAGGTTCCCAAGATGCAGCTACACCTAGCACAAAAGGTGAGGCATCCCACATCCAAATGTTTTATTTTTATCTCTGTTTTGTCTTGCCGAGATCTGGTCTTCTGACTTCTGGCCTGACACTTGCAGCAGGTTCATTCAGGTTGCTAAGGGAGGCAGAAATTCCTCCCAAAGTCTTAGCTCCCCGTTTGCTGCCGATGTCTGAACTCTGAAGCAGCCTTCGATTGAGATAACGGACTGGCTGGGCAGGGAC
Organism: Limnodromus scolopaceus; assembly: GCA_028565335.1. Classification (NCBI taxonomy): domain Eukaryota; kingdom Metazoa; phylum Chordata; class Aves; order Charadriiformes; family Scolopacidae; genus Limnodromus; species Limnodromus scolopaceus. Next base: position 5,496,276 of record JAOXNO010000063.1, on the reverse strand, counting down.
CACGGCTGCCCTCTTGTTGATGCAACGCCAAGAGGGCTGTGAGCTTTCAATAAAAAGTAATTAATGGCAAAGCAGACTCCTGCAATCCTGCAGAGCCCCTTCTATTTCTGTTACTTAGGCTTTTAAAGGCAACAGGATCACAGTGGCTTGACTTTCTTCTCTAGCCAAAAAAGGAAGAGCACTTAATCTCGTGACCTCGCATTTATCTTCTGCCCTTCATTAGCGCCATCTGTCTCCCTCTGCCTGTTGAAAGGCGACTGTGCCTATCCTCGTTGCTGGGACAATACAAATATTGCTCAATTACAGCAATGCTCTAAATGCAATTACTCAATTGCAGTGTTAATTGAATTATTTGAGTTTAATTATTCCATTAGGAATTCTGTCAGTACAGCCGAAGTTGCTTGCTTTCTCTCTGGGCTAGCGGCACAATGCAGCATCTGGCCACACAGGGAAGGACTGGTTTTACTCAGACTCAGACAGCCCTAATTAGGCTGGGGAAAGTCTGGCACTGCTTAGAAATGGCGCTCTCAAGTTCAGGGAGAGGTGTCAAGGCTGCAGGGACCTTCTTTCCTTCAGTCCATGAGTTTCCAGGCAAAAAAATGCTTGCAAGCAGAGAACAGTGACTATTTATGCAGAAATAATTTTGTGGGAGAGCTAGTGTCAAAAATACTTTTGTGAGTGAAGGAATCCATCCTGAGAGATACTTGGCAGAAACCAAAAGGACCAGTTGCACAACGTGAGCCTGTAGTTAAGATTACATATAGTCAGCGAGGCAGTTGCTAAGGGCTCTTACGGGCCACGTAGGGCTCACCAGCTCTTATGATAAACTCACGTGGGCAAACAGAAGATCTGTTTAGGGTTTGTTCCTGATTCATTCCTAGGAGAAGTAGGATGGAAAGAGTTAGGATTAGGAAGGCATGGACCCATATGTCCTTAACACCCTTTGAAATTCCCAGGCCACATATGTGCAATACTGGAAGCTGCTTTCCTGCCTCCCTGAGGCAAGGACAGCTGGTGCCTCTGTCCAGGGAAGCCTGGATCTCCTGTCCCAATACCCTGCCACTGTTGCTGGTTTTTCCCCACTCTCAACATCATCATGAGCTCTCAACTCATAGGACACACTGTGATTAAGAAGGGTACTTAAATCTTTCCCTCCCTTGGTTGATATAAGACCTGCGGCACCAGTTTAGAGCTGTGACAGGCAAACTGGAAATATCCCTGTCTGTGCCAGCAGGAGACCTTCACCCACAGCCTCTTCTCCGGTTAGCATAGGTGAAGATTTAACATATCTGTTCTGCAGCAGCCCAGGACTCTGGGCTTTGGGGATTTGTATTTGTCTGTGCTACGCTCTGTAAATGTCTTCACTGGATACCTACCCTGTGTTAAAGCCCCTCTCCTTGCAGCTCTGAGAGCAGCAGCTCCTGACACTTGCAGGTTGAGGTGTTGCCCTTCCAAGAGAGAGCAGCAGCAATGCTAGGCAGGGATCTCTGAGGCAGGGAGGTGGGTTTGTTGGTTTTGTGCATCAGATGGACCTATCCTGCTGGGATAGCAACCCCAGGACTGTAGAACCCTGTGGGGTCCAAATTGCTGAGACAGTAATTGCTCAGTCCTTGGTGACTGGTCATCCCTTTTGTCTGCTTGGCCCCCTGAACCCCTCTCTGTGTCTGCCCTCTCACACTCACCTCTCTGCCATGGTGCAAGTGCTGCACAGTTTATGGACCCACCACATCGTAGGAGAGGAAGAAGAGGACAGGGTTTGGGCATGAAATGACAATTTTGTGGTGGCTTCAGGTAAAGTGCTCTGACCTAGAGACCAGCAGTATCAAGGGATCTTGGTTTCACACAGGTGTAGGGGAATTAAGTAATTAAATAATTGTGCTTTAAATATTGTTTGCAAACACAGTCTTTATCTGCTGTGTTCCTCATTAACAGAAGAGAGATGTTGGCACTTTCATACTAGCTGGTGTGTTGTGAGCAGTTGTAGGTTTGAAGGTGGCAGGACCTCCTGCGGCTGTGACTTCTCAGTCCCACTTTGCAAACATCCCTCCATCATCTTCTGAAGAAGAGGAGGTTTCCATTACAACATACCAGAACTTACCCAGCTTTGGTGAGCGCTGACTCCACCAGTGATCACTCCTGGTGATGCTCAAGCCCTTTGAGTCAGGGGTGCTTGGCTGCAGGCATGGATGTGCCTTCACATGCCTTGGCATAGGACTTCCCTGGCCCCATGAGACTGCAGATGGAGCTGGGGACAAGCAGTTGTGGTGGTCCAGGAGGTGCTGAGGCAGCTTCATGTGGCTTGGGCTGTGCTGCTGCGAGGAGGTGACTGAAGAGCTGAGGCCAGGAAACCTGCCCTCCTGATGGCTGCATGACCCAGGCCTCCACCTCCAATACATGGAGGGGTTATGTCAAGGGAAAAGGATGAGCCTCTCTGGGGGAGGGTGGGGCTGAACATCCTGCAGAATAACTGCATAGAATTGCAAAAATAGCTCCTAAAAAGCCTCAGAAGCTGAGTGATCCTAATGGCTGCTCCCAATGTCTTGGGTGTCTCATCTCCCTCGTGTTGCTGCTTGAGATGCATTCAGCCCATTGCATGGCGCTGGTTATTTGAATTTCCCAGGCTGTTTTCTGTGTTAATTTCCGTTTCTCCAGTATCACATTTATGGACTCTCTCAATCATTTTCCTCCACATGCTCATGTGTACACATGAGTGCCTCTCTGCAGCTCCAACCTGCAGCCCCGTCTCTGTTTGAGAGATGTTACCCTATCAGCGTTATCTTCAAAGCCCTGCCTTTTTCCAATTTAACAAGGAATTGGATTTCCATGCTTGCAGTATCTCAGCATCTCTCCCCTCTGTACCTGCTCTCTTTTCCTGCCTGCTCTCCAGGATGTCTCTGCCACTCTGGCATAGTGTGCTGATTTCATTTCTGGCAGATCAGGTCTGTAAAGCTCAATCTTCTAAAGCTGCTTAGGTGCCAGCAGATGTACCAAGGCACTGACTGGGGCTTTTCACAAGCACCTACAGCAGCCTCCTGGCTTACTGGCTGTTCCTGTGGCAAAATGGACTTATGGGCAAAGCAATAGCCTGGCGCTGGGGACCCTTCATCCATCATCCTCTGCCTTGGGCTCCATGGGGAGATCTGGACCCCAAAAGCCTTGCCTCCTGGAGGGAGCTGGGGGGACTCTGAGCATCACCGGGGACTTGGTGATAGCAAGGGGCAGTGCAGCAGCACACCTAGCACGGGGCTGGAGTTTGAGGACGTGAGATGTGGGCTCTCGGGGACCGAGCTGGAGCCACCTCCCATTCCCTGCCAGCGCTGGCGCCCGTGCTGGGGCAGGTTTGCTATAAATCCATACCCATTTACGTCACAGGCAGTTAGAGCCAAACCCTGAGGGTATTGGAAAGCAGCCTTCAGATGCGTAATTTTGTTCTTTTGACTCTAACGCCTCATTTAATATTTCACAGTCTTGGCAATGCACTAGTGTGCCAGAGACACCCACAAAGGCCAGCTGGAGGTTCAGCGACTGACATTTATGTTATTAGGCTTAGGCTCCAGAGCTCGAGCTTGGTGAGGTGAACAGGGCTCTTCCTTTGCTCCTTGCTGGAAATACGGGGTTTGCAAAAGCTTTCGGCACCTGCTTTTAGCACTGATCCAGCTGATGGTTACAGATGGCAGAGAGGAGTCAGGACAATGCTGGTTTTGGAAGCCTTGCCTGAGGTTTTCTTTAAACAGGAGGTCTGGACTGGGGTGAAACCATCAGGAAATGTGTTGGGCCCTCAGTAAACACAGTTCTGAGTGAAAAGCTGTTCCTCAGCACTCCTGCTCTGAACCGCTTCCAGATCCTCTAAAGACACCTCTTTAAATAATTGCCCTTCAGTTTGAAAATATTGGCTCTTCTCTTGTATCAAATAACATCTAATGTCACTGTTGCCGAAAGCGGGTAGGATAAAATTGCCTGCCTTATTTTCCCAGTGTGTTGGCTTTATGCATGTGGCAGCATTTGGAGTCAAATCAATCTTACTTTCATCTCCTGGACAGGTACTTAGTTTTGCTGATGTCAGGGTACAGCTTTCATGTGGGGAGGGGAGAGGAGGCAAACCGTGGCTGGGAACGTGGGGAAGGGGGTTACAAAGCCCCAGAGGCTGGGATGGAACCTCGAGGTTAGTGCATGCATCTGGCACTCGCCATATCTCCCTCAAATTCCTGCCTTGGCTTCAAGCTTCCCCTGTGCAAGCTGCTCTCTTCAAGCTGCTTGTATGCTCTAAGACCCCAATCCCACTCACAATCCAGTTTCAAATTTTCAAGTGGATCTAGATACCTACAGAGGTATTTACCTGCTATCCAGGCTTCGTGCTGTCTGCCCTGGCTTTCAAATTGCTTCAGCTATTTTTTTTTCTTCTCCCAAGATGATAGGTACTGAGGTGATACTTGTGTTTGAAAATCCCCATGGGCCAGACGTGAGCCATCATTCCTGTTCTCCAAGGGGCAACCAAATGCCTTGTGTGGCCAGAGCATGGAAGCAATGCCTCCTCTCCTGGAGAGCCCAGGGAGGGGAACAGGGCTGAGGTGAGAAAATGTTGGTGGTTGGAGGCTGCTGCTTCCCCATGGAGGGCAGGGTTGGAGCTAAGCACACTTCAGCAGCCCCAATGGTGTTCCCACTGGCTCCTTTCCCCCAGCTCTGCTTGTCAGCAGGTCACAGCCACTGCTGGATGTGTAGCACAGACCCTCAGCAATGTTCTCGGACCCCTTGCATGCCACAGCCACTCCAGAGCTGCGGGCTGTTGGTCCCTGCTGCTGTAACTGCTTCTATGTGTTTTATCCCTTTGCTGCTCTAGAATCCCCTGATCTCACTCTTGAGGGTTTTTTCTTTTTTTTTTTTTGAGGTGTCCCATGCCTCAGTTTCCCCAGCTGTGAAGCAGGGGCAGCACTGCTACCTTCTGCAGAGGAGGGCTAGCAGAGGTCTGGCAACGCCAATTTTGTGAGTACCGAGGTCCTGTTATGCTTGGAGATGTGCCCACTGCAACCGATGAGGTGTTTCTCACCCCAAGTGAAGAAGCCATCCCTACGTCGAAGCCATCCCTACATCAAAGCTGACTTGGCTTTCAAGTAAAGGGCACCAGGTGCCCTCAAGAGGAGTTGCAAGGGACAATCCTCCTCACTCAAGTACCTTAGGACCCATGTGGACTCCTGACCTGCGGATGGGGTGGAAGGCCATCTTTGAAGGAGGCTGACATTGCGCTCTGCTTGCGTCAAGCTGCGGGACTCCCATTGCTGCCAGCGCCGCTCTGGCACGTGAGACACGTGCACAGCATCCCCTGCGCTGCGAGCGTCTGTCTGGTGCTGCAGCTCGCTGCTTCCCAGAGCCTGCCTTTCCTTACCTGATCGGGCGCTGTCTCCGCTCTCCATCGCTGTAGATGAGTCCTTTCATTCCTTTCAAGAGGCTTCCTGCTGCCTCTTAAATCTTTTCAGTTCACCTCGTTTAAATACTGCAGCCCACTCCAAAACCTGATAAGGCTGAGTGAGCGCAGTGAAGATTATGTCCCCAAGAAATGCTTTTCTTCTTGGCTGGGAATCGCTCTCCATGTGGGGGCACCAGGACTGGTGAAGGGCAGGTGGGTGGCAGCTGGACAATGTCTGGCTGCTTGGGGGTGGCTAATGAATGACCTCCCTGGGCACACAGATCCTTGGGAGGCCGCTGTGTTGTTCCGCTGACGCTGATGTGAGCCTTCCTTGCCCTTTTGGGCAAAACCAGATTTTTACCCCTGGGGTAAAAAGCCTGCAGGTGAGGCTGCCAGCACTGGATTTCTGGTCTCCTTCCAGCTGCAGCATCTGCATTTCTCCCTTCCTCCTGGGTGGCTGCTCCTCAGGCTGGCTCACCGTCCTGTGAGCATTGATGGAGAGAAATCTTCCTCTCCAATTAGCTCATTCAGTGCAGTTGCAGCCGGGTACTCCCTCGGATGCCCAGCCGCTGCCTAGTGCCGGTTTTACAGTCGCAGCAGGGGAAGCATAATCTCCATTCATTGCTTTATTAGTGCTCTAACTGCTTTGGGCTACAGTTACCTTTAATTACCGGCTCTGCTGGGGCTGGTTGTGCCTCTTCCAGTGAACAGTTTGGAGGTCCTTGCTCCCAAACAATGAAACCACTTACTATCACTTATCATTTAAATCAGAGCTTATATTTAGCTGGTACCTTCCATTCAGTCTGCTTCCCAACACCTGCGTAAAGAAAAGCCCTGCAATCATGCCTTTCACAGGAGGATTTGAAATCTGTCCTCCAGCCCTGCTGCTGCAGCTGAGTTAGGACGGAGTGTCAAGGAGAATGTCATGTCCCATAGCACTTGCCTTGCTGTTGAGCTGCTTTTTTTTTTTTAATGATATTTCCTTCACTTTGTGCATCGTTGTAGAGTGAAAAAGTCTTCCAAGCACAAAGTCATTAAGGTGCAGATAGTAAGAGGGACCCTCAGCTGCTCCCTGGCTATATGAGAGCGAGAGAGCATCTCTCTTTCAGGGGGGTGAAAGGCAGAGCTCAGCGAGGGGAGAAAGTGTCTGCTCAGGATCCCAAAGAGCTGGGGACTTCTGGAAATAAGTGCCGTAAGACAGGAAAGGGGATTGTTTGCCCTGAAATCATTATTCTTTGGATTTAACACCAGCTGAAGGGAACTGGGAGCAGCCCTGGTGTGTCCCAGTCTGTTGTTTCTCTTCACATGCAGCCTCAGGAACAGAAGCTGCTGCAGCAAGTTGTCTTCATTGAACACCGACTCTACCACCAAGAGCCCTTTGAACTGAGTCAGTGAGCAGGGAACCTGTCCTTCCTGCTCATCCCCTCCCAATGACCATGGCTCTGGGATGGCTGTCTGGAGGGTCAGTGTTTGGAGGACACAATGCCTTAAAATGAGACATGCCACCATCACCCCCAGTTGCTCTTTTGACCCTGAGTGACCTGCATCTGGCAGAAAGGATGTTTTGTCCCCAGCAAGCCCAGTTGTGCTGGATTGTGTTGGAGCTGGCAGGTGACTGAAGCCATTTCCCACATGGGACAAGTGTTTTGGGCTGCAGTGGGAGAGCATGTGTCCAGAAGATGCTCTACAGCTGACTGCCATGCATGGCCAGCTGGGTCCACAGAGGACCACATGCCGTGCTGTCTCCCTGAGAGTGCTCCACGCAGGACGAGATGCCGGTGAGAGGGCAAAGAGCCCTCATCTAATTATTGCTGCCGTATTTATACATGAGGTAGGGGAAGTGAGGAAGAGGCACACTTTGGTGCTGGGAACTGGGTGGCCTTAGGTGGGTGAGTTGAGAGACAGGGCAAGCCAATTAAGGTTTTTTTTTCCTTTTGTATGTAATGACTACCCTTTCTCTTGCCTGCCTGGGTGGCAGGGCTACCTGCAGTGCTCCCTGTGACAGGAGGTGGCTGTAGGGGAGCAGGAGAGACCCAGGGTGATGCAGGAGAGGTGTAGGGACTGTCAGGCAGGGCCAGACAGCAGCAGGGACAGCCTGTCCCACCACGGGGGTTGGTAACAACATCCTTTTGGCTCTTGCCATGCATGGAGCAAAACAAAATGCACTGTTCTCTTGACCGGGGTTTCAAAATGCCATTAAGGGATCAGAGTGTGCTCCAGCCCTGCGTTCCTGGGTGCTGGCAGCAGGCAAGGGAATGAAATAATTGATTGCTTTCTTCCTATGATCCAAAATGGTTTCGATGTCAGGCCATTCATTGCGGTAGCTGGAATACTAACACAATTCATTTGAGCTGCAGCCCTGCAAATGGGTGGCTTTACTAATGGCTAATCTGGGATGATGGATGAGCTGGGGGGATGATGCTACTGCTGAGTAAGGAGAAGGCAGTGAGAGGGAGGCAGCAACAGGCTGGGACCCAGCAGGCACTGTCCCAGCTGTCCCCAAGCCAGCGCGGAAGCCTGAGGGGTGAACAGTGGGCAGGTAGATTGGGCAAGTATCTGTGTCCCAGTCCCCTCCACTTGGGGTAGTCATACAAGAGGTAGCATCAGAATTTAGCCATCTGATTTTTGCCAGGTCTGGACCACAGATTAACAAAGAGAGGACAAGTCTTCTCTCCATCCTTCCTGCAGCCCTTCTTAAACACTAGATGTAGTTATTTATTTTTAATTAAAAGTGCCCTGAAGTTGCCAGCATCCTCAGGTAAATGAAAGGCAAAGCTGAATGCAAAAGAGGGGGCAGCAAGAAACAGTAAGATTAGTGATCTCAGGGGAGAGCAGTCATGCTAATTAGCATCAGGTGGGGGCTGCAGTGTTCCCCAGTGGGCCAGCCCAACCTTCTTGTGGATCCAGTGACTGGTCCCATCTCCCCAAGCAGAAGCACATCACTGTGTTTTGGGAGCATTGCTCCCAACTTACACTGGACTGAGTGGGAGGAGAAGTGGTGACTATGCTCCTCCAGCCCTGCTTCAAGGCAGGGGAAGGGGATGCCCACTGAGGAAGGTTTGGCTGCGTCCCACACCCAAACCATGGCTCGTGATGAGGGTTCAATTCATGGCAAGGCTGGTGGCTTGGTGAAGTAATGAGGACTGGGGCTTGTCAGACCCCTGGTTTGATCTGCATGGAGGGGACCATGCTGGGCTCTTGCAACAGCACCTTTCCACCCAAAAAGCAGCTCCTACACCTGTTTGCATGGGAACAGGTTGACTTTAAATAGTTGCAGATCAAGAAGGAGCCTCTCTTGGTTATTGATCACCTACTGATTACTCCAGCACTTGATATTCAGCTTGTAAATAAGATTACAGGGTAAATCTAAAAAGGAAGCAGGCAGATGATAAGATTCTGCTCATTTACAATAAGCTCAAAGAACTTTTCCCCCCTCCACCCCTCCCTCCAGCGTTATTAGGAAGCCCAATAAAATACCCTGGGGAAGAGAAGGAAGAGAGAGGAGCAATTCAAAGGGAACTTCAAAAGGCACCTCCATCTATTTTAGCGTGCCAAGTTACAGGCACAGAGAGATGCTCCCAGCCAAACGTGCTGGCTGCTCCAAGCACAGCAGCCCGGTGCCCTCCCTGCCACCCTTGAATCTTCTCTGCTCAGTCCAGGGCTTCACCTCCTCCATGCTAGAAAGATAGACCCAACCCCATGCGTTTCTCTACGATCTCAGATAAGTTTCTGTTTCGATGGCAAGCATTTGAAGTATTAAATGGGCAGTTCAGTGCAATAGGCTGTTCTCACTGTTTTCAGCCTATCTCTGCAACAGAGCGGGGGAATAAAAAACCAAACCAAGTGCTTTGCAGCTAAAAATAATGTATTCCTCTTCTTTCTCTGTGCTGCTGCAGTTCTCCGCTTTGGGCTCCCAGCAGTGCCAAGTGCCCTGGATCTACCAAGACAAGTTGAAGGAGACTGTGATTTAGTGGCAGGACATTCAAGAGCTAGGCACACCTTTGCCAGCCCTGGAAGCAACAGTCTTGTGATATCAAGTGGCTGGAGTAAGCCCCAGCTCCTGGAGTCATGGGAATTACTGAGAATCCTTAAACTTGGAAGAAACGCAGTCTCTTCCACTGGGCAGCCATGGGAGGCTTCTCCTTGCTCTTTCTTCTGAGGGCAGGGAAAGCATCTCCTTCCTCTGAGCAGCAGCCAGGACATCGCCACAGGGAGCTGTACGGGAACTGCCCAAAAAGCGAGGTCTTCCGGACCATCTTTATGGCTGTCACTGCTTTAAGGAAAGGAACAACCTCTTCCTTTGAGTTAATTTAGGACCTGGCACCATCCAGCTCCAGGTGCTTCAGCAGCACGGTTCAGGAGTGGACTTCCCCCTTCCCAAAAGGATGGGTTGCTCTGGCTTTCCCACGTGGGGTCTTGAGGAGACTTGAGAATACTTGGTCTAAATTTTGTTTTTCCCTATGAACGTTTTACAGTGATTCACCTTTGCCCACTTATTATCCTTCAGTGCTGTGTCAGGGAAAACTGTAACCTGCACCCCAGCCCTCCCCTGAAAAGATTTGGACCCCCCAGTGCTTACAGCAGCTCCTGCCCTTGCTGCTGGCACTGAGGCATCTGTGCTGCACCCCTGCTGGGGGTTTCCCACCCTGTGCCAGTGCCGACACCAAGCACAGAGTGCTTTTGCGAGGAGCAGTGGTCCTTCAGTAATCAGGCTTTTAAATATAGCAGGATTGACTTGAAAATCTCAATTCATTCATTTTTTAAATGCTGGCTCTTGGATTCTTATCCTCTACTCCTAGATATTCATCCCCAAGCCTCCCTGGATGTTTGTGAGATCTTGAAATTTAATCCTAAAAGAATACATTAAAAATTCAGTTCCTCTTGCAGGCCTTGTGGTTTTTGGAGGCTGAGTTCTGAAGGAAAAAACAAACATCACGAGACGTGTGGCGAGACAGAACCAGCAGCGTTTTGTGCTGGTGGGATCAGGACATCAGGAGCCCTTTGCTCATCCCTCTGGGGCAGCGATGGCCTGTGCCCCCCTGGGGCATTTATAATGTTGATTCAAAGAGTGTGATGCTGAGCAGTTTTGCTCCAGGATGAGCCAGGGCTGCAGTGCTGGGATGGGCACGGGATCACTGCTGTGTGGGAGAGAGGCAGGGGTGACATCCCTCTGCCCACCCTGGCATGGCAAAGCCAGCCTCAGCAGCCTCTGTGCTCTGATCCTGACCTCTGTGTGTCACAAACTGCCACAAGCCCTGAAGCACGAGGAGTGGGATCCCCTTGACTTTTGGGACCCATCGTCAGTGACGTTAGTGCACGTGTACGTCTCTGCCTGGGAGCTGCAGTAGAGCCAGCCCAGTGCTTCCTGCAACTGCATGAGCTCATGGACCATGTGCTTTCACAGCCTTTGAGTTGCTGCTGATGTTGCCCTTTTTTTTTCCATATTGAGCAGAGGCAAAAGCCTCTACTTTCTTCAAGGCAAGAACTTAGAATCATAGAATGGTTGGAGTTGGAAGGGACCTTAAAGATCATCTAGTTCCAACCCCCCTGCCATGGGCAGGGACACCTCCCACCAGACCAGGT
>JAOXNO010000063.1:5433604-5445261 GCA_028565335.1 Limnodromus scolopaceus | reverse complement strand
ACAGGCCAGGATGCTGTTGGCCTTCTTGGCCACCTGGGCACACTGCTGGCTCATGTTGAGCCAACAGTCGACCAACAGCCCCAGGTCCTTTTCCACCAGGCAGCTCTCCGGCCATTCTTCCCCAAGCCTGTAGTGCTGCATGAGGTTGTTATGACCCAAGTGCAGGACCCGGCACTTGGCCTTATTGAACCTCATCCTCTTGGTCTCAGCCCATCTCACCTTTGCTCCCACAGGTACCCAATGCCCCGCGGCGCCACGGCCGAGCGCCTGCCCTGGAGCTCTGCTGCCTCCTGAAGGCTCCCGGTGTCACCCCGGGGCACCTGCAAGTGGGGTCCCATCTCTGCCACGCTCACACGCACCTCGAGGAGCCCTCGCCCGTGGCTTGACACACGCAGGTGGGTACGCGTCCCGTCGGCGTGCCGGAGACCTGGGGTCAGGTCCTTTCTCTGGCTGCTCATCCCCATCAGGCTCCTCTTGGTGTAAATTCTCCCAGGTTTTGACAAGCTGTAGCGTGGGAATTTTGGAGGCCTCTGGCTTTAGTGGCTGGAAATTGCTTTTCAAACCCAGTTGAATTTACAGCCTCCCCAGCAGCTTGTGGCCGCGAGCTCCAGGGATTAACTGGCTCTTGGGTGGCAAAGTCCTGCCTTTTTCACATATTAAATCTCCTTCCACTGGTGCCCTCCAGTTCTCATGTGGTGCCATCTCCCTGCCCCGTGTCAGGCTGGTTTTAGGGGCCCCATCATGGTTCCTCACCTTCTTCTTCTCTCCAGGCGGGAGAGCCCAAGTCTTAGATGGGGAATGTGGTGTTTGGGAGTGTTTGCCTGTGGATGGTGTGGTGCAGGCTGGCCTTCAGATTCTTGGTTGTGTTTCTAGCCATGTCTCACGGGGCTTGTTTCAGGAGAGTCTCTCCCTGTGCAGAAGCTGTTTGTTCTGCCCATGGCAAGGGGGTTGGAACCAGGTGATCTTTAAGGTCCCTTCTAACCTAAACCATTCCATGATTCTATGATTCTGTTGACCTGAGCGTGTCTGGAGGTTGGGGTGCAGGGTTCTTTGTTAGCCACGCTAACAAGATTTTCCGTTATGTTATGATTTTCTGTGTTTTCTGTTAATGAGCAGCATTAATTTGGGAATGGCCCCTCTTGCCCTCCAAGATGCAGCTCTGAGTGCCAGGTCAGGCCGGGCTCACTCCCTTCCAGCGGGGGCTGAGCCCCTCTCCATCCCTCTCTGCCACCCCTGGGGTATGACAAATCCTGCATTTCCACCTGAGCCCCATCCCTCCCTGCCCCTCTGGCCGTGTTTATCTCTAGCTGAGATGCCGGGACCGTTTAAAAGGCTGCGGGCTGAGCAGCAGAGAGTCTGCGGCTGCCTCCCGGAGCCAGGCTGCGGCTGCCGCTTCATTATTTACAGCTGCCTTTGGCCGCTCGCTGGCTTCTGGAGCAGCTCAGCTCCGGCTGTGCTAGGGAGGGGGGACGCTGCTCGCCGTCTGCTTGTTCCAGCGCCGAAAGCCCACGGTGTTTTTGCCCTCAGACGGTTGCCATCTGGCACCCGACCTCTGGACCAGCAGCGGAACTGGCATACCTGCCAGCCCAGGACAGACCCAGCGCCAAGGCTAAAGCTAACCTTTGCTAAACCCTTTTTGAAGGGCTCGACTGATTTTTAAATTGCTTCCTAACGTCGACAGCAAATCTGAGCTGGAGCACGGGGGGGTAAAGTCCCGGGCCATATGGCAGAGCCGCACACAGGCTGCAGTTCTCTAGGCTGGGTCCGTGAAGGACTTCAGCTGTGAAGGCACGGGTCATTCTACTGCCTTTTAATGTTGGTCTCAGCCAGGCTGGCACCCCTCGGTCCAACCCTCCTCGCTTCAGCCAGCCGTTAACTGCTGCCAAAGCAAGGACAGCCGTTACCGGGCCATCAAACACCACCTCCCTGTGCGTGGCGTATCTGAGCAGCTTCGCGGTGGGCTGGAAGTACAGCATCTGTTTGCCCTTGCTGGGGGACGCCTGACATGTTAACGTGGTCCAAATGGCATCTTCCAAGGTGACCAGACGCTTGCTGGGTGCAGATGTGCAGGGCTGGTGGAGCAGAGATGCATGTCACGGCAGATCCCGAGCTGGCCAGCTCTGCCTCCTCCGCTCCTGTCCCCACCATTGGTCCTCGCTTGCCCTGGCAGCCCCGGGGGATGCTCCATCTGAGATGGAGACCAGCGTGAGAGGCTGGAACTGCCATATGCTCCTTATAAAAACACTTCTTGGCCCGTTCCCCGGCGTTTCCTGCCGCTGCCACACGTGCTCAGGATCCCACATGCCTCGCAAGCCGTTCACCAACTGCAGCCCAGCAGATGGAGGAGCCGGGCACGGTTTTGTAGCAGGAGAGACAGGAATCCACAGGCTCTGTTTGTTCTCGAGGTGTTCACGGCAGCAGAGGAAGGGGGAGGAGAGCTGGCACCCACCTCTGCAGCACCGTCTGTGCAAAGTGCCCCTCCGCAAAAGGCTCGAGACCTTTCCATACCCACTGCCCATCCTGGGGCTCAGCCCTAAGCCCTTCTTCAGCTGCAGGAAGCGTTTTCCACTTGGTGCCGTCCTGTTTAAAGACAGCTGGAAATGGTGGGAGTGTCCTGGGTAGATGGAGATCATTTCTTCTCCCAGGCAGGTGGTACTGGTTTGTTCTGATGGCTTTTCCTGTTAGCAGAGATGGCCAGTCAGCCCTAAAAGCAGGGAGAAAAACAGAGGGCCTCAGAGGGCACAGAGGTTTGTTGCAGTAGGAAATTGAAAAAAAATGTACGTGTCAGCTTTTGGAGTAACACTTGCTCTGCTTTTATACGTCTGGGGGAGAACAAGGGGCTCTGGATTCAGCCTTGGGGGGTCTGAAGGTGCTCAGGAAGCTGAAGGCACGTCCCTTGGCAGCGTAACGTGGTGAGGAGTGACTGGATGGAGCTGATGTCTCTTTTATCTTGGGTGGCAGAGTGTGACCGGATTGGTGTCTGAGCTCTGAGCATGGAAGATAAGTGTCCAGGCCCCGGGAGAGGGGATATCTTCATGCTGTGTTGAGACACCGTGAAGAGCTGGGTGAGAAGAGAGACATCCTCCCACAGGGACACGTCCATGGTGGGCTCCTGCTGCTGGTAGGCACAGGGGGGGGTTCTCCTGGTGAGTCCTCCTTGTGCTGAGCCATTTTCCAGTGACCTTGTGTCTCGGTGGCACTGTGCCATGGTGGTCCCTGGGGATGCAACGCAGCCTCTCGGGCTGGTGGCAGACAGGAGGCAGGGTGGGGACATGGACATGAACTGCGGTGGGATGGGGTCAGCGGTGGGATGGGGTCAGCGATGGTCTGTGCCCACCGAGGCTGGGGGGGGTGGTGGGTGTTTTCCAAGCAGCTGAGCCCAGGGTAGGGCTGGGTTTGGGGTTGGATGCTGCTGACGGGGCAGAGCTGCTGAGCTCCAGGGGTTGTTCGATACCCCGGTTCCCTGCTGTAAGAACAAGGCTGAGATTTGCAGCCCGGTGCGCTTCTCTTCCCAGGAATTAGAAAAAGAAACACAAAAAAGCAGGCTTCAGGAAAGCCATGGCTCCTGCCGTCCTGAGGTGCAGCCAAGCTGTAATTACCAGTGTTAGGGAGAGCGTTACCTGCTGCTGGTTCTCTCCGACCTTTTGCTCTGGTCCGGGGTGAGCACATGTTGTGCACCAAGCCCAGCGTGGGAGAGCTGCTGGGGGAAAGGCGCCCAGAGCCACAGCCCGGGGAAGGCATGTCCTACCTGCTGCTGAGCACATTACTGCTTCTCCAGGAGTGGATAAGACCTGCTTACAAGGACGCTGGTCCTCTTTTATTTAATTTCCTGGTAATGCTTCTGCAGCGTCAAAGTCTTATCAGGAGAGGAACAGCTTAAGAGCCTGGTAAAAGAGTTTTATTGTCAGTATCCAGCTCTTTATTCCCCTCTTCCCTTTAAGGCTGGACAGCAGACTGGTTGTGGCTGAAATGAGGTGTGCTTTCTTTTCCTTTTTTCTATTTAAGCTTCAAAGATTTCCCCCGCTAACCTTTTCTGATGGTAATTTAGCTGCGTGAGAGGCTGCTCTTCCTGGGCAGTCATCGGAGGGTCGTGGCTCAGCCGCAGGAGACCTCTGTGTGGGGAGGAGCAGGGGTGAGACCCGCTCCCAAATTGCACACAAAAAGACGGATCTGGGGACACAACAGCTTTAAACTGGGCAGCTGTAATCTGGGACTGGTCAACCACTTGGCTGTGACTTGGTGAGCAAACCCCTGCCTCGGTTTCCCCGGAGCAATCGCACTGAGCTCAGCCCCATCTCGGAGACATCCCAGTGCTTTGAGCCCCGCCGTTCGCCCTCGCGTTGATGCGCTTGCGGGGGCTCGTTGGATGGGGGATTGAGTTGCTGTGGGCAGATTTTGGGGGGGCGATAAAAAGGAGGGGGGTGTCCCCTGGGAAGCCAGCAGCTCAGTGGCCCTGCTGTCTCTTGGCAGGCAGCTCCATCTCTGCAAACAGCAGGCGTTCTCCCCGGCCATGGCAGGCACAGCGCTACGCTCAGTCCCCTCTTCAGCTGCAGACAATGGCTTTGGGTAACGTTCGTTGGAGAAAATTGGTTTCAATCGTGTGATCGCTTTTTGTTGTTGCTGTTGTTCTTTTAAATGCTCATGGGAGTAGCAGAGCAGCTAATGAGGCGACGCGCAGCCAGTCGCAGGGGAGATGGTCTCCGCCTGCGCTCCCCCCCCAGCTGTGCTCTCCTGGTGATGGAGCCAGACCTACACCCCATGCCTGCATCCCTGCTGGGACCTCTGATGGATGTGGATGGACCGCTCCTCCAGACCCAGGAGGTGCCCGCACCCTTCCGCTCCTCAGCAGTTCCCTTCCCCGGGTCTCCCTGTGTTGCTTCTCCAACCCCGTGCCGCTGCATGGGGTGGGGGAAAGCCACAGGTACCCATCTGGCTGGGCACCGGGAATGGGTCAGGGTGGACCCGGCAGTGGTGGCATCCCATCACCATGGAGCGCAGCTCATCCGCAGCCAGTGCTGTATCCCTGACACTGGGTGGTGGCGCCCAGAGCCCCTCCTGGCTCCCATGGGGGACAAGGCAGCAGGGACAGGGCCAGACCCTGCTCCCCTAAAGGATGTTGGGATCAGGGATCAGGGCTGTCTTTCCTGGCAGCGATGTGCCTCAAGCCCGAAGCTGTGTGTGTGCTGAGCGGCAAGAAGCTCCCGTCCTCTTTCCTCCCGTCCCCTCCCCACGTGCCATCCCTCTCCCCTCTGCAGTGGGTGCCAATGTGTGGCGCTGGGAGCGGGTTTGGGGCGGGGGGGGGGGTAGAAATGCAGGCAGATTGCGTTGGGTGGATGATGCGTCAAATCCTAAACTGATAAGAGACGGAACAACTGACGTGTTGCCAAAAGGCCGGGAAGGATCTCTCTTTAAGGAGGCTAAATAGTCTGGACAGGAACAAGCAATGAGTCGCACAGAAACAGGGGCGCGCTCATCGCTTTGTTTTTCTGGCGGCGGCCGCGCACGTGGCCATCTGTCTGTGCTGCGCTCCGCCGCCGTCCCCACGGCGCTGGGATTGCTCCCCCACGGCGGGCTCGGAGCCCGGAGCCGCGGCTGGCATTTCTCTGGGATGCCAAGGGCAGTTTTGGCATGACCTTGCCCTGGGACGGGTCTCCCCGGCCTCCGGCTGCCAGTGCTTTGAGGAATCCCGGGGCTGGCGGTGGAGACTCAGCTGAAGCGCCAGCGGCCATGGCTGAGCCCGCCTTAATCCCAGTTTCCAGACTGGCCGGACTTATTTCTGCTTATTTCTGATATTGCTCGGCTGTGTTACACGGCATGAAAAAGCCAACCCTTGAGTTTGCTCTTAAACCTCTGCAGAAAGGGCAGAGGGATGGCACTCTGGCCATGCCAGGGCTGCCGTCTCCTCTGAACCTTGCAGCGGTGGTGTCCCTCGGGTAATGGCCAGAGTCGCACCACTAGGAGTTTATCCCGCATCTAATTTATCACATCTAATGACTTTATCACACCTAATGAAGTGAGATGCTGGGACAGGGATGGGGCAGTGAGATGCTGGGAGAGCATGGCATGGTTTGGGGGGTATCTCCATGAATGTCCGTCTGGCCCAAGCTGCTGGTGCTGCGGCAAGGATGGGCAATAAGCATCACCGCTCTGCAAGGGAGGATGGGGGGGAGGTCACAGGGGACTGTGGATGTCCCAGCAAGCTGCTGGGACCTGCAGTGCCATCAAGTGATGCAGGAGGCAGGTGGAGTGGACTTGGGGCAAGCAGAGAGGGCTACCATGACGGGGTGCATGACGGGCTGCCCCTCCGCTCTGCAGCGCAGCCATGTGATGCCGGAGGAGCGCGGTGGCGATGATATGGAATGTGGGCAGCTGCCTTCGGACACGATCCGACAGGTGACGGTCCAGCGCCACCCCCGCTACGGATTCGGCTTCGTGGCCGGCAGCGAGAGGCCGGTGGTGGTGCGCTCAGTGGCAGCAGGTAGGGTGTGCGGTGGGGGGATCCCAAGCAAGCACAGCGGCACCTACCCCTGGTGGGACCCTTCCCTGGGCTCCTGTCCTCTCCTGTCCCCTCCGGTGGGCCTATGGGTGCCCTTCACAGCCACATACACAGGCAAGCATTGTAAGGGGGGGACTTGGGACCCTCCTGCTTCCCCCCCCCGACCCTGCAGCCTGGGATGCCTGGGCTGGCCCTGACCCTCTCTCCTGGCAGGCGGCCCCTCTGAGGATAAACTCCTGCCAGGAGACCAGATCTTGGCCATCAACGATGAGGATGTGAGTGAAGCCCCCAGAGAGAGATTCATCGAGCTCGTCAGGTGAGGACGACGCTCATCCTTCATTGCCTTCAGGGAGGGGGGTCATGCTGGGCTGTTGTGCCCCAGCTGGAGCCTTGGGGTGCCTTGGGGGCTCCACGGTCACCGCTGATGCGGGGAAACCTCAACCTCAGCAGGGGTAGTGCCTTCAGCAAGTTCCATACCCATTCCCAGATGGCCAAGGGGTGGGCAGCACTGGGAGAGCACCCACAGCCGTGTCACCAAGCACCCCAAGGAGCCCATGAAGGTCCCAGCAACATTGAGTTGGGAAGGGTGGGATGTGCTCTCTCAGTAGCCAAATGCACGTGTTGAGGTCCACCACCATCAGGTCCTGTCCACCTTCATTTCTCCTTTCTGTCACAGGAAGGCCAAGGACTTCATCATCCTCACGGTCCTGCACACCCACCAGGTGAGACCAGTGGGGCGATGGCCAGCCCCAGGGGAGCCAGGATGGGGGTTAAGAGCTCTTTGGAATTCCAAGGTGGGGTCCCTGGAGGCTCCAGGGGACTGCTCAGGCAGCTCAACTGAGGTGACAGACTGGTGTCCCACCATCCCAAGCCTCTTCCAAGCTGTCAGGCCTGAAAGCTGCTGCAGCCTCACAGAGTCAGTTTGGGCAAGCGGCCACCTCCCTGTCCTTGTCACTAGCCCCTCACAGGAGGGAGGGAGGGAAAATATCCCCAAACCCATTTGGTTTGCTGCGGGCATCAGGCATGCCTGACGAAGCGACCTGTCATGCCAGAGGTGGCAGGGAGGGATGTGCCATTGCTGTCCCCGGGAAGATGGGAATGCCAGGCTGTGTGCCCCAAGCTGTGCGGCTGATGGTGATGATGGCACTGGGTGGTGATGATGCACCCGTGGTGCTGGAGCAGATTGAACCATCAAGCCAGGGGCGGTGGTGGCGGCAGGGCATCATTTCTGCTTCACTGAGCCCTTTGATGTCGGTGAAGGAGATAAGTGTGAGAGCTCCCCTGTGCTCCCCTCCTCTCCGGGAAGGAGCTGCCACCCCCCAGTACTGTTCTGTCAGGAGCGGGCTGTGTGCCAGGCTCCAAAAGAGCTTTTTTTTTTTTCCCTCCTGTCCCTGGATGGCCGCCAGCCAGGACAGGCTGTTCAGCTGACGCTGGCACCCTCAGACACACACAGCTCTGCAGCACGACCGCCTCGCAGCCGGACCATGTGCAGGCAGGGGCTCCCTGGTGCCTGGCACTGCCACCAGAACATCCCGCAGGGCCACCCGGGGTCCGGCCATCTCCCATCTCCCAGCCACCCGGCTCATTCCCACGGCTGCAGACCCACATCCGAGGGGCTCGCCTCCCCCATCCAAACCAGCGCCACCGAGCAAGCCCTGGCTCGTGTCTGCTGGAGCTCAGGCTGCACAGAGGGTGCCGGGCACATGTGCCCGCTGGGGTGCAGCCTCCCCGGTCACACTGAGGGTGTTGGTGTGACTTCAGGGGCTGCTGTTCGTCCTTCTGGCCCTGCCTGCAGCACTGTATAACCACAGCGCAGGGGATTTGCCTGCCACCCTGCCATTTCATGGCTCGCTGCCCGCTCCCCATCATCATGCTGGCTTCAGAGAGGCTTTCTCTGGGCCCCCTGTCTGGCTTTCCCCGTGCCACGGCTCCGAGGGCAGGCAGGTGATTTACCCGGTGCTCTCTTTCCAGTCTCCCAAATCTGCTTTCATCAGCGCAGCCAAGAAGGCGAAGCTGAGGTCCAACCCGGCGAAGGTCCGATTTTCAGAGCAGGTGACAGTCGGCGAGACGGACCCAGTAAGTCCTGCCCTGCCTTCCTCTGTGATTCACCCCCTTGAGGCATCCCCGGGGCCGTGGGGCAGGAGGGTGGGTTGGGGCTGCAGGGCTACTGTCCCCTGATTTGGGCTCCATGAGTAAGAGCAACCCTCTGGCCCGGGGAGAACCTCAGGGCAGATGCCCTTGGGCACACTCAAGGCAAGTGTCAGTGCCGGGGGAACATGCCGTGGTCCTCCCCTGCCCCTCCATCTGGATGGAGCCCCAGAAGCTGTCCTTGGAAACCTGGTCCCTCCTGGGCACCCAAAAGTGACATCCAGGCAGCGTCAGTGCCTGCCCTAAGGAAGGTCTGTGGCTTCCAACCCAGTGCCAAAGGCTTCTTCACAGGAGCACCCATGCGTGGGGCAGGGTGA
Source organism: Limnodromus scolopaceus (assembly GCA_028565335.1). NCBI lineage: Eukaryota > Metazoa > Chordata > Aves > Charadriiformes > Scolopacidae > Limnodromus > Limnodromus scolopaceus. Next base: position 5,436,300 of record JAOXNO010000063.1, on the reverse strand, counting down.
CCGGGGCACTGCTGTGGGGCAATGGAAGCTGTTACGCTGCCGTAGCGTTCCACCCCGGTGCCATTATCTCGTAACTGCAGAAAGGTTTTATTAAGCAGCATACCAAAAAAAAAGAAAAAAAACAAACCACAAAACACAACAAAAAAAGCCCCAACCCTGTGAAGCTCTTCTAGCAAATTCTATTTTTAAGCAAAATCAATTAAGTAATTATCTGATCGAAACGCCTCTTCCTGAATAAAATGAGTCTTCACCCAGCTTCCTGCATGTGCAGGGTTGAGGTGGGCTGGCTGGGGCTATGGGTCAGGAAAGGGGGACTGGCTCTGAGCCACCCCGGCCATCCCCTCCCCTCTGGGATGCCAGCTGGGGAGCGGGGACGGGCTGCCAGGCACTGGCACCGCTCTGGGATGTGCCGGAGGGAGTGGGATGCTCCGTTCGCGCTCCAGCTGCCGGGAGCTGGGGAGGTGAATGTGTCGGGCAGCTCTGAGTTGCTCCAGCTCCAAATTGCTCCAGCTCTGCTCGTCTCAGCAGAGACGCTGGATTTTCAAGGGAAATGTGCCTCTTAGCGCGTAAGCCCGGAGAAGCAGAGGATGCCGTAACCGCTCCATCACTGACACTCGCTCTCTCTCCCCACCCTTCCTCCACCTCTCCGTGTCCCCCCACCCTCCTCGCCGTCCCCGGCGTGCCAGGACATGTTGAAGAAAGAAGCTCTCCTCCTCATTCCCAACGTGCTGAAGGTTTTCCTGGAGAACGGGCAGATCAAATCCTTCACGTTCGATGGCCGAACCACCGTGAAGGTGGGCCCCTCCGCTTTCCCCCCCACGCCACCGTTGACGCTTCTCTCCTCCCGCCCGATCCATTTTTCCTTGTCTCCTGCTTCCTTGCACAAACACCGCAGCGGCGCTTGGCTGGCTGCGAACTGCCACCGCGTGATAGATGGCCCCTCCGCCTCCCCGGGCGACACGCGTTGCAGCTGGTGGGGATGGGGTTTATTGCCATCTTTCTCCCATTCCGAACTTTTCTCCTTGCTGCCAGCCTGCCCTCCAGCCGGGATGGATGCTCCTGCCAGTCCCCCTGCCAGGGACCAGCTCCCTGCGTCCCCCCATATTCAAAAACAGCCCAGTGTTACCCAAGGTGCTGGGGTTCTGGTCACCTCCTGCTGTCACTTTGCCTGGCAGTGGCTGGGGACCATCCCGTGGACCTTCTCAGCGCCGTGGGTGCCAGGACGGAGGGGTGCTCTCAGTGGGCTGCCAGCTCCCACCCTGGGAGGGGGTCACTGCCCCGCACCCAAGCCTGCCCATGGCATTTGCAGGACGTGATGGTGACGTTGCAGGACCGCCTGTCCCTGAGGCACATCGAGCACTTTGCCCTGGTCCTGGAGTATTCCAGCCCGGAGCAGAGCCACCGGTTCCTGCTGCTCCAGGACAAGCAGCCACTGGCCCACGTAAGCCGCTGGGTGCGGGAGGGGATTGGGGTGGCCATGGCCGGTGGCTGGGGCAACAGGGAGGCTCTTCTCCCATCAACATGGGGCTTGGCTGGGGTGCCATGGGGTGCTGTAGCCTCTCCTTGCCGCTGGCATGGTCCTGTGGGCTCAGGGGTGCAAAGGGTGGCCAAAGAGGGAGATGATCAGGGTTTTACCCATCCTACTCTGAGAGCACCGTGGAGATGCTCCGTGCTCCAGCCTGGGCACCTGCAGACAGCATCCATGAACTTCCTTGGCTTGCCCAGGAGAGAGCTAGGAAGCTGGCACTGCATGGGACCAGGGATAAAATGGGGATCGTGGAGGAAGCGTTAGCCTTGGTGGCGTAAACCCCTGCAACACCAGGCAAAGCTGTCACACCAAGGAGGGCTGGGCTGTTCCCAGGATTAAAGGATTGCGTGGTGCATGGACAAAAATCAAGTCCCCTCCCCACCCAGGGGAGAGGAGAAGGGGGTCTGCTGCCCTGCAGGCAAATATACGTGGCTCCTGGGCTCACCAGTCCCCTCTGCTCCTGCCACAGGTTGTGCAGAGGACACACTACCATGGCATGAGATGCCTCTTCCGTGTGAGCTTCTTCCCCAAGGACCCGGTGGAGCTGCTGCGCCGGGATCCTGCAGCGTTCGAGTACCTGTACATCCAGGTAGGAGACTCTCTCCTAGGAACTGGGAGCTGATGGTGCTTGTAGCCCATACGTCTCCCCAGGATGGGCCCTGTAGAGGCATCCCTCAGGTAGTGGGCACCCTGTCCTCATGGCTGTCTGAGGACACCTTCTCCTCCCTCCTGCAGAGCCGCAACGATGTGATCAGAGAGCGCTTCGGCACAGACCCCAAGCCAGAGATGCTGCTGGGGCTGGCTGCCCTCCACATCTACATCACCGTCTCAGCCACCCGCCCCAGCCAGAAGGTCTCCCTCAAGAACGTGGAGTGAGTCCTCCTCCCTCTCCCCACTCCACCACGCATGCCTCCTCTGTGTCCCCTCCTGTGCTCACAGCCCCTGTATAATTGGGGTGCTCCCAGCAAGATTTTGGGGTCCTGAGCATGAGATGCCCTGGCTGGTGGCTCACAGGCTTGGCAGCAGTGACACGCAGCCCCTGGTCCCACCATGGGACCATGTAAGACCCTCACGTGCTGATATCCAGCATTCTTGCCAGAGCTGGCGGGGATATTTGGTGCAAATCCAGGATCATTTCATTGGGAACTCAGGCTGATTTTCCGTCTGG
>JAOXNO010000063.1:5398903-5415413 GCA_028565335.1 Limnodromus scolopaceus | reverse complement strand
GGAAGAACTTTGTAGAGTAGGGTAGATGGTTGGACTTGATGATCCCAAGGGTCTTTTCCAACCTAGATGATTCTATGGTTCTATGACTTTTTAAAGTCAGCCAAGCTGTGTTGGATGTCTCCCCAGAAGGCAATATTGCACCGTGTTTAGCAGACTCCCAAGGAAAACTGCTTGGTGTTGCCAGCGTTATGCAAAAACGGTGACAACAGCTCCATCTTGCCTTATAATGGTTGAACTGGGGGACTGAGGCTGAAGGTCCTTGTTCCTGCGTGTGGCCAGGCTGCTCCTGTCGGTCTATGAATGTGGCTGGTGGCTCGGTGATGTGGCTCCCGCATTCCCCTGTCTCAGAGCCCGCTGTGCTGCCCAGCCTTCCCCTGGTTCTGCCCAGCTCTGCCTCCCAGCCACCTACTGGGGTCTCGCTTCCTCTCCCTGCCGCTGCCACGCAGCAGGGACACAAGACACTTTCCCAGGTAGCCGACGTGGATGGAATCCAGCCCAGAGCAATAAGAAAGCTGAGACATTTAGGAAACAGACCTGTCAAGAAAGGTTAAAGGAATTTGCTACGGTTAGTCTGGAAAAGAGATGGATGGGGAGATGGAGAGGGAGGAACAGGACGATGTTTCTTACATCTAAAGGTTGTTTGTAAAAGGGCACTGATCAGTTGTGCTGCTGGTCCGTGGTGTCAGTGATCTAATTCCTCGCAAAAAAAAAATAGCTTTATGGTCAATACTTTCTTATCATAAATGTCATAATATTTAACTTTATAAAATTGATATGATCAAACTCTATAGCACGTAATCGTTTTGGAGACAGTGGAGCAAACCTCGTGAGGTGGCCTGGTCCGTCAGTGTGTCAAAGGGCTTTTGCTGGCTGGAGCTCAACTGCTTCTCAGTCCTGTCCAGCCACCTTCTAGGCTCTTCTGGCCTCCATCATTGCTATACCCCAGCCATACCTAACAGCATCACTAAAACACTTTCAACAGCTCTTTGTTAAAGGGAATCCAAATTTTATTGATTTAGGAAAAAAAGGCATGTCTGCTTCTTCAATACCATGCAGGTCATTTTCGAGTTGGCCATCTTCCACGTCCACCATATAAATCTCTGCACATCCCTCTCCCTTCTGCCTCCTCCAGGTCTTCCCTTCTCTCCTTATTGCAGGTAGGGATTGATGTCTCAGAGCCAAAAGATCCCTTCTCTTCAAATGTCAGCAGTTTTCCCCTGCTCTTGATGGCAACACACGTGGTATCCCTCAGGGCTCTTTAAGCTCCACTCTGGGGAAAGTATTCCACCTGCAGTATTGCATCCAGCTCTGGAGCCCTCAACACAGGAAGGACATGGACCTGTTGGAATGGGTCCAGAGGAGGCCACAAAATTGATGAAAAGGAGGGAACACCTCTCTGATAAGGACAGGCTGTGAGAGTTGGGGTTTTTAGCCTGGAGAAGAGAAAGCTCCAGGAAGACCTTACTGCAGCCTTTCAATACTTAATAGGACCTTATAAGAAAGATGGGGACAGGCTTTTTATTATTAGCACCTATAGCAATAGGTCAAGGGGTAATGGTTTTAAAATAGAAGAGGGTAGATTCAGACGAGATAGAAGAAAAATATTTTTTATGATGAGGGTGGTGAAACACAGGTTGCCTGGAGAGGTTGTAGATGCCCCATCCCTGGAAACACTCAAGGTCAGGTTAGACAGGGCTCTGAGCAACCTGGTCTAGCTGAAGATGTCCCTGTTCATTGCAGGAGGGCTGGAGTAGAGGACCTTTAAAGGTGCTTTCCAACCCAAATCATTCTATGATCTGCAAGTGCAGGACATTTCTTCCAACACTCATTACTGGCAGATAGGCCCGGCGGGTTGCAGAAGATGATTTTCCAAAAGACCAGCCAGGTGGCCTGGCTTCCCCGTGCTGTTTTCCTTTCTCCCGGGTGCTGCTGCTAATGTCCCTGTTGTGGTTTTGGTTTAGATTACATCAACGCACACAACCTGCACCGGCCTGCCGCGGCGGGGCACTCGGGAAAGAAAGAGAGCGGGCTGGTGGGTGGCTCTGCCACCAGCACCGGAGCAGCCGGAGCTCCAGCCACCAGGGCTTCGGACTCGGAGCTCATCAGCTTTTGCTACCTGCACATGCGAGAGCAGAGGAAGGAAAGAGAGAGCAGGACGGATATCAATGAAAACCTGATTTTTTTTGAGGAAACTCGTCCCAGGACCAAATCCGACCCCACTTCCAAAAGCTCCGGCCAAGGCTACAACGGGGCAGCCAACGAGTACGACCCGGATGGTCTTGACCAAGACAGGCAGGCGAGCAGGGCCAGGGCGCACACCATAGACACCCACCTGCGGAGCGACGCCTCCCACTTCTACTGCGAGTCCTGCCAAGCCAAAATCAAGAGCCGGCTGGCCTCATGCAAGGGGGGCAAGTCTGGCAGCACCCGGGACAATATGGTGGACTTGATGTCGCTTCCTCCTCCCGGGAGCGATGAAGAAGAAGACGAGACCACGTCCTTGCTCCCTGCCATCGCCGCCCCTCCTCCCGGCTTCCGAGACAACAGCTCGGACGAGGACGACCCCAAGCGCCGGGCGGCTGCCCAGAGCCAGGAGCAGGGCCGGCACCTCTGTGGCATCCTCTACGATGAGATCCCTGTCACGCTGATAGACAACGTGCAACCGCGGACGGTCCGAGACCATGCCCAAGAGCTGGACGATGCCCTGGTGTCCACCCTGCAGGCGCTGGAAGCCCTGGCTGCTTCTGAGGATTGTCCACATCCCCCACCACAGCAGACAGCAGGTATTTCAGTGGCTGTGACTTTCTTTTTTCCCTATAGCCTTTCTTTCCTATGGTACATCCTTCCCTATAGTCTCCTTCTCCCATCCTATATGTGATTCTGGAGCAGCTTCTAGTAAAAACTAAGTTGGGGCAACAGGTTCCAGCAGGAGCAGCCAAGCTGCTGCTCAGGAGGTTTCTAAGAAGCTGAGGTGGGACTTCTCTCCCTGACAGTGGCTGAAGGAGTCTCTTGGTTGTCCTGTATCTGCCATGGTCCATGTGCCACGATACTGGGGTGAGGCACTAACAAACCAGTTCTGTGATCATGAGTTCCTCCCTGTTGTGAGGGACCCCTCTCAGCTGGTACCTTCGATCCTCGGTCTTCGCATGTTCCCAACCAGGTTTTGCAGTGTGTGAGCCCTTCACAGGGCAAACCTGTTGCCAGATGGGTGTTCTCTGAGAACAGCCTGCTGGCAGGAAAGTCCTTTGTCCCTCTGCCCACCTTGGTTGCCCTGCTCACTATGGCAGAGTAGCTGTTGTCCGATTTCCCATCTTGCTCCAGACAAGTCCCTGTAGCTCTGCTATCCCTGATACTGGAAAGCTTCCCAGGATCTTTTCCTGGACCAAGAGCTCTTGCTGAATTGAATTAGCAAGCCAGCTCAGTGCTGACAACTGATCTCTCTTAAAAGTATTAAATCTTAGTTCCAGGAAGTCACTAAAGTTTCTCTGATGGGATGCCATCTCCTGCCTCATGGAGTCCCCCTCTCCTCTGCGTAGCAGTATGGCATGAGTGTTGTCATGGGGTTTTGTTTGTGTCCCTCCTCAGGTCTTATTGTCCTGGCTGCCATCACTCCTGAGTCATCCTTGGATTCTGGCCACGAAACCAACTCTTCAGAGCTGACTGATGTCTCGGAGATGGTCTCTGCTATGAAGCAGCATCAGAACGCAGCCTACTTCCTCGCTCAACACATCAACAAAGAAAACCTCCTGGCCAGGAAGGACTTGCCTTTCCGAATCCAGAGCTGTGCTGCCCAGGCTGTTCTCACCTCACCCTACCCCCTCGGCCGCCAGGAGCCGAGCCCTTCATCAAAGCCAGCTTTCTCTCACCAAAGCCCCAACGTGACCAACTGCAAGAGCAAACAGGAGCAGCAGCACGCTGAGCGGAGCTACACCGTGGCTGTCCAGCCTGTGCTGACCCCCCAGCTTAGTGACCCGAACAGGGGGGCTCCCGCGCCAGGCTCTGAGTGCAAAGGCCACACAAAAGCTGCCTTTGAGGTATCTCTGCATGCCACAGCAGCCCCGAGCAGGGAGCAGGCACAGGACCTACAAGAGAAGATGCCCAAAGAGGTCCCGCTAAGCTCCAAGCTCCTCCTGGATCAAAAAAGTGGTGTCACTCCAGCCATCGTTTCAGCTGCTCTGCAGCAAGTGGCAAACGCAAAAGGCTCCGCTCCCCAAGCGGCAGCAGTCTCAAAAGAAGACAAGAACCTGAATGGTACCAGCATCTGTGCATCGGCCAGCAGCAAGCCTTTGAAACCTAAAGGAGGTCCACAACCTGCAGAGACTTTATGCAACTGTCAGCAGCAGCAGCAGCAACTCTCTCCGCAGCAGCACTGTGAAGTTTCTCCAAGTCCTAAAGAAGCTCATGGCACTAAGGCTGAAGCTTTCCACCTCGCCTCAGCAGGTGAGGAAATGATGCCCGGTAAGACTTTTGCCTCTAAAAGCTACCAGCAAAAAGTGAGTAGAGATGCTGCAGGGAAAGCGGCAAGTGGAGAGCCAGGTCAGAAGGCAGTTGGGGAAGCCACGAGCCTCCTCTTTCAGAAACACACAGCTGCTTCAAACCAAGGACAGAAAATGCAACAGGAAAGTTCAGCCAAAAGCTTGAAAGCAGAGAGTAGCAACCCGCACTCTGCATCACCTGGGAGCACTTTCAGGAGCACCAGTGAGGAACCCAAAGGGCCAATCCAGCTGGTGCCCAGATCCGAGAGCCTGCAGATCAGTACTGTGCCTTCCAAAAAAGTAGAAAAAGTCCTGGAGGTGACCCAACAAGATGCTGATGTCCCAGCTAAACCCAAAGCTCCAAAAGCTCCCTTCAGGTTGAGGAACCTGTTCTCTGCAACATTTCCGACCCGGCTGAAGAAGGAGACGGACGAGCGGCAGGCCCAGCTGCAGAAGGTGAAGCAGTATGAGCTGGAATTCCTGGAAGAGCTGCTGAAGCCAAAGAGCAAAGGTGACCTCCCACCCCAGGAGTATCTGCACCCTCCTGCCCCTGGGCGCTGCAGCTGCCAGCTAAGGAGCAGTCCTGTGCAAAAAGTCCCGGGGATGTCCAGGGAGCAGAGGCGCAGCTGCGACTGCAAGCGGATTTGCCGGGGGGTGAGGCCACCCCCTAACCAGTTGGTGATGCCAGAACTGGAGAGGCGAGGGAGGGATAAAGTTACCGATGACCAGAAGCAGGCGGAAGCCGTTAGGTTGACCAGCGTGAGCAGCCCTTCCAAAGGCAAGCGGATACGATCCACAAGTTTGGAGTCCAGAGACTACCGGTCAGATCCAGAGAACGGCGTCTCCTGCCTGACAACGTGCACTTCCCGGGGGGAGTGCATGGGTGCTCCACACTACAGGAAGCTCTTGCGTCGCTACAGTGTCAGTGAAATAGATAAGACTGATAGGACATCCCTGTCCTCTGACATCTACCAGAACATCTATACAACCAAGCAGAAAGCCCCCCAGAAAGAGCCGGAGCCCAGCATCCTTTGTCCCATTCTGAAGAGCAAAATCCTGGAAGCCTCTGGAGTGGCTGACCCCTCCTATGTCCAGATAGCTCAGGAGAAAAAGAACCAGAAGGGTTCAGCGGTGTTCTCTGTCCAGGAGGAGATGTACCCAAGTCCTGCTGAGCTGCGGGATGAAGACATGGAGGATGAGAAGTGCTGCTCCATCCGGTACTGCTTCTACTACAGGAAATGCGATGTTGCAGATGACGGGAGCGAGAAGGATGAGCTGTCCTATTCCATCCCCATGCAGCTACTCCCAGGAATGAAGCTGGACAATCAGATGGTCCCAGTGATGAGCAGGACTCTTCAGGTCCTAGATGCAACAGCCTGCAGCAGTCCCAATGACAGCCAGACCCAGGAAATAGATTTAAGGACCTCCAGTTTTGAGGGGAGCTTGGCAAAGATCAACACCCTTCGAGGCCATGCCTACAGCTTTCCCAACGGGTTTCTGCAAGTCCAGCTGGACACCAACGAGCTCCTGACTATCCTCAGGCAGTGTGTGGTGAGCTCTGACGTCCGGGACTGCAAACCCTACATCTCCCAGCTGGCTGAGTACAAGCAAGAGCTCGCCCTCAAGTTCAAGGAGTTTCGGGCCTCCTGCCGCCGCGTGGCAGCCGTCGACAAGAGTCCTACCCACATGCTCTCCGCCATCACGAGCAGCTTCCAGGTGCTAAGCAGCCTCATTGAGACGTTTGTGAGGCTGGTGTACGTCGTGCGCTCGGAGTCTCAGCGCCAAGAGCTGCTGATGAAGGTGGAGGAGGTGGTGAGGAACTACACCTTCCTCCTGAAGGCGGCGGAGGAGTCCACGGCCAGAACGCTGAGCCACCAGCAGACGGTGGAGCAGCTCGCCCGCCAGTCAGCCACGGTTGCCACTGTCATGGGCACGCTCACGCGCTCCCTGAAGACGTTGATCAATAAGTAAGCCAGCTACAAAAACCAACAAGCCAGTGTGTGCCGGGCCATGGGCTGGTGGTTCTCAAATCACGTAGGTCTGGTGAAGATGCGTGTCTACAGGCCCATATCTTACTGGGGTTTGCGGTAGGGGAGATGCTCTTTTATCTCTGCAGAAGGGATGGTTGTGTTTCTGAAGGGTAGATTCATGCCCTGTCACAAGCTGTGCAACCAGCTCGTCAGGGATCTCAAGCAGCTGCTCTGCTTGCTCTCCCATGCTGGCTTATTGGTGACGGTACTTGTCGGGGGGGGGCACAGTCACCCCATCTCCACGCGAGTTTGGTTTCACGTGGTTCTGGCCCTCACTTGCGCGAAGACCTTTGTCACGGTGTGTGGTGGGCCAGCGAGTTAGCAGGAACTAAGCTGACATCTCCTGGCTTCACTCGGGCAGTTTGGAGCCAAACCAGTGTCTTGCCACGTAAACAGCTCTTCTGCCTCCAGGGTCTTCCTGGCCCGCAAACGCAACGTAATTAGCAGCAGAAGGGATCTCGGGGCTGCAGGTCTCCCTGCTGCTATGCTGGGGCTTGGGGAGTAGTCCTAGCATGGGCAGGATGCCATAATCCTGGGGCAGAGCTAGGTCACCCTAGCAGGCTCTGCTCTCAGAGCTCAGACACCGTTGTCCTAGTCCTGAGTGCAGGTCCTGCCCATGCAACAGGCGAAGGCTTAATACGTGCGAGTAGGGAGGATCCAGGGAACTACAGGGCCTGTCAGTCTGGCCTCAGTGCTGGGGAAGGTTATGGAGCAGGTCATCTTGAGTGCCATCACACAGCACATACAGGACGACCAGGTGATCAGGCCCCATCAGCGTGGGTTCATGGAAGGCAGGTCCTGCTTGACTAACCTGATCTCCTTCTATGACAAGGTGACCGTTCAGTGGACAAAGGGAACGCTGTGGGTGTTTTCTACCTAGACTTTAGTAAAGCCTTTGACATCATTTCCCACAGCATTCTCCTGGAAAAAACTGTTCATGGCTTGGATGGGTGTACTCTTTGCTGGGTGTAAAAAAACTGGCAGGAGGCCGGGCCCAAAGAGTGGTGGTGAATGGAGTTAAATCCAGTTGGCAGCTGGTCACAAGTGGTGTCCCCCAGGGCTCGGTGTTGGGGCCAGTTCTGTTTAATATCCTTATCAATGACCTGGACAAGGGGATGGAGCGCACCCTCACTAAGTTTGCAGATGAAATCAAGTTGGGCAGAGAGTGTTGATCTGCTTGAGGGTAGGACAGTTCTAGAGAGGGATCTGGACAGGCTGGATCAATGGGCTGAGGCCAGCGGTCTGAGGTTCAACAAGACCAAGTGCCAGGTCCTGCACTTGGGTCACAACAACCCCATGGGGCTTGAGGAAGAGTGCCTGGAGAGCTGCCTGGCATAAAAGGACCTGGGGATTTTGGTCAACTGCCAGCTGAATATGAGCCAGCAGTGTGGCCATATATCAAGAAGGCCAACAGAATCCTGGCCTGTATCAGGAATAGTGTGGCCAACAGGATTAGGAAAGCGATCGTCCCCCTGTACTCGGCACTGGTGAGGCCCCACCTCGAGTGCTGTGTCCAGTTTTGGGCCCCTCATGACAGGAAAGACAATGAGGTGGTAGAGCGTGTCCAGAGAAGGACAACGGAGCTGGTGAGGCGTCTGGAGAATAAGTCTTGTGAGGAGAGGCTGAGGGAGCTGGAGAAAAGGAGGCTGAGGTGAGACCTTATTGCTCTCTACAACTCCCTGAAGGTAGGTTAGAGCAAAATCAGAGTCAGTCTCTTCTCTTCACAGGTAACAAGTGACAGGACATGAGGAGACGGTCTCAAGTTGTGCCAGGGTAGGTTTAGATTGGATATTAGGAAAAAAAAAATCACCAAAAGAGTTGTCAAGCATTGGAACAGGCTGCCCAGGGAAGTGGTTGAGTTGCCAACTCTGGAGGTATTTAAAAGATGGGTAGATGTGGTGCTGAGGGACACAGTTTAATGGTGGACTTGGCAGTGCTAGGTTAACAGTTGAACTCGATGATCTTAAGGGTCTTTTCCAACCTAAATGATTCTTTGATTTTATGATTCCATTTTTCCCTTCCTCTGCTGGATGGCTGTGTCCACGCTAGAGAGCCTGCAAGGAACACGGATTGATCTTTGGCCATTGCAAGCCAGAAGCTGGGCTAGCAGCTGAGAGGAGACCTCTTTCACACCATTCTCCTGAGGTCAGGTCTGGGCTTTCAAGGCTCAGCCCAAACCCTCTCCTGTTCCCTTTCACCATGCCCATTGGAGAGGAACCCCAGACCAGCTTTGTGAGCCACAGCTTGCCCCCCAAGCCAGGCAGTGCTACTGCCATCGGCCAAAGGAGCTGCAGGGTGTTGGGGTCCTTTCCCTGTCTCCACCGGACTGACTGCCATAAGCAGCATTATTTAGTACTCTGTGACGGTTATTTATTTGCAGTTGGGGTTTTCAGATTGATTTTTTTTTTTTTTTTCCCACTTCCAGATGAATGGTAAAACGATTCCTAATTGCTTCCCTTCGCACCCCCAGGTTCCCCTCCTCCTCCCAGTCTAGCTTCTAGACATAATCAATCAGACTGCCTTAATTGGTGCTCCACTGCAGTCACACACCCCCCTCCCCTCCAAAAGAGGAGAAAAATGCAAGGTTACACATTGCATTGCCCTTACCCTGCCACCCGCTGCACTCCACGCGTGCTCGGGGGAGACCAGGTCCCGCGGGGTCCCTGCCCCTCTCCCCATCCCACCCACCTCCGGCTGGAAAGCGAGATGGTGGCATCAGCCTCACGGCGCCAGGAGTGAGACCGGTCGTCAGACCCAGCCAGCTTGCCCCAGCGCTTGGGGAACGATCAGGGATCTCCGTACGATCAATCGCTTCCCATCTCTTATTTTATCTTTTTTTTTTTAATGAACACACACCTTTGAAATCTCTCGTTCTTCCATAGGAGTTATGGAAATGCACAATGTGCTTTTAACATGCGCATCCTCTACCGAGTGCAATAACCTCCCCTGGTCCATGGCTGTCCCAGACTTTGGCCGTTGCTGTCAGCAAGGCAGAGAGGATCCTGTTCCGGGGACAGCCTCCTGCTTTCAAGAACCATGTAGCAAACATACGGTGGAAGAGCCAATTTGGATTTCAGTCCATGGTGGGCAAAGCCTGTTATAATGCTGAAGGCCAACAGGGAGCTGTGTTTTTCTTTTCCCCGGGAATTATCTATTACGATACTCTGAGTTTCTTCGAGCTCCCCGTTACGCCTATATCATTCCTACATAAATCTCTCAGCCTAATACAGAGGAAAATTTTTTTATTGTCTGTATATAGTATATATAAATAAAAAAATATATATATAAATTATATATATATACACAAATTTATGTCTTGTTTTACAAACAAGAAAGATTAAATATATTAATCTTAATATCCAAACTAGCATTTGTGTCTTTTTTTTACGAACTTTGTGGCAATGTGGCTATTCTTAGCTGTTCAAAACACTGTTCGTAAGCAAAACCCCCTATTTTTGTTGCTATAGAAATGCACGTATCTCCGTACTGGAAGGGCACGGCTTAAGGACTCCACAACGTGGCTGGACTCTACAGCAGTTAAGTGCCAGGCAAGGAAGGAAGCCACGAAGCAGTAAAAATGCAGGTTTGAAATGAGCTGTTTGATTTGGCAGGGTTTTGTGGTGTTAATGGGCATTTATGCTTAATTCCCCACTCCGGGGAGGGGGACTCCTCCAGTGACACTCACCCCTTCACTGCTGGCGCTGGGCACTGCGGCCGTGCTGGGGAAAGGGTGGTCCTCCTGATGGCACTACAGCAGGGGAGAGATGCTAAGCTGTCCCCCCCTAAAGGGACATGCTTTAACTGCCCCCCTCCCTTAGCAAAATCCTGCCTGATCCCTGTCAAGGTGAGCCCCCAACCAGCTCCAGTGTGTGTTTGCAGCCCAGTCTCAGCCTCTACCCAGTGTTTGCTCTCCTGCCTGGGACGAGGTGATGGTGTGCGACCTCCCCGCTGGTTCTGCTGCCCTGCGGGACTGCTCTGGTGTGTCTGCAGGCGAAAGCCCAGCAGAAGTTTAACGCCAGGCCAGGGGAGAAATTTCCCAGCTACAGATGACGTTTCCAATATCCCCTTCCCTCCCGGCACACGTTTTGCCCAGCACAGTGAACTGCTCTCTGTTTATCAGGGAGGAAGGCACTGATGCGTGCCTTCCCTGTGCCCCAAGGCCTTCAGGAACTCTAAAAGCCAAGTCTGATAAAGATCCGACACTAAAAAACTTAGGAACTGGTTCATTCTCTGTACGGGGGTTGAATGTGTTGTCTAAAGCAAAGGCAGCAGCAGTTGAGACTCACACACGTTCTCCGTGCCTCCAGGCTCGTTATTTTAATCTGCATCACACCATTTCCCATGCCGAACTAACTAACGATGACACTGAACGGGACAAACCCCACCTATTTATAAAGCTGGGCATGGATCGGGAAAAATAAAGAAAAGCCAAGAGGTTTTCTAAACCCCCAGAGCCCGTAAATAATATTGACAGCAGGCAGTTTCATCAGCAATCGCAGAGTCGAGGCTTAGTACCATCTAGTGGGCAATCGGCACCCCGTCAGAAAGGAATGACTTCTTCCCGGCACACGGTTATTATTTGTACAGCAGCAGCGATAGGTGCTCCAGGAGCAGTCAAATGTCCCCGTGTGGAGGGAGGAGCTACACCGGTACGTACCCCAAAAAGGATGATGAAGCCCTGCCTTTATTATTGCTGTACCCGTCTTTTAGGTGCTGTCCCTGAGCCCTCACTCTGCTGGGCACTTGTAAGTACTCCTTAAAGGAAATGATCCAGGGGAAATTATCTTAGTTAAGATTTTTTGGATCATGGGTTTTTCAAAAAAACGGCATCTCGGTTACAGAGCACAGAGAACTGTAGCGTTACAGCTGGGGCAGGTTTCCTCCAGGGCCTTCAGGGCTCCCATGGGCATTGCTCAGCCACAACGTGCGTTTGTGACCATCTCATGTCACTGCACTCCCTTCACCTTCTCTAAATTATGTCTGCTCCCAAGGAGTCCTCACCAGGGCTCTATCAATGACAAGGGATAGACAAGGAACACAAATTGGGCCACCGCTAGTCCCTCTTAACACACAGGAGAAGACCAGAAGAGCTGGCTTTCAGGGGTTAAAGTGTAGAAAGCAGGAGCTGGAAAATCAGCAGACCTCAAGCAGCCATCCAGGGATGGGTTTGGATAAAATCACTGGTGTCTCTGTGGACTTTGCTGGTCATTGTCAGCCGGAGACAACAACTGGGCACCGTGGTTTTAAAGCACTTTGAACTCTAATCCCCACAGCGGCGTAGCGGCCGCATTCTCCTGCCGGGATTTCCATCCTCTCCCGTGTCCTGGCAGCACTACACAGGAATCACAGCAGCCCCAGATACAACAGCGGGGCGAGCGGAATAGCTGGGACCCACTGCTGCTTTCATCACGCCTCGGGGGGAGCCGGCAGTCAAACACAAGTGAGTCATGTCTAAATTTTATCCTCATTTAAAGCACGGTGTCTGGATTCCTATGTAAAACATCCTACAAATTCCTCCCTCAGGCGGGGAGCTGGCTGGGACACCCCTGGCTTTAACTGGGCACGGGAGAAGACAGGTATCTCTGCTTATTTAGTATATATATGAAAACAGTCCATACTTCGCCTCTACTGTTCTTTGGCCTTCACTTCTTTTTTATTTTTTTTCTGGATTTTATGCTTCTTGCAGCCACGGAGGCAAAGGGCAGAGCCTTGGGGTTATTCCCACTAAGCGCCATTCATTAACAGACCCGGCAGCACAGTCACAAGGCAGCAGGTAGAAAAAAAAACCAAACAAAAACACAGCCCTTTCTGCATGAAAACCTGTCGGTGATTAAGTGCCTGGTGGTAATTGAGTGGCAATTGTATGCAGGAATGTTCCAAGAGAGGGACAAGGGCTACTTGTCACATCAGCGTGAAATTTGATGGTGTGAATGAGCCGCTTAAAACTTCCTGGAAAAATAGATTCTCAGGCCACGGAACACAAAGGTATTTCTGATTAAATGCATCTCCGTAGAATCAGGTAAATAAAAAGTTTTGGGTTTTTTTGCCATTCGGGTGCTTTCAGGTTCTCGTTAGCTGGGACAGTAACTTACTTCACAATTTCCACAACAGGAGGGAACACGGCAGCTCAGGCTATAAGCTTGCTCTTTCTGCTACCAAAACCAACTCCTGCTTGTAAACCGCAGGAAAATTAAATCAAAACCTTTAGATTGGAAGTAGATAATTCAATTTCTTATATTTTGCTTTCAGAATGAAGCAAGCCGACGGGAACAAGGTGCTTTGATTCTGAAGAAGGGTGTCCACACAGGAGCTGAGATGTTCCAACGCGCTTTCCCATCTGGAATTTCACTCGAGCGCCCTGTGAGAGACACCACCACTCACAGACCCCTGGTCTTCAATCCCATTCATCCTATTGAGGTCAAGAACTAGATAAACATCTCCCTCTTCAAAGCTGCTTCTGCTTGTCCCTTCTTCTTCCGTTAATGGCAGTACAAGCTGCTAATAGACCAGCTACAGCTGAGGGACCTCATGAGCAAAGCCCTTTGGCTTTGTTTAACGAAGGCTTTGGTGCATTAAGAGCTTCTCCTCAACCAAATCTCGGAGATTACCCCAAGAGCTTTGCTATCGATGGTGATAAATCGTTAAGGCAGGTGGACTTTTGTCCTCATAAACAAAGTGCTGTCTAACCTACAAAGACATTGTAGCAGCCGAAACGCCAAAAGGGACTTTTCTTCAAGACCCAGGGAGGTGTGGGGGGAATGGAATTTAAGCCAAGACTGAAGCAAATGGCTTAAACTCAGAATCAAGTATATTTGGGGGAACTGGAAAGAAGTCATCCATCTTCCAAACTCTTCAAACTGCAGCAACAAACCTTCTGCAGTCTGTGTTTTGCAGGGAGGAGAGGCCTTGAAGTTATTTTTAGACTACAGAGCTTTATTACCAAAAAAACCCATGTACAGAACAGCCATTGCAAACTTGAAATTACCCCGAACTCTCATTTGAAGAGAGCATCATGAGCTCTGAAGGGGCCAGGTAACAACACCAACAAAATTGCCAGATTTATTTTATATTTTTTTTAGGTGTCCTCCAGACAAAAGTACAGGAGTCACTAGTAGGGAATGGTTACAGTCACGTGGGTTTTGTGCAAGAATACAGCTGCTAGAAATTTTGGGCAGATCCTGTTGTTTGAACCACCAGGGAGCCATCTGACGGTTGAAGTCTGCTTCCGTGTTATTAAGATGAGCGACATTTAACAACAAATTAGAAGCAAAGGGCTCTATTCTTCCTTTCCCATCCCTTGGATTCGCTGGAGGTCACAGCTTTTCACAAGCTGCTACAGTTACACCCAGAAAAACCTGAAATCACCATATATTGATACTCCAATTCCCATCAGTGCTAAGTATGAGAATAAATATCTGTTCTACTCCATGTGAATTCCTAGTTTAATGACACCCTACAAAGGGTGATAGAAAACCTCCCCAAAGGACAATTTTGTAATCATTAGTTGGCTGGCCTTTGGGGACAGTGACAGCAGCGTTTTGGGCCAGGATAGCTGCAAGATGAAATAAAGAAAACGTGGCCAGGCTCTGTGAATTGCAGACTATTTCTTCTAGTTGAATTCTCAAGGACTCAAAGCAATAACTTTAATAAACCTCTACAATGAATTAAGTATTAATATCTGTGATAGAATCAAGTAAAACAAGTAGGAATTACACAACTGCATGAATATTTTGAATAAGCTGTTTGTGGCTCATTTTGTGTGTTTAAAAACCTCTAAACACAATTTTTATTTTTGCAAAAGCTAAATTAATATGCATAATGTAATCACATAGATGCTGAAAGTTCACAAGAGACTAATTACAGAATTAGGTACAAAACCCCCATTATAAATGTAAAAACTCTCAGAAATTAAATAGCCTGTTAAAATAGTACCCACTTGGGTTTTAACAGCAATCCAGCAGACAGAAAAAGCCACCTTTGTGTTTGCAGTTCAGGGTATCCACAACGATTATGATTTTTTTAATCTCAGAACATGGCCAAAGGCTATTTCCAACAGAAAAAATAAACAGAAGAAAGTAACTGCTGCAAATTCTGAAGGTAAGTGCAGAAAATGCTGATTACAGCTATCACGATAATTTGCCTCATTGAGTTTGCGGCTAGACCCAGTCGTACTGGCTACACCTGCGAGAAGTCAATGCCTCTTCCCACATAAAGCCCACTACCATCATTTCACTTTTGAAATGGCATCGATTCACAATTCGGCAAAGGAAAAGAGACCGAGCACAGCATGCTTGAAAGAAAGGGCAAAGGAAAACAATTATTAGTATCTTTGTGGACTAGAAGTTTGCGAGACGAAAAAGGTTTATCTTCAAGTGAAGAAGATATTCAAGTGAAAAAGTAGAAGTACTGCCCTTGAAAAATTAAGAAACTTGCTCCAACTCGGTGATGTCGACACATCATCTCACCCAACCTCTGAATCTAATAGCTGGGGACCCGTCCCAGCCACTGGGCTCGGTGTGGCCAGTCTGGCCACAGCTGGCCGGGCAGCAGAGCTCCCCTTTCCCCTGCTCTCCTTGATTCTGCCCAGCCCTCAGCTGTGGCACCCGGACTTCCTTCCCTTTGTGCTGGAAAAGCTACAATTTCTCTTAACGAGAACCGATTGACCGTGAAAATCACAGCCAAACGGGCAATGGTGGGTGCCTGGCCTGTGCTGCTGCTGCTGCGGGATATCGCCGGGCCTGGGGCTCCTCAGGCCGTCACACCACGGCCCCCCGGGTCACTGGTGGCAGTTCCAACAAGAAGCATCCAAGTAGCGGGCACTGCGGCCCGGCGAGGCGACGCCTGTTCGGTGTGAGGCGGCGGTGACGCCGGTACAGCATGCCACCGGGGGTACCGCATTACGCCGCGGTGCTGCGGCCCCGGCGGGTGACGCCTGCTCAGCGCAGGGCAGGCCCCGGCGGAGGAAGAACGCAGCTGCACCGGCGGCGGGTGCAAGGCACAGCGGAATGCTGAGGTAACCCTCGCCCCGCCGCCGCGGGGCTGCTTATCCGCCAGGGTCGGATGGCGGCGGGGGGGGGGAAGGATGCGGGAGCGGGCGCCCGGCGGCGGGAACGGGGCCGTTTTTCTCTCACGCCCCCCCTTCGCTTCTCCTCAGGGCCGCCTCTGAGGGAGGGGAGCCATCATGGCCGCCAGAGGGGAGGGGAGGGGGGCTCTCCCCGGGGTGTTGGAGGGGGGGAGATCGACTGCCAATCACGCGACCGACGAACGCAGCGACCAATCGCAGGCCGCTTCTTGCCCTGCGCCCCACCCCCTGGCGGGACTAGCGAGCAGCCACGCGCGCCCCCCTCCCTCCCTTCCCACCAGGGGCCGTTGGTGAGGCGGTGGGCGGGGCAGGAGGGAGAGCCCGGGCCACGCCCACCAGCCTTTGGTGCTGTTGCGGGGGCGGGCTTGTCCCCGCCCTCGGAGGCCAGAAAGCCAATAGGAAGCGTGCCGGGGCGTGTCCGTGGGGCGGGGAGCCTATAAAGACCCCTCGCGGCAGGCGGGAAGGGGTAAAATGGCGGATTAGGTGCGCGTCGGCGTGGCCCGCGCTTACCGTGCCGCGTCCCCGCGCAGGAGGCGGGTGGATCCCCGTGGGGCGGCCGGCCGCGGTGCGAGGTGGAACGGGAAGGAGGAGGAAGGCGCCGCCGCTGCCGCCATGCCCAACATCAAGATCTTTAGCGGGAGCTCGCACCAGGACCTGTCCCAGAAGATCGCCGACCGCCTGGGCCTGGAGCTGGGCAAGGTGGTCACCAAGAAGTTCAGCAACCAGGAGACGTGGTGAGGCCGGGGGCGGGGCCGCACTACAGCTCCCGATGGGCAGCGGGGCGCCGCAGCGCCCCGGTTCCGCGCGGCCGCCGCGCGGGGGCTGCTGGGGTTTGTAGTCCGCGGCGCGGGGTGGGCGATGGGGCCGCGGCCTGGCGCGGGGGGCCGGGGCGGCCCTACTCGGCCCCGGGGTGGGGGGGCGGG
>JAOXNO010000063.1:5333874-5348297 GCA_028565335.1 Limnodromus scolopaceus | reverse complement strand
CCCCCCGGCACAGCCAGGGCTCCTCAAGGAAGACGTGGGGCTGGGGGGACAGACGTCCATCCGTCCGTCCGTTCCCTCCCTCCCCCTTCCTTCCTGCCCTTTGTGGGTTGTTTGTGCCGGAAGAGCCGGTCCCTGCCTGGGATGGTGGCCCCTGGGGACGTCAGCTGTGAGCTCCAGCCGGGAAAGCCACTTCCTCCACAGCTTCCCCCCGCCCCCCCGCTCCGCCCCCCAACATCATTAATTGGGGGCCGCTCTGCCTGCTTGGGGCCACCAGGTGAGACGGCCACCGGCGGTGGGGACGGCCACGTCCCCCTGTGCCGCAGCAGGACGGCGGTGGCAGCGGCGGCTCACGCCCGCTCGAAGGTCACCCCCTTATCTCACTCCCGACCATAAACAAGGGAACGAGACGTCCAGGGAGGGTTTTACACCCCGGTTCCTCCCCACCGAGTTGGGGGGTGGGGGTGTGTGTGTGTCACCCGTGGGTGCCCCCACCTTGCCGGGACGGTGACACCCAGCAGAGAAGGGACACCCCCCCACTCCCCCCCCCACCCCCCCAAAAAGGGGTAGGTGAGGGTGAGGGGCAGCGTGGGGTCCTGCCCCCCCCCCAGCGGGCCAGGAAATGCTTTCCAAGGGAGGGACTTTTACCAAAAATAAATAAAGCAGAACAAAGGTATTTCTGCAAAATGAAAAATAAATATTAGACCGAGACCCAGCGGGAGGCGTGGGGACGGAGCGGAGCCTTCTGGGGCGGGAGAGCAACCGGGTTCGCACGGAAAAAGGTGTTAAACGTCCCCAATCCGGGCTGGGGTGGGGGGCCCAGTGCCTGACACCCCCCCACCCCGGGGCGCCCCGCTCTCCCAGGGATGGGGACAAGGATGGGGACAGGGATGGGGATGCAGCCCCTGCCCACGCAGCAGCCCGTTGCTGCCCACCATCCTGGCTCTCGGGGGGTGGGGGGCAGGCAGCCCCTCATGGGGGGGGCACGGCAGCACCCCAAGTGCCATGGGGCAGGGGTGGATTCCGTCCCCGTGGGATCCCACACCCTCCCACACCGGCCCAGGGACCTGCAGAGCGAGGACAGGAGGGGGCACATCCCACCACCCAGGGGGGCCAGAGTGGGACCACCACCTCCCGGGGGCCCAGCACCCCCCCCCAAGGGCCACAGGCTCCTTCGAAGCCCAAACGGTGCCGCTTTGGTTGCTGCCGCCCCACAGCAACGGGGAGGGGGGGTGGGGGTGGGTCATGGTGTGTCCCCTCATCAGTGCCTCGGGGGACCCCCCCTCCCAGGCCTGGCCAGGCTGGTTTTGCCCCGGGGGCTGCCCACTGTGGCAGTGCGAGAGACCAGTCCCACAGGACAGCAGTGACGCCCCGCTGTCACCTCTCTGACCCCCCCTCCCAGTGCCCACCAGTGGGGAACAGGGGATTCCCCATCATTCAGCCTCGGGATCTCCAAACTGGGGAAAAATCTGGAATTTCTGTGGCCACTTTCTCTGACCCCTTGGCCCCTGAGGGGGAATTACACTCGGATGGGCACAGCCATGGGGTCCCCAACTGACAGGCATGGCTCCAGGGCTGCAGCAGATGGAGCCAGCTCCCCTGGGTGTCCCATGTCCCCTGGATGCCACAGCTCCCATAGGTGTCCCCTGGGTGCCATAGGTCCCACGGGTGCCCCCAGCTCCCATGGGTGCTGCGGCTGCGGAGCCAGCGCAGGGCCAAGGAAGCCTGCAGAGGGCAACCGGCCCCTTCCCGGCGGGCACGGGGTGGACAAAGCCCCGCTGTGTCCCTCAATGCCCCGCTTTGTGCCAGGCAGTAAGGTGGCAGGGCCTGGCTGTCCCTGGGGCTGGGGACATTGGTGGCCTGAGGAGGGGGTGTGTGTGTCCCTGGAGTGTGACAGGCCAGAAGCAGGGTGGGCCACCGTGTGGGGACCCCTGCCCCTTCCTCATCCATCCAAAGAGCCACCCCTTGGTTTGCCCACGGATGGGTTTGGGGGGGGAAACGCCACTTGGGCAGCTGTGCAAATGCTGCCAGGGCTTCGTGGTGACCAGCTGCACCCCACATCAGTGGGACCCAGCTCCTGGCCCCCCAGTACAACTCCCTGCATCACTTTCCCGCAGTGGGGCAGGGTGGCAGAGGGCTGCCTGGTGCCCCCAGCCAGCCGTGGGATCTGGGAAGGGCTCAGAGGGATAACAGAGCAGGGACACCCTCTGCCACCACTGTGGGTGGCATCCTTGGGTACCTCCCTTAGCCCTGCAGGTGGCCTGACAGCGATGTCACCCGGACACGGTCACCTCCTAATGGCCATAGGATGGTGACAGCCTTGCACCATCCCTTTGGAAGTATCCCGTGACCCCTACGGCCACTGGAAACCAGTAGAGCCCAGCCTGCACCCCAGGGCAGCGCAGGGGGACCCCCAGCCACCAGGAGGAAAAAAAATATGACATAATTCTCCCATCTCAAATATAACATATAAAATATAATATAAAAAATATAATTAAATATTATGTTGGAGGGAAAAAATATAAGCCCTTCTTTTTCTTTCCATATAATTTCCAGTCTTGCTGACTCTGCAATTTCTGAGCAGCCTGGGGTGAAGCTGCAGCGTTACCCCATCGGGGAGAATGTGGGCAAGTAAGAGGGACTGTGATTTCTGCACAAAGTGGCTTAAAATTCCCGGTGATCGGGCACTGTTTGTCAGAAAGCATTTCCTTCCTGGGACAGAACCCCCCCCCCCGGCGCTGCCATGAGCATCACCCACCGGCAGCAGGGACCAGCCCAGCTCCCCGCAGTGCTCCCGTGGGTGCTCCGGAGCTGAGCTGCAAAACAGGGAGATGGGGAAAATCCCCTCCCTGGATTTCTAAGGCTTGAGGGAGAAGAAAACGGGCAGGAAAGTGGTTGAGGTTGTCTTTTCTCCACCAGCACGGTGGGTACCCTGCACTGAGCAGCTGGGTGGGCGGCCAACAGCGCACCCCAAACGCTGCACCCGCTGCCCGCACGGGTGGGGGGCAGAGCCCCGGGGGTATCGGTGGCCACGGGGATGCCAAAAAGCCTTTCTTGCATCCCTCTCCCTTTACATTTCAGCTGGAGAGGTTGCGAGAGCCTCTCCTGGGCATCCTCAGCGCGGAACTGCACCCTCGGAGCAGTCCTGCAGCTCAGCCCCCTCCCTGGATGACACCCCCGCCCCCCAACCCAGGGCCAGCGTGTGGCTGCGGGGGGCAGCCTGCCAGCCCGCATAAAAGTTTCCTTCTCGGCTCATCCCTGCCAGAGAAAATGCTGCTATTTCTCAGGCGGGGAGGGGGAGACGCATCCCCGTTTGCCGGCCAGGAGGGGGCCATGCCAGGCTGGTAAAAATAAACATGCTTATAAATCAATCCGGATCACCTTGCATTTTTGTTCTGACTCTTGGGCAGTGGCCAGTTACATCCAAAACCACCACCACCGCCACCCCCCCCAGGCAATTAAGGGCTTAGCTACCTGCACTCATTAATAGAGCCCGGAATGGCCACGCTGTCCCTTGCAAGGTGTGCCAGGGGCTGGACACGGGGAAGGCTTTCTTTCCCCAGCCATCCACAATCTGCACTAAAACACTGCACATAAATGAGGTTTTTGGAGGAAAACACACACACATCTCTGAATACACCCCCCCGTATGGTAAGGCCTCTCTAGGATGTTTGTGGGTCTTTCTCTTCCATCCTCGGTGCTCCACAACTCCAGCTCAGACTCGGGCTTTCCCTGGGCCACGGGGAAGGCAAATTCGGGGCTGGAGGGACAAGCAGGTGACAAAAGGGACAGCCAGATGGGCACCGCCGACCTGCACCTCTCCACCACATTGGGGCAAAGCAGCGAGATGGGAAAGCCAGCAGGAGCATATGGGGCAGAGGACCAAAGGGTCCTCCCTCTCCCCATGCCCATATGCAGCCACCTCACCCCTAATCACGGCAGACAGCCCGTCACACCCCCTCCCGTCACGCTGATGGCACGGGACAGCCTCCTGCTTGCCCTGGCACCCCCCCCCCGGCACACATCGGGCACATGGGCAGCCCTCCCCAGGGCGAACTGGGAGGCAGCGGGGAGACCAGCTGGGAGAAGAAGGTTTCCAGCTCACAGCCCCGCAGTGTCAGGGAGGAATTTTTCTCCTCCCCCCTCCCTGATTTCTTTGCTTCCATCCCCATGGGCTCATTTTCTGCACAGGGCTGGGTTTTCAAAGACACACGGTGGCCAAAATCGCACGCTCCGGTGGGTGCCGACCCTGCAAAACACAGAAAGCCCCCACCCTCCATCTCTGCACCCCCAAAAAGGCAGGCACAGCCCCAGTGCACCCGGGAGGGCCCAGCCAGGGCGCAGGCGGCGCCGTTATCCATTATAGATGGGGCAGCAGGAGAAATCCCGGTGTGTCTTGTCACAGTGGAGAACCTTGCTGCTATTTTTAGGCAGCCCGCTTCCCCGGCCGGGCTGAATTTCTCATTATCTGCTGCTGATTTTTAACCGTCCTTCTTCAGGTGCCTCGGCTGCCTGGGTTTCACCCGTCAGCGGGGTAAAACCATCTCCGGCCGGGGAGCCCGGGATGCGCCCTGCCATCGAGTGTCCCAGAGGCAGCCAGGGATGACCTGGGGATTTTCCTGCCGTGCAAAATCCCCTGCTCTCCCCGGCAGCCCCACGGGAGCCGAGAGGAGATGGCGACCGCGGGGAGGTGGCGGTGGCACCGGCAGCATCTGCCCGGCTGCCTCCTCCCCGGTGGTGCCAAGGACAACGGCCGGAGCCGGCCCCGCTCGCCGCTGCCCGAGCCTGGCTGCACTCGCTGTGCTATTTGTATTCCTGGGTTGCTGCAAGGCTACAAAATGTGCTAATAAAAATTAAATTAAAAAAAAAAAAAAAAAAAAAGAAGAAGCTGGCAGAGGACAGGGGAGACACGCTGAAGGACAGACGGACAGCCCAGTGTCGCGGGATGAGAGAGGAAGGGCAGGGGCTGTTCAGGAGAGGAGCGAGGTAAAACCCTCACCGGGCTCAGCAGAGGGATGGGCAGTGGGGTACCAGCTTTGGGCATGGGGGTCAGCAGTAGGACCCCACACCCTGAGCCCCCCAGGGATGCTCCAGGGCTCTCAGGATCCCCCCAGCAAGCAGGGCTGCAGGCAGAGTGACCAAATCCTGCCGGATAACCCAGGGGCAGAGCTCTCCTCCCTGGCACCAGCGCCCATCTCCTGCCTGTGTCTGCTGTGGCTGGGACCACGGAGGTCAGCCCTGGGGGTGCTGAGCAGCTGAGATTCACACCCACGCTGGCTTCACCCCCTCGCCCAGTCGTCCTTCAGAGAAGATGAGCAGATGCCTGCATCTCCTTTTTGGGGTGCCTGGCTGATGTTTTCCCCTGCAGGAACCTGATTTAAAAAAAAACAAAACAAAACAAAACACCCAAGATTTAAAATTTGGCAGACCTTCTCATCTCTCTGGGCTCGCTGGTGTAGGAGGAGCTGTGAACCTGGGGGACAGAGGGGGCCACCAGTCCCATGCCCTCCCTCCCTCCCCCAAGTCTGGGATCAGGGAAGGGTGTCCGGCATCCCAGAGGTGATACACGCAGGAGCCCTGATGTCACCCCGCTGTCCCCACATCTTTCGCAGGCTGTGAAGCCCGGGGTGGCAGGGCCACGTGGCGCAGGTGTGGGGGCACAGCTGCCCGTGCCCGGGGGCGGGGGGGGCAGAGATCAGGGACACAGGCAGCTGCTGGCAGCACAACCCAGGGCCCAGCTGATGTGAGAGGCAGCCCAGGCACTGGAGGGCTTTCTGGCTGCTCGCTGCTCCTTTTACCCACCAAATAGCCCTGTTATTTACTGCAGAAATTGGGGATAATATTCTCGTCCAAACTGCTTTCTTATTCTAGTTTCTAATTCTCCCCCCAGATTCTCACCAAGCTCCTTGCCCAGCTCAGCGAGTCCCCAGGGTTAACTACGGGTTTGAGGAGAAGGTGATTATTTTTTCTTTTCTCCGGCTGATTTTCCAGCAGATTTGCCTTTCACGTCCACTGCCTTTCTCCTTGATTTTCTTCCTAAAGGAGGGTAAACAGACGCCTCACGCTGATGTTCTCCGGGCTGTTCATTATTCTCTCGCTCTGCCGTTCGTGGGGTCATATTCTTGAACTGTTCTCATTTACCTTTCAGAAAATCCTGGAAGGGAAAGACAAATGTCGTTCTGCCTCCGTGGAGCCGTTGGTATCCGAGAAGAGCAAATACAGCCCAGGATCTCTCTGTTTCTATTTGCCCCTGCGAAGCCAGAGCAGGCTCTGTAAAGGGAGGGTGCAGGCAGCACCGGGGCCAGGCTCAGCTCTGGGGGTCCCCCGTTTATTTCTTGCCACCCATGGGACCCCTTTTGGAAGGCTCAGGAGAATTTGTGTGCCTGCAAACAGCCAAGGAGGTGCTGAGTTGTCCCATTCTTTCGCTGAGCCCAGAGGAGGGAGACTGATGCCGAGGGAGTCCCTGGATTAACCAGGACAGTCCTTGAGCAGCAGAGGTTGTGCTGCAGTGTTTTGGATTTCTACTCAGAGAGGGAGATTTTCTCTGTATTTCCCTTCAAAGCCCCAAAAGATGCTTCTCCTCCTCCCCGTCCCTACGCCAACCCCAGTCCCAGCTCACCCACGCATGCCAGGGGTGATGCTCCCCGCCAGGGATCAGGGCACAGGGTCTGACCCAGCCGCTCAAGCTCTGTCCCTGGGCTGGCAGGACCCTTCCCACAGCCGATGGGTGCCAACCATGGTGGGGGTCTCTCGAGGGATGAGCAAGTGGGTGCTGGGGAGGTGATGGCTGGGCTGGGTGGCAAAAGGACAACGGTGAGAGCCCCTGGGGTGGCATTACTGTCACAGCACCTCATGCCCGAGCCACAGAGAGCATGCTGCGGCATTTCCTGGAGAGCAAACCCAATGGTAGGACCAAGAGGTGGGTGTGGGAGATGCAGACATTTCTCACCCAGCACCCACTGCCTCTCCCCAGAGTCGCAGACACAGGCGGCTCTCGGAGAGCCTGATGGAGCTCAGCAGCTGCACAACCCTCCTGTGTCCCCCCCTGCAGCTGAGCCAGGCAGAAACCACCCATGAACGCCTCCCGGGGTGGCTCTGGGGACAGGGGGCTCATTTGCTGCTCCAGTTGTTACCCTTATTTAGGTGATGCCGCTGTGCAGCCCCTCCGTGCCAGCAGCTGCACAAGGAGAATCAGCCTCGCTCCCTGGGGATGGCAAGGTGATGAGACATAGGGATGGATGAGACGCCTTTGCCAGGGTGCCACTTGCAGCAGGGACCCTAGGACAGCCACCCCAGAGCCCATAACAGCACGGGAGGCAGAGGACGGAGTGGGGGAATGAACCCAGGGTCACATCAGGCTCCTCAGGGCAACATCCTCTGCAGCCATATGACCATCACCACTGGGATGGCACCCAGTATGCTGTCCCCTGCCAGCCAGGACTTCGTTGGCACCATGACACCCACCAGCTCCTTGGGATGGAGGTGCCATCATAGCGGCCCCGCACTCCGACTCCCTCGGCCAAGATTCCCCCGGGACACATCTGCTGCCTGAACCGCTGTTCTTTGCATCTGTGCAGCAGCAGGAGGATTTGCTGTCTAATTAAACAAATCCTTCATCTCCACCACAGCGGACGTGACAAGGGGGGGAAGCAGTGGCGGGGGCACAGGGCAGGGGGGCTGTCTTCTTATTCCTTCTCCCCTCTGCTTGCCGCCTGATGCCACAGATGTGCAATGCTTTGTTTTTCCAAACTTGTTCCTCCCAGGGGTCTCCAGTGGGGAAAAAAAGAACCAATCCCATCCAATTCGGCCGAGGCGGGCAGCCTGCGGTTATCACCACGCAATGCTACGGCACGTTTTTGCTCCCGGTGATCTCCTTCTGCTTTCCTGCCATGGAGACCGCTGGGGCTTGAGGGGCAGGAGGGCGGTGGAGGCGAGAACAGCAAACAGAGCTCGTGAGCACTCCTGCCGCAGCGAGGGATGCGCGTCACCATGGCAACCGCGGCCGAGGATGCACAGAGCCGGGGACCCCAAAGTGGGGAGGAGACGGGGGGACCACGCTGACCCCATCCCACATCCCCCACCTGCCCTTTGCTGATACAGCTCCCCCCTCCTTAGCACAGCACTGGCTGAGGCATCGATTTTGCACAGCAGTTCCTCTCCTTCCTGGGCTCAGGCAGGGCGAAGAACTGGGGGGGGGAGCCAGGGGGAGGGAATGACTCGGGTAGGCAGAGGTTAGGAGCTGGGGCGGGGGGGTCCTGCAGTGTCAAAATCCATCAGATTTTCCCCAGAGCAATTGGAAATGCTGGAGGTGACGAGAGCAGGGGTCAGGCCAGCGCTGTCACCCCCAGCTCCGCTCCCTGCAGCCCATCGGCAGATCCCAACCCCATCCAATTGCTGTCCTCACCAAGCAGGGCGATTTCGGGGAGCGGAGCAGAGATGGAGCATCCTCAGGCAAGAGAGAGCTCTGCTCCAGTCCAAGCCTCCTCCCTGTAATTCCCCTCCCGCACCCCCAGCCTCAGGAGGGAACCAGCCCACACTGTGGGGTGATTTGGGGACAAGGAAGGCAGTAAAGGGGTGACCCATGGGAAAAAAGGAGGGACATGAAGATGGGAAAGGGTCAGGTCACCCTGGGGGAGTGAGGTGCCCACTGAGGGTTTTGGAATCTGTGCCAGACTTTGCTGCTGGTCTCAAGAGTCTCGCTTGACACTTATCTAAATTAAATCTCCCCCTTCATCGTGCCCAGCTTGCCAAGGTCACGGGATGAGTCGGTACCGTTGCTCCAGCCTTGCCTCTGTCTGCAGTTCCCTCTGCGCTTGCTCTTTCTGCAAGTACGATCCACCTAGTTTACCCAAAGCAGAGCATCATCGGTGCCAGAAGGCAAAGGTCCCCAGCCCATTGATGGGAAAAGGCAAGTTAGGACCATCCAGATGTCTTCAGGCCAGGGTGGGAGTTCCCTGCTTGTACACTATGGGGGGGACATACAGGAAATATTTCCTTGAGAACCTGCCATGGAATATCAAAAATATGTTAGGGACATGTGGATAAACACCTGATAGATGAGGAGTTGGTTTTGAAGAACAAGCATTGGACTCTCTTTTCTTTGGTAGCTTTCAGGAGAGCAACATCTGAAACACCCCCAGCCGCATGCAGCAGCCCCGCAGCCACAGTGATGGGCTGAGCTCCTCAGGCCTCACTGCCCCTCGTTGGGGAAACAATCTGTGCTGCAGTGTCCCACCCCCAGGATGGTCCCCAAATGGATCAGATGCACCCCAAGGAGCATCCAGAGGAGCCAGTGTGTCCTAACCACAGGTCCCGAGGCGCAACACCCAGATGAGCTGATGTGACCCTCCAGGACCAGCAAAGGACCCAGTGCTGGGCTGAAAAAACAGCTCAGAGAGGTCCCTGAGGATGTTCTCTCCCCACACGGTATTTTGGGGACTGCTGGCTGAGCGGTTGCATCTGGTACAGCCCTTGAGAGAGGTGCCTGGTCACCTTGGAGCGGGAGGAGAGAAGAGGTGAGAGGACCTCTGCGCCTGGCTGAGGGAGCTGAGGTCACCTGAGGAGCGGGAGGGCCAGCCCCATGGCCACTGCAGGGCCAGCCCAGCCCCACCAGCTGGTTGCCCTTGGCCGGTCCCACAGCACGGAGCATCCCTCCGCAGCCACTGCACGCAGTGCCCACCCCGCGCCGCACCAACAGCAGGGGTATTTTTAGCCTGGAAAAGCGCCACAAAATCACAGAGTGACATTAGCTGGAGTTGGGACCAACATCTCGGTTCACCTTGCACAATCTCCTCCGGGTCACCCCTGCCCAGCTCAGCGAGGCACTGGGTCCCGCTGGCACCACCATACAAGCACCAAGAACCCACTGGGGTCCCCAGCACCGCTGCCATCCTGTCCCCTCCTCCCATGGCACGGTGCCACCGTCCCCTAGGAGCCAGCCCCAAATCCTCCTGGCACCCCATGACCTTCCTGGGCCACTGGAGGGGACATCCTGCCCAGTCCTGCTGGTGGCTACATCTGAACCCAGTGCCCACTTGCCTTGCTGAGAATGGGTGGGGGGTTTGGGCTCTCTTCCCATGCCCTGGTGCCAGCGGGTCCCCTGTCTCCCCACCAAAGCACCACCGCAGTTATTCATCCCTTGGCCATGCCTTTATTGCCTTGAGATGGTTTCTGCTCCTTCTGGGAAAGGAGAGCAGCGGCATCCCATTCTACAGCTTCTCCAGGGGAAGAGGGGGACCAGCCACGACACTGGGGAACCAGACGGATGTGCCATTAAACGACAACAAAGTGCCCCAAGCTGGGCACACGCCGGGCAGCCAGGGAGAGCCGCAGGCTGGCAGCAACGCGCAGCCACCCCGGAGAACGTGTCTTCCCCGGCGTGAATTTCACACCCGATTAGACGCCTCAAAATGTTTGCTTTGGGGGGATCCTGCCACCGTGTCTGCCCCAGGGCGCAGGGGCTGTCCTCGCCCACAGGGCAGGCACACAGGGTTTTCCTCCTTGTTTTGCTGCTTTCCTCAGAAACAGTGATGAGGTTGTGTCTGCTTTCCCTTGCTTTCGCCGGTCGGAGGATTCAAAAAAAATGGGAAGGGGAGCTGGCATGGCCCTAACCTGAAGGCACAGAGGTCTTGAATCTTTCACAAGGAGCACTTTGCTCCCCAGCGCTCGTTAAGTGTTTAAGCGATCGGTATGGAGCAGAAGCACGGAGCAGCGCTCGCACGTCGGCTGGCCGGCAGAGCCCTCTGTGCTCAGGGTCTCTGTTTCACACCTTGGTTTCTGCAAAAAAAAAAAAAAAAAAATCCCATTCCTAAGGGCAAAAGGGAGAGGAGGATGTCCAGAGCTGGCTGGGTTGGCTGGGAGCCTTGGGAGAGGGGAAGGGAGGGAGGGAATTAGGAGAGAGGGGGTGGAGTGCTGTGCAGTGGTCTCTAATTAAAATAATCAGAGTCTCCTGGAGCATTTGCTTCTGCCCCCAATTAATCCCAGAGTTTTGGTGGGGGCTGGCCTGCGTGATGTCCTCCAAAATAGGAGCTACCTCTAAGCTGCCATCAACCCCCCCTCCCGACCCTTGACCCTCCCTCCCTCCCTCCGAGCCTGCTGGAGGGGAGCTGGAGGTTGCTTCAAACCCACCACAAACCTTTGCCCACCTGAAGCTTCTGCCCCTCCTGGTGCTGCAGGTTCTCCTGGCTCTGGGGCAACATCGAAGCTCCGAGCTGACTCCGAAGGACAGAATGAGGGGCAGCGTGGGCAGCATCATCCCACCCCCTGGGGCTGCCGGTGGGGAAGCCGGGGGGGGCTTTGTGGCCCTACAGGAATAGCAAAGCGTGCTCTTGTGATGTGGTGACATGGTTTAGTGATGTGGTTTTTTGATTTTGTTAGAGTTAGGTTGATGGTTGGACTAGATGATCTTAAAGGTCCCTTCCAACCTAGACAATTCTAGGAGCCTATGATTCTATGATTCTTTCACCCACTGCCCTCCCTCCCACTCCCTCTCTCTCCCTTCCCCCCCGCAACATGAACAGCACAAAATTGATCTTACAAACAACTGTTCATCCTCAAATTGAGCTGAAGAACCTCACAACCTTTTCTCTGGACAGAAAAAAAAAAAAAAAACAAACAAAAAACCCCAAACCTGTTTTCAAGCAGTTGAAACACTCAGCCCTTCAGAATTTTGCTGTCCTCAAATGGGCTACAGGGCTCATCAGGCGGGATGAAATATATAGATGTGGCAATGCCGGGGCTGAGCAGTGGAGGGGGGTCGGGATGCGGGCGGTGTGGGTTGGCACAGCCCTCCCCCAGGCTCCGGATCCAGGCAGATTTGTGACGGGTAAGAGCCCGGCCCCAGAGGAACAGTTTGACGCGGGCTCAGAGACAGCGGAGGGAGAGGCAAAAGAAAAAAAGAGCCACCACGTTTTCCTCCCTGTCTCAGCAGCCCCAGCCCCTGCTGCTGCTGCGTCTCTCCTATTAGCAGAGCCTGGCACCGTGACGGGGACAGCCTCGGGGCAGGGAAAGGGGGATCCCCAGGGAGGACCATGCCAATGCCAGCCCTGGGGACTGCACCAGGCTGGCAGCCACTGCCCACACCCCCGGTCACACTGTGGTCCTTGCCCCCCCTGCCCTCCGGCCTTGCTGCCCCCGGGGGGAGAGCGGCCGCAGGGCAGCCTGGCTGTGGATGTCTGCCTCGAGGAGCCCATCTCCTGCCGCTGCCTGCTGGCTGGCATCTTTGCTGTTTACCAGAAAACCACCTCACGCTCTGATTTGAGGGACATGGAGGAGAAGCCTGTTCTTGTCACTCCCTCGAATCCCCTGGCCGGGATGTGGCGCAGTGCCTGGGGGTCCCCCGGGCACGTCCAGGCTCTGCGTCTGCCAGCTCCTGCTCCATCCCCCCCGACTCGGCCAGCAACAAATCAGCACTGCCTTCGCCTTCCCGCTGGGATGCTCGCTGCCTTCATCTTCTCAGAGCTTATTTTCGGCACTGCTTCGCTCCTCGCAGCGCTGGCTGCCTGCAGAGCTGCAAGGCGGGCAGGAGGGCTATGGCTGCACCGTCCCCCGCAGCCCTGCCCGACAAGGAGCCACGTTGCCGCATTGGCTTCCGTGGCCTCTCCAAGGGCCCCGTTAGCCCAACCCCAGTCCCCTGCTGACTGCAACACATGCGGCCGAGGCTCGTAGCTGGTCATCTTGAGAGCCCGTGCTCATTGCTGCTTGCAGAACTGTCTCCACGGCCCCTCCAACCATCCCTGAGCCCCTCACGGATGCAGGCACATCATGCGGGTGCCTCAGTTTCCCCGGAGGGCGGAGAGGATGCGGCTGGTTCCCCTCCTCCCAATGGTGTCAGGTCCACTTAGCTCGGACGGTCTCTGGAAGAGGAGCTGTCGCACAGTGTACGTTTCCTCCTCGCCCCAGGGCTCCAGATCCTGCCTTGCGCCTCCCAGCACCGCGGCCCCGTAAACATTAATGGCAACGGTAATCGGAGGAGACTTCTCCCAGCTCCTGGTGCTGGGAGAGCCGATGAGGGGGGGATGAGGACTCCTGCACGGTGCCTGGCAGCTAAATGCCCGCTGCCTACAGCCCCCTGCCCTGGACAAGGCACCCCAGGCTGGGCTTCACACAGCCAGACCTCGCTCACGCTGCCTCCCTACAGCAAACTCAGCCAGGAGCTCTCAAAACCCTGCTCTGGCTTTCTGCCGAGGAGAAGCCAGCACAGACCCGAGCCCCTCACTTGCCCTGGGGAGAGCGGGCGCAGGAGGTACCACGTTCTCCTCATCCTCTCCTGAGACCCTCCTCCGCAGACCCCTGCAGCGACGGCTTCGTACAGCGGCTCCTAGCCGTTACCAAACTGTAATTAATACAATTAAACAAGAGGAGCCAGCCACAGTAGGGTGAATGGAAACCTGAAGAACATATCCGCCGGGAATCATTTATTCTGCGCTTTTCTCTCTCTCTTTTTTTTTTTTTTTTTTTTTAATACTATTTGCTTCCTTGCAAATTAAACACAGATTGCCTAGGATGAGAGGCAACTCTGCGGCTCAGCCAGGTGGCCCCAGGGGACAGGGCAGAGGCAGCCGAGCAGCCCAAATCCCAGCCCTGCCTATGCCGCCCCGGTTAACAAGCAGCTCCCCTGCCTCAGTTTCCCCCAGCCTGGCAGCCACGACAACTCCCTGGGTCACGCAGATATGACTGCCCATCTTCCCTCCTCCAAGGAGCTTACCTGCCCCTACCGAGGGAGAGGATTGCCCATCCACTGAGCCTCCAGGAAAGACAAGCACAGGGGTCCCAGCAGGAGGTCTGAGCCCCCCGGGGTCTGTGCCCCAACTTGCCTGTGGGCTGGCCATGAGCTGCAGGCCCAGGGAAGGCACCTCCAGGCCAGGCTGAGGGTCTAAGGAGCCCTGCAGTTCCTGGATGCTCCTTCCTCAGATGGTCAGTACCTCCAGAGCATCCCTCAGCCCCTGCACTGCCCTAGATCCCAGCACAGCCCTAGATCCCAGCACATCCCTCGTCCCCGGAGCATCCCTCAGCCCAACGCATCCTTTGATCCCAGCACATTTCTCGTCCCTGGAGCATCCCTCAGCCCAACGCCCCCCCTGATCCCAACACATCCCCTGATCCCAGCACATCCCTTGATCCCAGCACAGCCATCAGCCCTGGCCACAT
This sequence comes from Limnodromus scolopaceus, assembly GCA_028565335.1. NCBI lineage: Eukaryota > Metazoa > Chordata > Aves > Charadriiformes > Scolopacidae > Limnodromus > Limnodromus scolopaceus. Next base: position 5,334,152 of record JAOXNO010000063.1, on the reverse strand, counting down.
CCCTAAAACCCCGGGGCATCCCTCGATCCCAGGGTATCCCTCGATCCCAGCGCATCCCCCAGGCCCGTCGCACCCCCAGACCCTCTCAAATCCCGCAGGGAGCTGCCGCCCCGCTCGTCGGAGCCCCCCAACGAGGGGACCTGAGCTCCAGGACAGCCCCGACGGGGCGGCAGAAGTCCCCGAGGCGGCGGGCGAGGCTCCGCCCGGCTCCCGGGGCCCGCAACCGACCGGCGCCCACCCCGCGGCGGGCTCCCGCTCGCCCGGACTATGAGTAGCGG
>JAOXNO010000063.1:5285057-5304794 GCA_028565335.1 Limnodromus scolopaceus | reverse complement strand
GGGGTTCTGGGGGGGGGGGGCACTGCAGCAGGGGGGTCAGGGTGGTGCACGGGTGGCAGGGACCCCCGGGGTGCTGCAGAGCAGGTGGTCGGGGTGCGGACGGTGCCTTTGACTGTTCCTCGCTGGCGCTTTTTTGCAGCGGGTGCTGCTGGGGAGCAGCTCCGGGTTTGTTCCCGAGTCTCTCCCGTGCGGTACGTTCCCTTTCCTCTCCTTCCCACCCTTCCTTTTTGGCACCTCCAGGCTGCATCTGAAACACAGGAGTTTGTCACCCCCAGACTCCTTGTCGCCCTTCCCGCTTGCCCCCAGTGTGCCAGCCCCACACCAGCCCCCCATCAAGCAGCGGGGGCAGGCAGGTTCGGCTCCTTAAGCAAGACGCAGGCAGGAGCTAGGGAGCCTGCCTTTGGGTGGGTGGCCCTGTGACCACGGTGAGGGACAGCATCTGGTGTGCCAGGCCCTGTGGTGGTGTCAGAGCACGCTTGGACGAGGTGTGACAGTGACAGGAAGCCACATTAGCTGGGGGGGAACGACACACAGGACACGCATCCACCCACCTACTCGTGTCTCAGCACAGAAGCGATGGCTGGCTGTGGGGGTGAGTCCCACAGGGTACCCACCACCCCAAAGGACAGGCAGGGACAGAGCGGGGATGGTGGCAGTGCCAGGAAGAGGGAGGCTGTGCCATGCTGGGGACAAGGGGGCAGCGCTGGGGCCAGGGTGGCTGTGCCACGCTGGGGCAGAACAGCCCTCTGAGATACTCATCATTCTTCATTCTTTCCTCTCTGGTGGCCCTGTCCCAGAGGACACAGCGAGGACGTGTCCCATCTGCCCGGCACTGCTGGCGGTGACACAGCTTCTGAGACTCAAGGTAAAGCTTCTGGGGACCCAGCACTGCAGTCGGGGTGGGCTGGAGCTCCCGGGGCCGCTCTGCTCAGCCCCCCTGTGTTGCAATGGAAGCCCTCCTGCTCTTGGACACAGGAGCAACAGCCACATTTTATGGCTAGGGAAACTGAGGCACTGGGCTACAGGGGGATTTGGGGTCACTCTGGGCTTGCCCACCACCAGCCAGCAGTCTGGGGTCAGTAGCCACCCCAGTCACCTGCCTGGCCCCAGCAGGGACCCCAGCTCCCTCCTCCCCAGGCCTGGAGCAGCCAGTGAAAGCTGCCGTTTTTTCTAAAACACTCTGATGACTCATTTTTGAAGGATTTGTTGTTTGGTTTTGTTTTTTTAACCACCCAAACAAGCCATAAAGGCTTGAGCCATGAGGGCCACAAGGGGAGGGAAGGAGAGACCCTGGGAGGGGGGGACCCTGCTGGGAGGGGCTGGGCATTGCCAGCAGAGGGGGGACGTCCCTGCTCCGCTGGGCTGGGGCATGCCCTGGAGAGAGGCACAGCTGGTGGGACCAGCTCCTGGCATCTTTGGTCCCTACCTGGTCCCTGTCACGAGTGCGCCAATGCCTGCCTCCTGCCTGAGGGGAGTGGATGGGCTGCCCAGCCAGATAGTGGGGGCTCAACCCCTGACGCTGGCCCAGCTCTGAGCCTCCCCTGGAGGAGACGGGCTGCAGGCAGCAGGGGAGGGAAACAGCTTCTCCCAGGTGGCCCTCCTGTATTATATAAATATATATATATTATATAAATATTATATATATAAAGCTGTATTTGCAGGAGAAAAAAGGGAACAATGTGGAGCTGGAGCAGGGCATGTAGGTGGTCAGGGCAGGAGACGTGGAGGAGGGCTCCAGGGGATCACAGTTCAGCAGTGGCTCCACAAAGCTCATCAGCTCCCTGTTGGGTCCAGGCTGGAGTCAGGTCTTGGTTATAGCCCTCAGAGAAGCAGCCCACACCTCTGACCATGCAGTTCTGTGTGGTGCTGGAACCTCCTGGAGTGCAACATGGAAGGACAGCTGGGGTGCAACATGGAGGGGCACAGGGCAAGATGGACAGGTTGCTCCAAGAGATGGGCCAGGGTGGATTTCCAGCCCCCATGAAGGCAGGGCAGCAGTGTGATGCAGGGCTCTCATCCAAGTGCTTTCCTGCTAGTCCCTGGAGAAGCTCAGGAGGGCTTCGCTGAGGAGGGCTGGGGGAATTAAACCCCTCTGCTTGCTGGCTGGAGGCAGCCCTTTGAGCCTGACCATGTCAAGCACTGTTCACAGGGGGAGGAAAGAGGATTGAGCACCCTCCTTGCACTCCTGCAGGCTCCATGGACGCAGAGGGAAAGGATGACTTCAGAGCCACTCTGTGCTCTTGGCAGCACAGCACCGTGGCTATTTGGGGGCCAGGACCTACCCACAACTTTTTAGGGACTGGCCTCCCGCGGCTGTCCCTTACACACTGCCATGTCAGCACGTCCCCAGCACGAAGCGCCTGCGGTGTGGCAGGAGGAAACAGCCCACATAAACACACACACATGATGTTGGAGGGGAGGAGGGAGCCTGCTGGGTGTCACTGCTCAGGCTCTGCGCTCCTCCCCGGGGCTACGCTTCTCGCAGCCGGAGCTGGCTGGGTGGGGGCTTGGTCTGCAGCCTGGCATTGGAGAGGGGACAGGAGAGAGAGAGGTCACATCATAAATACTCTACATGGACCTGCCTGCAAACCTCTTCAGCTGATTGACCCTGTGGGGGTCCCACCACCCCCTGGCTGCTCCTCAGGCAGGGGGGAGTGTGTACCTGAGCAAGGTCCAGCGGTCAGCAGGTTTTCAGCTCAGCAAGCTCCGTGTCGCTGTTGTCCTGCCCACAGCAATCCGGCGAGCACGGCACGGAGGAGGCTGGGGAGGCCGACATGGCCAGCGTCATCCTGGAGAGCATCTTCTTGAAGCGCTCACAGCAGAAGAAGAAAACGTCTCCCCTCAACTTCAAGAAGCGCCTGTTCCTGTTGACAGAGAGCAAGCTGTCCTACTACGAGTATGACTTTGAGCGGGGGGTGAGTTGGCAGTGCCAGGGCCACAGGGGCTGTGCCATGGCAGTGCCCATGGGTCACCAGTTGTCCTCGAGTCTCCCTGGGTCTCCCCCTTGGCAATCGTTTGAACCAACCCTGTCTCTCGCAGCGCCGGGGCAGCAAGAAAGGCTCGGTGGACATTGAGAAGATCACCTGTGTGGAGACGGTGATGCCTGAAAACAATCCTCCTCCTGAGCGGCAGGTCCCGGTGAGGAAGGTCCCCGCTTGTGTTCCCCTGTCCCCTCCCGGGGGGAGTGGTGAGAGTTACCCTGCACTGGGGTGGTGGGAATGGGGGACAGCCCTGCTTGGCATGGGGGGGCTCTGCACCCACAGCCTGTTCCATACTGGGGGTCTGCCTTGATGCAGGGGAGGGGGAGCAGGGGGACACCAAAGGCTATGGGTCCCAGGGGAGATGCCAGCAGCTGAGCAGCAGGATGCCAGCATCTGTCTCTGCCTCTCTCTTCCAGAGAAAAGGAGAGGAACACAACAACATGGAGCAGATCTCAATCATCGAACGGTTCCCCTACCCCTTCCAGGTGAGTCCTCAACTGCACCCCCCTTGCTGGTCCACTCTGCCTGGCTGCAGGGTGCTGGGGAGAGGACCCCAGAGGGAGCTGGGGCCAAACACAGCATCGCTGCCCCAGTGCCAGGTGTCACTCAGCTGTTTGGGGACGCCCTGCTGCTCTCTGCGCTGCGTGGGGCAGGCAGGTGAGCCTCTGTGAGCCCTGAGGAATGGGACAGCTCTATTTGAGGAGGCTGCTTAGATGGAAACCTGCTTCTGAGCTCTGTCCTGCCCTGTTCGGTCCCCTGGCTGATGCTGGAGGGATGCTGTCTGCTGGCTGCCCGCTCAGCCCCCAACCCAGCTGCCTGCCCGTGCTGCCACCCAGTGTGGCCCCCAACACACTGAAAGTCAGAGAAGGAAGTGGAAAGTCTCGGGGGAGGGGGCTTATTTATAACTTCTCCGTCACGGTCCAGCGAGCGCTGTGAAGGGCCAGCACACACCAGCACGGCTCGTACTCTGCACCGGCCGCTCTGGGTGGCCACAAGCTTCGGCTCTCTCCATCCTCCCTGGGAGACCCCCAGGCAGGGGTACTGAGGCATGTGGTCCTGCAGGTGGTATATGATGAAGGGCCCCTCTACGTCTTCTCCCCGACGGAGGAATTGCGCAAACGCTGGATCCATCAGCTGAAGAGCGGTGAGTTTGGGGACTCTGCGGCTCCCTCGGACAGCAAACACAAGTGCATGTGTCACGATGCAGAGTGCCGGGTTTCCGGGGGCTCGTTATCTCGTGGTTAACGTTATCCTATGTCTACGGAAGAGCAAGTGCTGATTAGAAACTTCTCCTGTGACCAGCACACTGGTAAAGCTACACCCTTGCGTGCATGCTCCCTAACATCCGTGAGCTGACTGGCACCAGCTGCTCCTGCCCGGAGGAGATGGACACTCACCTCTCTCACTCTGATTCCTGCAGCACCGCAGCCACCTTGGCTGAGGCTTCTTGCCCTCTCACAATCCTGCTCTGAATTAGTTCGAGCAGGCTCAGAAGTTATTGAGGGTGAGAGGAAACAGCAGATGCAACCACGCAGCTGTACTGGTGTGCAAGATGAGGGTAGAGCACCCAGTGCTTTAGGACACACAGACAAAAAGCCTGCTGGAAGCCAGGGAGCATCTCCCAAACCACCCTAAGCCTTGACTGGTGCTGCTGAGCTAATGCTCAGCTGCATGGGGGCTACCTCCTCGAGCTGAGAAAGTGTTGCAGCCACACTGCGCAGTGGGACTCGGGTGCTTGCAATCGGCTGAAATCAGCTGAACCTGCCCGTATGAGTCTCTTGGTACATGTGTATCTTTCTGCGGGTTTGTGCTGGTGGGGCAAGATTAGCTGCTCAAATTGACACAGGGAAGTTTGACCTAGCGAGGCGGAAGCAGAGCAGAGGAGATAACGGGGAAGTTGGTTACTTCACAAGGGCCCTGCTGCTGTGCCCCGGCTGGCAGCCAGCCCTCTCCCCACTTCCCTGCTACGGGAGGGGGGCTGCTGGGGCAGCTGAAGCCAGTAGAAAATCCACAGGGGAAAAGGGGAGAGAAAGTGCTGGCCTTTTGCTGCTGGGATGCCCTCATCCTGCACCACACCCCACGGAGCTGTTGTGGGCCAGCGCCGTGCTGCGGTGGTGTCTAGGCACATCCAGTTGTCCCTTTATCTTGGGGAGAAGGACAAAGAAGCCAATCAGTGCTTGCCAGACAAGGGAGCAGCCTCCCAGCAAGGGAAGTCTCTGAGCAGCCCAAGGGATGCTGGACCTTTTGGCTGGCAGGAGGGCTGGTCACAGCAGGACCTGGCCCTCCAAGTCCATGTCCATGTCCATGTCCATTTGCAGAGCTGCTGAAGACCTGCTAATCAGTTCTGAAAGGCCTGTACCTCCTTGAGCTAGGGATTTCATGGGACAGGATTTGTGTAGCCACAGCACTGAAACAGGAGCAATGAGTTGAGGGAAACCCAAACAGCAGGGCCACATGCGATTGTGTATGAGTAGCACAGCAGAGGGTGAAATGATTTCATGGGGCTGATCACCTGCATTCAGGGAGCAGAAGGCTCCCTGCAGCGGGCTGGGGACACAGCCCCGGGTCACACACATCTCCCTTCCTCTGCCACAGTGATCCGGTACAACAGTGACCTGGTACAGAAGTATCACCCCTGCTTCTGGATTGACGGCCAGTACCTGTGCTGCTCCCAGACAGCCAAGAACGCCATGGGCTGTCAGATCCTGGAGAGCAGGAACGGCAGTAAGACACTGGGCACCCTCCCTGCCCCATCCCCATCCCCTGGGGACCACCACAGCACGATCCCAGGGATCTCTTCTCACCTTAGTCCCTTTTCTGTTCTGAAGGTTTAAAAGTTGGGCGGTCACATCGCAAGACAAAGAAGCCTCTTCCCCCCACACCGGAGGAGGACCAGGTAGGGGCCAGTGTAAGCATGTGGGTTTGCTCCAAGGTGTTCAAGGAAAAGTCTAGCTGGGAAAAGCCAACACGTCCAATGACTCTCAGAGGTGTAAAGGCCAGGGCTGAGCTCTGGAGAGGGATGTCAAAATGGTGCTCTAAAGCAGAAGGAGCTTGAACCAGGGGACGGAGCCCAAAGGTCTGGAGGAAAGTCAAATGATCTCACCCCTGAGGGTCCACATCCACAGAGGGAGGTGGGAGGATAGAGAAGCCCTGATACAGGATGGAAAAGTCATGGGTTAAGCTAAAAGGTAGCGAGAAAATACTTATCTTTTGTGAAGATGGGTCTCCAAGGAGGAAATATTGCAATAAAAAGTGCTGGGGGAAAATTGGTCTCCTGGTGGAAATACATGCAGGAGCTGAGACAAACACTGCACTGACCTGGCCTGAGCCCACTGCCCTGCCAGGCCTGGGGAGGGTCTCACCTGGGAAACAGTCTGTCTGCCAGCCTCACCATGTCTTACACTCTCCCTCGATCTGGGGAAGATGGTGATGAAGCCCCTACCCCCTGAGCCAGCCCCCAGCACAGCAGGTGAGATGAAGAAGGTGGTGGCCCTCTACAACTACCTGCCGATGAACGCGCAGGACCTGCAACTGCAGAAGGGAGAGGAGTACTTCATCCTGGAGGAAAGCCACCTGCCCTGGTGGAAAGCCCGTGACAAGAACGGGTAAGAGCTCCCACTGCCCATGTCACTTGCCCCACAACGGTTCCCTCTCCTGATGCCAAGGCACTGGTGGGCAAACACACCTCCTCAGTGTTGCAGGGGTTAGGACAACCTGCCTTCCTGCCTACGGGCTCCCATGTGGGATGGCACATGAGGAGGGTGAGGGGGACTGAAGCAGGCTGTGACATCAGCCTTCCCCAAGCATGAACCCAAATGGGTTTGCACTGAGGTTTTTGAGCCCATGTCTACTCAGCCTTCTGGGACAGGAACCTCCTTTCCCCTTGGCCTTCTCCATCAGTGTGTGACCAGCCCCTTTTCTCCTGCAGGAGGGAAGGATACATCCCCAGCAACTATGTCACTGAAACCAGGAATTCCCTGGAGATCTTTGAGTGAGTAAGAGAAGGCGCAGGGACATGGCAAGTTGTGCTTGGTCAGAGACTATTTAAATTCAGTTCTGTTAACCTACGCAGCCTGCGAGCCTGGCTGGGTTGCTCTCCCTCTTGCACACCCTCCAAGAGCCTCTGGCCCTATGACAGCCATCCGTGCCCTGCTCTCTGCACTGCCTGTCCTGTCTGGGCCATGGTCTACCAGGCTGGGGACAGTGGTGGCTGCGGTGATCTCCCTGACAGCTGTGTCCCTGTTCCAGGTGGTACTCAAAGAATATTACTCGGAGCCAAGCGGAGCAACTGCTGAAACAGGAGGTAAATGTTGACTCCTGAAGCTGGGTCCTTTCTACACACCCAGAAAGAAAGGACCAACCCTGGCTTGCACTGGGAGGGGAGTGCCACCCCAACAGCCCCAGGAACCATCTCTGCCCCAACGTGACCTCCTCCTGGCAGGCACTTTAGGAGGTGGCCTCCAGGCAGGGACTGGCAGTAGGATTCCCTTGACTTATCACACTCTCTCCAGCCATGCTGTGATCTTCACTCACTTTAAGTATTGCCTCTGACAGTCACAGCTCTCCACAACCACCCCGTCCCCTCTCCTCTTTCTGTTTTAGGGTAAGGAAGGAGGCTTCATTGTCCGAGACTCCACCAGCAAGACAGGGAAATACACTGTCTCCGTCTATGCCAAGTCCTCTGTGTAAGTGGATCTAAGAACACCTTGTTCCTACCTCAGAGGCTCCCCCACCCCATGCCTCACCCTCTGCCTGTCCTCCCTATGCCACTAACCCCATGTACTGTCTCTCCAGAGACCCCCAAGGCACAATCCGCCATTACGTTGTATACTGCACCCCCCAGAATCAGTATTACCTGGCAGAAAAGCACCTGTTCAACACCATCCCGGAGCTCATCACGTACCATCAGCACAACTCTGGCGGTCAGTGTTTGGGGGACAGAGTGAGGCCAGCAGTGTTTTTACTGACACAACAGTAGGCGTAGCATGGCAATCTACCTTTCTGTGTTTCAGGGCTCATCTCCAGACTGAAGTACCCCGTGTCTCCACACCAGAAAAGCGCTCCTTCCACAGCTGGCCTCGGCTACGGTAAGCTGGCCTGGGCTACCTCACAGTTCCCTGGTTGCAGGGGCTGAGATCCTGGCTGTCCCATGGCAGCAGGCCTCACAGCCTTCCCAGGAATCTCTTCCCAACACTCACTGGCCCTCTGGTGACAGTACTGGCCAAGAGTTGCCCCAAGCTACTTTGCTCCCCATTCTCTGAGGAACGAGTCTCAGATTTCATGGAATTTTGGGGATGGTTTTTCAGGCAGCACATGCTCTTGAGTTCTTCTCAGGCTTGCTAGATCAGATGACTTGGGAGCACCCTGCAGGGAGGTCACCTGCACCCACATTATGCTCATTATGCTCACGCTCTTTGTCCTAGGGTCGTGGGAGATTGACCCGAAGGATCTGACCTTCCTGAAGGAACTGGGGACAGGGCAGTTTGGTGTGGTGAAATACGGGAAATGGAGAGGCCAGTACGACGTTGCTATCAAGATGATCAGGGAGGGCTCCATGTCAGAGGATGAGTTTATCGAAGAAGCCAAAGTCATGATGTAAGTGGTAAGCAGCCTGCAGGTCAGTGCTGGATACGCCTTGCCAGAATGGCTGCTCTCCTGGGTGATGTGGAGGGACGATCTCTGGCAGCATCACACTCTGATAAATGCGTCCGAGAACCTACTGCCTTTGTGCTGATTCCTCAGTGAGCTTTTCCACTGTCGGCTGGGCCAGGAATACCTTCCCTTCCCAAACTCTCTTTATTCACAGATGCTTCTTTTGCTGCTTGGCCTTCTAGATGCTCAAAATTGCCCTTCTTGTCCCCAACACAGGAACCTATCTCATGAGAAGCTGGTGCAGCTCTATGGGGTCTGCACCAAGCAGCGTCCCATCTTCATCATCACCGAGTACATGGCCAATGGCTGTCTCCTGAACTTCCTGAGGGAAACTCGGCGGCGGTTCCAGCCTGCCGAGCTGCTGGAGATGTGCAAGGATGTCTGTGAAGCTATGGAGTACCTGGAATCTAAGCAGTTCCTGCACCGAGACCTGGTAGGGCTGTGGCTGAAGGACACATCTCCAGCTCAATGACACCCATAGCATGTCCTAGACGGGGTCCAGCTAACTCATCAACATGAGGAGAGGCAGCTCTGCAGCCTTCTCTGCAGAACATCCCTCTAAGCTTCCCTGCCCACCTGAGCATGGGCGGGATGCTTTGAAGTCACTGCTCTGCAGCAAGTTATCAAAGATTAAGGAAAAAGCAGGACTAAGTAGCTTTCCAGGGGACAGGAAGTGCATTTGTGGCTAGGGCAGGGTTTGTGTTAGGCAGCACAGGCAGCATCGCTGGCTCAGACGTGAACAGGGATCTCTCCACCCCTGTGAAAAGCTGAGCCTGCAATTTGTCAGGCCTTGGGCTGGCATTGCCAGCTTGCAGTCCCGCTTGGTGCCGTACCTGATCTCCTCTGGTGCTGCTTTGTTCAGGCAAAATCCCACCTGGGAAGTCACCCCTTCATACATAAACAGGGTGCCCGGAGGTCTCTCTTGCTGTCTTTGCTGAGGACTTTGTAGCTTGCCCAAATCCAGGTGAACCTGCAGGACAAAGTGAGGCAAAGTGTTAAGTGGGTGGGGGCAAGAGGAAGTTCCAGACAGTAGAGGCAGGAGCAGGTAGGAGTGACTGCCTCCATCTCTCCATTCACAGGCTGCTCGCAACTGTTTGGTGAACGACCAAGGAATTGTGAAAGTATCAGATTTTGGCCTTTCCAGGTCTGGTAGATGTATCTGTGTCACCCTCTTGTTTCAATCCCCCATGTCCTCCTTCAGTCTCTTCTGCACTTTAGTCTCTTTCCACACCACCCTCCAGCTCTGCTTTTCCTCCATCTTCTTCTGTCTTTCAGCTTCACCTATCTGGCTCAACCTTCTGCCTCTCCACTTTCCACCATCCTTTTTCCCCCTCTCTTTGCTTCTTCTTTCCCTCACCTCTGGTCTCCTGGCAGCAGCTTTCTCTCCACATCCCCTTTTTGCCATGCTTCTGTGTCACTCTATCCCTTCCCTGGTTTTAACTAACGTATACTTGTTTGTAAAAGGACATATCTGCCAGTTGCAGAGTGCACCCTCTGGTCACTGTGAGAGCTGTCGATTCCTTTTGTGCTTGATCAGTTGCCTGGAGGAGTGAAATGTGAAATCCAAGCCAGGCACCCTGATCCATTTATCTGCTGCAGGTACGTTCTAGATGATGAGTATACAAGCTCCATGGGGTCAAAGTTTCCAGTGCGGTGGTCTCCACCTGAAGTGCTTCTCTACAGCAAGTTCAGCAGCAAGTCTGACGTCTGGGCTTTTGGTAAGAGCGTGGCAGACTTGGAGGTTGGGAGGAGAAGGTGCCCCAACAACAGTGAGCTCCTCTGCAAACCAGCTCTGGGCAGAGGCGCCGCCATGCCATGAACTGTCTCTGCCATTTCCTGTCACAGGAGTTCTGATGTGGGAAGTTTACTCCCTGGGCAAGATGCCTTATGAGAGGTTTAATAACAGCGAGACAACAGAGCACGTCATCCAAGGCCTGCGTCTCTACCGGCCGCAGCAGGCCTCGGAGCGGGTCTACGCCATCATGTACAGCTGCTGGCATGAGGTAAGTTGCTCTCGCCCTCGGTGATCACTCCCAGCTGCCCTGGTGGGGCTGACGGGGGCTCCGCAGCTCCTCTGGGAGCAGTGAGGTGGCCAGCAGGCTCCAGCAGGGCTCCTGGTTCTCACACGACAGAAGGCCGAGGAGCGTCCCACCTTCACCACGCTGCTGGGCAGCATCGGGGACATCATGGACGAGGAGCCCTGACCCCCAGCTGGGCCGGCCCGGCCCGCTGACCCCCGCCTGCTGCTGCTGGCTGGTACCACTGGGCTGACGCTGCCCCACCGCCCGCCGGAACGGCCCTGCGCACCGGATGGTACCTCAGCACCTCATGGACACGGCACCGGCCACCCCCCGGACTAGCAGGGACCTGAGGGGCCACCACCGCTGTCACTGTCAGGACCCTTCATAGCCAAGGACAGAGGCGGGGGGGGGGGGAGGGGCTGGTGCCGATTGGCCCCACAGGGTGCAGGCGGCGGCGGGCCGGGCCTGTGCACAATAAACGGTTCCCAAGGCCGACGCCTCGCACCGGCACCGCCCCGCCGCTGGGGGGCGCGCTGCGGCGGCGGGGGGGGAAGGGAGGCGATCGCGCATGCGCGGGGCGGGCGGAAGGGGCGGGCGGGGCGCATGCGCGTTGGCGGCGGCGGCGCGGCGCGGCACGTGAAGGTCGCGGCGGTACCGGTAACAGCGGCGGTACCGGTAACGCGGGGATGGACGCGCCGTCCGGCGCCGGGCTGGGCGGCGCCGATCCCCAGCTCCAGCGGTTCATCGAGGTGGAAACGCAGAAGCAGCGTTTCCAGCAGCTGGTGCATCAGATGACCGAGCTCTGCTGGGTACGGGCGGGGCCGACGGCTCCGGTGACCGGGGCGGCGGGAGTGGGGTGTGGGGGGGAGGAAGGGAGGGAAAGAGTAGGGGAGCGTGGCGGGTGGTGGTGGGACAGGCGGGCCGGGACGCCGCGCTGACCCTTGTCCCCAGGGGGAGGAGGGAGAATGGGACAAAATGGAGCCGCCATGGGAACGGTCCCAGCCCCGGTGAGACCGGGGAAGGGGAGGAAAGAGCCCCGGGGGCGGGACGGGGCGAGAGGATGAGGCTCTCCACCGAGGAGAGGTGGGGGGAATGTCGCCGGTGTGCCCGATGGCTGGAGAAGCCCCGAGAGCACATCCCCGGTGGGGGGGGGCGGGGAATGTCGTTCCGCCGTGCCCCCGGGACCACCGGTTCCCCCCCCCCCCTCGCTGTGTGCAGGAGAAGTGCATGGACAAGCCAGGTCCGAAGCTGGACAGCCGGGCCGAGACGTGCTTCGTGAACTGCGTGGAGCGTTTCATCGACACCAGCCAGTTCATCCTGAACCGGCTGGAGCAGACGCAGAAATCCAAGTCGGCCTTTTCGGAGAGCCTGTCCGATTGAGGGGGGGGACCCGCGCCCCGGGGGACACCGGCCAGCACCCCCGTTTCATCCCCCTCTCCCCGCCAGGCCGGACCCTCCGCCGCCGGTCACTCTGCCGCCTGAAATGAGCCGGGATCAGCTCTGGGGTTTTGGATTTTGATTTAAGCGCCGGTCTCGGGGGAAAGCTGCAGCAAAGATGAGAGAGAACTCAGGGGGCAGGGTTGCCCCCTCCTCGGGGTGACATGCTTTGCTCCCGGCCCCGCGGCCACCGTCGTCGTGGTGCTGGGACTGCAGGGCTACCCCACGCTACACAGGGAGCCTTTGGGAGGCACCCGCTCAGCCGGACAGAGGGACGGTGACGCTGGCTGGTGGCAATCTCAGCTCTGGGCAAGGCCACCGCTGCCTTCCAAAGGTGCTGCACAAAACAAACCCTCCCGGGCAAATGCTTAACGAGCCCTGCAGGCGCCGTCACGGCGCAGGCCGGTACAGGTACCCTTAGAGAGAAGAGCTCGTCAGGCACAGTGATCATCCCAGGCAGTCACTACTGGAAAATACTTTCAGGCTTCCCTAAGTAAATCATTCACGTGGCCAAGTGGCAAATTACCAAATTGTAGCACAACTCTGTCAATACCGACTTGCTCCATTAAGTGCTTTCCCCTGACCAACGTAATAAATATTAACTGGGTCAATTTTTAATACGAGGTTCTTCTTTGTTCAGGTAGGTGGCCACTGAGAATTGAAAAATCTGGTCGTCTTGTCACTCCCCCTCCTTCCCAGTGATCCTGTGTATTGCAAGTTTATTGCAAAATTAGCAGGGAGGGTGCACGACTGTCTCCTGGCTAGGTCTGCTCTGAATTCTCATTTGTTTCTCAATTAATTTGCTCCCATGAATCAAACTCATTTCTGGGGGAGTCTATGGCCTGCCCTCCTCTTCCCCAAAAGGTTAACAGCTCCTGCTGTCCTGTAAAGGAGTGGTTTCTTTAGAGAGAGACTAAATGCAAGAAATGAGTAACCAGCTATTTTATAATCTCGTGCACCTTTACCTGTGGAGATGACCGGAAGGAGGCCTATGGCCGTGTCTTCTGCACCTTTGCCCCCAGGACACGGAGAGGAGCTTCTAACTGGAAAAACAACAAACTACTGATCCTCCCTCTGGAAAGGCAGCGTAGCATTCCAGCAGTGCTTTATGTACAGCAGGGCTCTGGGAAGCCTGGAGTGACCCGCTGCCAGCGGCTTGGAGCTCTGCAGAGGAACCTGGGAAAGCAGTTGGTACAAGTCCACTTGCCACGGGTGGCTGGAGAGGACGTGTGAGTGCCTAACACGGGTGGCTTGTAGCCAGCAGCATTCCTGGGAACAAATTCAGGATGGGTTAAACAGCTATGCAGATATAAACCCACCGAAGTGAGGACACAGGTGTCTAGTTATCATTCAGAGACTTACCTCAGTAGCTAAGGACTCTTGGGTCACTCCTGTTCCCACAGTAAACAATTCCCTCTCCTGTCCCCTATGTTGAGTTTCTCTCCAGCATCCACATGGTTCTTCCTACCCCCGTGATCCTTCAGCCCTTTCCGTGCTGGCCCAGCTCTCGGTACAAATGTGTCAGAAGCCACTCGGTAACTGAACAAATCGTTTTTTAATAGAATATTAAGCAGGTACTTAATCAACCCGCACTGCAGATGATGGGTGAAGAGGTTGGTCCCTCCGTAAGAGCCACAGCAGCATGTGGCAGCACCACTGAAGTTTTCCAGTTTTGGCTGTATTCTGTTCTTGGATGTGAATCTGTAAATAAATTCTAGCAGAGTGAGCAAAACCAGTACTTGACAGAGGAATTTTTGAATTAATATTCTGGGTATGTCATCTTTAAAGCCAGACATTCATCTTCTCCCCGTGTAATCTTAGCACCATGTTAGATTATTTTGTAACTGTTAATCTTCTAAGTATATTTTTTTAAAAAAGGCTGTGAGGTGTCCCCAAATGCATCATCTTTGCATTCAGTAAGGGTTAGCACTGTGTTAGTGCTGCGGGCCTCTGCACTGCCGAAGCCTCCGTCCTGATGAGGGTGGATCAATTCTTCATGTAAAAGAACAGAAAAGAGGCACCGGGTCCCAGGAACTGAGCTGTTCCCAGGGCTCCTGTCCGTAGCCACAGGAAACTGCTGTCCCTGTCAGCCTGTGGCAGTGGCAGGTCACCCATCTCACACCTGGGGCAGGTAGATGGTCACCGCCAACTCCTGCTAGTGCAGCAGCAGCTGAGACAGCATGTCCAACCTTGCAGTGGGAGCAGAAAGCTAGCAGTTCAGAGGCTTCCTCACATGCTTTCACCTTCCTCCTCCTCTTCCTCCTCTGCACTCTGAGAGATTTTGTCCTCTGAGGGCAGAAGAGGCTGGTGCTGACATGACTGATGCCTGTCTGCACTCCTCCACGAGGCGCGTGGGTCTGTCCTGCCTTGCTGCAGGAAGAGGGGCAGGAGGTCTGGGGTGAAGGGCATGTCCCTGAAGGCGTGGAGGAGGAAGATGCCAGACACGATGGTGAGGAAGCCGCTGATGGTGCCAATGATGTTGTCTAGCACCATGTGTTGCCACTCCTTGAAGAGGATGGCAGAGCACATCATGACTGATGTGGTGAAGAGCACGTAGTAAATGGGCGTGACCACAGATGTGTTGAAGATGTCCAAGGCTTTGTTCAGATAGTTGATCTGGATGCTGATGCAGATCACCAGGCACACCAGGAGCACCCAGCCCAGTGGTTCTTTCAGGACTGGCTTCCCAGAAAACAGTTCTTTCAGGGCAATCCCCAGGCCTTTGACGCAGGACACAGAAAGCGAGCCGATGGCGGAGCAGACCAAAACATAAACCAGGACGTTGCTCTGTCCGTAACGGGGTCCAGCCACGAAGATAAGCAGAAGGGAGCTCACCAGGACACACACAGCAAATACAATGAATCCTTGGGGAAAGAAGAATTAAAGAGCTCTATCAGAGAACAGTAGGACCAGTGACAGAGGTACCTGAACAGCAAGTGGAGATGGAGGACAGGCAAGGAGCTGCCCCATAAGTCTGTCTTTTTAGCTTCACCCGTAGGAACCAGGGTTGGGAAACAGAGTTGGTCTCCAGCCTGAGCAAAGTTGCAGAGACAACAGGGCTGACCACAGCACTGCCCCACAAATCAGGCTGTCAGGGGTTACCCGTGCTGGAAGGGGAAGGGGCACAGCCAGGCTCTATGGCAGTAGTGGAGGTGGGGGGCTTGTTACCCAGGAAGATGGCGGGCACAGCTTTGCAGGAGGCCCAGGAGGGTGGCAGAAGGCTTGGGAAGCCTTAGGTGAACTCTGCGGGCTGTGCTGGGACAAAGAGGAAAGCACAACATCTTAGGAGTGCGAGGTCCTGCCAGAGCACTCCCTCTAATGAGCAGCAGCATCTACCGGTTACTCTGCTTTGCTCTTCTCCCTGTGCTTCCTTCCTCCATTTTCCTGATTTACTCTGCCATTCACGCTGTTGCCCAAATCAAATCCTTTCAACCCGATTCATCCTCTAACATAAAAATCAGGACTACTTGATCTTGGGCATAACTCCTTGAGTCGCTGGTTCATCTTTGCCTGAAGTTCCTCCTCTGTCTTTCCTCAGCCACACCACTGTCACCCTCCTGTACAGAATTCCCTCCCCGATCCCGGCCCTGCCACAGGCCAACCCCTTCTGCTGACAGCTCAGCTAATTCCCATGCTCTTTGCTTTTTGCATCTATACCTCACAGACAGCACAAAAAAAAAAAAAAGTACATTTGGTTAAGTTAACAACCCAAGTTCTCATCCTTCCTTCAGCACAGACCCAGGGACTTGGGAGCGTCACTCAGACTCCCCCTCTGCATAGTGGGGTTCCCGTCTGCTTCTTTCATCCAGGGTCAAGAGGATGTGACAGTCTTAAAAGCCACTCTGAAGCTGACATGTCCCCCTATGTTTTGAGCTAGTTAATAAGGTGTAAATCCTCTGAGCATATGCATTAAATGCTGTTTGACAGTCAACATTATTTCACATTTGGAGCGTGGCCAGAAGGCAACCCACAAGCTATCCTGGACACAGGGGAATGTTTCCTCCCCTGGAATGCAGAGCAAGGAACAGCTCAATTACCCTTTAGTTCAGTCCTTCCCAATCTAGCCAACTTGTATCCTATCTTCTACTGTCATTTCCAAGCCTGAAGTTAACAGGACCCTTTTTTATTTAAGTACCTGGATCTTTCAGCTTCTCTGCCATTGACTCCAGGCTGGAAACCTCTTCTTCCTGCGGAGCATGGATCACCATCACCGTGGAGCCCAGGATACTGAGGAGGCAGCCAATCTTCCCATGAACGTTCAGCTGCTCATTCAGGAAGGTGGAAGACAGAACTGCACTGAAAGATAGAAAAAAAAGCCCAAAACCAATTAGGCCAAGGGATGGAGTGCCTGGTGGAAGAGACAGAGGAAAGCAGAGCAACTGCTTTCACCACTAAGGAGTGGCAGGTGACATAAGGGTGTTTCTGAGGCTGCTTACCTAACAAGGACACTTAGAGCACCCAGTGGAGTCACCAGCGTTGCAGGGGCAAAGGCATAGGCAGCAAAATTTGCTGCTTCTCCAACTCCCACTGCAAGAGAAACTCTGTCAGGTGAGCGTCAAAATAGGAGCAATTCAGCATAATGCACATTTGAGTGCAGTCAGAAGAGAGCCTCAGTTTCCACCTGAGCGTTCCATGTTTCTCTGAGGTATGTCGTGCAACCAGGAAAGAACAGCACCAGGGAGAACAAGCAGAAGCCCGATATAGGTTCTGTTGGGAAGTGAAGGCTCGTGGTTACACATGGTGATCCTTAGTGGCTGCATGGGGCTATGCAGCTGAGCAGTAACCACAGAAAAGTATTTCCATAATGTCCTCAAAGCTGAAGGAGTTTTCGCCTGTTTCATGTTTCTAAGTCATGCTCTTCTCCTGGAACAGCTTTTACAGCTTTTTAAAGAGTAAATCAAGTACAATTGGTTATTAACGTTGCAAAGTGTAAACCAGAACTGCTGAAATCACTGCAGCACTAAACACACGGTGCTGGATGTGCTGTTGTAACTACATCAGCTGGGCAGGCCACTTGAGAAGGACTTAACCCAACCCAGTCAGACCAGCGCCTCAACTCCTATTTACCAGAGGAACCTCATAATCCGTGAGACTTCAGAATGTTTTAGAGTTACAATTAGATAGACAACATCCTCAGACACTCGGATGAAAATCAAGCGGTCAAACGACGATGACAAACACACTCACAAACACACAAAAGTGTGTGTTGCTGGAGTTTCAGAGAGGGTACTTACTGCACAGCAGCCCTGCCCACCAAAGCCATTCCTGCAGGTACGCGTGACCTCCTTGCCCTAAGTGAGGAAGAAAGAGCAACAAGAAACTTCAGTTGAAAGTACATGAAAAGCTCGTTATCCTGCCAGAACAGACGCAAAACGGGAGCAGCCTGACCTCCTCTAAGTTCCAGGCTGCCTCGGGTCTGCCTCCATCACACATTGGCCCAACCTAGGCGTGGGCAACCACCAGTTCTTTTACCCTAAACCTAAAGATTTTATCCCCAGGTTCTCCCATGTTTCAAGAACGTGTGAGCGGTTCTACAGACGTGTCTTTGTGGCGATGGCTGCCTAATCCCTCCTGAAAAAGGCCACTTTTAGACCATACCCCCCTCTCCCAGCAAGGCAGGAGGGCGGCCCTGGCCCTGCGCTGGTCGGGGACGGGCTACGGTGACCCGCGGGGTCTGGGGGTGCAGCGACAGCCTGGGGCCCCGAGGTGGAGGTGACAGGGGAGGCACCGGGCCGCTTTGGCGTCCCCCATTAGTCTTAGCCCCTACCCGCCCCCCCCTCCCCGGCCCGGTGGCGGCGGTACCTGCCCTGGCGCGGCCGCGGCGGCAGAGCCGGAGCAGCCCCTTCTTCTTGAGGATGAAGCTGCTGCCGATGAAAGCGCTGGAGGCCAAGGCCAGGCCCAGCCCCACGTAGAAGCCGGTCCGCCCGCCCGCCACCCCCATGGCAGCCCCCGCCGCCGCTTCCGGTGCGTCGCCAAAACCCTTCCCCGCGGCCGGCCGGAACGAACGGAGCGGAGCGGAACGAACGGAACGGGCCGTGCGGGACGGGGCGGGGGGGGGGAGTATGTGCTACCGCACCGGGGCTGGCTTCCGCCCGGGGCGGCCGCGGGAGGCTCCGGTAGGGAGGGCTGGGGGTCGCGACCACCGGAGAGGCCTTGCCCGGGAGTGTAGGCCCCGGAAAGACCCCCCACCGGTGTCCGTGGGCGAGAGCACGGCCCCGGGGGTGTCGGGCTGGGGTTACCGTGTAGGAGCCTTCTTGGCCGGGAGGTGATTGTCTCTGGTTTTTGCCAGCTGAGGAAGAGGAGAGGATGAGTAAGAGCAAGGACGACGCCCCGCATGAGCTGGAGAGCCAGTTCGTGCTACGGCTGCCGCCGGTGAGAGGCCGCTGGGCCCGGTACAGCCCAAACGGCTGCCGTAGGGTCTCGGCCCGGTTTTCCTGGGGAGCTCCGGGCTTGGGAGGGGGATTAGCAAAGGGGAAGGGGAGGACGACAGGCCAGTGGGATGTCTGTGGAGCTTCCATGTGCACATGGAAGCAGGCTGGATGCTTTTGGCCTCGGGTAGCGCATTCCCACTCGTTTGAAGAGATTTTCCACAGCCTCCTCTTGAGAGGGGAGTGACACGGAGCAGGAGGCTCGGAAGAGTAGATTTAGATTGAACATTAGGAGAAGAGCAGATTTAGATTGGATATTAGGAACAAGTTCTTTACTATGAGGGTGGTGGAACACTGGAACGGGTTGCCCAGGGAGGTGGTTGAGCCCCCTTCCCTGGAGATATTCAGGGTGAGGCTCGACGAGGCCCTGAGCAACCTGGTCTAGTTGGGGGGTCTCTGCTGGCTGCAGGGAGGTCAGACTAGATGACCTTTGGAGGTCCCTTCTGGCCTGGACCATTCTATGATTCTATAAGACAACTTAGAGGATGAGGGAGGAAATTTCTGTAAGGGTAGAGCTTCAGCAAGTGCTGGGTCTTCAGCTGCTATGGCTGCCAGTGCACTTGATGCTATTTGTCGGGTGCTTAAAGCTGAAACTGTGTCCTGCTGAGCCCACGAGAGCTGTGAGGGGAGCTGCAATGTCCCCCAGAGCTGTGGTCCTCTGTTGGGGGTCTCACACTGCTGTCACAGCCGTATCATGTCAGGAGAGTGTCAGAGGCACTGGGAATAGTAGAGCCACAGGGTTAATACATGGTATTGGGAGGAGGGTGCAGTTTTCATCGCGGCTCTTGCAGTTGTTTTTCTGCATTGGGATGGCAGAGGTGTGGGTAGGTTGGACAGAAGCTTTCAGTGATTCTTGGGGGAAGCACACCCATTCCTGACACGAATCTGTCCAACCTTCCCAGGAATATGCCTCCACCGTGCGGCGAGCGGTGCAGTCCGGGAATGTCAACCTGAAGGACAGGCTCACCATTGAGCTACACGGTGAGTGAGCAGGATCAGGGCACCTCACAACTCCTCTGAGTGTCCATAAGTGAAGCTGTGCAACTTGCATGTGTTTTCCTCTGAAATTTCCCTTATGAGGAAAGACTGAAAGGGCTGGGACTCTTTAATCTGGGGTAGAGAAGGCTGAGGGGAGACCTTGTTAATGCTTATAAGTATCTAAAGGGTGGGTTGAAGGAGGATGGAGCCGGACTCTTTTCAGTGGTTCCCAGTGACAGG
>JAOXNO010000063.1:5263316-5276280 GCA_028565335.1 Limnodromus scolopaceus | reverse complement strand
GAAGAAGAAGGGGAAGAGGAGGTGGAGGAGGGGGAAGAGGAACATGTGGAGGAGGAAGAGAAAGAGGAGAGGAAGGAGGAGGAAGAAGAGGAGGAGAAGGTGCAGTATGAAGAAAAAGAGGAGAGGGAGGAGGAGGAGAAGGTAGAGGAGAAAGAAGAAGAGAGCCCAGCAGCAGAGGTGGAAAAGCTGGCTGTAGAGCAATGTGGGGCAACAGGGGGTACGGAGGCAGAAGGGCTCAGACCAGGGCTGGAGCAGGGAGCCAGCGGGCAGCCTGGCACAGGGAGCATAGCCAAGGCTGAGACAGGCAGAGCCCTAGAACCAAAGCTCCCCAGCAAGGGGCTAGAGCAAGTCAAGGGGGCCCCGGAGCTGGAGGATGAAACCCCAAGAGAGGAGCTGGAAGAGGGGAGCTGTGGGGAGCAGCGAGCAGGCAGTGGCCCAGGAAATGCTGGGGAAGGCAGCATCCCTCCAGAGAGCATCACCCCCGGGGCGGTGCTCCAGGCTGGGGGCTCGGGGGCAGACAAGGAGCTGGGTGGATGGGCAGAGGTAACCCCCTGCCCCATAGCAGTCACGGAAGGAAGCGGTGCACCCCCAGAATGGTGCAGCGAGAGCAAAGAGCTTGGAGCCACAACCCTGGGGCATGGCCAGCCCTGAGCAGGGCCGGTTGCCCCTGGATGCGGGAAAAGCTGCTGGACCACTGATGGGGAGGTGGCACGGCACAGGCAGCGGGGCTGCTGTGCCCTGAGAGGGACTGGCCCCGAAGTGACACGGGAACAATACTGTCCTCACCCCGCTGCCGCCGGGGCCACCAGCCCCGCTTGTGCAACAGCGCCTGCTGCCTCCCTGCCCCGACTCATCGGCTCCAGCGCCTTTCAGCTGGGCCCCGCTGAGCTTCTCTGGCTGAGAAATAAAAGCTTTTCCCTGGCAGCATGTGCTGGATTTGTTCCTGGACGTGACTGGTTTCCCTGATCACAGCCCGCACCACCCTCCTTGCCCTGGAGCCTGCAGCGCAGGGATGGGGCATTTTGCTCTACCCTTTGGAGGGAGTGTTAAAGAGGCTGCATTTCACCCCCATCTAAGCTCTTGAACCTCTCCTGTGTGAGACCTGTCCTCATACTTCCCTGCAGTCCCCCATGTCAAGCCTTTCCCAAGCATCGCCAGCCCTTCCAGGGAGGGGTGAGAGCAGCTCCAGCCCTACAAGTATCAATCCTGGGCAGGCTTCACCATCAGCTGAGGCTGGGCTGCACCCTGTGCAGTGGGGAGGGCCTGAGAGCCCCCAGCCTTGCCCTGAGCTAGTCCTCAGCTGAGCCCTTCACTGTGACACAGAGACTTGGGGAACATGGGCAGCACTTGGGGCAGAGACACCCAGACACCTCTGGGCACTGGAGACCTAAAGGGGCTCCAGGGAGAAAGCATGGAGGGAGAGAACTCCCTGCCCAGTGTCCCACCGCTGCCTCCATCCTTCCTGGGGCCGAAGGGTTTCCTACAGCAGAAGTTCCCAGGTGAGGAAGAGGGACTGTCCCCACACAGCCCCTGTCCCACCCCTCAGGCTGCCACATGGTCCTGAGCAGACCTTGCTGGAAGAGGATGAAGGAAGATGGTGGTTGGGGCACCCACCTGTGTCTGGGGAGCCTGGGTCTCTGCTCACAGCTTCTGCTCTGCCTCCAGTGGTGTGGACAGCCAGGATGACACAGGACACAGGGACATCTGTGTCCCAGCAGCCCTGCAGGAGCGGTGCCGGGTTGGCACAGCATCAGGAGCTGCCCTGACCCAGCCGAGGTGCACGGATAGAAGAGGCCAAAGCACCGATCCGGGTCTCAGTATAAATACAAATTTATTCTCTTTCCAAAGCAGAGATGGCGCGAAGCAGCGAGGACAGCAGCACCACGGTGCATGGTTACCAGAGCATTAGCCAGCCTGCTCCCCTCCCGGCTCCCAAACAGCCCGAGCACCCAGCCTGGCCACCGCTGCTCCCCACACCTGGCACCAGGACCAGCAGCTCTGCCTTCCTCTTGCCTTTTCCTTCCCTCCAGCTCCCCCCAGGCCGGGTGCTCCTGACCTCATCCCTCAGACCAAAACTTTGCTCCTCCCCACGCTACCCCGATCCTGCCAATGGGATAACAGGGGGTAGTAATCCAGCCGGGTCTCGCAGGCTGGCATGTGGTCCCTCACCACTGTCAAACACAGCATGGCACAGCCAGCCTAATACCAGTGCCACCTTATGCCCTCCTGCCACTCCCCCGGGTGTGAGAGGGGACAGCAAGGACAGCAATCTGCATCTCCGCGAGCGGACACTGCAGCACAAGGTCCCCAACACCCAGCTGTAGGGCTTCCATTGCCTAATCCCCACTGTGGGCACTGCCTGGCACCTCTGCCAGCACGATGAAGCCAACCACATGTTGCCTTTGGGTGCTGCTTTGCCACCTCTGCCAGCACGCCGAAGCCAACTGCACGCTGCCTTGGTCCCAACCTCCCCGAACCGCTCGCCACCGCATCCTGTCCCAGCCTGCAATGACAGCCCCGTCCCTGTCCCGCAGCACGCCCTGTTTGGGGCAGGATGCCACACACCACCACGCAGCCCTGCCTGCCCCCTGGGCTCGGGTATCTCCTCCCTCTGCAGCCCGTGGCCCCAGAGCACCGGGGCCATCTCAGCCTCTGCTCTGGGGCACCCCACAGCACCTGACTCTACCTCTTCCTCGACATAACACAGCATGAGACAGCCAGCCTGAGGGAGCCTTTGGGACCAGGAGCCACAACCACCACGGAGCTACCCCACCAGCTTGCACAACAGCCTCGTCCACTGCCCAGAAGGACTCACCTTCTTCCAACCAGTGCCTCCGGTCCTTCAGCCCAGCTCAAACTGGGGGACAGCAACAGGGCAGCAAGGAGGTGCCCTGCCTGTCCTACTGCCTCTAACATCCTGGTGGCCCCAGGGCTGGAGTTATGGTTGGAGAAACCCCTTTCTGCAGTGCCGTGGGGATGGGCGGCTGCAGGAGCCAGGGACGGAGCTGGGTCTGGGCAGGACAGGGCGCTCTGTGCCATGGCAAAGGCACAGCTTCCCAGGAAACCAGGTGGGATGGAGTTACCTGCTGCTGGTCCAGCCCCTCTGCTGAGCTCTCCTGCTGCAAAGCAGCTCCAGCAACGGGGAAGGTGCTGGTCCCTGCAGGAGCAGAGGTTGGGGCTGGGCTGAAAGAGAAGGGCAGCTGCACTTACAGTATTAGAATTTAATGGAGTGAGTCCATGAGAGTATTTAAGTACAGAATATATATATATAATATATAGAAATATATGCAAATTAAATGATAAGGCTCTGTTATAAAGACCCTCTCAAGATAAGGCTACTAGCTGGGCTGAAGCTCTAACATGGACTCATCCCTACTCCATAAACCTCGCAGGCTCTCCCCACCAGACGGTACGTGCCTGGCCAGCTGCAGAGCCCTGGGTGGCAGAGAGAGTTCAATCCGTAAGGCTGGCAGCTGGATGCTGTTAGAAAGAGTTCTTTAAAAAAAAAACACTGGGTGGCTCCAGGAGTGGTTTGATGCCCATAAAACCTGGAGGCTCCTGGGCACAACTGAAGAGGAGTGGGATCCTGAACTCTGCATCCCCCGAGGGCTGCGGTCAAAGGCAGCAGCCCAGGAGCCCCGTGTCGGGGGAGACAGGCAGCTTTCACAGCTTCAGTTCTTTCTTCTGAACCTTTCCACCCAGGCTTGGACACTGTGGCCGAGCCAGCCTCCTGGGGAGCCCACAGTCCCACTCCTGCATGACCTATGTTCCCCTGAGATCTTCTGGAGCTGGCAAGCATCCTGCACGACCGGCTCGGAGGGAGTCTGTGCGAGGTCTGCCGCAGCACAGGGAGCATGGCAGGGAGAGGAGGGGGAGGAAAGCAGCCAGGTAGCTGGTTAGGAAAAGCCTCTGGCTCACAGGAGGTGTTAGATAAGGGAGGTCATACCTGAAAGAGAAATGGAAAGGGTCAGGAAAATAGGACCTGGAGCCACCTGGTTAGAACAGGGCTGCTCAGGGATGGCAGAAAACGGGCAAGGGTCTGTGTGGGAAGAGAGGAGAGCTCTCCCCAGCCTTGTGTTAGTGCTGGCACCCAGCAATATCTCCCCTGGACATACACATGGACAGCCTGGGTGAGGGACTGAGTCTGGAGCATGGAGGGACAGTAGAAAGACCAACACCAAAACCCACTGTGTGAGGGGAGCACCATCCGCACAGGCATCCCCCAGTCCCCATCCCTGCTGGGAAGAGCCGTCCATGAGCAGCCAGGGGAGCTTGCACCATTGCTTCCATCTTGCCAGGTAACTGGGGGCCTCGACAGGGACGAAGCCAGGAGGTGGCTGCTCAAGGTGATCGCTGCAAACTCAATGCTGGCAGGTCTGTCCATCTTCGCAGCAGGGAGCCCCACAGGGTAGGGGGTCCCAAGCAGGGCAGGAGAGTGCTTTGCAGCTCATCTTGGGGAGTTAATCTAGTTCATCTGTACTCTCGGCAGCTCTGATCGCCTCTCCTTGCAGGTGTGAAACCTCCTCCTCATCCTCTCTGCGCCCAGGCCACACACACCAGTCCCAGCTGTAGGCGCCGCGGGGGATCGGCGGCCGCAGGGAAGCTGAGATCGGGGCAGGGCTCTGCGGGGAAAACCTCATCTGAGGGAGCAGTAAGAGGCCAGAGAGGGGGATTTCACTCGAGTACCTCGAGAGTTGGGGAAGGCGCTCCGCAGCTTCTCCATGATGTCTTCCAGGCACATGCTGACTTCCTGGGTTTTGGCTTCCACCTCGTCTGCGGTGGGGAAGAGGGTGGGAGGGGGGTGAGCAGCATCCCCGCAGGATGGCAGGGCACGGGCAGCTCCCCCCACCATTGGACTAAGGGAGAGGGGCCAAGAGCTCAGCCCAGCCCCAGCCCTCACCTGCAGCTTCAGTGTCAGGGGTGGTGTGCTCTCTCTCCTTTGCCTGGCTGCCTTCAGACTGATGAGGAGATGAAGCCAAGGAAGAGGCTGCTGAGCCGTTGCCATCTGACTCTGCCGGAGGCTGGAGAGAGAAGAAAGGTTGTCATGACCATCTGTCCTTGTCGCCCCAGCCTTATGACTGTCCCTTTCTGCCACTGCCCCAGCTCTATTATGGCAAAGCCCACCCCAAGAACGGGCTTCCCTGGATCCTCGCCCCGAGAGTACCTGCAGGAGCAGCTCCCTCAGCCGGTGCAGCTGGGACTCCAACTGCTTGTTGTGGTCCTCCAGGATCTGCATGCGGGTCTCCAGGCGGCTCTTGTGCTGCCGGAGGATTCGTGCTTCTGCCAGGAGCTCATCGTTACGTGGGTCTTGCACTGATTCGGGGGAGCCTGTAGCCAAGGTTGGAGACTCCACCGCTTCATCATGCTGCCATTTCAAACGCCTCAGCTCTCCTTGAAGGACCCTGCAAGATAGCCTCGGTCAGGATCATCATCCTAATTTCTAGAGACTACTGGAAACAGCCAACAGCTGGGCACTGTGGAAGGCCCACGACTTGGTGACAAAACACTCCTGGAGGCTTTGCCACATGTGAAGCTTGAGGACTAGCACACTCTTGGACTTTGTCTCTGCACTGCAGGGTGGCCTGCCTGCAGCTCTACCCTACTCAGGCAGTTTACAAAAAGTTCTCAGCTTCCTAAGGGGATGAGAACAAGGGCAGAGAAAGCATCACCTCCTCCTGAGATGATCTGCCCTGCCTAGAGGCTCACTGGTGTGGTCCAGAGCGGCACCAACATTGTTTGCGACGGGCTCAGGAACAAGAGAAACAGCAGTGCCCTGGGCTCACTTCAACCAGTTTGGGATTCAGGAAGGGAACAGGTTGTGGGGACGGGGGCAGGAATATTTTGGGGAACAGAGTCTTCTTTCTTCCTTGGAGAGCACACCCTCACTGAGTGTTCCCATGAAGATTTTAGGGCTCAGGCTGGACACCCTCCAAACCAGGCCATTCTGCTCCTTTGAGCTCTGCCAGGCTTCTCCAGCCCTTTCCCCTGTGGTTGTAAACCCCTCTTTCAGAGTTGCCCATGCCCCTACCTGTTTTCATCCTCTAAGTGGGCCAGGATTCGCTCCAGCTCTCCCTTGTCATCCATGTTGAGGTTCCCTGGAACCTGCTGGCTGCCCCCAGGCTCTCTGTCGGTGATGGGGCTGGAATGGCGCAGCAGGTACTGGTCCTCGTCCCTGTTGCAGCAGGTGAAGAAACACCTTAGGAACATCAGACTCACAGGATTTGGGTGCCCTTGGGGAAGGACAGCCTTGAGGGAGGTGGTTGCATATGGGAGCTCGTTAGGGCTGCTCCAGGTCTAGAGCTCAGAAGTGGCCTGGGTAGCAGAGGGTGCCCAAGAGCTTCAGACTCAAAGGAGCTGGGAAGAAAAGCATTTCTGTGCCCTGGCTAGGCAGGGATGGAGCCACAGGAGCCCTGCCTCAGGAGGAGGTGAGGAGAAGGGAAAGGAGGCAGAACTCACAGGCTATCATCGGGGGACAGACTGTCACTGAAGAAGGAACAGTTCTGGCTTTCCATCTCTGCAAGCCTAGAGGAAAGAGAAGCAGGCAGAGATGTGGTCAGAGACACCCTGAATGTCTGTTCAACGCACCCTACTTAAGGCAGCCCCTTGCAAGACCCCTCTCTGGCAGGGTCTCCCAGCTGGCCTGTGTCACTCTGCCCCTTTCTGCAGGCTCTGGAGGGTTTTATCTCTTTAGAAAAAAAAGAATTCTGCTGCTATGGGGTGACAGTCTCTGGAATAAAGGGCTGCTGCCATGCAGCCAGCCCAGCATAAGCAAAGGAAAGGGGGAAAAGTGTAAAAGCTCCAGCCTAGGGCTTGAGCTACAGGCTCCCTGTGCTCCTCAGGTCCCCATGGTGAGGGCAGAGCCACGACCAGCCACAAGGCAGCAGCAATGGGGACCCTGCAAGCAGCACCGGTGAGTGCACAAAGCAGAGCAAGACATTGAGGGATCTGCCTGGTGAGAATCCAACCAGCAGCTCCGTACTGGGAAGAGCAGGAGGCTGCTTCATCACCAAGACATCTGCTGTCAAAGGCATGGTGCTAGCTGCCAATTTGTGTGGCATCAACCATGTCCCCGGCAGGAGCAAAGTGGTACCAGCGGGTTTGCCTGGCCCTGGAGCTGCCTCTTCCCAACGGCACTGCAGCCTGAGCCACCCCAGCCAGACTCTGCCTGCCAGGCAGGATGCTAGAGAGCATGGAGGAGCCTCTGGGCAGCAGGACCTCACCATGTCTCTGCCCCAAAACTCCCCCCCCAACGCCCGTCAGAGTCACGCTTCGTGCCCTGGTGTGACAGCAGTGCCCGGTGGCGGTACCTGCTGGCAAAGTGCTCAATCCGGGAGTGGGTGTCAGCGTGCGGTAACATCGGGGAGGAGGCTGGTCTGGAAGAGAAACGCACTGGTCAGCAGGGCTTGGTGGTCCTCCCTCAAAGCTGAGGGCTCGGAGAGGCTGCCCTAGTCTCCCCTGGGCTGAGAGGAGCCAGGGACAGGCTGGAGAGGGAGACTGAAATCTCTGCTCCTCCAAGAACTTGTGCCCATAGCATCCCCAGAGCAAGTGCCCCCTCCAGCCCTCCCATGGGAGCCCTGTCTCACAGCTGAGATGCTGCTTCCATCCATGGAGCCCACGTACCAACCAGGCAGGGTGGAAAGGCACAGCCCAGGGGCCAGCCAACTCACGTCTCGGAGAAGTCAGCCTCGAGTACGGACTGGACGGGCAGGTAACCTCTCTGCGGGTGCTTGCTGAAGTACTGCTTGGACCGAAACTTGTTCTTCAGCGTTGTGGCAAAGTCCCTCATGTTCTCACTGGACGTGGTCTGCAGGCACAAACATTACCAAGGTGCTGCTTAATGAAAAGCTGGGGAATGACAGGTCAGCATCCGCAGGAAAGAAGTCCCTTCGGGCTGGGCACAAGAGGAGGAAGAGCCAGACACAGCTGAGGAGGCAAGGAGGACACACGGCAGCTCTGCCAGCCTGTCACAGGGCCTGGCACAAGCCAAGCTGGGCATCTGTGGATGCCATGCATCCCGCTCACCACGAGCCCCAGAATAGCAGGGAACACAGGCAGCCTCCAGCATGTGGAGGGGAACAAAAACCTACAAGGGATTAATTTCTGGGGCTGCACCAGCCTAAACATCGCAAGGCTGCTGCCATTGGTGGGCACCTGCTCTGAGCCAAGACCCTCCCAGCCCAGCCCCATACCGGGGTGTAGTACTCCATGATGGGGTAGTGCAGCTTGTTGCCCTTGCTGGCTCGCCCAGTGAGGAAGCAAGTCTGGCAGATATCCACATTGAACTGCTTCAGGCTTCGATACCTGGAGAGAGCAGGAGGCCATAGAGAGGCAGTGAGAGTTAGCAAAACCACGTCACTTTGAAGCCCAAGGAAAGCTCAGCAGGGAACAGAGGTGGTCTGTGTTGCTCTCATACCCCACTGAGCCCACAGTGCTGATAGATTAAGTCCCCAGAAAAACATCCTGCTCCTTCCCCTCTGCTGGGACCTGATCTGACCTGCCTGAGACACGGCTGCTGCAGAGCTCTAAGTTCTCCCAACAGCACAGAACAAATTCCGCTCCCTCCCACAGGACACCATGTACTTCCCTTGGGGGCCAAGGTCCCACAGCACAACCCCTACCTGAAGCCTTTGATGGGGCACTGCCGGCAGACGGAGCACTTGGTCTGGTGCTTCACCTGCTCAGCCATGGTCACCCGGTGCAGCACGGCCAGCCACACCATGGACTGCGGCTCCAGGTTGGCCCACTCCAGGAACTGGGACGCCTCGATGGTGGGCTTCCCGTTGCTCTGGGGAGGGGAGAGGAAAGGGTTGCTCATGAGCTGAGACGCAACTGGGATGAGGGGCAAGCTTCTCACCACCTCCAGGAGCCTCTCCCCAGCATGGCTACCGCAGCGGGGACAGCACGGGCCACGGCACCCTACTCACAAAGCGGAAGCAGCTGCGGATGCTGGGCTCCACGTTGCTGCCCCCGAACGCCGCCACCTCCCCCAGCTGGCGCGGGACCTGGATGGCCTCGTGGAGCAGGACACCGAGGTGCCGCTGGTCACATAGTCCCCCGGCGTTTGCCACTTGGCTGAAGAGATCTGTTGGCAGGAGAGACATACAGCCCACATTAGAGACACTGCTGACACCCCGGCACAGCAGGCAGGATACCAGCATGGGGGAGCAGCATGTGGGTCAGACCAGGGGCTCCACTGCCTGTCTCCATCTGGAGCTCAAATATGAGGGAAAAACTGAGCTATGATTAAATAACCTTTACCAGTATCCTTCCAGTTCCCCATCACAGAATGATAGGAATGATAGGAAGGGACCTCTGGAGATCATCTAGTCCAAACCCCTGCCAAAGCAGGTCCATCCAGAGCTGGTTGCACAGGAATGCGTCCAGGTGGCTTTTGAATGTCTCCAGAGATGGAAACACCACCACCTCTCTGGGCAGCCTGTCCCAGTGCTCTGCCACCCTCAAAGTAAAGAAGTTCCTCCTCATGTTTAGGTGGAACTTCTTATGCTCAAGTTTGTGCCCATTTCCTCTTGTCCTGTCACTGGGCACCACTGAAAAAAGACTGGCCCCTTCCTCTTGACACCCACCCTTTAAGTATTTATAGGCATTGATCAGATCCCCCCTCAGCCTTCTCTTCTCCAGACTAAAAAGACCTAAGTCCCTCAGCCTCTCCTTGTAAGAGAAGTGTTCTAGGCCCCTAAAATGATCAGGAGTTTGGAGTCTTCTTGAGACAGAAGTTAAAAACGTCAGTTCTTTAGCAGCCACAGCTGGTCTGTCCTCTATGAATTTGCCCCATCCCCTTATTTAACCCCTTGCTGCCTCCTGTGCTGACCCCTCCGCTGTATCCCACGGTGGAGAGCACCAGGGTTAAAAAACAGTGAAGAAAGGGGCTTCCTTCAATTTGTCCAAAACCTCCTCCCCAGCCATGAACCCCCAGGTTTTTTTTCCTTCTGGGAAGCAGGGGATAAACCGTTGCCTGCTTGCCTTCTCTGCACTCTTCCTTCCAGTGCCATGCCAGCCAGATCACCGCGGCACCAGTCAGGCTGCAAAAATGCCTCCTAATTTAGGCGGCGTAGGCTCGGGGAGGGAGGGAGCGAGGGAGGGAGGGAGAGGTGGCAATGCAAGCAGATTAGTCACCGCAGGAGAGAGGTTTCTGTGCTTTTTCTGGGCAAAGAAGGGCTACACCAGGAGACAAAAGCACTCCCACTTTCCCCAGGTTGCTCCACACCAGGTCCTGGGGGAGGGAGACGGGGGCAGGGTTGCGGGGGGGGACACTCACACTGAAACTTCTCCTTGACTTCTGTCCCACACAGACACGCGATGCCCGTCTTGAAGGAGAGAGCCCTCATCTTCCCGCTGCGGCCGCTGCGAGGTGAGACATTGCACAGGTTTGCAAACATTTTGGAGGTTTTTTTATCCGGGGGGGGGCCATCAAGCAAGGCAAACCCATGCCAGGTTCATTCATGGCCAGGACCTTTCTGCAGTGCTGCCAGCTTGAAGAGCACCACGGAGGTTTCCTCCCAAGCATGGCAGCCCCACAGCCCAGGGGGACACGGAGGGACCGGTACCTGTCAAAGACGTTCAGCAGCCAGTTGAGGCTCATGTCCACACAGAGGGGCACATTCACCAGGATGCCCCGTTCCTCCTCCAGCCTCTCGTAGAGGGCGGTCAGGCAGTGGATGACCTCCACCACGTCCATCGCCCGGTCGCTGGGCTGCAGGTCATGCTCGTTGAAGATTTCCAAGGCTGTAGCCAGGGTCACCATGTCCACTGCGCAGAAAGCACAGGTGGGGGGATCAGAGGCAGAGAGGAAAAAGACAGAGGTGAGAGCCAAGAGGAGGGAGACGCAGCTCTGCCCTGACCTGAGGCAGTCTCAGGTGGTGGGGAAGATGCTGGCAGAATGGGCACAGCTCCCAGAATTGCTCTCCCACCCATAAACCCCTCCCAAAATACCCCCATCTCCACCTATACTCAACCTGAGCCACCATTCTGTGTGACCTTCCTTCCCTGTTGCTGTGGCCAGCCATGGCCAAGAAAATGCTACCCATGAAGGGTTCTGTGTGGAGCCACAGGTGCCCAGAGCTGGCCTCTGCACATGTCAGGTCCCTGTGGGGCTGGCATGGGGACGTGAGGGGGCACAGAGCCACCTAGACCCTATGAGCAGCTGCCCAGAGGTGGAGCAGTCCTGTCTCCAGCTCTGACCGGCAGCGAGTGTTCAGGCACAAACCTAAAACTGGGCTAGGACAGCGTGAGCAACCCTGACTTCCCTTTTCCTCAGAAACCTCTCAGCAGTTTCAAGGAGCAGCTGCTTCTCGGAGAGCCACGCATCGTGTCGAACTCCTGTCGCGTCATATTCACCTGGCAATGAATCCTCGGTTTAACTGGAATTTTACCGACCACGCAGAAGTCAGGTTTATTGGCTCCATTCCTCCTCTTTAAGTAGCAGAGCCCTCTCTGCCCCTGCCAGAGAGGCTGGTGTCTGCTCTCGGTTACATCCACGGCTTCTCTGGGCTCCCGTGGAGCTCCGGAGTGAGCCCCTGCCTGATCCCACAGCTTTGTAGCTCTGAGCTGGGCTGCTTTGTTCTCAAATCCCTTTGACTAACACCTGCCCTCGAGGCATTTCCACCCGAAGCCTGCAAAGAAAAGCTCTGACACAGACCCAGACCCCTCGCTGGTGGATTTGCTCAGCTTTCCAGCCACAGGCTCACCCTTGCTAGCGCTTCTTGCCTCAGCTACCTGTCCCCTGGTGGGCTCCTGCCTTTGATGTGCTGATAAAAGCTTGTGTTAGTTTAATGCCTTTACGGAGGGAGACCCAGCAGGAGGGAAAATACTTCCCCGCACTCACATCGCAGGGCTTTTTGCACCCGTCGTAGTTTCATAGCCGTCCGATACGCTGAGAACTTGATGTTGTTCAAATCCGCTGCAATAACATGAGAAAAGAAGAATAAAACCGCAGCTCGACATCGTTATCTCCAGGGCAGGAAGCAGCAGTTGCCGTTCCCGGACACCAGCCCCACCAGCAGAAGCAGAGTGCATGGGGAAGGAGGAAGAGGGACAGAGCCTGGCAGGGGGTCACACTCCGTTGCTTCAGGGAACCTCTGTGCCACAGAGGGGAGGAGGTGGGCTGGGGGGACCTCACATTGCCCCCCACGCTACAAAAAGGCAGATGCTACTCGGACAGTTCTGTGGCAGCCTCCTTACCCAGCGTCTGGTACAACTCCGTCATCTTCGGGTGGTCCCAGCACGTCGTCTGGGCCTGGTGGCTGGAAGGAAAAGAGAAGGAAACCAAGAGTCAAACTGGCAATTCAGCAGCTGCCACGAGAGATGAAAAAAAGAGCAAGTCCCCCAGTGCCTGCAGATGCTGCTGCACCCCTGTGAGCACAGTCCCCAGCCACAGCAGCATGGAGGATGCCCACAGGAGGATGCTCCACCTGCTGCCAACCCCTCTTCCTTCCAGCCAGCGTCCCCCCTCATCTGGAATATCTCGACAAGCAAGGAAAGCCTGGCTCTTGGGGGAAACATGTTTTGCTGGAGGTCACAGCTCAGACCGGTCCACTCACTGCCCCCCAACTCCTAATTAGTCCCCAATTCCTCTTCTCGCTGGGCCAGAGAAGACCACGGGCTGTGGCTGGGAGCACACTCACTTGATGTAGTACGGCACTTTGTTGGGGGAAATGGCTCGCTCCCAGGGGACCTGGACAGAGGCTGCAAGGAGAGAGACACAGATGTCAGACCACCACCAAACACTCCTGTGGGTTGGAACTCTTCCTGCTGAGTGCCCAGCAGGACTGTGACAGCAGGTGGAGGCCTCTGAAGAGATTGCCCTTAATGGCTTCAAGCTCCAACAGGGTGGGTTTAAACTGAACATTAGGAAAGAGTTTTTCACAGAAAGAGTGGTCAGACACTGGAATAGGCTGCCCAGGGAGGTGGTTGAGTCACCATCTTTGGATGAGTTTAAGAGTCGTTT
>JAOXNO010000063.1:5241970-5257115 GCA_028565335.1 Limnodromus scolopaceus | reverse complement strand
TTCCAATTTAAAACCGTTGCCCCTTGTCCTGTCACTACACTTCCTGACAAAGAGTCCCTCTCCGGCTCTCCTATAGGATAGGGATCTGGATAGGCTCCCTATCCAAATCCTCAGTGGATGGGGGAAGGAATCCTCTCCTCAGCCTTTAGCACCATGTCATGCTCCTGCTTGTGGTGGCAGCGAAGACATCGCTGCACTTGCTGGTGATGGCAACACACACCAGCAGGACTGGAAGCATCTCACACAGGACTGAGTGAGCGGGAGGGATTTTCTTCTCTGAAAAACAGAGTTTGTTGTCCAAAACACGCGGACACACTGCATTTCCACCAGCGAGACGCCGACGAGCTTTGTTGGGGAAACGGCAGCATTTCGATCTCATGCTACTTTGGTATTAGAGCTCATTTGTGATAATTATCCCCAGGTGATTAATCAACCATAATTAACTACATTAGCACTTTCTAAATGGCACATACAACATGCACCTCTTTGCCAGAGAAGGGCAGCCGCCTCTGGAGGAAAGCAGCAGCTCTTCCAAGGGGAGCGTGCAGGTCCTTGTCACTTGTCCTGTTTGAGGGCTCCCAGAGGTGTCCAGGGGACAGATCCAGCCAAGCCAGGGAGAGCAACAGGGAGGAGAAAAACACCAGACAAGAAATTTTGCCACATGCCTAAACCCGTACCCCCCCTCCATGGCAGTTCTCAGAGAGAAATCAAATGATCACCGAGAGCGGTGCTAAGTTTGCTTCATCTAAAAACATCTAACACCAGGCTCTTCTCTGCCTCCCCACCCTGCCACTCCAGGAGCACCAAGAAAACAGAGAAAAACATCACCCACAGAGTTCACAGGAATCTTGGGGCCATGAATAATAAACCACTCAAGCTAAAACTACTGCTCAAATGTAGAAAAATCAATACTCTGCATGTGCACATCCTCATGACGCTGAAGTAGGTTAGCCCCACAGCGCTGCCAGGGAACACTCCAGCCCTCCCCTCTATCCCAGGGGACACCAAAGGAAGGAATCAACTCTACCTGGGTGCAAGTGCAACTGCAGCACAGCTCAGGAGGCAACGCAGTCCCCCCAGCCTCCTTTAAGGATTTAAAAGCCCACCAAGCCTGCGACTCACAAACCATGCCCAGCAGGTGACCCAGTGACAGTGGTCAAGCAGGGGCCAGGTGTTGAACCTCTGCTCCCCCAGGACAAAACCCCTGCGAGCCAGCAGAGGGGAAAAAGCAGTGCTTTCCCTCCGAGCATCCCCAAAGCATCCCTGCCCCAGCAGGCAGCGGCAGCCTGGATCCACGTTCCCCCTCCACAGCTTCATTTTTCAGGTGCAGAACACTCTACCTGGCGCATCTACCTGTGCTTAGCCATGGATCCACCGCTCAGCTTCGCCGGAGGAGCGGGCATCGCCCCCCATCCCTCCGGGTGCCCCCAGGCAGCACCCGGCAGGGAAACGGGCGAGCGCCGTGTCCTCAGCAGAGCGGGGCCGCCCCGAGCACTGACCCCCCAGGAATCTGGAGGGGGGCGGCAGTGCCTCGCAGCCGGCCTCAATCCCAGCTTTGTCCGGTGGCATTCCAGGCAGCCTCCAACCTGCCTTAACCCCTGTGGGGACATCAGGGGCTGCCCGGAAAGCATGAAGTGGGCAAAGATCTGCAGGGCACCCCGGCGAGGGAAAGCCCCTTGTGGGAAGCTGGCCCTGCGCAGAGGGATTGCTCCGGGCACTGGGGGATCCATCGCTGCAAGGGCATGGCAAAGGTGGTGGTGGGCTGGGATGGGGTGACCAGCGGAGACCTTGCCCTCACATGCTGGAGCACATGGTG
The DNA here is from genome assembly GCA_028565335.1 of Limnodromus scolopaceus. Classification (NCBI taxonomy): domain Eukaryota; kingdom Metazoa; phylum Chordata; class Aves; order Charadriiformes; family Scolopacidae; genus Limnodromus; species Limnodromus scolopaceus. The sequence continues at coordinate 5,255,299 of JAOXNO010000063.1, read as the reverse complement.
GACAGACCAGGGTGTTTGCCAGGGAAGAGATTTGCCCAGGGAATGGTCTGGGCTACCCAGAAGGTGAGTAGTCAGGTCCTTGAGATCTAACCCCCAAGAAGACAAAGATGCCCTCCGTGCCCTCTACATGCCCCAGGCCAGCTCTGGGTGCCAGCACAGATGTTCCTGCCTGCCTGGACTGGGTGCAAATAGTTTGTTTTTGCCAGAAGGCTCTGGGCTGTGCCCCCCACAGTCCTGCCGCCCGGCATTGTTTCCATGCTCTCTTCCACCTACAGGGAGGGAATGAAAAGCTCCCTGTATCTCTCCCTCTCTTCCCCTCCTTCCCTGCCGGCACATCTGACTGATGCCATCTCTCCCTCCGGGACCAGCACAGCCAGTCTACTCTCCCCACCACCTCCCAGGGCCGGCAGATGCAGGACCAGCTCCCAGACTGGAGGAAGGGGGCTTCAGCAAGGCCAGGGGACAACTAAGGATGGGTTGCCTGTAGCCTGCCAGGAGCTTTCAGGAGAAGCAAGGACAAGAGAGGAAGGCTGTTTCCCAGGTGGCAACACCTACACCTGTGAGAAGGAGGGCACAACAGGTCCTTTGAATGAAGCAGGCTGTCATCAACGCTGCAGGAGCCAGCAGCCAGCTGGTGCGTGGCACCCAACGCACTGATGCCCACACAGCAGAAAGCCAGGCTCAGGCAGGGACCAGGGGATACCTGTGGCGGGTATGACCTGAGCTGAGGATGTTTGTGCCCTCCCCATGTGGCATCTTGCAGCTCGGCAGTGGTGGGTCCCACAGGGCGTTCTGCCCCAGCTCCCTTCCCTTCTTCCCAACAAACCCCGCAGGGCTCTGACCCCTTTGTAGAGGCTTGAGCTGCTCAAGGCAGCTAAGAAAGACATTTGCCTGCTCATCTTGTTCTATCCTGCTCACTTCATCTGCTGGGCTGCTCATTAACCACCCATGCGCTGGCCCAGTAGCAGCTGCCTAAGAGCCACCCCAGGGCCAACAAGCTCTGACTCAGCTACAAGCCTCATCCTTAACGCTGGAGCCACTCCAGAGAAGGCTCTGCCTTCCTCCTGCAGACCCCAGCTCCCTGGGGCAGAACGGGTCCAGGCTGATGGCAAGCCATGGCAGGGAAGAGCCCCGCAGCTCAACCTTTGCTTTTCATGTTTGAAGCACAATGAAAAAGGAAAAAGCAGAGCCAGGGACCTCACATGCCCTGGGAACACCACAGCCAGCACCCAAGGAAAACCTTGGCACCATCCATCAGTCTCTTGTCAGGCGAGAGGTACCATGAGGCCAACAGCTTCAGGCAACAGAGGGGAAGCTCTAGCAGAGCCGGGACAGCACTTCCCCAGCCATGTTATCTGGGTGACCCAGGACAAGGTGCTAAACCAGCCTGTGACAGCTCGGTGCAGAGCTCGGGGAGCTTTGCAGGCAGTTTCCAGCACGCTTTTCTGTTCTTCTCCACTCTGCTCTGCCATTTACCCAGGGGTGCCGGAGACCTTCCCCCCTCTCTGCCCACCTTTGGTGAGGAGCCCAGCCTGCCCACGCAGACACCCTGGGGGAAGGAGGAGGGAGACCAGCAGTGTGAGCACCCACTCTCTGTTCCTCAAGATAACTAGACTAGAAAGAGGTCAGACTCCTCCTCTGCCTTGCAGCATTTGCCAGGGGCTTATTTCCAAGCTCTTCTCGGCAACCAGAAAGGTTAGAAACCTACATTTTCAGCAAAAGCTGACGTTCTTCCAATTTTCCTGGAAAAAAAGTAAACCCAACCAAACACACGAGAGCTGTTAATGGTGGCCTCTCGCTCTTTATTTTGAAGGAAGCTTGAAATCCAGCTCTGCAGGTTGCCTCTCTTGCTCTACTTTGGGAAACACTTTGCAGCCAAAACGCTCGAGGAGAGCTAACGCTCTCATTAAGCGCAAGCCGATGGGGGGCTGGAGCTAACAGCTTTCCCTGCCACCAGGAACAGAGGTCCCAGTTTGCTCCACAGACATTTGCAACCGCTGCAAAAAGCTGCCCCGAGAAAGAAAGGCTCCCGAGACCCAGCTCTTACCTGCGGCAGCGGGTGGGCAGTGCTGCTGTGCTGCGCCTGGTCTGTGAGGTGCCACTCAGGACATGGTGGGAGGACATAGGGCCATTCCTGCATCACCAGGGGCTGCATCAGAACCGATGTTCATGGGGATGGAGACACCTCTGGGCACGAGCACCTGAAAAGCAGCGTGAGAGTCCCTGGGTCAAGTTGCACCCCCTCATGGAGCCATCCCCCTGCCCAGCTGCCCCCGCGAAGGCTGAAGACTTAAAGGATGCATTTTTAAAAACATATATTTGTACTAATGTTGTAATCTTTTTTCATCGAAATGACCTGCTGGTTTTTGCATCTAGTTATACAACTTGCTGTAACGATCTCCTGTGTTAGCGAGCCCCTTGTTGCGTTTTTAACAAGGGTTGGGTTTCTTGAACTACAGGAGATGCCCAGGGTTTAAAAGAAGAGAGGGGAGAGGATCTCACTGTCACAACTGCTTCTGGTTAGACATAATAGACATGTCCCCACAACAGACAATATTTTCAAACACATTATTTTTTCCTTTTATGTTCAGAAGGGCAATTACCTAGAGCCTCAGCTCCCCCATATGTGCATCTCACACTATCAGCCGCCTTTTAATGAGTTTTTAAACTCATAAAATACCTTTTTTTCTTCTGGTTTTAAAACTGTATGACCCATAAAGCCAGTTAGCAGTGTCCCCTTGTCTATTCTATAGATCTGGAAGGCAATCTCTGGTGACAATGCTGCTTTTTTTGTTGTTGTTTAGGCTCTGATTAAGATAAAATAGTGGTTTATCTCTCTGTGAACATCTCCTCGGCTTTACAGAAAGCCATGAGAAAATAAAGCCCAGATGCACAAACCATGTCCTACAGGTACCCACGCGTAAGATGTGGTGGATCCCCATGTTCTCTCTGCCTTTGCTCAACCAGTTCTGCTTCAGCTCCTCCGCAAAACTCACTGCTCTCTGCAACCTCCCGGGTACGGACCCGTTGCAGCAGCCACGGCCGGGGAGGCAGCCCTGGGGTACACCGGTGATGCCCCCATCTCCTTCAGCATCGCTTCTCCATCCCAGGCCACAGCACGATGGCAGGTTGCCACCAGCGCGCACGCCGCCCGGTGTGTTTCTGCCGTTTCCCATTTTGCTGATACAAACCCAGATCCAGCCTCTCCCAAACACCAAGGGAATTCACCCGCACGGCTAAAGGTAACCCCCGGGATTAGGGACACGCCGCAGAAGCTAGAATTCAACATCAGATGTTGAATTTCCGCCTCTCTACCACAGATAACAGCAGCAAATCCGGCATATAGGTCAAGAGGTCTCTCGATCACAAGGCTTATGCTTTGAATTGCTAATTTCCTCCAAAACGTTCTTTCCGGCCTGAAACTTTCCACTTCAGATCTTGGCCTATAAGGAAAAAAATTACGGCAACGTTTTGAGGCAAGGCAGCTCAGCCTTCATCCCAGGAGGGGAATGGAAATACAAACACATTCCCTGCTGCTGGAAATGTTAATGACTTTGTTGTTGTTTAACTTACTGTTCAAGAGCAGTAATAACATTTTAGCTCAGCACGCCCAGTGTCCTTTAAGGGGAAAGGTGGGAGGCTTGTGGATATTTCAAAGTTCAGCTCCCATGTAGACGCTGACAAAGGGAGCATTCCCAAGCTGGCAGACAGCAGGACTCCCTCCACAGCGCGACGGCACATCCTGTTCCAGCAAAAATCATTTTCTGCACGTGTAAGTAAATAATTTGAGCCTGAGATCGAGGGCCGGCAGACCTAATTCCCAAGACCCCGCTAGGTCAAGGTTTGGTGAGAAAGAAGGAAGAGAAGTCTTTGTCCCACGGGGACCAAACAACACAGCTCCCTCTTAGAGCATGGGCCTTGAGTCTCCATCTCTTTATAAACCAGGAATAGATACCCAAACACACTCCTTTTAAAAAAATCACCCCAACAGTCTCCTGGTTCTCACTTGCTCCTGTGTGGAAGGAAAGGGGGAAAGGACTATCAGCAACCTTATAGAATCACAGAATGGAATCACAGAATCATAGAACTGTCTAGGTTGGAAGGGACCTTAAAGATTATCTAGTCCAACCATCAACCTAACTCTGACAAAAAAATAAACAAGAAATAGGAAATAAAAATTACTAAACCATATTCCTGAGGACCATGTCTACCTGTCTTTTGAACACCTCCAGGGATGGTGCCTCAACCATTCCCTGGGCAGCCTATTCCAATGCTTGATAACCCTTTCGGTGAATGATCGGAGTTGGAAGGGACCTTAAAGGTCATCGAGTTCCAACCCCCCTGCCGTGGGGAGGGACACCTCCCACTAGGCCAGGTTGCTCAAAGCCCCATCCAGCCTGGCCTTGAACTCCTCCAGGGATGGGGCACGAGCGGACCTTCCACATGAGTGGGCATTTACAAACCCATCATCCAAGGGCTAAAAAACCCAGATGCCAAAGCTGCAGCTGGGCTTCCACCTAAGCACCAGGTCCCCTTCATTAATTAGAATGAAGGGTCCTTCAATTAAGCAGCTGTCCTTAAGAAGTAACATAAAATCTGGTAGTGAGCTAGTGGCACAGAAGATGCCTTCTTCGCTGAGGGTGGGTGAAGTGGGGCACTCTCACGTCTAACGAGCTGCATTCTTAAATGACCACTTAGGCTTTGAGTTCATAACCAAAATGTTATTTTAATTCAATGGATAAACAGGTGCCACAGGTCCTAATAAAGCAGCAGCAGCATCTCTTCTGCTGGCTCACTCACTCTCCATTTTCCCAAGCAAAAGAATACGCACACGAACACAAAAACTCCAGCTGAAAGATTTAACCATTGAGTCTTGCACCAGGAAACTGGGACGACGACGTCCCCCAGCTAACCAGGTGAGCACGGGTGCATGCCCACAACATGGCCACACACAACTGGCTCCTTCTCTCCCTGCTTAAAAATAACTTCTGGGAATTTATTTAGGAAGATGGAAATCTACATTTCTCTCACACGCCGTTTCAGACTCCCAGCTGGGTTTTAAGCTGCTCTCTCCAAAACTCGCTTTGCCTGGGAATTCTTCCCATCTCTTCTTCTCCCCCTCCCTTCAATTAGACAAGTACCACAAATAAATACTCGAGCATCCTGAGGACGCAGCTGTAAATACACGGCCCCCCTGTGCTGGACACGGAGAAGCTGCTGCTAGACCTGACAGACAAAAGGAGTGGGGGAAGCAGCGAACACCCTCCAACCTCCCAAAAAGGGACAGCGAGGGGGCAATAACTTGCCTAACGACCAAAAGAAGGTTGCATAAAAAGCAGCCAGGCACAAAAATTGAACCCAGTTCCTCCCAGACTTGGTCCTGTCCCGTAGCCCTGAAACCAGCCCATTTAAACCCACTAAAAATCTTGAGCCTTGTCTTTGTCTTTCTCTTCTGAGCACCTGAGCTTTCCCTTCCCTGCTGGTCGAGGCAGGAAAGGAGCGTTGCTGCTTTGTGAAAGACACACCACCCATTTGCCACACCGCAGAGCCCATCAGCGACAGCGGGAAGAGCCCACCCGCCGCACAGCGATAGCCAAGGCAGTGCTGCCCTAACTTTTGGCTTCCTTGACGCTTTGCTTCTCCTTCTCGGTGTCAAACTAACATCTGTGTCTCCGCACCGAATATTGTGCCTCGCCCCCCCAACGAGCTTGTCTTTATTACAAACCCCCGGTCAAAGCATGGAGTTGTCTGCCCTCCTGAGCCCACACGTTTTATAAGCAGGCTGTGTGCCACATGAAGTCACGTTTCTTTTCCTTTCTTGAGATGCATCAGAGCAACCTTATTCTTATGCTAAGGGAAACAGCAAAAGAAAAAGGGATGGAGCTATTTTGTCTCGATTTTGAAAAGCTCAGTTTCATCTTTGTACACCTGTGAAAATGAGGGTTTTTTGAAGACTGAATTCTTCCTGGTCAGTGTGTCTTGTTTCATGAGACTTACAATTCCCTCTTTTATGCTTTTATCATAGGCATCCAGCCTAAAGTGGAGGCCTTCTCAGAATTGTATTAGAATCAGAAACTCACTATGCGTCGTCAGAACTCAGGGCTTTTGTTTGAACCCATTAATTTAATCCCTTCCCTGTCTCACTTTAGTTTTGAAGAGAGTCACTCCAACCAGAGCAAGCCCCTTCACACTTCCAGTCCTGGCCAATTTTAGCAGGCAGGATTGATCTGTCTCAGGTGTTAACCCAGAGAGAGAGAGACGCTCCTCACCTTAATTTCTAACAAAGAGGACCTCAACACAGCATCGCATCCCAGCACCTTCTCCAACGCCTTCCCACCCCAGCACTCCAGGCACCCACCTTCCCAGTTTGAAATTGCATGTCTGTGGTCTGGTCCCCTTTCCGGAGTGCCATCCCACCGGAGCCCTACCCGGCCCCTTCCCGCAGCAGCAGAGAAAGCGGGTTCCAGCGTGGGGAACTGGCAGGGGAGGATGTGAGATGGCACCGGAGCCACGGCCAGCACATGCGCTTACACACGGCTGCCAGAAAATCGGAAACCCTCCCGGCGCGACCGAGCCTTGGAGCTGGGACTCCACACCGCGCCTTGCTGTAGGGTACTATGGTCGGGCGATGAAGGCCATTAAAGAGAATAACCAAGCAAGAACTGCCACTCCTCCAGAGAGATTGGTGAGCAGCAGAGGGGGAGAAGGTGCGAAGGACCTCGGATTAGGGCGCAGGTAAAACGCAGACTGACAAAGATTTAACTACAGGTATTTTTCCAGGCTAAAAAACAAAACCCGAACAAACATCGGTTTCTCCCGCAGACAGCAGGGTGTTTAGAAGTGTGGGAGTCACTGCTCCACACGGGCAACCTCAGCATTGAGACCCCCATGAATAGGATGCTCTACGCCTGCGATGCCGTACCGGAGGGAAGACTGAAGGGAAGAGGCTGGACCAGGGAAAGGTAATAATCTGTTGTGCAAAGGGCCACTAAAATCATGGTGAACCGCTGCCCAGGCTGCCCTGTCTGGCACGAAGAGGAAGGCAGAGTGCCGAGCCCTGGGGAGCAAGAAAGGTCCCGCATCTTCTGCAGCCGGCCAGGGCTGCCCGCAGCAAAGGGAAGGTCAGCGGCGGCAATATAAGGCCTTGAGCGAGGAGGAGGAGGAGGAAGAATGAGTGAAAGGGATTGGGGAGAAGCTGGGGGAGGGGAGGGCGGACACATAAAGGAGCAGGGCTGGACCGGGCACTGTAGTGAATGGAAAGGGCTGAGCTGGGACTGGAATCTGATCCCAGCTTACTACTCGAGAAATATTTGGGTCTCTGTCTTGCCCTGCTGTCTAATCCTCCCAGGAGGATGCTAGAAGGCCACCATGCACCCTGCCCGGAGCAGCCCTTTAGCTCAGGTGAAAACACCGCCAGGGTAACTAAACCTTCAGTGTGCAAAGACTCAAAGCTGGTGAAACCGGGATGCTGGCTACTATTGTTTGCCCTGGGAACCCACATCACTTACCGGTCCCCAGCCTCTCCCCAGTGGAAACGATCTTGGCCACCTTTCTTCCTCCCACTGTGTCCCCCCTGACACCCTTCCCTTTTCTTCTCTGCGAGCTTCCTCACCCACACGTACAGGGAGAGTCTTTCTGTGAAGGGATACGCACATGCACACACGCCCAAGGAGCTCGTTTCCGAGGTTAGCGGTCCACTGATATTTTCCCCCTTTTTTTTCCAGCCCAGCTACAGCATCCGAGTGGGAAAGGAATTTTGTCATGGCCTACCTTCCGAGTCCACCGGGTCCGAGGCGCCGGGGAGGCAGCAGGGACGGGGGCTGCCTCTGTGAATCAGCAAAGGAGTCCCTGTGACAGGGATGCATGCTGAGGCTGAGCGCTGCTGTCGGCAGGCTCCCTGCCTCTCCTCCTCCACCGCCCCGCGCTGCTGTGTTGCTATGCAATCACATCACCAGGAGGAACAGCATCTTCCCCGAGCCTGCCGAAGAGATACCCTTGACTCTCGGCAAACGGCAGGAGGGACCAAGGACGAGCCCACCGAGCGCCCGGCCCTTCGGAGGTCTCCTCGGCCAGCAATCGATCCGGAGGAGGGGAGGGAAGAAGAGTGGAGGCAAAGAAAGACACACGCACGGGAGGAGGAGGAGGAGGAGACAAAATACACATGGAGAGGGAGAAAGAAAAGGGAAGGGTAGAGGGGGGGCAGAAATACAAAGGCACAAAAGGCGCTGTGGTCTGACCTCCGGGGACCTGACATGGGCTACTGGGCTCAGACGCGCTTCCCGCTGCTTGCCGACATCTCCCCACCGCCTCCCCAGGACTGGCGGCTCTCATTTTAGGTTAGATATGGCCACGCGTGTGCTGGAAAATGCCAGACACATTCACCTCCTTTCTTAACCGCAATTTGGGTGTCTGGCACAAGATTTAATAACTTAAAAATAGCCCGTCTTAAAATTAAAGTTGAGGAGCAAAAATAGGATAATCGCTTAATTTTGGATACGCTTCCTATTCTTCTTAGAATAGAAAAATAAGTAAAGGCAGAGCCAATTCTCCAAGCTGGGGAGAAAGCCTGATCCAAGATTTTTCAAATATCAGGGTATCTTGTCTCAGCTCAAGAGAACCAGAAGGATTAGAGCCGCTAACTTGGCTGAGGACACAAGCAGACCTGGAGTTGGGATTTCAGTCCACACATAACAAATAGTTTGCAGTTCTTGAGGTCATTCCACCCAAGGATTTCAAACTGCTCAAGGTGCCAGTGATGTTATTCCTACATTACACAAGAAGAAACAGAGTTAAATGGCTCGGGGAGAAAGAGGAATCAAATCTGATCCCAGCCCGGGGCTTTAGCCACTGGATTCTCTCGGCCTCTCCCTGGGAAAATTAAAACTTGGGAAACACAATCTTCCTGGTTGTTGTCAGAACGGCCTCTAATGAGCCTTAGCCCTTCTTTTCCCAGAGCTGATAAACTGAAGATGTTAACTTTCCACTCATACAGCCATGTTCTACAGGCGCATCACTGCCGTTTATAAAGATTGCCCATTTTCATACATTTATTCCTCACAAAGAGTAGGTCGGGTGTCCCTCAAAACGCAGGTTCGCTTGGCTCGTTCAGTCTCAGCAAATGGACATGTAACAACAGCTTCACAATTCCACTGCGTTTCTGAAAATCTTTTCTGGCCAAGACATCTCTCTCGCAGCAAAGGAAAACGAAACTGGCAAAAAACCTGCTGTGGTGGGGGCTTCCCCTGGGCCCTGCGTCAAGGAGCCTTGGTCAGGAGATACCATCACACGGAGCAGCGGTGCCCAACACAGCCCAGGTGCCCATTGGTGTGGGGAGGCCAAGTCTACCTTTCAGCCAGTTTTGGGGAAAGAACAACATTTCCTAATCCCAGACCATTGTTGCAGGGTGGATGCGAACAGATCAAAAGCTTTTCTAGTCACCAATTTAAACTTGGAGAAAGCAGGCAAAATACAGTGGATCTCCAGTAACATACGTTTGAGAGAGTCCTCAAGAAACCAGTGTGTTCCTCAAGGTGGTACCTGCTAGAACCTCCAGCAGGCGGGTGGCTGACCCTGAGGAACCTTTCCTTTCACTCTCTGTAGGTGAACCAGGAGTCAGGAGCAGCACACAGTAAGACATGATGCACAGAAACTTCATGTAACAACTCTGAAAGGAGGAGATTTTTAAATAGCAACCTCCTTATAGCTGGTTCCAAAAGGAGCAACACTGAATATTTTTGAGTACCAGCCCAAGAATACCTACTCACTTCCACACACCTCCTGCTTTTGAAAGCTTCTTCAATAGCTCGTGCTTCCACAACAGCTGTACTGATGCAACAAAGCTCATTCTGAAAAGCTGTATTTAGACCAAAAGAAAAATAGATATGGATAGGAAGACAGAAACAGAGTCTCTGCTGGGCTATTTTTGTGCACACACACACACACGCACAAATAGTAAGTCCTGGGTTAAGTAGGAGAGTGAAGGGGGGGAGAAAACAACCAAGTGCTGGAAGGGTTATCCAGGCAGCTCCAGACACACCATTCCACAGAGAGAGATGGCCAAATCCCACTGCAGCCCGCATCTGTCACCAACAGTATCTATAAGGGATGTGACAACATGGATAAACAAAGCGAGTACATATCAAGCCAAGTTGCACATGCACACGAGACAGACATCAGCACAGAGACATTAACAGACAGCACGAACCACGAAAACAAGGCGCTTCGCAGTACATGCATCCTAAATTATTGATAGTTTAGGGACAGCAAAACGCAGCAGGAAAAAAAAAAGTCTCTTGTGTCAGTTTAGCTTAAATTTTGAGACAAACCAGAATCTCTGGTGAAAGAGTTGCTTCCATGGCTGGGAGCATCTTCCTTATTTCGCCAATACCTTCTGGCTTAAGGATATAATTAGGACAAACAGCCGAGCAATTCAGAACTCAAAGGAAATCAGGGAGACAAACTCAGATTTGTCATAAATGCAGCCTTTCACATAAGCATTACAACTTTCTAAAGCGTATGGGAAGGTTTATGAGACAGGATACTAAATATGGTGTGCTTTGAGTGCTGAAGAGAACTTAATCCAAAAAAATCTCCCAAGGAACTCCAAGAACTCAGCTTTCACAAGACACAGTGGTGCCGACCGTATGCCTTTCCCTAGAGAAATATTCCAGTCATTTTATGCTTTATTAAATGGCAAATATGTACGTTGTTAGCAAAACTAAGGATCTCCACCCACCCGACAGGGCCATCCTGCTGTGCAAAATGCTGAATACAGCGTACAAACACACAATAGAGAAAAATCAAGCCAGGTATTAAAAGGCACGAAGGTGAAATTGAAATCAGATTCTGATTCACCAGAATTGTTCCCTTTAAAACAGTGGAGTTTTAATCAACGTAAATCATTGAAACATATCCCGGTTTACAGTTGTGAATTCAGAATCAGCCACCCTGATTAAACATACAAAGTCACAAAATGCAGAATGCCCTGAAAACAAATGCATTTGCTGAAAACGACTGGTGAAAATGGTGCTATATGGAGATATGCTAACAGTATTTTTATTCTGGAAATTTTAAAAAGCTGGAAGTAAGCACTGGATCTGGTCTGAACCAGAAAGTCTATTACTTCCTCTTAATTCAAAGTCAATATTAATTCAATCAAATCACTCATGAGCTGGAATGTCCATAACACTGTCTTGCGTTACCAACCCATAAAAACATTAACTAAAATTCTCGCATTCACATTTTCAACACAATACTTCAGGTGTCGATACAGTTAGAGGCTATGGCTTTTGTACCCTTTAACTTCCTCTTTGAAAATAGTCTTTGTTGCAGAGAATTGTTTCCCAAAGCGTGCGTTCACTCTCCTCTTCAAACGTGGCAACTTCCCTCCTTCGAAACCTCACATCTCCTGGAAGAGGAGGATCATCTTCCCTCTTGTACAGAAGAGGAAGTGTTGTTGCTGTCCTTCAGAAACTTCGCTAGATTCTTTCCCCTTCAGAGGAAAGCTCAAACTTCTCAATTTATGCCAATTAAAATAATCTAGAGAATGATCCTTTACCTAGGAACCTAGAATGTGGGTTGTGCAAGGAAGATTACGATTTACCAGGGTGGAATAAGTTCTTAAAAATCCCTCATATAGAGCTCTACCGAGAACACACACAGAGAATGGAAAGAGAAGAAAGGCTCCAGGGAGGAGGACGCAGCAGCATCAAGGCAGGCAGCGGGGTCAGAGCGTGTTCTCACACCTGTATCCAACCCATCTGTGCCTTGCACAAAGCGCTGTGGTGTTTTGTCAAACAAACTCTGATGAGGAACCCATGTGGTGGCACTTCGAGCAGAGGAGCAGCCCACGAGCTGAATTCCCAAACTGGCGCTGGAGAAGCCGTTGGAGGTTGTGAAGTTCCTACAAGCAGAAACAAGTCACTGATATCCCAACGGCCTCCAAACCCCAAGCACCTAAACCAAAGAGCAGAGCTAAACATCGGCTGAGAATATACATCAAAGCGCATCCTTGCTAAGAGGAAAACACAGGAAAAGACAAAAATAAAGATAAAAAATAAAGATATTTTCCCTAGAGCCATGCACTTACAGTGTCCTTGTGGATCCAGCTACTGAAGGAGGGTTTGGTGAAAGGCTTGTGAGCCAGGACAAAGTCCCTTACGGCTTGAAGGAATCCTTTTTCTCCCCAAGAGCCTATGAATCCCTGTTTTCCTGAGACAAAGGGCTCCCTCCTCTGGGTCTCTTCCTAATTGAAGTAACAGATGAGCCCGATTTCTTGCACAGCCATAGAGTGACTTGGTTTTGATGCAGGGTGACGGCTCTCAGTGGTTACCCTGTGTCCACCTGCGAAGGAGAAGCCAAAAGGAACAGATTTCGCACAAAGGGACAGAACATTAGAGACCCTAAATTCAGCTTGAGAAGAATCTGAGAACGTTTGCCCAGATGTCGTGCCATCCTGTTCCTTCTTTTGTTTAAATAACTGATGTCAAATAAGTAACTGCACCTTCTTTGCTGGCATCAGTAAGCACAAAAATCTCCCAAGCACAGACTCTACCCCGCCGAAAGCATTTAGAAAAACAGTGGGATACTTTCTAAAAGCACAGTACCTGAGGTGAGGGATAAGAATGGGTAGAGAACTGATACAAGCAGACAGCTGACAGGCACTCAGGGACAGAAGGAGTCCCCCTTTTCATTTGTTCCCCCATGGGGACTGAAACATCCTCCCCCCTCAAAAGAGAAATGAGAAGGAGAGAGGAAAACAGGGGAGAAAGGAAATATTTTCAGAGCGGCGAGCACCAAAAAGAACAAGGGGTGAGCGTCAAAGGAGCGTAAAAGAATTTTAGGCAGAAATGGAGAAAGAAAAGAGAAAGGAGAAAATGGTAGTGAAGAAAGCAAGACACACACAGGAGAGAAGGTGAAGGCAGACAGGCGGATTTCAGGGGCTGTTTTGTTCTTCAGAAGCTGTCACCACATTCACAACCTGCTTTCCATCCCCCTCCTTATTTACTGGGCTGTGCACACAAAGGAGCAGGAAAGCAATCGCACAGGAGCTGCCGAAGATTCACTTCGACATGGAACAGAGGTGCCCTAAGAGAAAGGAAACTGCTTAGTGATCCGTGTACGACAAACCATGATGGGAATGTTACAGGCCTGGAGACTCAAGAGAGAGCGTTGGGAGAAAACCTGCAGGGAGCAGCCTCTTCCTGCAGAGATCATAGAATCGTAGAGTGGTTTGGGTAGGAAGAGATCTTAAAGATCATTGAGTTCCAACCCCCCTGCCATGGGCAGGGACACCTCCACCAGACCAGGTTGCTCAAAGCCCCATCCAGC
>JAOXNO010000063.1:5219014-5238468 GCA_028565335.1 Limnodromus scolopaceus | reverse complement strand
AATACAAGAGCTGTGATGCTGCAACAAAAGTCTTCCACAACGTGATTTTGTGTTTTCTCAAATACCAACCCCAAGGGAAAACTCATCTCGGGGACCAATAAATATAAAGCCTTCAGTGTATCCTAAAGGACTCTGCTGTAAGCCTCTTTAAATACATTTACATACATCACAAACAGTCTTAAAAATCTGGGCACCTTTCACAACTGAAATGAAGCCTGTGGCAGCACCTTCCAGCCTGAGAGGAATCCTGCTGAGCTCCGCTCCTTCCTCAAACTCCAAACAGCACCCAGGTAACATGACGACTGTCTTCCTGGACAGAATTTATTGCTTCTTTGAGATGTTCTGTCTTTGCTCCTTTCCCCACGGAATGAGCCCGCCACACACAGATCTATAACTGCTTCCACGTCTTCACCTCCTGTTTTCCTAGGACCGTCCAATCCCTCCAGCCCAGTTCCAACAGGGAATTCCAGTGCAGCAATATGGAAGTACAAGCCTGGTCACCATCTGAAGAGAAAACTAAGGATTAAGTTGTCCTTAAGGAATGCAATACACAGGCTTTCCAGCATAAGTGCTAGCATTTCCAATGCTCTTCTGAGGGTAGCCCTGTAGAAAAATTATAAAAACAACTATGCAACTACAGAACTCTTCTCCAGGGGCCCTTTGCTGAAACCATTAAAGAATCTAAGAACAGGCAACACCATGACAGGGACCACCAGCCAGTGGGGTTGGGATAGTCCTCAGCCAAAAAGCTGAGCTGACCCAAAACAACTGCACCAGCCTTTGAAAGAGATAACTGGTTATATGTTAAGGCCACACCTTGAAGCATATCCACCTGGAGGAATTTGTAATTTGTGGAGTTTCCCCCTGTTGAGAAAATATAATCAGGATTTTTGAAGTGCAAGCAGCACTTGTGCTTGTGGGAATAACACAGCCAGGTGAGAAAGAGCAATGCTTTAGTCTAAACAGATGCCTCTGCAAATCTTGCTCTTACAAAGTCTCCAGTGAAAGATTTTTCTTATTCTCTGGAGCAAATTATATATACACATATAAATATACATACGTATTAATCAGATCATCTATTTGAGCTGAGAAGTGTGGCACTCAACCTGGAGCCAGTCTGATTTTGAGAGAATGAAGAAACCAAACACATCCTTAGCAGCTCTCAGGACTGGTTCCTTTACTGGGTCCAACTACAGGTTCAGAATGCAAAATTCAGTCTACTCTGACCCATCTTTCAAGTGGTTACAGCCTCGGTTTACAGCAGTGAAATTCAGTTCACTCAAAGTTTAGAGACCCCAGTTCAGCTTTTCCCAACTTCTACTCAGTTTTAAAATGAAATAACAGGAAGAGAGATATTTTGTAGCAGAGTTTCTTCAAAATGGCATGTTGGAAACATTTTACAGAATATAAATTATATATATGTACAGGTATAATATACAACACATACAGAACTAAAAAGACAAAAAGGGAAAGCTACATTTGCACTTATCAATAGAAAATGGTGAGCTGGTGGCAACATTGCTCAAGTGCTTAAATCATCAATAAGCCATCAACCGAGCACCAAATTTTTCAGCTGCACGAGAAGAACATTATAAACAATGGCAGCAAAATGTCTCTTTTAGGAGCTTCATAATGAAGTTCAGGAAGGCCAGTTTGGTCAGTCTGTTACAAGCCACTATATACACAGTGTAACAGGGAATTGGGAAACTCGTAGTGCTCCAGTCCAGTACGTAAATGGTATCCCTGAAAGGCTGATTGAATTGCTTCTCGTTACCTACTGTCGAGGAAGGCAAAAGCAGGTCAGGAATCAACGTTACTTATAAATGAAGCAGCACCGCTCGTTGCAGTTTTGAGATGGAAAACATTTGTTTCTCAATCAAAGCAGATACTCCAACAGAGAAAAACGAGGATGAAAAATGTAGACAATACATAATATCTGAGCCCAGCAGCTTCAGACCAGAGAAGTTCAGCAGGGACAAGAGGGGTTTCGGTGCCAGTGAACCACGGCAGCCTAAGCAGTCCCTCCGTGTCTTCACTTTCCTAAAATAGATGTCAGTACAAAGGGTAATCGCTCTGTGTCTCTCCTCTGATGATGGAAGAATTAGTGACACAGTCCATTATATTCTGCTTTCCTGCTCCAGATGATAAAAAGGCTCCAGTGGGTCCCAGGGTCACACTTGCATGTTCTCTGCTTTGCTCTGGGAAGCCTGGGAAACGCGATTGATGCTGCTTTCAATAAAGAGCTTCAGGCCCTTTAAACCTTGCGCGTAGAGATATTCCAGATACCAGTTCCACCTCTTTCCCTATAAAAACAGAAAGAATAGTCAGACATGCAGGACGTAGCTTTGTCTCCTTCTTAGGCCAATCTGAAAAGGTCTGCAAATATCTCCTTCCAGAGTTTGACAACATCCATCCTAGTCTGTAAATACCCACAGGTAAACAGGGTCACTTCCTGATCCCAAATGTCCAACTTGCCACTTATGTATTACACATTCTTAGCTTGAACACGACAAATCATGATTATATTTTTTTTTTTAAATACTGAAGATCTTTATAAATCACAGTTCTAAAAAGCCTATTAGATCAACAGTGAAGACGTCAGGAACCACATAAACACAGATATTAAATCCTTCGTTCCATCACTAACGATGATTCCTCCAGATCAGGTTTGAAAGGCACTGATACAGGAAAGGAAACAAACTGCCACGGTACTTGCTCAGTGGAGGATCCCTGTTCAAAGCTATAACAAAGCTACACACCCATCTCAGAAATTTAATATAAAGTTCATGGATAATAGAAATTCTGTTTCAAGTACACCAAAAATACAACTTTTTTCTGAAACCTGCAGAAAACAATAAACAACCTTGTCCCGATATTGCACTGGCTTGTGGAAGAAACAAAAATCCCAGACCACTACCCACAGACGGCTACACACATAATTTCTCAGATGTTGATTCCTTGATTGGCCCCGTTAAGAGACTGAATGAAAGTACAGCTGGAATTTTCCCTTTTAAATATTTTTATAGGGCATTAGTGGAATTAATATTATTATCTCATCCTCTTCTACATAGTTGCTGAAAACTGTCCGTTTTCACTTCACTAAAACAAGAAACCTTACCTTAATTAAACTGAAGTTGAAGGTGGTATCATCTGGCCAAGCCTTAAGGAAAGGGAATAAAAACAGTATCAAGTCAGACAAATATGTCCAGAGTTTCTGGGTCTCTGTTTATTCCCCTCCTAAATCAGGAATTTCAGGTGTGCAAAGAAATTCAGAGATTTTTTTAAATCAAGCTTCAGAACAGGCTTCCAGCATCCCAGTGTGTCCACAAGCAGCAAAGTAACATGGAAACCCTCTTGCCCTGTGTTGCAGCATTACTGGATAACAGTAGAGAACATTTATAGCTCTCTTTAACTGTTGTCTCTCTACAGTGTAAAAGCTACCCCTTCAAAACATCAGATAGATAATTCCCCACAATGGGAAGGAGCAAGAGAGAACCTACTACCATTTAGATTATTTCCTGCGTTCCTCGAGTGTGCTGCAGAGCAGTGCCCTCTGGTGCTCAGCACTGAAGTGTTTAAGAAAAGATGACACTGCAGCTAATTTTTTCCTGTCTTAAGACACATCTGTGACAGCTGCTAAGGAAAGCCTCTTTTTTGATCCTGCAATATGAGGATAACAAAGTTTCTCCACAGAAGGTTTTGGGTTGTTGGTTTGTTGGGGTTTTGCTCTTTTTTTATTTTTTTTTACTTATAAAAGCTACAAAGAAGAATCAGGAGGCCTCAGAACAGAAAGGATCTAGACAGAAGACATGAAAAACTAATCCTGCTACAAAAGGAGAAAGACCAGGAAAGAAGTTGTATATAACAAAAATAAAATAGCCTCCTTTGGCAAAGATAAAACTTGAGTTTAGTCAGTGGTAAGAAACAAACGACCTGGATTCATCAGTGAGTAGATAAATAAAGGCAAATATGTGAAGTGTTCCTAATCAGTATTCTCTGTTTCAACTTTAACCTCAGGTTTCCCTTGCTTCATTCTAGGAGCCACCCCTACGCACACCTTCAGTCTGCCAGCATTCCTCACAACAGAACAGCATCTTTGTGCACCCCTTGGATCAGCCTAAAAACCTGATTTCTCAGAGCAGCACAAACATCTTGGAACAATAACAACTCTGGCAATCTGCTCCCTCCACTACTCAGTAGCTGCACTGAACACAGGATGGCACCCGGAATTCAAGACAACTATGAGCAGAACTCGTATCAGACAATACAAGACAGCACCATATTATCTTACTTCTGTACTTGAAGTAGCTACTTGTATTTCTTTTTTTAATAAGCCATTCTCAAAAGCTACTGCAAGAGCCAGAAAGCACTGCTAGAAGTTCTACTGTGCTCTCCTGTATACAATTTAACTACATATTTATTGACTTTCTGAAGTTTAAATGTTTAGGTCGCATTCTGTATTTTGGGAGGCAGGATGCACCATTGGGAAGCTTTTACTGAATTAGTCATTTATTTCATTATTTAGTATTTTAGTTCTATCCTCAAAACAACCATAAGCACAAATTCACATCTAAAACTGTTACATTCATGCCTTCATATCATGTAAAGAAAGACACTTCAAATCGTGCCACTAATCTGACACAAACACAGAATGTCATATCAGCTTTTGAAAGCTCAGTTGACTCTACAGGTCAGCCAGAGGACTGAGAGACACTTCTCTAGTGAAACTGTCAAGACAAATCACCTGGTGCTGTGGAGGAGGCCCAAATGTTGACCTACACCATTACCTGCTGCAGGAAGAGGAGAGCATAGCCCATCATGGCTGGGTGGTAGACAATGTTAAAGCTGCTTTTGAAATCCTGCATTGCAGTTTTCTTCAGCAGTTCGTCATCCATACGAAGACCCTGGGGATGAGTATCCTTCTGGAAGGCACTGGATGTCCACAGACAACCCACCATAGCTACTATGTACTGGTTGTACTCTTGGTACGTCTGGCTACTGAACTTGAATTGCAGTATTTTCTGAGGGACAAGAAAACATATATTGGTATTTATTGAAATCGTATCCTCAAAGCAGTTGTGTGCTCCCTCCAGTCCTTAAAAGAATGTCACCAGAACACCTCCCTTCCATTCAACCCGACTCTTCACTAAGGTCCATTCTAGAACACTGCAGATTTGTCCACAATACCTTTTTACTCCGCTCATTTTCTTTTGCGGCCACCAAATTGGTTCGATACCTGAAAAAATAGAGGATAGAAAGTTATGTGCCTGTAATTTTTACTGCCTACCAGTGTTGAAGTAACCTGAAGGAATGTATTAAGAAAGCTTATTTCCTCCATGAGAGAGATCATCAAACTTTAGTGGTAAAAAAAGAGATACGAAAAAGAATTCAAAGGAACTTTATCACTTGGCCTAGACCCACTCTTTTCAGGCAAAGTAGGGAGAGCCCCAGTAATATTGATTTCTTAAATGATTAAGACATGACCAGTTTGCCTGGGACAGTCACCTTCATAAAGGCAATACTCAAGAACTGACATACAGCCTTAAAAATCGGCAGAAGAATGTAGTGTATTTTTAAGGGAAACTTCCATTCACTAAGCAGAGAAACGGAAGCCACTGGAAGTAATGCAACTTGACAGTTGTTCTATATAATAAGCACTAGCTCCTCTTATTTCCCAGAGACCATCCTGTCATGTTAATTACCCTACAGACTCCTTAGAGGAAAAGCCACATGGAAAGCCTTGTGCCAGCTGTCAGCAATTGGCTACTCTTCTTCTCAGATGCAACCACTGGAACTAACGAGGCCAAGAACAACAGCCCTGTTAGTGGGTTCTGCAGAGCACTAAACAGTGCTGTCTGTGGACCCGAAGGCATCACAAGGCAGAGTCCCAAATTCCCACAGAGTTTGGAGGTGGCAGAAGTGCTTCCTATTCAGCACGTTACAGAATTTGTAAGGAAAAGCCCAAGACTAGTGATCAAAGCACAGGAGGGAGAAGTTGTGTAGTTAACTGCTAGTGATTCCAGCTGGCTGACTTAAGTTCTCTCAAAACAATATGGGAACTCCTCCTTTCACATGTCAATGATGTGGGAATAATACTAAGAAAGAGGTCAGAATCTTGCTATTTTGGAGAACAGATTAAAAAGAAAAAGAGTAGAAACTATAGCTATAAAATCCTGTATCATGAAAGCTGGGCACAGCTGGAACATTCACCTTTGCCTTGCATGGTAAGAAAAAGTCATGTCAGATTTTACACCAAAGTAATTTCATTTTCAAAAGACTGAAAGAGAAGACAAGGAGTCCCCACCCATGTAGTACCTGTACATGATGTAGCAGAGCTGATTCAAGCTGACAGAATCCATGCTGAGAAGCGCTGGGTAGAAAACTCCAGCAGGAGGCATTATCAACAAAGGCAGATTGTACTTCAGATACATGTCACACACCTGCAGGAACGAAGCAAATCCGGGCAGATTATTACTGCCATTAGTACACCCTGAAGCATTTAAGAGCAAAAGAGAGCATGACACTGCATTCCAGTTGGCTCCATCAACTTCACCTAGGGGGGAAGGCCAGGATGAAGCAATTCCATGTCTCCTTCTCAGTATGAGACATTCATCATCCATATCTCAGTCTCTGCTTCAACCATTTAGGTCTACCCCATATTTTGATGTGGCTACTTGCCGAGTCAAATCTACCCACATCCCTATGGATGCAACAGCAGCAGCTGTCACCTGTAGATCTACTAAGTATTTGGAATATTTGCATTTCATCACAAAGTCTGTAAACTATAATGAGGAAGGTGTTTTCATGCTCTAGCTTAAAAAAATGCAAACAGTCTTAGAGTATTGGGATTTTGCAAGCCAAAATGAATGGGATACGTACGGTCTCGTAGAAATCCAGGATGAAGTACAGCAAGAAAGTAGGATTGTTTTCCAGACGCAATGCAACAGTAGAGATCCATCCAACGAAATGGATCAGTTCAGCCACCACGTTCACTAGTCCAGAAAGGGTGGTATTCCTGCAGCCATGACACGATGCAACATTAGTATATGCACCTCTTCGCAACCAGTAAAAAAGGAAAAGTGGTAAAAAAGAAGTTTTTCCTTCTGCCTCATCAAGCATTCAGCATCATACATTTGTTCTTCAATATACCCAGTAACACACTGTTACCAAGATTATTACAAACATGACCTGGCTGTAAGTGTTACAAGGACTTTGACTTCTGGACAAATGTTTTCAGTGTCAATAGAAATACTTCAAAAGAAAGAGAAAGAACAGGACTGACAAGGTAGCTTACAATGTAGCAGAAAATGGCATCATTATTAACCTTCTAGTCAGTCTTTATGCAAGCTAATAGGGCTACAGTATATATCTAAATGCATTAGTGAACACTGTATTGCATTTATTTCAGATAAACTTACGAAGACTGGGCTTGAGAGTCAGACTCTGAATCCAAATGAATCACGTGCCAATTTAACCAGTTCTGTAACAGCTCTTTCAGGCTCTCGAGAACACTGCACTGCAACAGGTAAAGAGAAAACAGGTTCATGACAATTTACATAAGTGAATAATACTAAATAAAAAACATCGTGAGAATGGATGTATACAAGGCAAGATATCAAGAGTTTCTCAGGACCACAAAGAGCACTGAGATAATTGCACATCCTGTTGAACTGAACGTATGCATGACGTAGCTTTTCCTGGAGAATGTGAGTTTACAAATACTGTATTAAAATTGCAATAAAACAAACCAACTATCATTTTGTGAACTACCAGTTCTTTTTATTTCCAGTGCCCCGGAAATAAAGGCACTCAAATTCCCAAAGAAGTTATGTTGTGAGTATATATTTTACCCTCTTTTGGGCACAGACTTCCCCAAAAGAATCATACAATCCCTCAGACTGCTACACCTGACCCAAGAGCAGACAGCAATACCAACTAGAAGTAAACGGCCACTGTACTTAAAGTACCTTAAAGTAAAGGGATGATGTGAAGAAGAGCTGTGCCAAGGGATCATAGAGATGTGACTTCATTTCTGAAACAAATGAGAAAGCAGCATGTTCACAGCAGAATCTGTGAACAAATTCTATGCCCCAAGGTGAAACACTGTCCAGTCTCACCCGAAGGATCCACAACACATACCAGAGAAGTTGCCGAGGGGGATCCAACTCACAAGTCTGAGGACTTGTGGTCGGCAGCAGAAACCATCCCAGAGAGGAAGGCTCTTATACAGGAACTCTTCACAGGAAGAAAATCCCTCCTACAAAGCAGAAGACGAACATTCAAAAATTCATCTCAAATGCCTGCACCACGCTCATGTCACCCTGGAGAAAGAGACTTCCACCTCCTTCTCACCACACAATTCACACCAGGACATTCAAATTATCATTTGCAAGATCATTCTCAAATTATCTTCCCTGTAGAAAGCAAGGCCATCTCCAGAATATTGACTCACTAGAGGAATATGTATTTTTATTACTTGAGACACTGTCACTTCTCAGAGATGCTACAAGAAGCAAGTAAGTCCCAAAAGTACTTTAAAGGAAGGCTTTGTGACACCCTTGGCTTTCACAAAACAGGCACTTACCTGTAAGAAACACTCTGCCTTGTAGACAGTTTCCAGGAAGTCCTTGAATTCTTCTTCATATTGGCTATTATCAACCACACACCAGGTACATTCTGAACAGGAGAGAATACTATATTTGAATATGAGCCCAGCAAGAATAAGCACGATCAGAAACAAAATTCAGTTCTCCTCCAGTAGTTGTTTTAACACTACGTGATTAATCACTATAAATCTGAATAGCAAAATACCATCAGTGAAAGGTGAAAAGCCTCAGACATCCTTTACCTCCATACCATGCAAGGCAATACAAAGTTTCTACCTTCCTGAAGAGTCTGGCCCATCCAATAGTAGAGCCTCAGGTAAATGGATTCATCTTTGACACAATTCATGTAGTGAAGCAACAAAGGGTTTGTTAGCACTGAACCCATCTGGGAAGGAAACTGTAAAAGAAGTCAAGAAAAAAAAAATAGTTATTCAGTATTTACATCAGGAAACTGCCAGAGAATCACGTTCTATCAGAGGCATCTAATCCTTTCACCAGCAACAAGACCATCCCCAGGACTCATTCACCACCTTCAGGCAGGACTAGATGCTCTGTCAGAACCAGGTAGCCCCACACACTATTCACATATAAACAGAGCATAGAGAAATATCCTTTGATCTCTCAAAACGTCCAGTGAGCTTACCGAGGCCCTCCTGAAACTCACCTCTAGACACTGGATATTTTGTAAAAGCTGAGAAAAGGTTTGCAGTTGCTCCACTGGAAAAGGCTCATCCACACTGTACAAATTAACAAGCTGCTTTTCTCTGTCCTCTCCTAAATTACTCCTGTTTGCACTGCTTGCAGGTATAAGCACCTGGCTATTCCATTTCTGTAGAAAAGAAACACAAATGAATAGCAATGACTCAGTTTACAATGCAATCAAGTGCACTTGTAACCAGTATTCCCATAAAGACCCCTGCTTTGCAAAAGAAGTATCCAGGCTTTCATTATTATGGGAATTCTGCATTTCTGTATAGCTACTCCACCTTTCCCAGTGCTGAAATAAAGCCTGACTCCCACTTATTTGCACCTTCTAGGGTCTACCTTAGGCCCAGAACCTACCCTTTTTCGTGACTGAGGTTGAGCTGTGCCTAAAACCAGTGGCTTCAACACCGGAGAGTTTTCCTGGTTTCTTCGCCTCACTGCGTTGATTGTTGCCTTCCATGGGCCCTCTGAATTCTTGAAGTAAGTCTGAAAACATAAATCAGACATCTGTGCAAGAAGACAAACTAAGTGACAGAAAGATCAGTTTCTATTCTGATAAACATCACCACAGTGATGTATATACACTTGACTCTGTTTGACAGACCACAAGGTTAGGTGTTCCCAGCACAAAACTCTCCTCATTCCTCAATTTCATTACTTTTTGATCATAGTTCAACAGTTATGCTTTTATTTCCTTCTGAAATGATGTCCCCATTTTCAGAAGAGATCTCCACTTCTGATTTATAATCCTCATTCTGATCAATCATCAATTCAGAGAATAAATCTCAAGTAAACATTAAAATAAAGCATGACCGAGGTACAGTTAGACAAGTTACTAGGAAGAAAGCTTCCCGAATTCAGCATCGGTGATATCTGCCAAACAGAACAATTCAATAAGTAATTCAATTCTCAAATTAATATAGATACTACAGCTAAAAAGAAAACTGGAAAAACGAACCCAACATCTTTCTGCACAGAACTTATTTTTTGTAACTTCAACTGCAATTAGTCTTTAAATCCTAATCAAGTGCCAAACCATCACAAAAGTATTCAGATAGGTTTGGGTCTAGGTAATCAAGCTTTTATTGTACAAGTATTCATAAAAACAGTTGAAGATGTATTTGGGTTTTAGTTGCTAGTTATTTACTTCACTTCTGTGCACACCAAAACCCATAAATTTTCCAACAGATGACTGTTGTGCGGCACAACGCAATGTAGAAATTTATAGGGCAATGTAAATACACAAGCAGATTGAAATAAAACAAATTTTCTTTTATAAGAACACAACTTGCTAACATAAATTAAATGCCACCTCTAAAAAATCCTCAAACACTAAATCTATCCCATTGAAGTACCAAAAGAAAATTTGTTGCAGCATTTATGTCTCACCTGCTGCTACTTTCTGTTACATACTCAGTTTCTGCTACATATATCCTATGGTTAAAGAGCTAAGCATACACACAGGCTTCACTAAAAGACAAGTCGTATGTTTTGCTGTTACCTTGAGGATCTGGCAAAATTGCTAACCCCATTTTTCCTCACCCTTTTTTTTTTTCCTCTTTCCGATGACATAGACTTTCCAAGTGGGAAGTTACTCACTAACCTCCATTGTTATTTGTACTTGAGAAAGTCAGTGATTTGGGCAATGCCATGTACAAATTAGGCAGTTTGTTTCCTGAAGAACTTAACATTGTGTGAAACAAGTCAAAATCAGTAAGAACACCAAAAGGAGGATTTAAGTAATCCTCATTACAGTCCAAATCATCTCGTCATGCTGAAGAGAAAACAAAATGCAAGGCAAGGAATCCTCTAAACCTGATTTCAATCAGTGAAAAGAGGAAATAGAATTAATCTTCAGCACTAAATCACGCTATAGCTTAAATGGAAATCTCAGTACAAATGTACAAATACTGTCATGAGTATTTTTTCCAAATAGATTAGATTTAATTCATTACCTTCATTTTCCCAGGAAGGGTTATGGTCACCAACTCAGGACAGAAGAGTTTGTAAAGTGATAGTAGAGCCTGCAGATGAGACTGCATTCCCTGTCAAATAGCAGAACAAGAGAAAAAACATGTGGGGTATGTTTTTGATATAGAAACTGAATATTGTATTCTAGAACAAAAAAAAAAATCCAGTGATTAATAAAAACTTTCTAAAGCTACATGTCAGGCAGTAAGTAACCATAGGTGAAAAAACAAAAGTTAAAAGGAACAACAGACACTGTGTCAATGAAATACAGGAGGAAGGGGATTGAAGAAGGAACTTTCTGTAGTCATAATTTTAATAAAAAGGAATTTAACAATCAAAACTAAAAAATAGTTTTCTGCTGTCTAAATGCTCCAAAAACATGTTATTATAGTAACAGGTTTTTTCTTACAAAAAAGGCAGCAAGATCCTCTACAATCTTATATTTGTCAGTCATTTCTGATACCGCTTGAAAAAGAAAGATGAACAGAAAATTAAAGACGGTAATAGATAAATGAAGCTGCACCTTGCTTCAGAGATTTCACCCCATCCAGCTATAAAACATACAGCTTTGTGCACGTCATTGCATGTGCTCCCAAAACACAAGTAAAAATTAGGGATGCACTTGCATGATAAACAAGCCCTCATGCTACAAAGATTACAACCTACAATTCCAACACTAACCCTGTCCTGAGACAGTAACTGCTCTTTTTCACCCTGTAAGGACATTAGCTTTACAAACTGCATTATTAACCACAGTTAAACCTCTACGAGATTTGAAATAAACTCACCATTTTTGCTTGGAGGTCAAGCAGCTTCCTAACCCGAAAAGGCTTAACTGAAAAAAGCAATTAAGTACATAATGGATTTAAAAACCACTGTATCAGACATTTAAGCAAAAATGCAATACCACTTTTATTACAGAAAGTCACGGCAAGGCAAGAAGAATCAGTCAGCCTTACTTCTAGGCTATTAGCTAGAACTATCACTCATGGTTCCTTGCCTTAAAAGCTATATATATTGGCTAGTGATTGTATTAGCTCCATTGGAAGAAAAGGCAGCACCGGCAAAGAGAATAAGAAACAAAATTGTATTCCATCTTGTACAATTGGACAGACTCACCACTTTCTTTCCTGGTCAGCAGGTAGAGCAGGTGACAGACATAGGGGCACTGCAAAGAAAAAGGCGGCAATTAATTATCCTGCTGGTGCAGATTGCTAATCAGGATACACTAAAAGCAGCACACAGGCTTCACAAGCTAATACTGTTTCATTCAGTTGGCTGCCTCAAGCCATCACTGCGTCCCCATTGTGGCAGAGCAAACCTTACCTCCCTTGGGAAGTAGCATGTTCTTTACATCTCACGTAATATTTTTAAATAAAATTGATGTATCTGCACTACCAGCAGCCCCTATAATCAAGCAGTAATCAAGCTATTTAGTGAGCGAGGATCTTGTTTTCTGGAATGAAGTCTAGATATTTCAGTAGTCAGCAGTGAAAGTAAAATTACAGTTTCAAAAAGACAGACACCTTGGAATCAAAATAATTTGTTAGATCTTCTAACTACAGATGAGGCTGTAAGGGTCTTAAATTAGTTTCACACAAACTCTGCTGCACTTTCCAATTGGCCCATTGTGCCTGAACATGCTCTTTTAAACAGTAAGAACTTAAATTCAGTTTTATGAAAAGATTATAACTGATGTTAACCTGAAACCATTAAAAACTTTGCAAGAAATATAACTCAGAGCCTTGGAATTTTAAAAGGCTTAGCCACAAAATATCCTAAACTGAAAGAATATCAACAATTCCTTATCTGACATGGCTGCCAAGATGATCTTAACGTGATCTGAATCCAAACAATTCAATATTCCAGCACCTGGATTTTATAGCTGCCAAATAGCAGACATCTCCTGATTGCCTGTTCTCATTTTATCTACATTTCAAATTAATTAATTAACAGCATTTAAAGTTTCTCACCTTTAAATAAACATTGCTCTAAAAGGTTGTGGTTTTTTTTTTTTTCCTTTTTGCCCAAGGTATGCAAGCCAGTTTCTCTCCCCAGGAGCGGGAGCCTTCACCTGCTGATGTCTGACATCAAAGGCAATCCCAGAGACTGCGGTGTCATAGTTACTCTTGGGAATTTAGGCAGAATATACTGTCACTCTGCTCGTGACGCAGAATATCAATTCTGGGAAACACAGTTAAACCACCAGACCACAGCACTGAAACTAAAATAATCCTGCAGTATTTTCCTGTTTCTGAATCTAAATTAGCCAGCAATCTTAGAATGCAAAACGAAAAAAAGAAAATAAATTATCAAGCCAGCAGAAAATGGTCTCTAACCAACAGCTACTCCAGACTAATTCTAGCATTAATACACATACTACTAATGAACATTTAGGCATGTTTTTGTCAATTCTATCTATTCTTCAGCTCTCCTTACCATCTTCTCATCTTGCAGGAAGGAAAAGAAGAAACCATAGAGGGCATGAAGTTGTTCCTTGTGATCAATGAAGTCAAACATTGTGATCAGCCATCTCAAAAAAAGCAGCTGCAGAACAGAAAAAGACCATACAACATTAAGTGATGGGCAAAAGCCAATTTAAAAGACGCAATCATTAAGGATACATGCCACTCTCAAAGACAACCAGATAGCTACAGATGAACAGTACATGGATAATTCAGCTGCAGAAGAAAGCCTGTCAAGAACACCGACTGCCACGTCAGAGTGGAAAAAGCAGCTCAGTTCTCAATATGTACCCCTCACTACAGGAAAGACACTGAGGTGCTGGAGCATGTCCAGGGACGGGCAATGGAGCTGGTGAGGGGTCTGGAGAACAAGCCTTATGAGGAGTGGCTGAGGGAGCTGGGGATGTTCAGTCTGGAGAAAAGGAGGCTGAGGGGACACCTTCTCACTCTCTACAACTACCTGAAAGGAGGGTGTAGCAAGGTGAGGGGTCAGTCTCTTCACCAAGGTAACAAGTGGCAGGACAAGAAGAAACAGCCTCAAGTTGTAGCAGGGGAGGTTTAGATCGGATATCAGGAAAAATTTCTTCACAGAAAGGGTTGTCAAGCATTGGAACAGGCTGCCCCGGGACGTGGTTGAGTCACCATCCCTGAAGGTCTTTAAAAGACGTTTAGAAGTTGTGCTGAGGGTCATGGTTTAGTGGTGGACTGGGCACTGCTAGGCTAATAGTTGGACTCGATCTTAAGGGTCTGTGCCAACCTAAATGACTCCATGATGTAATGTAAACCTTTGAGCAGACTTTGTGAAGATGAAAAAGACTGCTTTGCTAGCTTTAAGTCATGTCGCCATGGCCAAGGCACACAGAACCTAAGGGATACCTTGCTGAAGATGGTGAATAATGCCTCACATAACTGAAGTATTTCACAGAAAAGTTGGTGGAGAAACCATTCCTAAGGAATTCAGAGACACAAGACAAGTAGAAACTGTGCAAATTTCCAGTCACGCTTCAAAAATGTTCCTCAGTTCTCACTGCTGTTCAGCAATGGGTGTCTCTGCCCCTCTAAGTGACAGTATCTTATGCAAGAACCTTGTACATTAAAACCTCGGGACTTGTGTTTCCTGAAAATAATCCCTCATCATTCCCTGCACAGAAGCAGTAGCTGCTGTAAACATTTTTTAAGTTACCTGGATGCTGCCTGAACATTTGCTGACACAGAGCAAAGATACAGATGAAACCACAGAATTTTCTGGTATTACTGATGCTGGAACAAGGCTCTTCAGTAAACGAGTATTCACTGTATCAGCTGGAAAACAAACAATTTAAAATAAGATGTTGCTGACGTACCAGGTTATTTGATATGGTTTTTCAGCTTAGGTCGAAATTCCCCCTCGACAATATTATTCAGAGCTTCCTTGCCTAAAGTAATGGTGCACAAGAATCTAGGAGGGACTTTCCTATACCTCAAAAAATTATGAGAAACGTTTCTTTCCAACTTTAAGAAAGAAAATGGAATATCGAGTATTTTAGTACTGAAATACTCTTTAGACTCTTGGCAAGACAACCAAAAGTAACACGAATTCCTGGTAACATTAAACAACCAATTGCTTCAGCAACAGAGTATATGACTGTCAGCAAAACATCAGCAGGTTAGTGCTCATGAGAGAAGCTAGTAATTTTAAATCAAGAAAAGCACTAAGCTACTTGCATAACGGGGAAAGAATCCTTTGCGCTCAAGGGAGGGGAAAGTTTAGGACTTGTTTCATTGAATATTTCATTATTTCGAAGTATAAATCGTGGCCATCATTTCCAAGAAAGCAGCATGAGAGCTGCACTGACACTGCCAAATTGTTTACTAGGATGACATTTTAATTTTAGCAAGTTTCACTAATACAACTATGTCTGCTTGTTCAATTATTTTGATCTTGGGCAAAAGAATCCTACACAAACAGTTACAACAAGGAAGAGATGCATGGTTGCTAAGGACACACATTAAGTCTTTCAGACACTTGCAATTACAAAGGAAATAAACTTTTCAAAACATATTTGTAACAAGCCACAATATTTTTCTGGGTATCACTCTCCTGTAGCAAGAACGGAGGTTATTTTTGGCATGAACTCAGAAATTACACTGCAGCATACCAGAAAAATTAATTTTACACTAAAGAACCTATCAATACAGTCACCATAAGGACATTATCTCAAGCAGGTTTGATTAGAGGGAAAAGAGACATTCACAGAAGACACACTAGCAGTATATAAACATTTTACCGAGTTTGCCACTGAGTGCCACTTTTAGCAATACACCAAATCCTTCAGGGGGTAACCCCCTTTCCAGGGAAATGCTTTCCACAGTAGTCAAGTGTTTCTGCAGAACATTGTTCTTTTTCAGTGAAACACGGCCTTGAACTAGGAAAATGGAAAAAAAAAAAAGACAAACACATGGATGAAAACTTCTGAACTGCAGATGAACTGTTTTAAACTGATCTGTCCCAAGATATATTCCTTTTTGTTGGGTTCTTTACACAGTAACAGGAAAGGTAAAACCTTTTAAGACCTTAAAGAAATATTACAAAGCTTAGGCATTAAAGAGGGAAAACAGCAGCTAAAATTAGATACATTTTAAATTATTATTAAGAACTATTATTATACTTCCAATCCCAAATTGCTAACCTTAAAACTCCTCTTACCTTTCTCAAAGTAACTCAAAGCTTCCTCAAGGGAGTCTTGCCAGCTGTCGTTTTTCTGGCCATTAGGAGACTGATGACTCTGGACACTTTTTCCAGGGTCACTTTTCTTTCCTTTACGCCATGCAGAGAGATCAGTTTGATTTTTATGATGAACTTGCTGCTTTGGGGTCTCAGATCTCTGTCTTCGCTCCATCTTTTCAGAGTCCCAGCTGAGACTGCAGAGTTTTACTTATATGTCACGTGGGTTCCAATCCTTCGTTATGAAGAGGCAAGAAAATAGATCAACCTTCAACGGTTGAAGAACATCAGAGAGCCCGTTCTCTGCAAAGAAAGAAAGATACATTTTCCTGACAAACACATTTTAGAGGGATCCTTCATAACGTAACAGAGTAATTTCAGAGGAAATCATTTCGAGCCACCTGCCCTCCAAAAGATCAGAAAACATACTCAGAAGATGCACAGACAACAGCATATCAAAACTCCATTCTTTCTCTCATGAGAAAACAGAAGAAAAAAAAAATCACAAGTAAAAATTAGCACAAATTCCTTTCAATTTAAAATTTATCTGATAAAATTTATATAGTATTTTGATCCTAAATTAACATAACCAGAAAGTCAGCAAAAGACAACCAACAATTTTCTTCTGAGTTTATTTTGTGCATTATCAGTTTCATTACTTGTGTTGTGTACAACAATGTCATCAGTCAAGAGGTCATGACTTCCTGCAAGGTAATGCAGAGATTTTAGAGGATCATAACAACACTTGTTTTCCAATTTTACAAAAAAAAAAAATTACATTCTCCTGCAGCCCTTCTACCTAGCAGCTAGGGTGGAAAAATATAGGAAGTTTTGGTAAACTTCCAAGTGAAGGACAAAAGCTACCAACACTGCAAAACTGCTTAGCTCTGGGTGAACTATAACCATGAAAAGTGTCATTTTCTTCTCAATATGCTGGAGACATCAACCTTTTACCCCCCAAATATGCAATTGCTACAATTTCCTGGATTTGGTAGAGTATGCATGCACGTCCCTGGATTGCTGGAGCCAGCTTTTGCTTCCCAGCTTTTCTGACACAATAAACAGAATGATTTTCAATTCATGCTACCCCTTCAGCTCTCACCTCTTTATGATGTTAGAATAATCCCTATTTTCCTATAGCTTTGTCACTAACTTCTTTGTGTAGCAAATGAAGAACAAACCTCTGGTTAGCTATGTCCTCTGAAATACACATTGATAAGAACACACAGGGCATTCACATTTACAAATTATATCTACTGACTTCAGGTACAACATACCCCCTCAGCATTAAAGGGCGACGCCAAGCTCATCAGAATACCCACAAAGATGTTCTGCACGATGGTGACTAACAATAACTGAAATTCTTCAAAAAAGTGAAAATTCCTGATCGCCACTATACCCTGGTTAACTTGACATGACCTGGACTGACATGTAAGTTGCAAAAAACCCCAAACACGCTGGAATCTTGCTGGGTACACCTTGAATCAGCTGAGTACACTCTAAGGGGTTGAGGAAGCAGATTGAGCTGACAGCTCTCGGTTACCACACTCTGGAGTAAAAAAAAAAAGCAGCTTTCTCACAGATTCCTTAGCACCTGCTCTACCTGGGTTTTATTCCTTTTGTCTCGCAGGAGTACTGCCAGAAAGGTTTGGTGAAGAAGAGAGCAGAACTAACTGACAGGGCTGAAACACCACTTCTTCCTGACAGCGAGCCCACCATCCCAAAGCTCTTCAGTACTAGGCACTTCCACACGGATACCGGGCACAGACATCCCTTCCCTCCTCCCCACCCGACGCACGCAAGCCCCTCTCCCTCGAGCTCCCACAGAGCTCTGACCGCCCGACGCGGGGAGCGGCCCTGAGGGAAGAGAGGGAGCCGAGGCCCTCCCAGCCGGGCCCCACCGTCGGGCCCGGGCCCAGCCCGGCCGCCGGGCCTAGCCCCACCACTGGACCCAGACTCACCGGCTCTGGGACCCCCACAGCGGCAGCAGCAAGGGCCTCCCCGCCGCCCAGGCCCCGCTGCCACAGCCGCCGCCAGAGCTACCTTCCGCCAGAGCCGACTCCAACCGCCCGCAGTTCAAACCACCGCGCCGCCTCCCGCGCATGCGCAGTGCCCGCGTTGCGCATGCGCAGTGCCCGCCGCGCCGCCACCGCCCCCTTCTCTTGCGCATGCGCAAGACGCTGCGGCTGGGAGCGGCGGCGGCGCTTCCGCCCCGTCCCGGGCGGCATTGGGCATGCGCAGTTCGGCCGCGGCCTGCGGGCAGAGGGGGGGCGAACCGGGTGGAAACCGGGCAGGGCCAAGGGTCCGCAGTGGGCCTTTCCGTCCCTATTCTGACAGGCAGGCAGAGGTGCCCAGGTGAGTCCTGTGGGGCGGTGCTGAGGGGCCCTCACTCGGGTAGGCCGCAGCTGGGCACCTCTCCTGAGAGAAACCTCATGAAGTTCCAACAAGGCCAAGTGCTGGGGCCTGCACCTGGGTCACAGCAACCCCAAGCACAAACATAGGTTATGCAGAGAATGGATGGAGAGCAGCCCTGAGGAGAAGGACCTGGGGCTGCTGGTGGGTGGGAGGCTCAACATGAGGCAGCAATGTGTGCTGGCAGCCCAGAAAGCGAACCGCATCCTGGGCTGTATCAAAAGAAGTGTGGCCAGTGGGTCAAGGAAGGTGATTCCGCCCCTCTGCTCCGCTCTTGGGAGATCCCCACCTGGAATACTGTGTCCAGCTCTGGGGTCCCCAATATAAGAACAACGTGTACCTCTTGGAGCGAGTCCAGAGGAGGACCACAAAGATGATCGATGAGGGGAGCCCCTCTGCTGTGAGGACAGGCTGGCAGAGTTGGGGTTATTCAGCCTGGAGAAGAGAAGGCTCTGGGGCGACCTTATAGCCCCTTTCGGTGCATAAAGGGGGCTACAGGAAAGCTGGGGAGTGGAGCAATACGATGAGGGGTGACGGTTTTAAACTGGAAGAGGGGAGGTTTAGCTTAGATATTAGGAAGAAATTTTTCAC
>JAOXNO010000063.1:5137441-5150817 GCA_028565335.1 Limnodromus scolopaceus | reverse complement strand
CCATCAAGGGAGAGAGAGCTACGCAGCAAACTTTTCTAATTTATATTGAATGTGACATTCATGGTATGAAATAATCCCGTTGGCCAGCCTGGGTCAAATGTCCAGGCCTTGGTCCTCCTTGTCTCTGCACCTGGCAAGGCTTGAAGACCTTGAATCCCACGGAGACTGGCTGGCTATAAAGTAAATATTTTCCACAAATTCAGACACTAGAGTCTTCTAAAAGTGCAAATTTCCCCAGTATTAGAAGAAAAATTAATCCCATGTCTCTCAGCCCAGGACAAGTGGGCAGGTGGTGCTGCTCGGGGCAAGGTCCTCAGATCAGTCCCTCTCCTGATTGGGGTGGGAAGTTGGGACCTACAGTGGGGTTGCGGGGTATGGCTTGGAAATGTGCTGCCCTGAGCACATCCTGGAGGCAGGACACCTTGGCTCCAGGCTCCTCTTGCACTCCCAGGCTAGAAACAGGCCAGTAACAATGTGGGGTAGGAGGCAAGAAATACAGAGAGCAGAGAAGAGCCCTGCAGTTAATCATGGAATACACAGTAGGAAGGAGAAATATGGCAAGAGACACCCGACAGACAGAAAAGGGAAATCTACATCTGTTCATTCCCTCCTGGTCACGTACAGGGAAACCGAGGCAGAGGAGGTGGTGGGCAGGTTGGCTCCGTGGCTGAGCTGGGAGTTAAGCTGTGCTTTCCTGAGTTTGCTTTGCTCCCTTTTGGCCACGGTGCCTGCCCAGGTGCTCTCTTGAGCACGTTGCATCCCGTTTCAGGATGGCAGGGATGTGTTTTGTCTTCCCAGAGACACCAGATAGCTGTGTCATCACTGGATCACCCAGCCCAGGCAATCCTAGCCGCTGCGCCATGGAAGGGGATGAGACCCCCAGCATCCAGGAGGATTTGGCCAGGCGGCCCTGGCTACAGCAGGGCTCTTTGCCAGGTGGTGACTCGGCAGGACACCACCTGGCCAGGAGACAGAGGGCTTTGTGCTGGTTCAGCCTTTCTCCTGCACAGCAATGTCTGTGGCTCGGGGGAGGCTGTGATGCAGCTCGGATCTGCGTCGCACTGGGAGGAAACTGTGTCTGGTCTCCATTCCACACAAGATAAATGTCAAGAGACACTTCCAGTAACGGGTACCAGAGCTTGGCAGGCTCTGACACATCTGCCTGCCTGCCCACAGCCCCTTCCTAGTGCTCTCCCTCAGCACAGCCCCTTCTCTGCTTCCTGGGTGGCTGGAGCTCCATCCTGGAGCTGCTCAGGGATGGATGGTGACGGCTGCTCGGTCGCCTGCAGAGATTTCAGCCCTGTTTCCTCTTGGAAAATGATCCAGAGGGAGCTCTGGTGCACGCAGCTTCTCCTCTGATCTAACCCTCTGTCACCAGACAAATGTGCCACAACACAACAGCCTGTTTTTGGAGACAGGATGAGCCAGAGCATCCACTGCTACAGCCAGGGACCGTGTCCCTGCTTCACCAAGCAGAGCTGGGTACCAGCCCCGAGGGACAAGGGAGCCAGGACCGTACGGAGCACCCAGTCCTGTGTGATGGACTGCACCCACCTCTGGGCCAGCTCCTGGGTGGGCTTGTGGTCCTCACCAACTTTTGTGTTGCAAAATCTCCCTGTTCTCAACCAACCCCAGTCAGCCCTTCATCCTGGTGGATATTTAAGCTTCAGCTGCTCATTCCCAGCCTGGCCTGCAGTGGTAGCCACAGGCAGAGGGTGGAGATTGCTCCTGTCCAAGGGCATCAACATGGGGGTCTGGGCCAGTTCCTCAGACTGTGTCTCTGTCTACAGTCCAGCTGCTGTTTGGGGCTGAGCTGCTGACTCTGCTCTGTCCTCTCTGCCATCAGGCCCTTCACCATGCCTTGGATGCTCCTCTGCACTGATGGTCCATGTGCTGCGACCAACTGTCCTTGAGCAGCTTTGGCCACTGCGTTCAGGGGAGATGCAGTGGCCTTGGGGCTGAGGAAGGTTGCCTTGAGAAGGGCCCCAGGTGGCAGGTTCTGTCCTCCCAGGCTGAAGGCTACCCTGCCTCAGGCAGGGGTGTTCCCCTTTGAGAAGCTTCAGGCCAGCGCTTGCCAGGCAGCGTCTCCTCACAGCTGTGCCTGGTTATTGTCAGGACGCAATTAAGCCAAAGGGTGATTGCATCTCCTGCTTGGGGCTCTAATGTAATCACTGCCAGGGCCACAGCAAAGGCTCCCTGCACAGCAATGTGGAGCCCAGAAGTTGCATCAGGCTCTTTCAGCCCTGATTCATTCAAGACATCAGCTTCTGATCTCTGCTGGGTGTGGGGTCCCGGACAGGTCAGGCCACCAGGTTGATCTTCAGCGTGTGTCCCTGCTTCCCCCAGAGCCAGGCTGTGGAGGGGAGCATCTGTGCACACCAGAGCCAGCCCAGTGCCCCCGGGGGTGGCCAGGAGCTGGGTGGCTCAGAGCAACCCTTCCTCACACAACCATCCTGCCTCATGGCAGGGACCCGGCCTCCCCACCATGGCCATCCCCTGGTGCTGCTGGTGGAGCTCTCCTCACAGACTCCTTGACTCTGGTGGGGTGCCTTGGGAATTCACAAGCCAACCGCTGGCCAGTGCTGGGTTGGTACACCTACCCTACCCATCCCATTGCGATGGAAGCCAGTGCCTGGCTGACCCGCACCATTCTCCAAAACCCCCTCATAACCCTTCTTTCCACTCCACACCAGCTGCCAGAGGTGGCTGTGGGGCCACAGGCTCCCCTGCTGCAGAGGAAGGACTCACAGCCCTGGGGATGGGTTGGTGCAGGCTTTGACGAGCCGGCAGTGATGACAACGCTGTCACTGCCATGGAGGAGAAGCGTGCTGCCCAGCAGGCATGACCCCACGCCTGCTCCACATCCCGCTGGGCGTTCTGGACCTTTGCAAGGTGGCCATTGTTCAGGAAGGTCACCATCCCATAAGGGCAAGTGTCACCCTGCTCGTCGCCGTTCCTGGGAGGAGAAACATCTGCCACTGTGTGGGGTGGGTGCCAGGGAGGAGGAGAGCCACCAGTGGCAGGAAGATGGCTCCAGCCCATGACACACCTTGCTGGAAACCAGGGCAAGGCAGCAGCTCATCCAGTGGCCTACGTCCCACCAGAGCCCCAGGGAGCCACAGGTATGTATAGAACTCCTCCAGTGAGCGACCAAGGAGGGCTTGCTCAAGGTAGCCATGGAAAGCAGGATAGTGGCACCCAACCATGGCAGCAGGAGCGCTATGGAAAGGAGATGAAGGGAAGTGGAGTGCCAAAGCCCAGCGCTGAGTCAGGTTGAGCAAGAGCTGCCTCCCTTGAGCCACCGATCCCCACTGCTTGTGAAATGGATGCTGGGGCCTGGAGAAAGGCCTCCTCCCCCAGCCCTTATCTTTGCTGCTTCCTCCTCCTCTAGGACTGTGCCCGGGCAGTCCCGGCTTGTACAAAACGAAGCTGAGAAGCTCTGGGGCTAATTAATTACTAGCTGCTGGTAACGCTGACTGAGCCCCCGGAGACTCCAAGGCTGGAGCAGAGGAGAAAGTGCAGCAAGATACTGGAAAATTACTGTTTAATTCTTCAGCATTAGACTGGAAAATTACTGTTTAACTCTTCAGCATTACGTCTGAATATATGGCATCTGGTAGATGAAGGACAGGAAGAGGCTGATAACAAGCTGGCCATGGCGGCAGCTCTGTAAGCCTCGTCCTCCCCGGCAGCAGGGGTGGCCAGGTCCCTGGAGGGTTGGCTCCAGCCCTGGTGACAGTTCAGTGTCCAGTTGGATGCGGGTCCTTGGGCCAGCGCTGGCCATGCCTGGCCCCGCAGCCATCAGTAGTCCTGCTGAGTGTCACAGCCCAGGAGCTCTATCCGCAGGGCAACGTGGTTGTGCCACCGGCGGGGGTGTATCCTCACGTAGCGTGCAAAGAGGGGGGGCTCCAGGGTGTTCGTCACTGGGCTGGTGTGGTCTTGGTTTGCCTTGAAAATCTGGAGAGGAAAGAGAAATTAGGGGGTGCACTCTGCTCTGCTGGTATAGCAACCCCATGGCATCATCAACGCAAACAAGCATCACTTGGGAACGTTTTAGGGAGGGAAAAGCACAGCCCAGCTCATGGATTTTGCAAAATGTCCTGTGAGCGTGTTTGCTGGCAAGGGCTGTGCTTACTGCCCCGGGGGTGGCCATGGGCCGCCTCTGGCCATGGAGCAGCTCTGCCTACCTTCTCCTTGCCATCCTCCAGGACCGGGCTCCAGTGCACACCGTTTTGGCTGCTGGAAACAGCAAACTCCTTCACAAACATGGGGGTGAAGACAGCTTTGGCACCTTGGGTTATGATTGCGGTCACCTTCTTGGTTACTTCCAAGTCCACCTGCAACCACTCGCTGGGGCTGTTGCTCTGGGGAAGGACAGACAGCTTTCAGTCCTTCAGCAGCAATGAGAAAGACACGTTAGTTGCAGCTGAAGCCAAGCTAGCCCTGCACATAGTCCTGGGCATCACCTGCCCTACCAGGTGTCTGGTTGGAGCTCGTGGGTGCTAAAACCAGGCAATCTGCACTGTGCACGTGGCTGTACACACTCCCCACTCAGCCCTGGCCAGGAGAGATTGCAAGCACCCAGCCTCTCTGCTGGGATCCCCCCCTGCCTGCCTGGGGACCTCCTTGCATGGGCTACCTTTGGCCTCCATGCGTTGGTCCTCCCTTGCAGGTTCAGGCGGGCCTGGGAGGGCGACCAGTTGGAGAAGACATTGATGCTGGAGGAGGACGCAGAGATGCGCTGGTCAGGGATCCCTCTGTTCTCCATTCCTAGGGGCATGGAGCAGCCTGGAAGAGAGGAGGGATGCTTGTTAGAGGGGGGAACAGACCTATCACAGAGATGCCTTCTGGCTGTTCACTGCTCCAGCCGCTCTCCAGGTATTTTCCCTGGTTACAGGTCCTCCTGTGCCTGTGTCACTGTCCTTACACTGCTCAGGGCCCCTCCGTGCAGCATGGCTCTGGCCGGGGAGTGCCAAACTACACCTGCCACTAGTCCCACCTTCTTTTCTCCCTGGAGATTTTATCTAGGAGGAATGTGAAGAATTTGTGCATCTGCCAGGACATAAGGAGAACCTGTCTCCAGGGGAAAGGCAAGAATATCTAGCAGGGAGACATCCTGCACGTGGTGTGATGGGGCACACTTGTGCCAAGGGGTGACAGTACAGCCACTGCTGCTTGTAGTTCCTGCAGAGCCTGCCCTTTTGACATGTGAAGCTAAAGAAAGGATCGCAGAGCACCACTGCCCCAGGGAGCACTGTGGGCCAGAGCAGGCTTGCCTTGGAGCACCTGCCTGGACATGTTCCTGTGCAACCTGCTCTGGGTGGACCTGCTTTGGCTGGAGGGTTGGACCAGATGATCTCCAGAGGTTCCTTCCAACCCCATATCATTCTGTGATCTATCATTCTGTGATCTGCAGAGTGGCAAAACCAGAGGAAAAGCCAATAGCATCTGTCTCTGCTTGTTCCCTACTCCCCCATGCTGAGGCAGCAGCTCCCCAGCTATCGGCTTAGCTGCTGCTGGAGGTCTGGTGGTGCAGGAAAAAGCAGTGGTGAGAAGTATCCCACACTCTCCCACTGGCATTGCCGTCTCCAAGACCATAATGAGATTTTTCCAGCTTTGTTCCCCCCTCCCCGACATCTCGATGCCATCTCCAGCCTCCTCCTTCCCCCCTGCACAACGGCCTGGGGTGTCCTGAAACACGTGGGGCTGGCACTCAGCACCCCACTGTGTCAAGCCCCAGCTTTGGTGCTTGGTGCCCGGAGGTGGGACGTACTGTTCAGATCGCAGCCGATGAGCTCCATGCGCAGCGTGGTCCGGATGCTGTAGTGAGTGGGGTTAATTCGGATGTACCGGGCTATGATTGGAGGGTTGAAGCGATTTTCTTTCACTCCGGTTGCATCCACGTTTCCAAAGAACAGCTGCAGGGAAAGGGAGAAAAAAGGATTGTTGTGCCAGTGGAAAGAGAACTAGACAGGACCAGGATTAGTGGGGAGAAAAAAATTTCTGTCTGGCACTTCTCTATCTTATCACCATCCTTTCAAGAGAATGGCAGCTCAAGGAAACGCTTTCAGATGTGATTCAGACCAAAGAAGTGTGAATGGGCCAAATCAGGATGAATCACTGAGAAACAGGAGGAGGAGAAACTTCAAATCTGTGCAAACAAACATGTTTTTATATTTTTGCCAAACAGAGGGGAGAAAAAGAAGGAAAAAAAAAAGTAATTCCTGGGACTTTTGAACCTGAGAAAAGTTTTGGCCACAGCTGGTGTACATGATGGAGGCTTTTCTGGATACTTTCCTTCTCCTGCTGGAACAATCAGCTTATGATCATTTAGGTTGTGGTTTTTTTATGAGTAGAGATCCTCCAAATCATCTGCATCTACACAATGTTATCAGAAAGCCAAATTTGCCTTTGGGGTCAAAAGAGATATTTAGGCAAAATCTTATGCCTAGCTCTAAGTAACATGCTACATAACGTTAAGTGGTGGATCTCAGAGCCACCTGGGATTGTGGAAAGAAATAGCTCAGTCAATGTAAAATGAGACAGACAGACACAGACAGTAAGTCCCTTGCAGATCTGTGATCTGCGATTCAGTCATCTTGGCAGTGAATGCTCACTGTTCCTGCCCTAATCAATTATCTCAGGGACTCAGGAGTTCTCTGCCCTGTGCACAGAGCTCCCTAGACCTTATCACCCCAAAGACTCCATTCTGGGGAGACACTCTCCTCAAGACCCGCTTGCCTTACCATCTGGGTGCTGGTGGCGTTCCCCTTGTATGTCTTCCACCTTTGCCCATCAAGGCTGTAGAAGACAACAAACTGCGAGACGTAAAGGCTGGAGAACTTCTGACGGGCCCCTTGGGTTTTTATGCCGTGAATAATCATGAGATGCAAAAGGTCCACCTGAGAACAAAAGTCAGGGATTCATTTCTCATAGAAAACCCAAGCCATGTTCAGGCAACACACTGTAAACTCGTGGAACTCACTTCCTTGTGATGTAACCGAGCCCAAACCACGACAACAGGTTATGAAAATAGTTAAAATAGTCTTTCATAAGGGCAGAAGTCAGCCAACTGCTGGGAGAGGGCAGGGGAGAGCTGTTTGGAGAGGTGAGCTGTTCTCACTTGGTCTTTGGGGGATTTTTTGCACAATCTGATGCTGCAGCTGAACCATCAGGTGATTCCTCCGCTGCACTGAGAATGGGTTTGGGGATCAGGCCAGCAGCAACCATGGCCAGACCAGCTGCCATCAGGATCTCAGAGCTGCCCTCCCGGAGGGGAATTAGCAGGATGTAGCTGGGGAGACACTGGTCATCCGTGCAGGTCCTTCTGCACAGTGCATCAGCCACCAGCACGCCTTTGCAACGTCCCCAGTGGTGTCTCCAGTCACAGGGCCCCTCTTACCTGGATCCAGGCATTGCTGCTGCTGGTGCTCCAAGCGTTGATGGAGCCAGTGTTATCCAGCCTGGCCAGGTAAGGAGCCCACTGCCCTGCGAGGAGAGCACACAAATATGAGGGTGCTGCTGGCTCCTGCTGCTGCCCAGCCTGAGGCGGTGAGAAGTTCATCCACAGGATGGAGCCTGAGGATCACTCTAGGGTTTAGTAGCCACATACAGGGTGGCAGAACACTGACAGGATGGGCCAGACACGTGGGAAGGCACCTCCACATCTTAAGTGGGATGCTGGCATGGGCACGGATGGAGGAAGGACGCTGCCAGGGACTCGGTGTAGCAGAGCCTTGGCCCGGCAATCACGTGAATTGTGTTGGCTGAAGCTGCCCTGACCTCAGCTGCCTTCCTCGCAGCAACAACCCCTACTCACCGTACTGCCCCGACGCTGTGATCTGAGAGTCTGCAATGTAGCCCGAGGCCAGGCCGAGGGCGTTCCGGCAGTCTGCAGCCAAAGAGGGAGAAGGAGGGTGAAAACCAGGGAGAGCTGATTAGGTAACAAGGCTTTTGAAGGAAAAGCCTAGGCTGGGTAGGTTGTCTCAAGCCTCCAGGAGCCCCCAGGCTTGTTTGTCTCACACCAAACGGTGGGTTTCAGATGCCTCTACACCCGCCCCTGAATTTTAGGGGTGCTGGAAGTTCTTGGTCCCGACCCCAATGACAGCACAGCAGAGAGTCCCCAGCATCAGTCACAGCAGCCTCTTGCCAAACTCCTGTCCCTGAGTCCCCGACCTCTCATTCCCGTGTCCTGATCTCCCAGCAATGCTGACAAGTGTCTCTTCCTTATACCCAGTCTTGCTCCTGAGCCTTTTTGTTGCTAGGCAGCATCTTTTAAAAACAAATATCACGTCGCCAAAGGAAAGTCTGCCTGACACCTCTGTCTCTCTGTGTCTCTCTCCTGGTCTGCTGAGCACAGGGCTGTTTGTCTCTTATAATAACCATTATTATTAGTGACTTGTCACATCTTGGCATCTCCACTGCATGGCAAATGCTTCTGGGGAAAATGGGAATTTGAAATCTTATGCAGATTTGTAACTTATGGGAACAGTTTCTGGCTGACATTTAATACTCTGTTAGGAAGAGGAGAGGCTGTCACTGATAAAACACTACTCACACACCGCTTCCCCTGGTGCTTACTTATGGTGAGGTAGAAACGTGTTGTTCAGGGGTGAATGGAGTCAGAGGTTTCCTGGATTTTGCAGTTGTTCTTAGGGCTGTGTCTATCGGAGCAACCTGTGGTCAGGCAGTGTCACTCGCTGCCTCCTGCCATCGCTCCGTGCCTCAGTTTACCTCTCGACACGAGGTTAGGCTGCTGGGCACTGTACCTTCCCAACAGTGTGGGGCAGGCACCGGCATGTGCCTGCAGTTGCTGGGGTAAGTGCATTTTACAGAAGGTCCAGGGACCCTCAGGTTTGAAAAACAGGAGCTCTGGGGACAAATATTTGCAGGCAAATGAAGCTGGTCTCCCAGCCTTCATCCCAGCCGTGTCCCTGACTGTGCTGTGTAGGGTGGCAAGGGCTGAAGTTGTGACTTCAAGTGAAAACACAGAAGACCTCACTTGGGCCACCCCAGGGGAAATTATGAGAGCCCTGGGGGGACAGGGAGCTCAAAAACATGCTGGCTGTGGCCATGGCAGCAAGCGGGCCGGGGCTAAAGAGGATCACTCACCCATGTTGTACACGAGGAAGAGAGCACTCATCCCAGCTTGCTGGTGCTCCCCCACTTTGCACTCTACCCGCCAGATGCCGGCATGTGAAGGCCACATCTCCACCGTCCCAAAGACACCTAGCCAGGAATGGAGAGCAGAGCAGAGGGGAATTACTGGCTGGAATGGGATTCCACCGTGCCAAGCGCTGTGCAAACACAGAGCCAAATTATTCCATATCCATTCCCCCCTCCTTGTTATCCCCCCAGAGACTTGGCACTTCCTAACAGACATGGACATGAAGCCCCAGCAGTTGGATGTACACGGTGCCCGCGCTGTGTCTCACCGGGATAAAGGTTGTAGACTCCCATGCGATACTCCTGGCTGGTCCTGACGCTGAACAGCTGCCCATGAAAGTGGACGGAGTGGATATCCTCAGTGCTGCCCATGTTCAGGAGGTGCCATCGGACCCGCTGCTGCTGAGCCATCACCAGCCCAGGCAGTGTGTCACTCACGTAGCCGTTGATGGCTAGGGAAGGCAACGGTCAGGAGCAGCTCGAGGCTTCAGGCTTTTCCCATCCCAATATGGGTTGTGGGATGGAAAGGGCAAGGGTGACAGTCCTCACCATGGAAGGAATGGTTTCTCTTAAAGTCAGGGTTCTCCTGCTGGATGCGGCAGGGAGGGCGGCAGTTCCTCTCCATGTTCTCCAGGAAGTACCAGCTTTTGGTCTCATCAAAGATGGTGAAGAGCAGGGAGAACTCCTGCACAGCCAGCTGCCGCCTGAAAACGAAGCTCAGCACCCCATGGCGGCAGATGATCAGTGGCCCAATGAGACCCGAGTGCAGATCCTTCTCCTGAGCCGGGAAAGAAGAGTTTGCCTCAGAGGGGGAGGCAGTGCTGATGCCCACAAGTGGCACAGCAGCAAGGAAAGCGGTGGCCCTGTCTCATCCCTGGCTTGGCTCCCAGTCATGCACAGGGCATGGCACATGCAGGGTAGGAAGGACAAGCTGGGCTCACTGGGGGATCCTCACTCTGCCCCTCGCTAAGCTTCCTGCTTCAGCAGGGGAGTTGGACTAGATGATCTCTATGGTCCTTTCCAACTCTAAAAAATTCAGTGAAATTCAGTGAAGAAAGGCTGTGCAGCATGTATTTGCACATGCTCTCCATGAGAAGTGGTATCTGTCTGTCTGTCCAACTGTCCAACAGTGCCTACCCTACTACCATTGGATCCCATGGGCCAAATTCAGCTAGATTTGGCAGAAGGGTAGGAGACTGCAGAATGCTGGTTCCCTACAAGTCTCATGAGCTGGTACAACTAGGGGAGGGAGGGGGAAAACAATTAAGAGAAGGGAAGAGAGGAGAAAGCACCAGCATGGATTCATCACTGTATTAGGCACCTGAGAATCTACACAGCCACGGGCTGCTTTCAGCACAGCACCACAGGGAAAGCCTTGACCTCACCTTGGGTCAGGACCCAGGCGTGCTGCCCGTCTCTCCTTCCTGGGATGCTCCTACCTACCAGGTCCACGTTGGAGAAGTAAGCCCAGGCCTTGCAG
Organism: Limnodromus scolopaceus; assembly: GCA_028565335.1. NCBI lineage: Eukaryota > Metazoa > Chordata > Aves > Charadriiformes > Scolopacidae > Limnodromus > Limnodromus scolopaceus. The sequence continues at coordinate 5,140,172 of JAOXNO010000063.1, read as the reverse complement.
TCGAACTCGTGGGTGGTGGGTGCCATCTGAGGCAGGACTTTCCAGGAGTACCTCCGGATCTCGCCAGGCTGCACCGCCTCTCCACCCTGCGCTGTACCCTGCGTCTCCTCGTAGGCTTGCAGCGTGGAGTGGAAGGAGAAGGGTCGTGAGGCCAGGTTCTTGAAGGTAACCTGCACCGGAGGGAAGGGAAAGCACAGGGACTGTAGGAGGGGGCTAGGTGCAGGGCTGAGAGTGACCTGGAGCCTGGGGTTGGATCCAACCAGCTGGTGGGAAGGAGGCAGCCATGCCCCTGCTCCCCAGACCTCCAGTTGGGCCAACTCCTGCTGAACCACAAGCTGTAGCTCTGCAGTGTGATCCCCAATAGAAAGTTCATCCGACCATGTCAGCAGGATGAGGCCCCCTCCCTGCTCAGTGGGAGCCAGGGAAGCTACACTACTGTCTCTGGAGTCCAAAGGTGCTCAATCCATCCTGGTGAAGACTTCAGTGAAAACTGGGCAACTTCTCCAGGCATATGAGTCCTGAGCCTGCTGAAGAGCCTTTCCCTTCTTCCTTAGGTGGGTGCTAAAGGACCTTTGGTGGTGAGGGAAGCCCAAGCCCGCTCTCACATAGAGCGCCTAAAGAAGCTGTACTGAACCCTGCTTAGCTCATTACACTCTTTACACCCTTCACCCAAAAGGCTCCCAACGGAACTCAGGAGCTGTTACAGGGGGTGGGTCTCTCTCTGGGCCATGGCATTGCATCTGAACACTCTGAGTTTCCTACTGGCCCATTCCTCCACCCACTGAGGTCCCTCTGAATGGTGGCTCTGCCTCCCAACGTGGTGCCATCCACATGCCATGCAGGGTGCCAACAGGGCAGGTTCTGCCCCAGAGCCCTGAAGGTGAACCTGCCGGCATCACAGCGCCTGCAGGCCCACCTCAGCTCTCCCTCTGGCTGAGCACAGCCAGCAACCGAGGGGGATTTCAGGTTTTATGGGAAATGGGAACTTTCAATTCACCATGATGACGTCTTCAACTTCTGCCCTGATGTACGGCCCAAGGATGCCCAAGTGCTCATCCAGCTCTCCCCGCTGCAGTGGCTGAGTGAAGGAATCGTCCATGTACTCTCGGAAAACCACCTTGCGGTACTGGCGGAAAGGCTTCCTCCTGCCGCTCCAAGGGTCCCTGCCGGGGTGAAGGCAGTTGAGCAAGTCAGGTGATACTGTCCCACAGGGAGGACACAGAGCCTAGAGTGTCCCTGACCCCCTTGCAAGGAAGCTAGAGTTACAAAACTCCCCAAGTGGAGGGAAGGCACTGGGAGCATCCTTCCCCTGGGCTGCTTGGCTGGGTCATACAGTCACAGACCTGTGATCCTGCCTGCCAGAACATGCCAACTCACCAAGCCATGCCAGGCAGTGCAGGAGGAATACATGAGAGCCAGACACACTTACGTGGCTTTTAGGAAGTGCTGGGGTCTCTGGTTCCTGTATTCCCACATCACCTCCACCGCTGCAATGAAGTATTGCCGTACCTCCCCCTGGAAGGAGCGGGGGTCGTGCTCCTCTTCCCCGTAGATGTCGAAATCCTCCATGGTCTGCTCCGTGTCACCGTACTCGTCGTAGTCCAGCCTGTCAGCCCTTGGCTCCGAGGGGCTGGAATGGGTCCCGTTGTTCAGAGCCAGACTCTCCCTATGTCCCGGGGCATGGTTCCTCTGCCCAGCTGTGCTGTTACTTTCCCCATCCTCCTTGGGCTCTCCTAGGCCCTGCCCCTCTCTCTTCCCAGTTTCTCTGAGGACATCTTCCCCACCGAGCACCTGCCATTCATCCGGACTGGTTTGCACATATTTGACTGTTTTTTTGGTGGTGCTGTGGTTGTGAGGAGGGCTGCTGGGAGACAGGGAATAGTTCTCGTTGGAGGCTGCTTTCATAAGGATTTCTTCCAGGCTTTGCCCAGACATGCTCTCAGGCATGTAGTCCTCTGTGGCATTGGCCTTGATGTGCTGAGGCTGAGGACCAAACTGACCCAGATGCTCCACAGAGTTTGTCTGCTCCTCCATCTGGCTTCTCCCCTGAGCTTGCTCGCTCCCAGGAGCCTCCAAGACAGCACCTCTGCCCAGCTCCCGCTCGGCCAAAGCTGGGCTCTCCAAGTCCCCAGCGTGTCCCACTGCCCCCAGGGAGATCAGGTCCCAGTTTGAGGCCAGGTCTGCAGCCACAGCAGCAGCCTGAGTCTCTGAGCTGCTTGCTGCCATCGCCACCTCGCTCCCCAGTGCTCCCTGCATAGGGAAGGAGTGTCCACTGCGCTGGGCCACCTCATTGCTGCTCCGTACACCCCCATCGCTGCTCCGTACACCCCCATCACTGCTTGGCCTTTCCTCAGGATGCATCTCGTCAGCACCATCTCCAAGCAGAGTCTGTGGAGCATCCCTGCCCAGCTGTAGTCTCCCCTCAACCATGTTTGACTTTTCTTCCAGGCTTTGCTGGGCCACCATCACCTCAGGCAAAGCGTTGCTTGGTATCAGGGACCTCTTTTTGAAGCGAGTGCTGCAAAAAGGGGAATGAGGTCCACACACCTTTGAGGCTTTCTTATTCACTGCTGTCTCAGGGGTCTGGCTGGCCAGATCCCGGTCTGCTTGGTTATCCTCAAAGAGGGGCTCCCTGCTGCTAGGCCAACTGGGAAGACCCAGACCATCCATCAGGCCTCTGCTCTCCAGTGACCTGGCTTCTCGAGGCCTCCAGTCGGGGCCACTCACGCTC
>JAOXNO010000063.1:5116780-5133618 GCA_028565335.1 Limnodromus scolopaceus | reverse complement strand
CTGAAAAGAGTCTGGCTCCCTCCTCCTTCAACCCACCCTTTAGATACTTATAGGCATTGATAAGGTCTCATAACATTGATAAGTTATTCCAGCCTTTCAGCCTGGCAGTTGAGGTGACAAAGGAAGGACCCACCTGATTTCCCCTCTGATCCATGGTCTTCTTAAAGCAGATCAGGAGGGGCCCGATCAGGCCTGAGGCTGTGTCTCGGACCGGGTCGATGGAGCTGTAGTAGAAACGGGTGAGGCAGCGAGGATCCGCCTGCGTTGGTCCATCCTCAGTGGTGACTTTCCAGCTGTAGGTGAAGGACTGGCCAGGGGGGATAGGAATGTCCTTCACATCCTTACCTGGCAACACACAGCCCAAGGACAGATCGGTTAGGTCTGGGCTGCTCCTAAAATGGGTGATCCCACTTTTTAAGAGAGCTCAGAAAGGAGGTTTCCTGACCACACAAGTTGCATTGAAAACTGCCCAAACCCCACCACCACCCCAGGATGGCACACTGGCTGCTAGCATGGAAAGTTGATCTGGGCAAAAGTTGCCCCTGGGACCAGGTGAGGATGGAATGGAAAGGCACATGCCTAATTTTGAAAGCCCTTGAAAGTCCTGCAAACTGGAAAATTTGCCCAGTCTCAGCAGTGTCTGGGCCCTGGGCTGCCTAGGGATGAAGGTACAGGTTTGTAGATGAAGGTACAGAGCTGGGCAGGGTTGAAATGGGTGAAAAACAAAGCAAAGAAAGATAGATTTTTAAGCAAAACCAGCTAGACCATGAGAAAAACGAGGAGAACATCTGGAAGGAACAGAAGGAAAACTCAAATGCAAATAAATCCTTGGAGCACTCAGCAGGATCTTGCACTGACATAGCCTTAGGAAAGGACCTTTCTCTGCTCCAAGTGCCCAGATGAGCTGCTGTATGAGCACAGTTTCCAAAGTTCATGTGTCAGTCAAGGTAGGAATAGCTCTTTTTATTTATACGCCCCTAAAGAGCATCATTCCTGTGGCTCCAGGACCATGACTTGTCCTCTTTCATAGAGTTGAATGGCTGGCAAAGCTGGTGAGCCACGTCTGGCCGGGGGATGTTGACAGAGGGACAGGGCTCCCAGATCCCTTGTGTGGCTTGGCTCCTTTAGTCTTGCCAGCCAATTGGGCTGCTTTGCCCTTTTGACTCTCCTGAAGGAAAACCTTAATTTAGACAGTAACGGGTCACAAAGCTGACCCAGTCCACTGAACTCATTAGTGGCTGCCGTCCTGATTCTCCTGCAGCAGAGGAGTTTTTGTCCAGCCTCTGCAATTGCTCCCATCATTGTGATGCACCCAAAAGGGCAGAGAAGAGGAGGGAAGAGGGATGGGGCAGGATTTTTCCCTGGTGGGATGTGGGATGGCCTTTCACAAGTCGTGATCCTGGGAGGATGATGGCAGGGCAAGAGAGCAGCTCTGAGAAAGGGACCTGGTAACTCAACAACTCCAGAATAAAAAAGCATGAAGCTGCAAGAGGGAGAGTTTGAATCGTTATTAAGGCTCCCCTTAAAGCAGGGCAGGGGGGACCCCAGGGAATGAGGACTGTAAGCAAAGTGGCAAACACAGGCAGGATCACCAGGGTCGTTCCTGCCTCATCAGAAAGTAGAAGCCTCCAGGACAAACTAAACAACATGGTCCCAGCTCCCTGGATGACAATGTCCCTTCTTCCAGACATCATCCAGGCCTTTCTTAAAGGCAGGGCTACATGGCAGCAAGGGGGACATGAATCATCGTCATCTCCAGGATTGCAGGTCTCAGGCGCTTGGATGGATGGGTTGGACAACCAGTCTTACCATGGGCTGCAGGAAGCTCTCCTGGCCCAGAAGTGACAGTGGCCAAGTGATGTCCCAAATTCTTGTGCCAATGCCCAAATTGATGTGCCACGTGGCCTGCCTTACCTTGAAAGGACTTCACGGGGTGGTATGGCCTTACGCTGGTGAGGCCATGAGGGTAGATGTTGTACGGTCGGCTTGCCAGGTTCCTGAACACGATCTGAAATAAAGACAGCCAGCAGGAAGATTTAATGCTTTCTGAACGTTGTGAGCCCTTGGGGCTGCCCTCAGTGTCCTCACAGGGAGGGAAACGCTGGGCAGCAGTGCTCCGGGAGCAGTGCTCTGGGAGTGTCCAATGGGGAGGAACCCAGACCTGTCTGGGACCACAAAGCAGGAGTCAGAATAGAAGAAATGACCGTTTCTCTACCAATGTACACTGTGGGAGCTGCTCGTTTTAGGGAGGGCATGAAAACATCAGATTTATTAAAGGGAAAGTTGCTGTCTTTAGTCTCAGTTTGCATGAGACAGAAGAGATCTGTCAATCCAGGAGGCCTCAGAGGACCAAGACACTAAGCATGCACAGCAATCAACAGCTTCAAAGTGCTTCCCCAGTTCACCGCATGAAGCCCTTCATTTATTTCTCTAAATATCTCTGTTGGGGCTTTGCCACAGGTGTTACCTTCAGCTCCATGCCCACACCTGCACAGAGAAACCCAGGCAGGGAGCAGAAATGTGATGCTCCTGGAAACCATCCCATTCCTCCCCGCAGCAAACAGGTCAAGTGGTCAGTAGAGGCACTCGGGGAGACACAAGCGACAGTCCCCAGTACTGTATGGTAAGAGCCCACAGATGGAGAAGAGTGGAGGATGAGAGGACACTCTTGCCTCAGAGGAAGGTGCTGGATGCCATGTCTCATGGATTAATTCACATGATTCCTAAGATGCCTGCGATGAAGTCGAATCAAGGGGACCGGGCCATATCCTATGCACCTCTGCTGATCTCACCGAGAGTATTTAGCTTTAACTTTCAGTAACATCTGTCTTTTTGGTGAACTTTGGACATTACCAAACATGATAGAGCACCTCAATGACTTATGTCAGACTTCAGCCACAAGCCAAGAGCTATTAGGAGGAGCAAAATCAAGCTTTGAAGTTTCCCCTTCCAGTCCCTCTCTTACCTTAAACTGATCTCCAACCTCTCCCTTAATGACAGGCCCCAGAATTCCCTTGTCCAGATCATTTGAAACCTTGCGCTTCTTGAAGGTTGCATCCTCATACTCCACAAACATCACTTTCTTATACTTTGAACCAATCCGATGAGGGCCAGTCTCCAGGAACAGGCTGGTAATGTTTCTGCAGGCAAGGCAGAGAAAGAGCAAATGACCACATAAGGGATGCTGTCAGAACCAGAGCAAGACCTTCCATCATCCAAGGACCTACACAGCTACCCGGGGACTACCAGTGCACAGTGGGGCACCCATCCCTGCAATCACAATCTGCATCCTGGGGATTAAGGTTTCAACTGATTCAGTGCTTCTTCAATGGAGAAAGCTTCAACTAGGTTGCACAGGAGCAGCCTTGGGCTGACACTGTCCTGTTCTGGGAGGAAGTGGTGGCTGTGAGAGCTGAGAGCCTGGCAGGTTGTCCTGTGTCAAGGAACACCCCCAATATTCAGGCATAAGGCAATGGAGTAGATGCCTTTTCTTGATCAGGAGAGGACACCTCCTCTGGCTTATGGGCTGCAGGTGGGGATTTCTGCCCCACATGCTTTGCTCCAGCGGCCGCTCTCTGGGATCCCCATCTAGAGCAGAACCTGGTGACCCCACTACCAAGCCAGCCCCAGCCCACACAGCTTGTGTCAGCAGTGACATCGGGACTGGTGACAAGTGTCATCTCCATGCAGCGCTGACTAAGGTACTTCTGCTGAGATATTGCACTTGCATCACCTCTCCTTCCAAGAAGTGGGGCAGCAGCAGGGACTAATCACTTCTGCCATCTAGAGCAGGACCTTCCAGACAGGGAAATGAGACCCACATGTCCTGGCTGTGCAGGACCTCCTGGCTGGAGGGTAAGAAGGGTCACCAGGAGCTACTGCCTGCTTAGAAGGGGCTGGTCCTGGAGACCTGGGCAAAAGGGAGACAAGTGCTCCAGCAGCAAATGCCTTTGCAGGACATTTGGTAGAATGGAGCAAAGCCAGGTCCTGCCTTCCCATGGCCTCCCCAAGACCGTACTTGTCCTGCATCCATACTGCCAGCATTAAAAAGGAAGAACAAAACTGTCCAGGTTGGGCAGAAGGAAAACAAATTTCTGAGGAAAAGGGGAAGAGCTGGCAGGGCTGCCTCGAGGAACAGCCTCATGGACACCCATCCCCTCTCTCACCTGTCCAGAGACACTGGCTTCACGGGGGCATAGTCCCAGTCCATTTCCTCAGCCGCAATGTAGTAAGTCCAGGTCATAGGGTTCTCTTTGGCAAAAGAGCGCACTTGGATCACATGAAAAGTTTCCTGATCTTCTTCAGGGTAATAATCCATGTCCTCTGGCTCATCTGACAGCTGTCCCATCTTCATCAGGCGCTCCTCCGGACACTCTTCCACCTTCACAATGGCCTCCATGCCAGCTGGGAGAAAAACCAGGCAGAAAGCGTCACATTGACATGCCAGCACAGGCCCACACTCTCCCTGGCTCTACTTGGGAGATGTCCTCTCCATCAAATGGGCCATCACATGGGTCAGCCTATACCATCCTGGTCATGGGTCAGGTTGTACATGGAGGTAACACTATGAAGCCTTGGAGCATTGCATAGAACCCTGAGCCTGGGCCATCCCCTAAACTTCTTTTCCCCCAAGCTCTTGCAGAATAAGGTTACCTTGCTGATGGGACAGCATTTGGCAGAACATCCGAAACCAGCCAGTCGTTCCTGGCATGGTCTGGGCTGTGAGATATGTGGCAGGGGAGATTTCTAGGCTGCTGAGACGGTGGCCTCTCACCAGGAATGTGTGACCTTCAAAGAAGATGGAGTGGACTTCTGGCCCAGTGCCCAACCCGATCACGTGCCAGTGGACCTGCTTCTTGAGGCACAGCGTGAGACCTGCCAGGAGAGAAGAAAAGCACCCAGGAATCAGTGCTGTGTCCATCCCTTGTCCCCACTCTTGGTGTCACGGAGTCAGATCTTGAGACGTGCTGAGTAGTCCCCTGCCCTGCGAGGTGGTGGCTTCAAGCCGGAGAAGTCGCACGTGAATGTGGGCTGCCTAAGCCCATGAGCCAGCAATGTGCCCTTGTTGCCAAGAGGGCCAATGGAATCCTGGGCTGCATAGGGAAGAGTGTGGCCAGCAGGTCAAGGGAGGTCATTCTCCCCCTCTACTCTGCACTGGTGAGGCTACAACTGGAATACTGTGTCCAGTTCTGGGCTCCCCAGGTCAAGAGAGACAGGGAACTACTGGAGATAGTCCAACGTAGGGCAACCAAGATGATGGAGGGATTAGAGCACCTCCCTTATGAGGAAAGGCTGAGAGAGCTGGAGCTCTTTAGCCTCGAGAAGAGAAGACTGAGGGGAGACCTCATCTATGTTTACAAGTTCCTAAAGGGTGAGTTGAAGGAGGATGGAGCCAGACTCTTTTCAGTGGTTTCCAGTGATAGGACGAGGGACAACGGGCACAAGCTGGAACATGGGAAGTTCCACCCAAATACGAGGAAGAACTTCTTTCCGGTGAGGGTGCCAGAGCCCTGGAACAGGCTGCCCAGCGAGGTCATGGAGTCCCCTTCTCTGGAGATCTTCAAGACCCTCCTGGATGCAGTCCTGAGTGATGTGCTCTGGCCAATCCTGCTTTGGCAGGGGAGTTGGACTAGATGATCTCTAGAGGTCCCTTCCAACTCTGTCAAATCTGTGAATCCGTAACCAAAACAGAGGTGCAGGCGACATCACCCCCGCTGAGGTAAGATTGGATTTACAGCGTGTGGGGATTTGGGGGGTGTGCTGATGGAAACTCACAGCAGAATGCAGTGGCAAAAGAGGTAGATGTGCTCCTTGACTCTATAAATACGGGAATCAGGAACTGGAAAGGGGAATAATTTGCCTGATCGCAACACTGGTGAGCCTGATACTAAAACACTGCATCTGGGGCAGTAGCTGAAATACCCCAAAAAGGGCAGAGAGAGGTCGCCAGGGTTATTTGAAGGCTGGAGAAAATTCCTTCTTCGGAGAGACTCAAAGGGCTCAGTGTGCTTAGGAAATGGGAAAGGACTTGACTGCATTGTAAAAATATTTTCCTGGGGAGAAATTAGTGTTTGCTGACGGGCTCTGTAATCTAGCAGGGAAGTGCATAACAAGAACAAGTTCCTGGAAGTTGAAGCCAAACAAAGTCAAATACGGAGTCAAGCACTTGTTTTTGGCACTGAGTGCGATAGGTGACTGGAACAGATCCCAGGAGCCACGGGGGGGAGACAGGGTGGAGGCTCCGTCCTGAGGGTCTCAGCTCTCCATTGCCACCTCTCCATCAGACACCTCTCAGGCCAGGTCCCACAGCCAGACAGGAGGTTGCTGGGTGGAGGTGGATATCTTCTCAAGGGGAAAACCACTGTGCAGACACAGTGGCTGACCATGAGGTCTATTCAGCTCTTAAGCTCTGTAGAACCACCAGGACAGGGAATTTGGGGGAGTTTTTCTTTTGCTTTTTATTGGAGAACGGCTAGACCCAGGTGGGAGGTTTCAGGGTGTGGTTCACCAAGCTTGTTGATGGTAATGACTCTCCTGACACTGTTTCCCAGTTTGCCTTGGAGATTCTTCACCCTCAGGCAAACTAGACCTTCTCCCAGAAGAACAACAGAAAATGCCAACTTTTGTCTTCACTGAGACCACAAATGGCCTTTTCTTTTGCTTTTCTGCAGAAAAGAAGGCTGAGGGAGACCTTATAACTTTCTATAACTGCATGAAAGGAGGTTGTAGTGAGGTGGGAGTCGGCCTCTTCTCCCAAGTAGCAAGTGAGAAGGCGAGAGGAAATGATCCCAAGTTGTGCCAGGAGGGGGTTAGGTTGGATATTAGGAGAAATTTCTTCACTGAAAGAGTTACCAAACACCAGAACAGGCTGCCCAGGGACGTGGTTGAGTCACCATTCCTGCAGGTATTTAAAATATGTGTAGAAGTGGCACTTAAGGACATAGTTTAGTGGTAACTTGGCAGTGTCATGTTTACTGTTGGACTCGGTGATCTTAAGGATCTTTTCCAACCTAAATGATTCTATGGTTCTATTCTGCAGACCCTACAGAGGTGTGTTGTCAGAGCCAGGCTGTTGAGAACTGAATTTTGCCCTCAATGCTACCTCCAGCTTCATTCACAGAGCTACAAGAGTTGAAACTCTGCTACCAGCACTATTCCTGGAGACCTCTGAGAAGGTCAGCTGCACTTGGCAGCACAGACAGCTGGAAACGGGTCCTGCCCCACTCTAAATGGGCAAGGCAGATCACGGAGTTGAGATGTGATAGTCCTCCTGGGGTGAAGACAGCAGATCCATCACCTGGAAACTCCTCTTGATGTCCCTTCTCACATCATTTCACAAGCTACCTTGAGTTTACAGACCCTGTTCCTACCACCTCCCCTGCCCTCCATCCCTGTCCCTGGCACACCGGCACTCACCAGGCAGCGAGCCGTTGATGTAGCCATTGATGGTGTGCAGCTCTGTCCTGTTGTGAGACAGGGGCTGAGGAGCTGCCGGGGAGCCAGGCTCAGAGTACCAGCTTTTCCCTGTGGAGATAGGAGGACGCAGTCAGCTTCCACTTGAGAGCATTTCAAAGAAGAAGGAAACCTTCCCACTGGGGTGAAACAGCATGAAAGCCAAAATCCAGGGAGGTCAGATGTGTGGTGCCTGCTGGGAATCCACAGCAGACCTGGCCATGGCTCTGCATGAATATGTTGGTGGCTGTTGCACGGGACAGGGCATTACACCCAAGCAGCTTTGGCTTGTGTGTTGGGCACAAGGCCAGGGCATGGGGTGGGAGAGCTGAGGGGGTACAAGCTCCCTGCACCTGGGGCACAGAAGGGGGAACGGCAGTACTGCACCAGGACAACATTGGTTGGGGGGCTCTACAAGGCTCAAACCTTGGGGAGATGATAGAGTGGGAGCTGAGCAGCTGCGCTCACACCATGGCCAAAGCACACATCCTGGACTAGGCTGAATTCAGGGTCCAACACCAGTCAACAGGGTACTTACCCTCATCAAACACTGCGAAGAGCATCACAAACTCTTGCTGCACGTTCTGGTTCCCATCACTCATCAGGCTCCCTGCAAGATGTCACGACACAAATCTCTTTAAAGGTCAGCAGGCACCATGCCCATCTCCCCTTCATGTCCTCCAAGAACTGGTAAATCAGGCTCTGGATTGCTTTTCTCACATCTCACATCTGCCACAGCCTTGTTTCCAGCCTTGCAGTCCCCAAAGGCCCATGTTTGAGAGGCAGCTGCCCCCAGAAGACATCAAAAGGTCTGTTTGTGCTGCCTTCTCCTCACAGGATACACTTAGTCACCTGGAAGAGCCCATATTTGCTAGCCCCCTCATCATCACCATCGTCTGCGCTCACTCTTTGTCTAGACTTTGCTCGTCAGTGGAGAAACTGCTCCTGGTGAGTCACTGGAACCTGTAGACAGTGCCCTGGAAGGAGGTGACTCGTGCCCATTCCTCTCCGATGACTACAGAGGGGTCTGAACAACCACCTCCAGGAGACAGCTCAACCAGGGGTGACCAATCCCACCTTAGGTACACTTCTTGGTGCCTTGGCACGCAGCAAATATTAACAGTCAGGATTTCACCACCTTCATGTTTACTGAAGGAAGGAAAGCAGGCACAGCTACTGTGGACCAGGCAGTGCCCCAGGCATCCTGCCTCCCTCCGGCCTGATCCTTAACCCTTGTTGAGATAAACTTCCCTCTAGTTCTTCCCACAAAACCCTGTTTGACAAAGCCCCTGGCTGACACTGAACGATCACAGCTTGGTGAAGCTCAGCAGGAAAAACATTTATGCCTCCATAGCTATTCATGGCATGGATAGATAAGGTTCAGATACAAGGTAGAAGACTTCATTTGGGGTCTGAAATCTTGCAAAGGAAAGAAACAACCGATCACTCCCCAGCAGGGAAATCCAAATTGTATTTGGCTCCTGCACTGGGAAGGGACACTTTGAGGAAAGGGCCAAACCCCAACTGTGCTGTTGTTGACCACAGTTTACTGTCTCCACTGCCACGTTCAGCCTCTGGAACAGATCTTTGATTTTTCTGCTTTTTCACTCACGACTGCATGTGACCTGTCCCCATCCTGTGCTCTCCTTACCAGGTCGGCACACGAGCAGGGCTCCGATCAAACCCGAGTTGATGTCCTTCACGCTGTCGGTGTTGGAGGAGTAGGAGTGGGTCAGGCACGCTGAGTCACCATCCGTGGGACCCTGGTTTTGCTGGATTTCCCAGATGTACGTGTGTGTCTTCCCCGGGTCCACCCTGTCACCCTCCTTCTCTGGCTGGCTGGCCTCATCCTCATACCCTGCACCTAAAGCCAAAGGAACAGCCAGATGTCACCAAAGGTTCATCCCCAAGACACTGTGGCTACAGAAATGCCTCATCCCCCAACCCAAAGCATGGCTTCTCTCCACTCCAGCCCCCATGGCCGGCATGACTCCCACCAGCAATAGGTGGTCTCAGGGCAGTGAGCAGAGCTGCGCCAGAGACTTGATGGTTGGGCTGTGCACCCACCATCTTCTCTGAAGCTGAAGGGCACAGTCTTCCTGGCCCCAAGCACCCAGCTTCAGGTTTAACCTGTTTATTATCTCTATAACTCTGATTCACCCTCTGATGCCTTCCAGTAGGACACCCCGACAGCATGGATGTTGTATGGCCGGGAGGCCAGGTTCTTAAACGTGATGACCACCGTGTCATAGACTTCTGCTCGGATGGTGGGGCCCAGGAGACCTGAAGGGAGGAAGACAACAGGGTCAGACAGCTCATACCCAGCCATGGGCCCCAAAGGGGCTGGGTTTTCCACCTGCACAATTAGTGGGTGTCCTTCAAGTACCACAGCAGCAGCATCTGCTCCGGCACCAGCAAGGCTCCCTCTATCCCAAGCAGCTCTGCCCTACTGGGACTTTACCCAGGTGCTTTCCCATTCCTGGCCGAGGAACTGCCAGCACCCAACCCAGGATGAGTTTGGCCACTGTCATGGAGAGCTCAGGGTGACCGCGCTGCGGGTGCTTCTTACCCATCCATGCTGGCTTGGGCTTGGGCTGTGTGAACGAGGCATCAGAATACTCCACAAACACGGCCTTCCTGTACTGGGGAAGGACACCAGGAGCAGGGGACTGTGGGCCTGGGTGCCCCAACACGCTGCAAGAAGAAGAAAAAGCCAAGGCTGATTGTGCAGCCCCGTCCACGGATGGGCAGCAGCCATCCTCTTCCTCCCCTCCCCACCAGCTTGCCTGTGCTGTGCCAGCCCGGGGGATCACTCACCCTGTTGTGTCCTTTGGGTTTCCTGGCAACCCCCCCAGGTGTGTCTGGAAATGTTTTGCTCAGCTCACGGATGACAATGTGGCAGTGATTAATGTCACGGTGTTAGTCACGATGGAAGAAGACACAATGGCAGGAGGCACAGCGCCGTACCCAGCACAGCCACAGGCATCGCTGCCAGCCCCTACCTCATGCCTCATCCCAACTTCGTGCTTCCCCACCAGCAGAGACCCAGGGCGCTGGGATGGCTGTGACAGCAGTGTCATGGTGGCCTCTGCCCTGCAGACACCCCTGACACCATCCCCAGCATCTTCAGGTGTGGCAGACACATCACATCATGAATAACCTCGAGCATCCTCCCCAGCTTCCCCCGGGAAAGAGACTGTATCAGGAGGGATGGCAGTTTGCTCTGTGGTCCGAGCAACATCCCCACACTCATTTCTTTTCTGACCAAACTGGGATTTACAGCCAGCTCCTAAAAATCTGCTCCTTGCAGCAGGAGGATAAAGGAGCCCCGAACTTATTTCACACCCCACTTATCTCCGCTGGCCACTTTCTATCTGTAAGTGGCTTAACAAATTCATTTTCCAGAAGGAATCCAGCACGTTTATCAGGACAAAAAAGCCATGAATTTCTCCAGGGATTTTAGAGGCTGGCTTATCAGCCCTGGGACTGAGACCATTTCCAGTAACCAGACAGACCGCTTCCAGTCTTGTTTTGTTTGGAGCAAAAGTCAGGTGGTATTTTCTTCCCTTCTGAAGAGGCAGGGAGGACTGCTCTCCCCCTCTGACTAAGCCTTCATTCAAGCAGCGGTTCCCTTTGCGACTCTTCCTCAAGAGGAAGGAGCCGGAGTGACTCAAATTTGGGAAAGGGCAATGCACGCTCGCCCCCACACCGCCGGCTGGAAGCCACCTGCAGCCGGGGGATGCTGCGGGGAGAGAGAGGTTCACCCTCCCTGGGGACAGAGCAGGATGGGCGCCCATAAACCCCCCCACGTGCCCAGCTTCTGCCTTTCCCACCACGGCTATAACCCCCTGTTCGGGCTGGCAGGAAGCCCCCAGCAGACACAGCCCCGGTGAGCAGGGTCACTGCATTCAGCTGGCTTTGCCCACCAGCAGGTATCACGCCTGTCTCGATGGCAGTAGGGTCCAGACCAAGCTTTGCTCTCCAGGGTGACCCCAGGCTGGGAGGTGGCAGTGCCGTGGGGTCGCTGGCACTGGGCTGTCCGCTGTCAGGAAGCTGTGCCTTAACCTTTAACTCGCGGAAAGCCCAGCTTTCAAAAATACATCCCTGAGATATGAGGGTCCGGTCCTGCTAATTCTGCAGTAAACAAGGCAGAAATCCTCTGGAGCCGGGGTGGGGTGTTTGCCGGCATGTGGGGCCATGGCTGGGAGGAGACTTGGTGACACCAGGACTCAGCGCTGGCGCAACAGAGCCTGACAGCCTTGGCAGGGGATGAGGAGGCAGAGTTCGGAGCAGGAACATCGGATCCAAGTGCTTCTGGCCGGTCCTCTGCACTTGGGGTCCCCGTGGACTTCCTACCCCACGGGGTGGCTGAAGCTGAGGCAGGGAGACAAGTTCCTGGCGCCTCGGATCAGCATTGTTAGCCGCACTATCTGTTCATCTCTCCGAGCCAGGAGACGGCCAAGGTAAACAGCCTGCGCTGCCGAAGCACTCAAACACGGGCTGCTGCTACGTGGCCGCCAGCTCCGAGCCGGAGCTGAGATCCCTGGGGCTGTCGCAGGACGTGCTGGTCCCGGCTCTGACCCCACCGGTAAGGTTGTGTTTGGGAGGAACAGAAACTGAAATGACGGGGAAGGCGTAAGCAGCTCTGGCCCCGTGTGCCGTAACCCATTCATTTGGCAGAGCTTCCCACCAACGTGCCAGAGAAACCACCAGACACGTAGCAAGGGTTTTGGAGGTCCTGCCTGGAGGCGCACCCTTAGGTGCTGCCATGAGATGCTGGTACCATGAGGGAGAACGGGTGGAGCAGAAGACACACCACACACAACTCCAAGGCACCCCAGCTCTGCTCCTGCTACACTCCTACATGCCCTTTCTCCCCAGACTGGCCATTTTCCTGTGCCCTCCTCACACGGGGGGGGCTGGGCTGAAACCACACATCCAGGGAAAAGGCACCATCATCCAGCTGGGAACAGCCAAGCCAAGCAAGTTCCTACCATGGCTCCCCAGGAGCCGTGTTGCCCTGACCTCCCCTGCCTCTGCGGGGTGGAGCACTCCACCAAGTCCTTCTTGAGAAGGCCAAATTTATCTTTCCCCGTTCTAGAGAAGAGGTGACCTCAGACTGCCTGCTCACCCCCAGGGCACAGCCAAGTCCCTGAGTCACTCCCAGGTCAGAAACGATGCACGAGAGCATCCTTAAAGCCAGTGCCAAAATGGAAAGCCACAGGGTTGAATTAACAGTGTGAGTGACCTCACCTCCACAGTGGAACGTCAGTAAAAGCAGGGATGGGGGGGGGGCGCATTAGTAAATGGGGAGTAAATAGGGGAGCCTGGGGAAGGGGATGTGGCAGCGGGAAGGGGTACGGCTTGGTCCCCAGGGGACGTAGCTGCCCCGCTCTGCTCCCCATGCTGAGCCCAGAACAGCCCGTTCACAGCCACGTGTGTCCAAGCCAACTGTGTCTCCAGACAACACCGTCCCAATGCCCGAGCAATGAAACTGCCACTTTTCCTTCCCACTCCAAAATATTTGGGCAAAGCCACCCTGCCTTCCTCCCTCTTGTCACTGTGAGCAAACACTATTCTTTGCCCAAACACTAAAAATTGTTTTCATTCCCTAAAGGAAAAATTTCAGCCCCAGCAACATAATGTACACAAAGATATAAATACCTAAAGCTGGGTTTTACCAGACACAGTGGAAAGCCTTTGCTGCTCTAAGTTATGTCAGGGGGGCACAGCCAACATCCTTCTGCAGCCCCCAGGCAGGGAATCACAGAACCCCATCTCCCCAAAGCTCCCCAGAAGAGGAATCCCAGGCTGGAGAACCAGCTCTGGGCTCTGGGCACAGACTTTAAAGAGTCACAGGCAAACGGCATTAAGATAAAGCAGCACAGAGCATGTCTGCATCTTTCTCTACAGATTTATGTCACCTGTGCATCATTAGGGGTTGCACTTAGTGACTCCCCATCACACAGAATCCCCCGTTCCAGCTGTGCCAGCAGCTCAGTACACCCACCCTGCCAGATTGCCCCCAGGTGCCTGCCTGGACCCACGCTCATGGTGCCAGGGTGGGAAAACACACGTAGCAGGGTGCAATTTCTATTCAATTGGAATTGCGATAGGAAGAGCCTTACCCTGCAGGCACTTGCAGCACGGAGAGCAGGTCGCTGTGCGTGTAGTCCCAGGCGGTTTCCACTGCACCGATATAGTATCTTCTGACTGTGCTGATGCCCTCCTCAACCAGGCAGAGGAGCAGGAGGCCACGCAGGGCTCCCACCAGCATCGTGCCCGTCAGCTGGGAACCACTCCGGCTTCAGAAGGAAAAGTGAAAAGGAAAGAATGAGAAAGGAAAGAGGAGAGGAAAGCCTTTATCTTCTCATCCAGCTGCTGTAATCCACAGGAGACGATGATTTAAAGCCAGCACCCACAGGCTCAGTCAGAGTGCTGGAGAGTTTCTCAAAGACATCAGGAGAGGAATTGCCCGAGCAGGTTAGTGCAAAGAGGAATGTGTGAGCGATGAACTCTTCCCTCTCTTCCTCTGGGGTGGCAGTGACCAGGAGGAGAGGAAAAAACAAAAGGAAAGGGAGGGCAAGCGCAGCAATAAGCTCCGCTGCAGGACCCAGCTGGCTCAGCGTCCTGGCCGGTGTCTGGGAGCGAGGTGGGGAAAGGGAGGGTTGCAGAGGAAGGGGAATTTAGGTGCGGTCTCTGCCTGGTCCCACCTTCCCTCTCACAGCAGAGGGGAAGGAGGCCAGCGGGTTGCAGGCTAGTGCCCTGCTGCCGCCCAGCCTACAGGAGCCTTTATTTCCCACGCAGGGCAGCCTGGGCTTGTACCTGGGGCTGGAGCTCCCCAGGGAGCTGGCAGCTGCCTTTTGTACCTGCTAGCCCAAATAGCTTGAGGAAATGGTGATTTAGGGGAAAATCTGCCTTCAGGATGCAGATGGCTTATTGCTACCAAGCAGGAGAGGCCGCCCTGTCCCCCCTGCCCTGTCCCCCCCACCCTGCACCCGGTGCTGGGAGCTCGCGGGGCGCTTTGCATCTGCAGGGGCAGGGCTGGGGGTGAGGAAATCACCAGGGTTGTAATATGCACGGACATACGTGGGGTGCATCCCTGTCCCCCAGGTGCCCGCACCTCAAGGAGTCACAATTTAGCCACACGGCCTCGCTTCGAGCCACACGGGAGGGAGAGGGTTGGGGTGATCTCTGGGAGTCCCCCCTCCCACCAGCCCTTCCTCACCCTTCTCCTCTTCTCCCAGAGTCCTGCAGAACAGCTCAGAGGAGACACACTGAAATGTTTTTGCAAATTTCTTCTGCTTTAAGCTCACAAATGTTCAGTATCTCTTTTTAAAAGCCCAGGAAATCCCACCCACGCCCCCAAAATGCACACACATGTGCTCACGTGCACACACACACACATACACCAGCACGTGGTTCTCCCTCGGCTCACGAAGGCAGGAAGATGAAGAGTAACGCCCTGCGTGGTCCCGGCGTCTGCCGGGCGAGCGAGGTGGGGAAACATCCCATAAATCATGCTGTAGGGCAGCAGGAGTGCAACGGGGGTGGTGACCCCTTTGGTGACAACCTCAATGTGTGCAGAAGCATCTGTGTGACAGGTCTTGGTGCCTGGGCAACAGAAGGAGGCAGTGGGGATGGTGGAGGGATGGGTGTTTTGGGGTCCCAGATGTGAATCCTCAGCACAGGGCAGGTGGGACTGGTAGGGGATGGGTTGGGAGACAGGAGCTGAGCCCCCTTGGGTAAGGGCAATCCCAGCGGATGCAGCAACACGTTCTCTGGTGTCCCACTGCCCATTGTAGCCGGGTGTAGCCTGGGAATGAGCATCCCAGCCCCACGGGCTCACTGTGCAGGAGCACCCCATGTCCGTGGGGTCAGTGGTGGCTCTCCCTCCCACTCCCTCAGAGAGGGGCCAGTTCTTGTCACCTCACTGGGTACACCCTCTCCCTTCCCACCCCTCTCCTTGCGGCAGCCCCAGGCTTGAGGGGGAAAACCATCCCAGGCAGCTGTGCCTGGCTGGGGCTCCCACAGCAGCAGCAAGGAGCCCCCGGGGGGACTCCCCCCCGGTCCGTGTAAAACCCCAACACGTCGAGGGACTGCCCACTCCTTCCTGCGCTCGCCCAGGGGCTGGCTGATGCAGCAGGAGATGGGGTAAAAAGTGCTCCCCCCCCAACCCCCCCCCAGCACCACTCTGCTCCTGGAGAGGCAAAAATCCAGTGGGAAACACATTTCCTCCAGCTCATGCACCGGTGGCTGGCTCCATGCCCAGCCTGGGGCTCCTTTTCTTTGCGAGGAAGATGAGCAACAGCCTGCCCCGTGTTTTCCAGCAAGTATTTTGGGGCAAAACAAGTGGTGTGTCACATTCGGGGATGCCCCCGGGTGGTTTGCACCACCTGCCCTGGTGCGGTGAAGTAGAAGGATATTGTTCAGTGCTGGAGGGGAAAGGGTTGTCTGGAGGTCCGGGAGAGACACAGGAGATCCGGGTTGTGCTTCTGGCAGCGGTGTCCCCTGCAGTATTGGACGTGACTTTACTCCAGTCATCCTGTCTGGGAATCTCCCAGTGCTGTGAGATTGTGCTCACCCGGAAAGCCTGGAAAAGGTGTTTCTTTCAGAAACAAGCAGATGACGAAAACATCGCCAAGCAAACAACATGACCGTGAAGGAGGCAGTCAGGGGGTGGCAGCACAGGATGGGCACGCAGTAGGGTTGGGGTTGGCTGTCAGGAGGGGTGCTGCAGGGGATCTGCAGGGGGTGGCACGGGGGCTTCTTGCCCCTAACCCTGGCAGAGATGCTCCAGGCACCCTGGGATGAAACATCCAGGGATCACAGAGGGGAGTCAGGCAAAGCTTCCCTTGGGGGCTGCAACGGCAGGAGCCTGGCCACAGTCAGAAATGAGCGGTTGTGACACTGGCAGGTGCCGAATTGCTGGCTTTAACCATTTTCAGCTGTCGGGAGGCAGGTCCAGGTTCCTGACCCAGAGACATAAGAGTAAACTGGAGAGATGGGTTCTAACCCAAAGGAGCAGAAAGAAAATGGTATTATCCAGATACTCAAGGCTGTAGGAAGGGGAATCTAGGTGTGAAACCGGAGGACGCTTGGAGGCAAGTTGGGAAGGGGGCCCAGATCCTGGCGCTCGCTGCACGCAGTGGGTAGCTTTGTGCAGGCACGTGAGAGCCAGTGCAGAGAGAAGGGTGCTGAGGACAGCCTGGTTCTCCCCCGGCACAGTTTTGGGCCCCTTACCACAAAAAAGACATTGAGGTGCTGGAGTGGGTCCAGAGAAGGGCAGCGAAGCTGGTGAGGGGTCTAGAGAATAAGTCTTATGAGGAGAGGCTGAGGGAGCTGGGGTTGTTCAGTCTGGGGAAGAGGAGGCTGAGGGGAGACCT
>JAOXNO010000063.1:5067056-5086364 GCA_028565335.1 Limnodromus scolopaceus | reverse complement strand
TGTGTGTGACAGTGATTAGTGTTTAACCAGGGCAAGAGTGCTGAAAAGTCTGAAAAATGAGATTAAATATCAGCTTTTTTTTCTTTTCCTGCCTCTGGTGCTCAACACGTGTTTTTGTGCTGTAAGCTCTTTGTTATCCTTGTGAATGTACAAGTGAAGAGGTTCTGATGTACCTGCAGCGTCAGGGACTTGTAGGCAGCTGGTTCTATAGCCTGGGTTTGCCTAATACACAATTCACTGCTATTTTGTCACTAACCTGCATTCTGTTTGTTCTCTTAGCCTCACCCATCTAGACTCCGTAACCAAGATTCATAATGGCTCAGGTAAGGATTCCCTTTTCACAGGTGCAAATCCAGGGTGCTGCTCCCAGAGTCAAAACAGTAGAGCCTGGAGCAGGGGTTGGTTTGGCTCTGATTTTGGGGGAGAGTAGACTACAGCTGTGTAACAGTTCTCCCTTTGCCATAAAAGGCATTTGTAAATAACTGTAAAAGCACAAACTTTTGTCTTTGCCACACAGTTCATATCCAATCATCAACACTGTGTAACCCAAAGATTTCCCTGAGACTGTTATCTTGTTACACAAAGTCTTGTGGAGGATCAGAATTGTAACTAAACACTTTAAAGGAACACATCAAGGCCTGTAAAATAACCTAATCCTGCGATTTATGAATCTGTTGTGTCCTTCAACCTTTGTACAATTGGTTACAATTACAATAGACTGTGGGGTTTTTTGGTTGGTTTGGGGGTTATTGTTGTTAGAAGAGCAAGGGGATTTTGGATTTGGTGAGTCTTGAAGTAGCGTCTGGCTGATCTATACACATGCATCTCCTGGCACTTCCTGTATGTCACACATATGTGACATTTTTGCTTTTGCCAGTGAGACAGGGTGAATCCTAAACACGCTTCTGTTCCAAGATAAATACCCCATTGTTCATTCTCACCTGTTCAATAAATGAGGCATTCTTTGCTTCTGAATATAGAAATTAATTAGCATCAATGATGACTTATATGCAGCCATCCAGATTTCTGCTGTAGATCTGTCATCCCTCCCCTGGGTATCTAAAGCTCAGACTGAAATTGCTTGTTTCCCTGTTTAACAAACTGCTGAGTCTGACTTTCCTGTGGGGATGTCTGGTTGTCTTGGCCGGGATGGTGGAGGGTTTTCTTGGCTGTCTCTAATGTTATTGTCTTTGGGGTTGTTATAGCACATCGAGTCTTTTGTGTGTTTGCACTGGCATGAAACGTTCTTCCTCTTTCCAGTGTTCACAAAGAACCTCTGCAGCCAGATGTCTGCCATCAGTGGGCCGCTCCTTCAGTGGCTGGAGGACAGGCTAGAGCAGAACAAACAGCGGGTGCAGGAGCTGCAGCAGGAGAAGGAGCAGCTCCTGGAGGAACTAGCTGCTTTAGAGTGAAGGAGAAAACGCAGACCCTTCAGAAAAGAGACATGGAAAAAACTCTACAAGACCTACTCCTGGCTGAAGAGTGGACCTGCACTGCCTTACAGTGAAAATACTAGCTGTGCCTCTTCTCTTGCCCCATGCAGCAAAGAGCTCTTCTGCAGGATAAGGGCTTTATCTGCCCCAGGTTGATGGAAAGCAGTGGTACCTCTCCAGGTGCTACGTGATGCAGTGCAGTTGTAGCTCAGTGGTGGGGTTGGGCAGCACCTGAAGAGACTTCAGTTCTGGAAGGCACACACCTAAGGAACGTGTTGTTTGTCGTTCCCCTGTATTTTGACAGAAGTCTTACTGCTTTACATGTATTCCAGGAGGCTATAATGGGAGGGTTAGAGGGGAAAAGTGTGTCTTTGCAGTCATATCTGATGCTGCCAACTTCTGCCGCCTTTTAGTAGCTTCAGTTGACCGTGGTCTTTTATCTAGTAATGTTCTGGATTACTGGTTATCCGCCCAGGCAGGTGAGAGGTGGGAGGGAAGCTTGGGAAGAGACCTGGAAGAACTTTGAATAGGATCTGTGTTCAGCGTACTTCAAGCCAAATAAAGAATTCCAAAGCCAGAGTTGTTTGGAGTAGAAATTAAATGGACGCTACCACGGAAGTGTCGGTATCTGCAATTTTTGGACATGGTCTGTATTCTCTTGCTTTGTGTGATGCTGTTGCGTGCCCAGCACTGAGGTTCTTCACAAAATAGAGCATTTTTGCTGGCTCTGTGGGAGGAGTCTGGTTCCTTCCCAGAGAGAAAAAGGTTAAGATGCTGAGAACTGAAAAATATACAAGCCTCTCCTTCTTACATGCTGAACCTAACTGCAGAAATTTCATTAGATTGACATGAAACAAAATACCTTGTTGTTGAACTAATCCTTTAAGTGTTCTTGCTGCATTTCAGAGTATCCCCCATTGTGTACATCATCATCATCTGCATTCTGTTAGGTGAAGTCTGTCACCTGAGTGAAGGAACCAACAGCACAGTTAAAACTTGTTTCAGCTCCTTTGTTCTAGTTTAGATCTTTACACGCTCAAGTAGATGAAAATGAGCTGCCTGCATTAGTGGAGGTTGTGACGTTCCTGATAACTCATTAGCTTGACTATGTTATTGGGGGAATGTAAGTTGAGAAAGAGGCACTCTGAACAGCCAATATTGATTAACAACAGTAAATTGCTGTCAGACCTGGAAGCCCCTTAGCCAGCTTGTTTTTGTCAGACTTCACTTTCCAATCTTTCTGCATTGATATTAACAAAAGCTGTAACAGTAGAACATCAAGCAAAATGCTAGCTTTTTTTTTCTTTTCTTAAAAGTGCTGGAAATAGTATTTTTCTGTAATTAGTTTTCGAATAGTGTCTTTGTTCTGTTGGTTTTATTATTGGTTTTGAGTTCAAGTGCTCTTTACTTTGATCTTTGTTGGGGGGTTGTCCCTCACTGTCCCCTGGCTCCATGAGAGCTCCTTGGAGATCACCTGGCAGCTGGCTCTCCAGTGCCATCTCCCAGGGCCTCCTGCCAAGCGCACCCCAGTCAGAGCCAAATGAGCTCTCTTGCAGTCCAAGCCTGCAATTCGGTTATTTTTGTTTTATTTTGCTTCCCTCAGGATCCCGTCAGGGTCTATGGATTAACCCACCTCTAGGGAGGCGTGGGGCTATTCCCACTCGAGGTTACACCTCACAGGAGAAAGAAGCTGGTTTGGTTTTGGCTCTCTATCCGCTCCCTGGGTTTTGTCCTCTCAGACTCCTGGTACTTGACGGGCCCCGACGTGGAGGGGGGGGCGGCGGCGGGAAGCGGCGCCCTCAGGCCCTCCCTGCCCGCCATTGCGGCCTGCGGGCCCCGGTGAGCGCCGCCCGGTACCGCAGCGGGTCGGCAGCTAGGGGAAACGCTTCCCGTGGCGGCAGGAGCTAACGACGAGAGCTAAGGTTTGTTTGTAAACACCGGAAAGGAACGGTTCCCGTCCCCGCCACCGCAGAACCGGCGGCGCGCAGTGCGCGGCACCTTCTACTGCGCATGCGCCAGGCCGGGGGCGGGCACTGTTCTGTCATGGAGTCCTGTGGCTTGGAAGGGACCTTAAAGACCATCCAGTTCCAACCCCCCTGCCGTGGGCAGGGACACCTCCCACCAGACCAGGTTGCTCAAAGCCCCGTCCAGCCTGGCCTTGAACACCTCCAGGGATGGGGCGTCCACAGCTTCTCTGGGCAACCTGTTCCAGTGTCTCACTGCCCTCAGGGTAAAGAATTCCCTTCTAATATCAATCTAAATCTACTCTCTTCCTGTTTGAAGCCATTACTCCCTGTCCTGTCAGGCCTATCCTAATTCAGTGAGCTCTACCAGTGAGGTTCAAAACACAGGCTTCCAGGGGGCGTAGGGCCAGGGCAGTGACCATTCCCCTGTACTGGGCACTGGTGAGGTCCCACCTCGAGGGCTGCCGCCAGCTTTGGGCCCCCTACCACAAGAAAGACATTGAGGTGCTGGAGCGTGTCCAGAGAAGGGCAACAGAGCTGGTGAGGGGTCTGGAGCACAAATCTTGTGAGGAGAGGTTGAGGGAGCTGGGGTTGTTCAGCCTGGAGAAAAGGAGGCTGAGGGGAGACCTTATTTCTCTCTACAATGCCCTGAAAGGAGGGTGTAGTGAGGTGGGGGTCAATCTCTTCTCTCAAGTAACAAGTGACGGGACAAGAGGAAATGGCCTCGAGTTGTGCCAGGGGAGGTTTAGATTGGATATTAGGAAAAATTTCTTCACAGAAGGGGTTACCAAGCATTGGAACAGGCTGCCTTGGGAGGTGGTAGAATCGCCATCCCTGAAGGTAGATGTGGTGCTGAGGGACATTTTAGTGATGGTTTTTGTCAGTGTTAGGTTAATGGTTGGGCCCAATGATCTGGAAGGTCCCTTCCAACCTAGACCATTCTATGATTTTAACTTTTAATACAGCCCTGAATGTACATTGTCTTATGTTCCCCTTACAGTACACCGCAGCACTAGCTGTCCCTTACTACTCGATATTTTTTCAGTGTCTCAGCAAATAGTGATAGTTTTTCATGAAATCTGTGTTTTGTTTGTTTTTTTCCTAGGTATAAGGATCTACAAGTGACCCTGAAGTTGTATGCTGGTTCCCCTCCCACCCCCTCTCTGATACATAGGGTGGAGTAGGTGCTAAAATACCTGATGAGACAGATGGGGTTTGGTCCACTGAAGAAGTATACAGAGTTCAAAAAGGTGGGTTTTCTTTTAGTTTGCACATAGTTCTCAATTTTCTGTGTCCTTTGCAATGTAACGTGCTTGCTTTTGGAAACTTCTGCTGTTGTCTCTGGAGAGACTGATGTCACGATTCCCTTATAGGCAGAGATTCCCTTACAGGCAGGGAATCTATGATGAGTAGAAAGCAGAGAGTAGGAAGCTCAGCAAAAGCCTCAAAACCACCTATTTATGAAAATATTTTGAATTATATCAGTAACGTATGAATGTCTTCTGTGAGGAAAGGAGGTCTGGATGTTGATGGCTGGCATTTTGAGTTTTAACCACACCACTCACTTCAGTGTAGGTGCTTGTAGCAGCTGGTTTTCCAGTTTGGTCCATATAGCTTTCTCCTGATGCACGGTGCTGTCCTCAGTCTTGTTCTGCTGTGATTTGTAATAAAGACTCCAGGACAGAATCTCATCAGCCTGTTTTGTCTTCTGAAGATTTCTTTGTTACAACTGGAGTAAAGAAGGGTAGGTTTCGCTTGTATTAGGTGATTATTAATGCTAAGCTTAAATCTTAAGAGTTAGGAAGATCATGGGTTTGGGAGCTCATATTACTGCAGGATCTTGCTAAGCTCAGGAAAATATGATAGAAGCTGATGTCAGTTACAGGGAATATTTCAGGGTTAGTTCTTAGGAAGGTGTGAGTCAGTGCATTGGTTTTGTGACTAATGTTACAAGTAATGTTAGGATTAAGGAACTGGAAAGAGCAGCTGGATGTTTCAAAGTTTGAACAATTCAGATGGCAGTAAACAAAATGAACAGAAGCCAAACCAATTTCTTTCATCTTGGAATGTCTCTTATAGTACAAAGGAAGATTAGGGCAGTCATTAGGTTTGGTGGCTTATATGTATTTGAAGACAGTACCTATGGAAAAAAATCATGCTTCTTGTATTTAACTAAGCGCAAGTTCTGAGCTCTGTGAGGTCTGGGACAGATATTCTTCTCTGAATCCAGGTATGACAATGGATTAAGTTATTTCTCAGAACTGTTTTCATTACCATGCAGTAGGTTACCACCTTTGCTGGCGGCGTACATCGTATGTGAGCTTTCCTGAGAGAGCTGGGTTAGGGAACGCTCCCATAAGCTCCTCAGTCACCACGTTGTTGAGAGATGTAACTTCCAGCAAGCAGTAGCAGAAGATACAACCTCCTAATGGCAAAGCAGAACTCTAGAAGACAGCCATCCCCTACCTTAAATCAGAGAGGGAATCGTGCCTCTTGCTGCGTTCAGTTTAGAAAGCAAAACAAACCAGGAGGTTCCTCAGTAGTAAAGAACTGTGAAAAAATATGGGTTTTGGCCTCTTGACAATCTAGCACCTGACAGAAGGTGTTGGATATGACTCTTTTCTTTCAACTCAAATCTGTCTGAGTGAGACTTGTTCCCACCTAGGACTGGTTTGTTTGGAATTACCTTAAATTGACTGGGAACTAGTTCCAGCTGAAGCTCTGCGACTCAGTCCAAAATTGAAATAAACCCCCCCATTCAGAGCTTTCAGTGGTTGAACCACAGCAGAGGGATGTGATTTCCTTGGTTTTTTTCTGTGTCTGCTTGAGTTTCATAACTGGACACCTGCAAGGCCAAATTAGGCATCTTTATGCACAGAAACTCTCCAGTTCCAGTGTTAGTAGCCAGTGGTAGCAGAGGATAGGCTTGTTTCAGAAGTACCTTGTTTGGGGAATTAAGACATTGTTTCTATGACTCTTACACAGATGCAGAAATCTTGAGCTTAAGCACACACTGGTTTGCGTTCCAGAAACACGACTGAGAAGTTTGCCTAGGTTAAAACCTGCCCTGCTATCTCCTTTTCCTTTCTATTTTCTAAAGCTCATTAGAACAGGTATTTCTTTGCCCATACTTATGTCCGTAAAGTTTCTATAAAGAATTATGGCTAGTTGCATCCTGTTAAATTAGAGAGCTGGGTTTTACTTTTCAGGACATGGCTGCTTCTCAGTAGCATAAGCAAGTAACAGATGTGAAAACAGTCTTCAGGAAGAAAGTATGACATGAAACAAACATTTATTAAAAAGGACTGTACAGACAAATTAAACAAGTAGCACACTGTTACTCCTACTGGGCACAGGAGTAAAATATATAAAACACAGAAGCCAGTGAAAACACCAGATATTGCTAAAATACCTAAATGCTAAAAAGAAAACCTATGTTGGAGGAATTAGAAAACTGTAAAATAAAGGAAAGCACTTTTGTTTATTTAAAGGGCTAGTAAATTCTTAATTTCTTGAATAGTCTGCTATTTAAAATAACACATCAATGGCTATTCTTTCAAAATTAGATTCTGTAACTTGAAGCCCCTGGCAGGTTCAGTCAGTCAGTGTCCTGTTTAGAAAGCTAAAGTTGAATTCAGGCAGTGCAAGTATTAAAATTTGGCTTACATTTTCTCTGTAGTTAATGAGGTCCTTGGCACGAAAGTTTGAACAACTGATCTACCCCAGCTTGGGTATGAAAATGTCTATAGCAAAGCCTTTAAACATAGTAGAGTGTTTGCATCCTTTTAGCATGAGCTTAAGGGGCGGGGGAAGAGGCTTGTGATTCTTTTTTTTTTGCCATTTGGTTGAAGAACAACAGGACTATCCTTTGAGGGCAGTGAGGAACCAGGAAAAGACCCTGGAAACCATCTATAACAAAAGAAACCAGTGATTTTGTTGTTGCTTGAATACCCATTGAAAAGGGAACGACAAAGCCAGGGTTAAACCAGACTTTAGTAAAATAAAAGTCTTGTAAGCTTTGAGAAGGGTCTCTTCATGGCTATTAAGAGAATTTACCCCAAATAAGAATTAATTTAAGCCAAGTGAAGAAGTATCCTCAAAGAACCTTAGGTACAAAGGAAGAGGCCATTGTTGCTCCACGGAGCAAAAATGCACTAGACTTGTGGTAAGAACTGTACTTCAGACAGCTTCCTCCTCTGACTGAAAAACAAAAAATCAGTATTTCATAATTATCCCTCTAGTCCCTTGAGAAAGGTGCCTGGGAGAAAAGGGCCTGCGGCTGTCATGAGAAGAGCTCTTCAATTAAACTTCCTTAATTCATCTGTAAGAGAAAAGGAGAATACTGGTTCCCTATGAAAGATACTGCTTCCCTCCCCGGGCCCCCAGGATCCCTTAATAATAATACAGATTTTGTCTCCTTGAAATAGTTAGAATTGTAGAATATCTTTAGCTGGAAGGGACCCATAAGGATCGAGTCCAGCTCCCTGCTTCTTGCAGGACTACCTGCTACTAAGCCATGACCAAGAGCATTGTTCAGATGCTCTTTGAACTGTGACAGGCTTGGTGCCATGACCACTTCCCTGGGGAGCCTCTTCCAGTGACTGACCATCTTCTCAGTGAAGAACCTTCTCTTAATGTCCAATCTGAACTTCCCCTGATGCAGCTTCATTCCATTTCCTTGTGTTCGGTTGCTGGTCACCAGACAGAGGAGATCAGCAGCTCCTCCTCCACTGTCCCCCTTGAGGAAGCTGTAGACTGGGATGAAGTCCCCCCTCAGTGATGAGGTCCCCCCATAGCCTTCTCTTCTCCAAGCTGAACAAGTTACCTCAGCCGCTCCTCATAAGTCTTGCCCTGGAGGCCTTTCACCATCTTCGTTGCCCGCCTCTGGACACACTCCAATAGTTTGATGTTCTTCTTATATTGAGGTGTCCAAAACTGCACACAGTGCTTGAGGCCACACCAGTAGGACATTCACCTCCCTGGCCCGGCTGGCCATGCTGTGCTCCATGCACCCCGGGACACGGTTGCCCCTTTGGGCTGCTAGGGCATGCTGTTGACTCAAACTCAGTTGGACTCATTCTCACGCTATTCATACAGCAGAACTTCATAAAGGATGTGAATACAGATTTGTAAGTGCTAATACATGATTGATACAAACACAACATGTCATATTCACAGTTTTTTTTTTCTTTTTTTTAAAAAAAAACCAAACCTTGTTAAACACGAGGGCACAAGAGACTACTTTAAAAAAGTAAAAAATACAAAACTGCCGTACTAAATTAGTAAACAGTGCATCCAGTTTAGAGCTCCAGAGATCTGCCAAGAAAGACAGAACCTGCCAAAGTACCAGTGAAGTGAGAGCAGCTACGACTACCCCTATCTTTCTCAGAACGGTGAGTTGAAGTTTCTACAAATCTATGCTTCTATTCACGCCGTTTCATGGGAGACCATTCGCCCGTTCTCCGCTGTCACGATTTCTTAAATTTACGTGCAACTGTTACCAACATATACCGCTCTCGTGCATGCGCTTTGGGGGAGTCCATGTACTGTCCTTCAACTCTGTGTGCATTTTCCCTTAAACCCAACAGAATTCAGAATTGCTCTGAACGGGGCACACAATGTGGCTGCTCTGACATTTAAAATTTGCGTTAGGAAACATGCCTAAGGATAGAATGGTCCGCGTTCTATCTCCGCCATCGACAGATGTTTATTGGCTATGAAACATTAAAATGGGAGAATACCAGCTGAACTTGGCATAAATTATAGGGCAATATTCAATGAAATACATGCTTTATGGTGGAGTTGAGAAATTAATGGCAACGTATGTGATGTGGCCAGCAAAACTGGTTTATGTGGATGTGTACAGTGCCCAGCATTTGGCAAAGTTCTGACCAGAGACTTGGGGCTTCCCTGTTCTTCCTATTTAAAAAAGCAAAGTTGTCAATATAACCACTCTAACATAGACGTAGAGGAAAACCTGGCTAAAAGGAGAGGAATGTAAACGGGCAGTCACTGCTTCCTGAAGTTAGTGAAAAGAATATTTAATACTTGAGATCAATTTAGACAAAAAGGGGGTGACAAAACTGGGGTCAGAAGTGAGTGTTATGCCCCGGTTCTGTAGTTCAATTGCTGCCATACTCCCTGTTGGAGGAACTGTTGTTACATGGGGTAAAAAAAGAGGGTACAGAGAGGGGTCTAATGAATCCTGTAGTCAGGGTTCTCTTGGCACACATACAGAGAAAGAAAAAAAACCTAGGCTGAAATAAAGCACACTTAAAAATGATCTATTAAAAGATAGAAAATTAGGAAGTTTTGGTTGAGGGAAGACGATGACACCAAAGCTGAGCATTTCTGGTGAAATACATCATTTTTAGGTGATGCTGTTCCTGGTGTGTGCTACTGACCTCCCCTGTGCTCCCGTGGAGGATGTGTCTGCCAGGGGAGACTTGGGCTGTGGAAACCAGGCCCAGGAGCCGTGCAGAATGGCTGATGGGCAGTCTGGGCGCGTAGAGATTTGGGGTATTTTGTGCATGTTTCCTAGAGAAGCGCAGTGAGCTGGCTCTGGTCACAGAGCCTCGAGGGCCACTAATAGAGTTCCTCTGAGCCCTGTACTCAAGTCAATCAGTCTTCTGAGCGCTGGAGATAATACCATATTAAGATGTTAAAGCATCACAAATTACATCATTTTAAGAAATTCATACACAGCCAGCAACTTGATCCCCCTTCCAAATTTTAAGTCAAGTTTAAGTCAAATCAAACTCCTGTACATCAAAACTCACATGTGTCTGTAATGCACTGATTTCCTGTATAACCAATTTCTTTTTTTTCCTGAATGTTTCCTGTATAAAAAGAGCTCGACTGGATACCTAAACCTATGCGGTTTTACTAGATCGGAAAACAAATTCTTCTTTAGTGAAACAGTCTGCTATTTCAGTACTTCAAATAGTCTCCTGTTATCAGGAGAAAACAGAATAGTCTTCTAGTAACTGTTTTTAAAAAGAGAACGTAAAAGCATTGATGGTAATCGCATTTGGCCCATAGGAATAGCCTGGCATTTAGGATACTTGCATAAGAATTCTACTTCATTTAGCAGTCCAAAAGATGGAATGATTGAAAGTTAAACTGTAGCACCAGTAATACTTACTTTCCTAAACCCAAATCCCTAAGGACTGGAAGGAAATTGGGACAGAACAGTAACATTGTGCTTACATTGCATTAAATAGAAAACAATGGGTCGGTCATACTTGAGTCTGCACTTCAGTAAAGTCTGGTCCAGTTCTACTGGAAGAGTACTGGAACTGGTCACGTGTTTGCTCGTCAGGCTTCTGGGTTTCATTCGTCCTGTTTCCTCTTGGGCTTTTTGGGATTCCGGGACCGGCTCTTGGCTTTGCAGAGTGGACATATGGGGGCATTCCGATGAATTTGTTGGTGGCAGGATAAACACGCCTGAAATGCGACATCGCAGCCTTTTGTTATGAACATTTAAGTGGCATTGTTAACGCGGGTTATTGAGTAACATACTCTAAGTACAGAAGAAAACAACTAAGGCTTCTTACCTTCATAGGGAAACCAGAGCTATATTCTATACAACCCAGGTCTCTGGATTGTATAGTAACTTCAGGCCAGCTGAAAAACTAGAGTATCTCATTGAGTTGAAACGACCTTTCAGCAAACACACAGGTCAGGCATGTATCAAGAACTTGAACATTAAATTCTATGTTGTGTTAAACGTTCCACACGTTTTGAAGATGTTTACACACGTGACAGCTCACTGGGTCACAGCAAAGGCCAGCTGTGATGTTACAGGATTCAAGGCAAGAGGGGGTGCTTAGATGAATTCCACACATTTAACAAAGATACAGAACTCTGCCCTTTTGCTCCATATTACTTTCAGAAAGGCTTTTCCATGTCCTAACTCCAGACAGTAAGTACAGAATTATGGAGTGTACCTACGTCAGTTTGTCTCCTTCATCAGTGAATCTTTGGAACTTGGGTGGGATGAATACCCCCCTGGAATTCCTTAGCTCTTTTTACTGACTACAGAAGGAGCTGAGTCAAACTGTCGCTTAAGTGCCTGTGGTTAGGTTAAATTGATCCATACATTAGTCCTGACTTGAAGATCCCATGAAGTACAGAAACCAAATTACCACCTTCCGTGGTAATTTGTACCATCAGCAATTACTCTCCCTCATAAATTACATGCATCGCTTCTAATATGAATCCATTTGGGATTAACTGCCAGCTATTAGTTTTCCTTTTGCCCAGCATTTGGTGTTGGTTTTTCTTACATGCCTTTCTCCCACATGAAACACAAGAGGGGTGGGAATGGCCTGCATCTCTGCTGATGGAGACTCTTAAGTCATAAAGGAGTCAAATAATACAGAGCCTTGTCCTTAACCCCTGATGACTGGTGCTACCACTTTAAGTCTACTTGGGGTTGCTTTTGATTTGAACCACTGTAACAAAAAATGAGAATCAGGACACACCACTTTTCCTTTTTTTCCTTCCTATTGATCAGCTTTATAAATATAATGCGTTCCAATGACAAAAGAGGAAGCTCAGGGCGTTCCATCTCCTGACCTTCATGGGAGGTGGCTGTTGTCTGAAGGTTGCCGTCTGTCTGGTGTCTTGTTTCCGAGCCACTTGCAGCTGCTGGGCGGCTGCTGCAGCTGCAGCCAGAGACTCTGGGATGGGAGGCTCCTGTGGTTCAGTCTGCCATTCCGCTTTCTGCTTTTCAAAGTAGCTAGCCAAAAGAAAGCCAGATAAAAAAATATGACCACCACCTGCAGTATTCCATTAGTTTGTAAAGGATATTTTGTGTTAAAAGATTGTGGATCACATTTCCCTATCGTGTTCCTCCACTAGAGTCAAATTCCCTACACTTAGACACCGCTTGGACTAGTTCATAAATAGACTTGGTGATATTTTCCTCTGCGTTTGTACGCTTCAGCCAGATGCCATATTGTCAGTTTCTAAGGTACCTTGATTTACAACTGGATATAAACCTAATAGGATGGAAAATAGACAACATACATATTTAATCTTTAACACCTTTGGATGTACCTCTGTAAACTTAGTTTATAGATTTTATTCTGTTAAAATCAATAACTTATGTGTGCAATAGATCAATACATTCTTTGTAGTGTCAAGGTGCTTGGAATGGAAAACAGCATTTCTGAAGAAATGCAAAAGAAATCTTGATAACTGTGTGTCTGAAAATGATGCCAAATATGCTGGGCTTTAAGAGAAATGTAAGTTTCTTAAAACATCATTTGCGTTTAAAACTGATCTGTTAAACAAAGGACACTGTTCTTTTGAATAGTAGCTACTTCTGTCACCCTCCTCCATTTAGGTTATACCTAAAAATGAAACTGCAATTTATTATCCAAATCTGTTCCACATCTAGGGTAAACTTACTTCTTGACAGCCATAGGTATACGGCTAAATTCCAGTGCCATGTGCATGCAGCAACAAGTAAAATTCTGACTAGCAGTAGCACAAACCAACTGAAGAATACTTTGTTTGTATCCCTTCCTTGTATTGCCTCCTACCTCTGCTTGCTAAATGAGCAAAAAAATATTATTTTCAGAAAAAAAAGTCTTGCTAGAAATAGCAGCATATGGTATAAAAATCTAGGAAACCAACCACCCTTGAATTTTGTATGTAGAGTTTGCAGCTGGGAATAATCTAAATTTAACTTCTAACAAAGTTAAGTTTCATTCCGACTGAATGTTACCCAATACGTGTGCTCCCACATCCCTTTTTTGTTAACTTTTCTATTTCATGCTTACCTCTTAAGTTCTTTTTTCCACCTACCAACAAAAGTAAAACGAATCGAGAGAAAGTACAAAGGCAGATAATGTTTGCTTTGGAGACTTACTCCAGGGACAGTTTCTCTTCCTCCTCACAGAGATCTGGCAGCCTCTGCAACCCCAGAGTCATCCGCAAAGCATCTACGTGCTCCTTCAGGGGCTTGTACTCCTCGTGCAGGCGACGGGTGGATTCCAAGAGCTTGTTGAGGTCGTTCTCAGACTGTTTGATAGTATTCTCCATCTGAAACAGGAGGATGGGCATGTTTTTAAAGAACTGTTCCTTTAATAGCGCTCCGATTGAGCAAAAGGCTGTATCAGAGAGATTTTTCTCACTCAAGTTGGAAGAGGCTGGAGACAATACAATAGTAAAAACAAAGAGTTAAGATGCTGAGAGGATGAAAACTGGGCAAGGAAGAAGCAACTAGAAGAAGTGACATACGAGATGCATTTTCATTTATAAAGGTGCACTGAGCCTATCTGACCTTCTGAGCAACAGCAAAAAAGCAGGTAGAGAGGCTATAGATAAGTCAGCAAGCAAGGAGCTGTGGAAAACTCTCAAGGGACATTAAAAAAGAAATTAAAGTAGAATAAACTAATTTTCTCTGTTTCTAAGATGCCTGAACACCGTTAGTTAGAAGTTAACAAACAAGCTAAGGAAATGTTTCTGCTTCTCTTACTGTAAATGGGAAAAGCAGCAGAGAAAAAGACAATCTGACAGGAAAAAGAGGGGAGGATGAAACAGAGACTGAGGTTCTGCAGCT
Source organism: Limnodromus scolopaceus (assembly GCA_028565335.1). Taxonomy (NCBI): domain Eukaryota; kingdom Metazoa; phylum Chordata; class Aves; order Charadriiformes; family Scolopacidae; genus Limnodromus; species Limnodromus scolopaceus. The sequence continues at coordinate 5,072,394 of JAOXNO010000063.1, read as the reverse complement.
GGGCAGGGGAACAGACATTTCAAGTGACACATAAATGCAGTCTGCACATCCTTGTACTGGCGTACGATATGGGAGATTTTTTCTTCTGGTGCAAAGCACAGAAACCTTCAGAGCTAGAAACCACTGTACAGTCCTCTAAATGCCCTAACATGATGTAAAAAAATGCAATTTAAAAAATATATTCCCTATTTAGCCCCTCCAATTGTCTAATCTTCCTTGTTTATAAACTTCTCTTACTTGTATTAATTCTCTCCAGGCTGATGCTGTTTAATATTAGGTGGTTCCACTCAGTGCTGAAGGTCAGCTCTTACTAAGAACTTAACAAATACCATATCAGGGCCACAAAAACGCTCAGAGGGCTGGAGCACCTCCCCTATGAAGACAGGCTGAGAGAGCTGGGGTTGTTCAACCTGGAGAAGAGGAGGCTCTGGGGAGACCTTATAATGGCCTTCCAGTACCTAAAGGGGGCCTACAGGAGAGATGGGGAGGGTCTCTTCATCAGGGAATGTAGTGATAGGACAAGGGGTAATGGTTTTAAATTGAAAGAGGGGAGAATTAGGTTAGATACTAGAAAGAAATTCTTTCCTGTGCGGGTGGTGAGACACTGGAACAGGTTGCCCAGGGAAGCTGTGGATGCCCCATCCCTGGAGGTGTTCAAGGCCAGACTGGATGGGGCTTTGAGCAACCTGGTCTGGTGGGAGGTGTCCCTGGACGGGGCAGGGGGTTTGGAACTGGATGATCTTTAAGGTCCCTTCCAACTCCAACCATTCTATGATTCTACTATATATTTTCACATTCTCTTTTCTTCCAAAAACCTCCCATCAAAAGTCCCAACCAGCTGCCAGTTTCTCTGTTTTCAGGTGCTAAATGAGGAAAGGCTGACAGGGACAAGAGTTTTCTATGGGACTGCCCAGAATGATGTTACTATGGCTACTGGTAAAGTTGTAGCCACAATGGGCTTGGTTATTTATCCTCTGGGCGCAGATGTTACTGTGCCAACATTACAAAATATCCTGCCCAACACAGACAGGAAAAAACAATTATCCTGAGGAAAATTGACTTTGCACTTTTTGTAGGTTCCTGGGATGGTGGTGTAAGGTCCAGATTACTGAACTGGTGATGGTTCACTGATGTGCACAATTCCACAGCGTGTGGGCTGCCCCGGGAAGTGGTGGAGTGACTGTCCCTGGAGGTATTTAAAAGACGGGTAGATGTGGTGCTGAGGGACATGGTTTTTGGTGGTTTCGGCAGTGTTAGGTTGATGGTTGGACTTGATAACCTGAAAGGTCCCTTCCAACCTAGACAGTCCTATGATTCTCTACACAACCATGTCTCAGACTGCTCCATACCACGTTAATATCAGCGTGGATCAGCCGCAGCTCCTCCACATGGGCCATCTTCTCTTGTAGCAGCAGGTCCATTTCCTGCTTGTATTCTTTCAGGTGCCGCTCCTCAGACTCCAGGGCTTCAAATTCTGCTTTCAGCCGGGCCTTTATTTTTTCCATCTGCAAAGTCTTATTCCTGGATCCCAGTGATAATTAAAAATACAGAGGGACAACAGTAAGTCACTGCAACGTATTTTTGTGAGGTGTCACTTTATATGTGAATAGATGGAAGAAGGTGACAGCAGTAATAGATAAAGGTGAGATTATACACGTCTGAGAAAGGATGAGGTGCAATGAGAGAACAGAATTCTAATACCAGCTCTTTTGGTGAGCTTTTCAGTGCTATGAGAATTATTATACTGAATTATGAAATTATCAGGACATTGACAGTTACTGTAGATTCAGAGAATTTGGACCCGTACAGTTCTGCGTCAATTAACTCGGATTAAGCCCTACTTCCAAAGTAGAGAAATTTAGAAAATCTGGGAGGTTTAGCACAGGATTCTGAGAAATGTAAAATGAATTGGAGGTGATTATAGTATCATAGACACAGACTAAAACTATGTGGACAGTAATCTGAACTGCTAAAATACTAACTTCAACTTCAGGTTAAGGAAAATTCCAGAGCAATAACGTATCAGAATAGTAAAAACTCAAATGACATTGTCATCAACATCCCACTTGCAAGTAACTCCACGTTCTCTTGGCTCTTTGTGCAGATTTAGTACCTGTCCCATATTTGTAAACGTTTCTGCCCATATCCTGCATTCTGATTTTTTTTTTTTTATTTGTGCCAATCCGTAATTCCATAGCAAAGATGTTCAGATACACAGTCCTTAACTCTCTCTTCAAAGCTAATAATCAAAGAGTGTGAGTTTCAGCCATCAGACAGTTTTCAGCAGTGGAACAGCCCACCGCTCTTGTGATTCAACCCTTGTCCAAGCTGTTGAACGGAACAAACAAACTGTTCTTGTTCCTGTGAAGAGGCCTTAGTTACTTTTCGTGCACTGGGTGTTAGAATATGATACTGGGTAACCAGTGCGTCAACAACACTTAAACGTTTCTACCAACAGGCACTGGTACTTCAGAAATAATCTTAACAGTAAAGTTCTTTCCTCTGTATAAATGAGTTGTAGGAGATACGGATTACTATTGCCAGTGGTGGCAACCCATGACTGTTAAGAATAGAAGTACCAGACCAAAGATAGATACAGAAAAAGCCAATGACAAATAAGGTCACACCAGAGGTCACTCAGACATTTACAGATATTGTGGTAGACATATTTAAAACCAAATTTAATAAAATTCACTTGGTAAGTATGAGTATTATGTCTGTAGCTCACCATAGAGTTCATCTTGTTTCAGAAAATGGAAATTGTATACCTGTGAGCATACATTTATTTTGAAAGGTATGCAGGCATTCCACTTCTGAAAAGTCTGTATCTCACCATTAGAGTAAAAAATAGCTTATGGAATAATAAGGCAACTAGTAAAAGTTTTTATGAATGAAGTGCAGAAGCAGCCTCATGGGTGTAGATAGAATGCAAGTATGTAGCTATAACACTGTAATCTTTAATGTCCTTGGAGGTGTCCTGTCATTTACTGTACAATGGCCTATATAATCCAAATGTAAATACTGGACTTAAGCAGTAAAATATCCTCTCTGCCTTCTATTTTAAATGTGGCAATATCCCACTAAAAAATACCATCCAGCCCTCTTTTCACCAAGTCTCATTGATCCCATTTACTTAAAACATTTATTTAGTAATAGCAGCTTTGATTACTGAAACTGGGAGTGTTTGTCCCCAGTTTCCTCCCTGCTTCCTCCCTTGTATTTACGGCATGCGTTCACCTGGGACAATGGAAATAGAGCCATTTCCCCACCCTTACTAGTCACTGGCTGCCATCCTCTGCCAAACTGCTCCAACAAATTTGCAGGGGATTGTTTCAGTCCAGATGATTGGCTTTTGATGTTAGGGAAGGAAAAGTGCACACAAATTAGAGCTCTTCCTGTTAGCATCAGGCAACGTGCCGTAATGCTTTAAAACAGAAACCAGAAGTGTGATTTCAAGACTGCCTAATGAATTCTGCCCTCATGCTCTTTTCCCTTCTATTTAAGTTCTTACGCTACACTGATGCCAGTAGTCACTAAGTGTGTCCCCACAGGGCATTCAGCAGTGGAATTAGCATCTGCCATCAGTAAGTTCACTCTCATTCTCTTTTATCTCATCCCAGTGAGAACGCTCAGTACCGTCTTAACGTATTTGCTTTATTTTATGACTCGGGTGATTTCTGTGAAACTACTTCATGCATACAAATAAGCATGTGCAGATATGTTTGGATTGTTTGCTGACAGCAGTAATTGCATTGACAACAAATTATATGTATGTATCTATAGATATGGATAGAGATACAGGTCTTCAAAATCAGATTTCCAGGATCCCTTTGAAAACCAGCTGAGCTGCCTTTAATAAGTGGTAGAGATCAACTACAGGAATGGGCAATTTCTTTAATTTTGATTGTGAGGGCTTTTTTTCCTCTCTGCCTGTAGAATAATACATGGGATGCAGATTAAAATAAAGCCTGCCAAATCCATCAAAGGTGTGTCTGTAAACATGAGAAAATCTCATGTTTATTTGAAGGAAATTCTTCACAGATTGCAAGCTCCTTTTAAAAGATTTGCGGGTGAAAAAATAGGTTTATTTGATCGGGTTAAAGGAGACTCAAAATTGACATCAATATTGCAAGTAAAATTGACTTTCTGATGTTGATTTTTTTTTAAATTTAAAATATATTCAAGCAACTTTCTTGATACTTCACTGCACACTAAAGATAGAAATGTTGCTTTCACAGAACATTATGCCACAAATAGCAAATATCTCTTCATTACAGTTTATATATCACCTTTGAATATATTATCAGAAAAACTGAATGCACCATAAATTTCCAAGTACCACTCTCTCTGAAAAGATAATTTAACGAGGCATTTAAATTAAGTGTTATAATAATTGGACCACAAACTGTAGCAGGCCATATTTAGATCTGTATTCTAAAACAGAGCCTAGAAAAGCCTTGTCCTTATTCTGCAAAATATGTCTTGTCCCACCTCTTTCTACAAATAGTTTTGGGATGGCAGACACAGAAATATTTTTGCTTGGTCTTTGTTCACCTTTTATTGTGTGGAGACGGCCGAGGCCCATACACTGCTGCCTAATTCACCTCTTCCGTGGGTAAAATGAGCTTCTCAGAGGTGCCGTTGCCAACCAGAAATCTCGGTGACCAGTGGCAGCGCCTTTGTCCCCTGCCCTCTGTCCCCTGCCCTCTCTCCAGCTGTCCTGTCCCAAACCACTTCTCATCGCTCTGGGGTTGCCCACTGTCGGCGTGTCTTACACCTCCCAGCTACATCCAAAAGCACTGCCTCTCTCTCTTTGTAACGTATTTTAGCTTTTGGGTGCATTAATTCCTCCTGAATAAGACAGCTCAGGCATTATCTGGAAAATCGATGCCATAAGCCAAAGAGTGGAAAGGTTCTACCTAAAGCTGTGAAAGAGGCACGTTCCCGACATGGGCACACAGGGTGCTGTGCCTGTGAGCCCCCTCTTTCAGTGCACCCTGTGGGTCACCGTGGGGAAGACACTGTGCACAAACCCCCGGTGCACCCACCGCTTGCACCCAGCGGCAGCGAGCTCCTGGAGGGACAGCTGGTGTGTCCCCATCCCTCCTTCCCTCCATCCCTCCTTCCCTCCATCCCTCCATCCACAAACCCCTGGTGCACCCACTGCTTGCACCCAGTGGCAGCGAGCTCCTGGGGGGACAGCTGGTGTGTCCCCATCCCTCCTTCCCTCCATCCATCCATCCATCCATCCACCCATTCACAAACCCCCAGTGCACCCACTGCTTGCACCCAGCAGCAGTGAGCTCCTAAAGGGACAGCCGGTGTGTCCCCATCCCTC
>JAOXNO010000063.1:5023484-5042684 GCA_028565335.1 Limnodromus scolopaceus | reverse complement strand
AGCTGACTTGTTTCCTGGGAGCTTTTTGAACAAAGTGTACAGGGTTGAAAAGATGGGCTCTGGACACAGCCTGCCTCATTTCCTGTCAGCAATGCAATTGATGCTAAATCAGGTTATCTAAACTATTTGACAAAAGTTGCTGCTTCACAAATTGGCTCTGTCTGCTGGGTGTTTTAAAGAAAATGGAGAAAACTCCTTAGTTTTCCAGAAGTTACAATGTCTACATGTTGCATCTTTTTTTGGTGAAAGTGATATATCTCAGTAAAAATGACTGCAGCTGGTACCTACAGGACCTGTGGACTTTCAGGGCTTCCCTTACAAGATCCTAGATGAATATGAAAAGAAGTTTATTTAAAACACTCTGATTTAGTTTTTAAATAGTTTGAAGATAACTAGAGATGTATTTCTTTTTTAGCGGATTTTTAATTCCCATCTCAAATATTTGAAACATAATGGTGAACATTACGTCACAGACCAAATATTTTCCACTGCTATGCAAGAGAGGGATGAGACAGCTAAATTTCCCTAGTCGGTGGCTTTCAACTAAAGGCTGACATGAATGAAAAAAAAAAAAAAAAAAAAAGGCAAGAAACTCCAAGATGAGTCATAGAAGTGGGCGTTTCCATAGAGTGAGCTTTCATAACACATCCACCAATCTATCACTAGCGACCAAAGAATAGTAAACCACGGCACAGGACTGTCAGAGAGCAGTCCTCTTAGATAAAATACTGCTTCCGAACACGGACTGTGTATCTGAGCCGTTTTCTTCGTAAGCGAGACAGAAGTGAGTATGCCAGCAGCAGTGCTAGAAAGTGTTCTTAGTGTTAAATCTCTTTGTTTATACTTGAAATAACTTTTGAATTCGGGATTCTTTAGATCTGGCTATGATCAACCTACCTTTCGTTAAAATAAGATCTTACTTTCAGGAAAGAAGAAATGAAATTTATGCTAAATTGCTTATATGATGTTAAGTAACAGAAAACTAGAGATATGTATGTGGAATAGGGACGATGCAACAAAATAGTGAAATCAGTTTTTATACAGATATATTATTTTCCAATTAAGAAAGAGGAGGAAAAAATTAAGAGCAAAACTTGTGTAGTTCTCATTTACAAAAATAAACAAAAAAAGGACGGTTAAAAAATCTAAATGTGGAAGTAATAGTGTTACCCAGATTATATTATTGCTTATAAAAAAATCATAATCTCTTTGAGTGAGTCCAGTTAATTTAATTTCCAGTTGGGAAGGAACATACTTTGCTTGTAGTTTAAACTAATATTTAAAAGAGAATGTAAATTTGGTCCTCTAAAAATTGGTTTAAATGGATTACTTCTGGAAAATCCTTTGTTGAAATAAAACCAGTGGAGGCGTTAACAGCAAATTTGAAATCCTAAACAACCTTCTTTCTTAATCGTACTTTCAAGGCTATTTCCGGTCTTACGAACCTTTATGTTGTGACATTTCCACTGGCAAAGGGGTTAGGATTGTTTAATAGAGGTGGAAAACTGGGCATGATAAGTTTAACAAAAGCCAAAAACATTCTTGTGACGTTACATTTAAAGAAATGATGACAACTTGAGAAAAAGAACGGAGATCTTTAAACTTGGACCAACAGAATCAAACTGTTCTTTGTCCAGTCCCAAAGCAGCACAGTGTCATAAATCTGGAAAAAAAAAAAAGAAGTTTTACTGCAGGTGTTGTAATGTGTTTCTTAGTTGCAATAGTTTCTAAATTGAGGGTGTAAACTGTGTTGATAACCTGTTCTTTTAATCTTCTTTGATAATATTTTTTTTATATCTTTTGTTTTAGTTTTGGCAAGGTACAAGGTTATACATGATAATTAATGTATACATGATAAATAACTAAAATCCATTCCAGATTAAGCTGTTACATCCATGTTGGCAAATAATGGGGTTGTAAATATACTGCTATTAGTGCTATGTGAGAGATCACCTCAAGTGAAAACAGAGAATGCTGTAGTAATGATATCTAAGTATTTAGAGGGATACTTTTTGTGTAATGTTAAAGACCAGCAAGTATCTAAATACAACCTAATCTAAGTCTAACCTAAGTCTGACAATCAACACTGGAATTTCCATTCAAATGCAAAAAAAGATGGTTTTATTCCATATTGCATAAAGAACTTAGTATACGTTTCTTCTATAGTAAAAAATAGTTTTGATTGACTCAAAACTTGGCCTTTTGGGTTTGTTTTTTTTTTTTTTTTATATATATAAGTGATTAGCATTTCCTGCAATTAGCTTGATTTCTTAAGGAAACTATACTTTTGAGCAGTGCTTTCTACCTTTGTGTGTGTGTTTGCGTGTATGTGCATCACAGAAGGAGCATCAACAAGTGAGAGTCATTCCATTTGGCAGTGTGTGGAGTGGGAGTAATTCCCTCTTGGCCACTCTTAAGAGGTCACAAGTGAATTGAGCAGAATATGAAAGATCTTTATCTCCAAAGCAAACAAAGCACACAAATAAGATTTCAATCCAAGATATTTACCTACAATTGCTCATTTGTAAATATATGTATTAAAATACATACACTTAGTAGGTAGGTACTTTCCAGTGTCACTGGAAACGTGGGTTGAAGTTGATTGTAGTCTGGATATATATCTACCATCTCCACCAGTATGTAAATTTACCACAGCCAAGTGAGATGTCTAACTAAAGAGCATGAAATCTTGTAGAATGTTACTGTTTGGCCTGTTTCAGGTAATTATATATTACTGTGTAAATGTTTCACATATTAATAATCTTTGTTTAACTTTGAGACCTGTCTTAGAGATCCTTTGACATTTTTATGTTTTTGATTATCAAATGTTACCACTCTACTAGAGCTTTTGTTCTCTGAAACACTCTCATAGGCAACAGAAAACCACCATTTCATGTAGGGAAATAGTCAAGAAAGCAAGCTTTCTGAGATGAGTGGTATATCAGGGGGCTATGATTCTCAGCATCTTATCACCTAAAAATGAAAGGATATGAAAACTCAGAATGAATAAGCTTTGACTTATGTGCACACGGCTCGTTCTTTCATTTTTCTTTTGTGGCTTATAATGCTTTGTAAAATGTCTGTACTGTTTTTACAGAAAAAAAGAAGAGATCAGTTTTTCATTTTAAAGATTTTTTTTTTGTAGTATGTAAGATTTTGTTTCTATGTTTATTATATTTGTTTTAAATCACTAAATTAAAATATTCATGCATGTCAGCATTTCTGTCTGCTGTTTTACAGAGGAGAGGAAAGTGGGACTTGCAGGTTTCTGAAAGTAGGCCTCCAACTAATTACTTTGGTAATCAGTTTTCTCTGGTTACCTGCATTTATATCTATTTCACCATTTTATCTAAAACATGCACTTCTGTAGGTGCAATTCCTTTTAAAAACTATTCTTCAAAGGCTCCACGATATCAGTTCAGCCCTTCACAGGTCACTTGAATCTTATAGTTTGTCAGATCTTTCACTGGAATTCTTTGAACAATTTTTCTTCTGGTAGAAGACAGGAATCATGAGAGCCTATCCTGTCTTTCTGACAAAATGTGGTAACATCCACTCTTGATTTTTGGAGTTTTCAGTGCAGTAGGTACAGTAAACAGAGCACAAGATGATTGTTGTGTAGAACCTTCGTGCATCCTGTTATTGACCTTTATGCGGCCAGCTTGCAGTAAACTTAGTCGGTTCCGATAGTAAACCCTTACTGAAAGAGGCTGAAAAGGTTTGTGCTAAATTTGATGCGTACTGGAACTCCACACCACTGTTCCTGATGTAGACAGGCTGTTCGTGCAGTAGAAGGCTGTAGAGACAGGTTTCTAGTGAAAGTGGTGGGTCACCCTTTTCTATTTTATGATCTTTAAATATTACTGAGATACTCCATTAATTTCAGCTGTAAGTTTATTGTGTGGGAAGTGTAATTTTTTTTTGTATGTAGAGTAACTGGGGGAGGTAAAGAGAGTTTAATTTGTGATTAAAGAGACAACATAATTATATGCTTTATTATGATCAATTTTTACACAGAAATGTGAATGACTAGGGACCTCTACTGACTCGTAAACAAAATCATTGTAGTTGAGTATTTCACAGAATTTGTCAAAAGCTAATTTTTTTTTTTTTAAATTTTTTTTAAAGGAACTTCATGTTGGTGGTGTTTATGCCAGAACATAGTAAGCAAGAAAAATTAACTCCAGCCTCGTGTAAACTTTTAATTGGCCAACATGATGCCACTGCATGTGAATTCCAGATGGCTTTGGAAATGAAGGAGAACTGAGCTCTCTGGCTGGAAGCTGAACGTGATGACGGCCTGGTCTATGGTAGGGAAGCTGAAAATGGAGAAGAGGCACTCCAGAGAAGACAGAAATGTGGAACAAGATGCTGGGGAATGCAGTGCTGAATCTGAGGAATGGACGAGCTCAGAAAGTGAACCTGAGCAACCGTACTTCAGAAACACCTGTAGCAATATTCAGTGGAGAGAAAAGGAGGTTTCCACTAAACCACATCGGCCGCTCTGTCGGTCCCCTTGTTTGGATCGCCCAAGTTTTTCACAGAGCAGTATCACACAAGACTTGAAGCTAGACGAATGCAAACCAAATTTGGACAAGGAATACCAAGCTAAAATGGATTTTGCTTTAAAGCTTGGCTATGCAGGGGATCAGATCCAGGCTGTACTGAATAAATTGGGAGCAGATGCGCTCATCAATGATGTTCTGGCAGAGCTTGTGAGACTTGGCAACAAAAGTGAATCAGAGGGACAAAGCAGTGCCAGCAGTACCACCAGTACTCTGGTGCCAAGAGGGCCTTGCCCAAAGGAAATAGCAAGCCCTGAATTGTCACTTGAAGATGAAGTTGTGGATAACAGTGATAACTTGAGGCCAATTGTCATTGATGGAAGCAATGTGGCTATGAGGTGGGTGTCCCTGTCACAACATTCGAAAAGAATAAATCACTAAAATATTTATGAGAAAAATCAATATTCATGGCAAAGTAGTTTTAAGTCATGCGGTGTATTTACACTGATAATACATCTTTTTTATGGACTACTTAGTCAAGGCTTTTAATTATGCTGTTACTCCTTTGTATCTGTATATAAAGGAGTATAGCTGTATATAAAGTGTATCTGTAATCTGTATTCCAGTTCCCTTCCCTGCCTTTTCAAAGCAAGTTCTCCCCTCAAACCTTCTGTTCTAGCAATCCAGCTGTAGTGTGCTGTTGTGTGGATGGGTTTAATTTTTTTTGAAGTCCTGGAACAATATTGAAAATTATTTTTCTTCAATATCCAGAGGCAACCAAACAGGGGAGGAAAACTTGGTTCTTTCTAAAATGCCATGTGGTGTATGCTGGTGATACGCAGTGGACTTCACGGTATTTGAGCTCCTGCTGATCAAGCCTGCTCAGAATTCAAAGCAATTTAGCTGTGTCAATCCAGGGAACGTGCTGACTCCACGGCTGTGGTGCGTGTTGTTACAGACGTGTGTGTACACACGTGCACTTGGCTGCTTGGGTCAACACTAACTCCAGAGATATCTGTCCCGTGCCACCCTCCAGCATGTCTGCAGGGCACACAGATTGGTAGCCAATGATTTGTTTATCACCGAGAAAGTATGATTTTTCTACAAGTGAGTTCTTGAAACAGTCTGTTTAGTGATCACTAATATCAAGATTTCTTCAGATAGTGTTTGTACAATAGATTTCCTTTAGTATGATTTTTCTGCTCTGCTCTAGAAGAATTTGTGATCTGAACTATTGTTTTTTTCAATGTATTAAGAAAATTCAGATTTTCATAGGTTTACTGAGCTCTCCGAGTTTTAAAATACATAAAAATCCTATAAGAATATTTCATAGGCAGGATTTTCCAGTGCCAAGTTGTGGTTACATCAATCAAAAAGATGTTTCTGTAAAGTAACATCACCAATATTAGATTTAACCTTTTTCTTTCCATTTTTTCTGTGCCTGTTGAATTTTCAGTCTCTGTACTGCTTGAGTTACTCCTGAGCATAATGTGGAGAAAAGTGTGTTTATACTCATCCTTTGCATAGCGTAGACCTGATGCTCTACTTATAGAATTATAGAATGATAGAATATCTCAAGTAGGTAGGAAGGGACCCAAAAGGATCATCAAGTCCGACTCCTAACAAAATGCATATTCAGCTGAAAATTTGAAAGGATATTAAATTCTGTAGAATCTGAAATGTACAGAAATCTGAAGAAAAATGCTTTAGGAACATTGCAGCTTCTGTATTTGTTATTTAAGTTGCAAGGATTTGGACTATCTTGGTGATCTGTAGGCCTTCGTTAGCTATACTGATGGGATTAGACCTGTCTGACTTTGGTCTCTTTGAGTGTTACTTTACATGACATTTTTAGCCCAGGAAAAGAGTATGTTTTGCTAGGGTCTGGTCATCTGTGATAGGGTCTGTGTCATCTGTAATAATAACAACAACAACATTGAAGTAAAATTTGGAACGATAATCCATAGAATAATGCTAAAGACAATTTTTATAAGATGCAAATCTCTTAATTATGCAGTGTCTGCTCTACAGACTGCGAATATCTGAAAAGCGCAAGGGTTGTACAATTCTCATGCTTAAAAATACTGCAATTATTGGTGATGCAAATAGAGGCCTTGCCTTTAGGGTAAAATGTGTATGTTGTAACTGGAAGGTGGCTATATATGGAAAATGGATCTATTTCCATTTTCAGGATTGAAATTTTCTTGAAGTAAACAGTTCTGGGAGACGCTACAGAGAACTAACAGCTTGGAACAGGGTGGTGCAGCAGCTGGATGCCGCTTTGTGTACAAACGCCAGCTGGTTAAGTAGAGGGGAGGAGTTCCTACCGTTATATAGCCTTAATTACAGCCAACTGCTTGGGCTGCCCACGCACTTCAGGGCTGCTATCGCAGAGTCCTCTCCTGCGTTTTCTGCCCAGCGCTGCTCCCTGGGCCCTTGGGGTTTGTTTTTTAATAGGGATCATCATGGGTGCGCCCTTCCAGCGTCCTCTGACACGGCCCCTCAACCACTTTCTCGTGGTGAAGACCTTGCTCCTCAGTGTGGCATCGCTGCTGTGATTCAGTTAGCACTTTTAGCAATGGATGGAGTGGTTTGAAGAAATTCATTAATTTTCTTCACAAGTTAATACAGAAGTCTTCAGAAATAATGACTGGTGGATGGCAAGCTAACCAGGGAGCATCACTCCCATCACAATTAATGAAAAATTGCAGCTGTGTTGAGAGAGGGGTGTAAAATGGAATTAATACATTTTGAAGAGTGTGCATCAAGGAGCATAGCATTGGCCTACGAGTCTGCCCTTTTCAAATGCAATTTTGGAAGTACTTTGCTGGTCAAACTGAAGCGTAACTAAGAGGGTTGTTTTCATTTGGTTGTTTTTGTTTTGTTTTATTTTTAGTAAAAAGGGCAGACCAATTTTTTTTCACAAGTAGTTTCAATATTAATTGAAAAGAACCAGAACCCTTAGTTTTTATTATCCAAATATATGGTGTAGCAGTAATAGATGTGCTCTGTTTTTTCAGACAAAGCAAATGTTGGCTTGAATCCAAATATGAAATCCAGCCATAATGCAAAGATCTGTGTCTCTCTCTTACCTGTGTAGGTGAATTACTGAGGATATCGTGATTAAATGTTGTCTGTGTGCACCTATGGATTATTCACGTATTCTAACTATTTTCTGAGAGGATTGAAAACCTGATTCTTTAGCCCGCTTTATGTTTAACAAATCAAGATAGGTGCACCCAGGGGGTAGACTGAGTAAGATTTTACTTAGTTTCTATCAAACCTCTAAATAATTTATTTTTCCCTTTGCAGAAACTTCTTAGGCCTCTTTAAAAATTAAACCCCTTTATCCAAATTGTGTGCTGTTCTAGAGACTCCCGTGTCTTTCAGAAAACAAATTTTTGATGGGGGGCAGACCTTAAACAACTTTGAGTTATTTCTTAAAGAAAAAGTCCTAATAAAAAATGCAGAACATTTAGACCAGAGAAATACATTATCTTTTTTTAGTCCGGATGTCTAAAAGCACCCCTCACCCATGACAGCCAACACTGTTAGTTCATTCCTTTTTTGTTATTGATAACTTTATGGTACTATTTACGGTAAGCTCAGTTAGTTGGGGGAAGTGATATTTTTCATCAGCTCAGCTAATAAAATGGAAAAGCGGAAAAAATTCCTGTATGAGGGTTTTTTTTGCATTTGGGATAGTGAAATTTCACCATTTCTAGGGCTTTAAGTAGTAGTGTTGCTGTAATCTGATGGCTGAATAGCTCTGGACAGTTGTCTTTTTCCCATTACATGAGCTGGTCTAAGGTTTACCTCTCTTTACAGATATATATTATTCCCTTATATCCTTAGACCATGGCAGCTTTAAGAAAAAAAAACCCAAACAAACAAAAAAACCCCAAACACCACCACAACAAAAACCAAAACCAAATGTAACTTTTTGCCCTTGTTGTTTCTAAAACTTTTGCATGTTTTTCAGCCATGGGAATAAAGAAGGATTTTCCTGCCGGGGAATTCAGCTGGCTGTTGACTGGTTTCTGGAAAAAGGACATAAAGATATCACTGTGTTTGTACCTGCATGGAGAAAAGAACAGTCTCGACCCGATGCACCAATTACAGGTAACAGATCAAGATTTTCTTTGGCTCCTTGGTTAAAAAGAAAAAAAAGTATTGCATTAAGACTTTCTGATGGTACTATGTACCGGGCTGTGGATGTGATGTTGTACGATGAGGTTGTGATCAACTGTTTGTTTGAAAACACAACGATTTCCCTGGTGAGGAAACACACATTTAAGCATCTGCACCTGTAAACGATGCTGACGTTACTGGATCGTTTCAACGCTTTGGAGAAGTAGTAGTCATAATTTTCCCATTAGCAAACATTATTAAGCATATAGGAGCTGATTCTTAGTTGCTGGGTGAATAATAAAATAAGCAGTATCGGGTCAGGGACTTCTTCAGTAGGATTATCTTGAACACTGAAGAGGCAGCATGTGTTTTGACCCATAGAAAGTAATGTTTTATTCTGGGCTAAGAAGGCTGTTGTAATACAGTAACAACAAAGTTCTCGATGTGTTTGGGAAGGCTGAGTAAAGGTACCTGGTTGTTTACAGAGGAGCAGAGTGGTTATGAAGCTTAAATATTGAATATTTACCCAGTGCTTTGAAACCTCAGAAATAAAATGGCACTCTGCATCTAGGTATATTTTAATGATAACGGGGACCGTATGTGAACATAATTACAAAATACTTTGTCAGAAAAGAGGGCAAGAAGTTTCATATTTCAAAGGCTGCATTTCTTTCTCTTAAAACTTTTTTAAAAGCTGCTTGAATCAAATTCTTTTACAGATCAAGAAATCTTACGTAAATTGGAGAAAGAAAAAATTCTTGTTTTCACCCCATCTCGAAGAGTTCAGGGAAGAAGAGTAGTTTGCTATGATGATCGGTTCATAGTAAAACTCGCTTTTGACTCAGATGGCATCATTGTATCAAACGACAACTATCGGGATCTTCAAAACGAAAAACCAGAATGGAAGAAGTTCATAGAGGAGCGGCTGCTCATGTATTCTTTTGTGAATGACAAGTATGCCTTTTTCTTCAAAAGTACGGGAATTCACTAATTCAGAATCCTCATTAAAACTGAAACTCACATTTCATTTCTTTCCCCTTAGATTTATGCCTCCTGATGATCCTTTAGGACGCCATGGTCCAAGCCTTGAAAATTTCTTAAGGAAAAGGCCAGTTATTCCTGAACATAAGAAGCAACCGTGTCCTTATGGTAAGTGCCTAGGTCAGATTGATTTACTGTATTCAAAGGTAGGTGAAGCAAGCAATTAATTAACATTTTGTCATTACTGATGGGGGAAAAAAAAGCCATTTTTTGTGTTGCCATCCAAGCACTATATCTGTTTTTATACCCTTCATACACATATTAATAAATACAATGTAGCAGAAAATGAAGGATTTCCAGATATACCTTGTGAATAACACAGCTTTTTGCTATTTTCTTCTGGTTTGTATTCAAGGAAGGAGATTCATCACTATGCAAGCTGTTTTGTTTTAGATAGGATTGAGTATGTTGTCAGTACTGAAATCATGTACCAGTAGGAAGAAAAGTGATGTGTCTTGTCCTTGATGCAGGGACACATGTGGATACAGGTAGCAGAGTCTGTGACTGTCTGTATATACAATATATATATAATTATTGCTTAGGGGTTTAATTTAGAAATACTGCTATTGAGAAGTGATGACAGATATAAAGAAAAAAGATAGCAACTAGCGATATGGATTAGTTTTTGGTTTATTTAACGTGAAAATGCTTTTCTTCCAGGTAAAAAGTGCACCTATGGGCACAAATGTAAATATTACCACCCAGAACGGGCAAACCAGCCTCAAAGGTCAGTAGCGGATGAGCTTCGAATAAGTGCCAAATTATCTGCTGTGAAAACTATGAGTGAGGGAGCCTTGGCCAAATGCGGCACAGGGCCGTCCAGCTCCAAAGGAGAGATCAGTTCTGAAGTGAAACGCATTGCCCCAAAACGTCAGTCAGATCCAAGCATTAGATCAGTAGCTGTGGAGCCTGAGGAAAAGTTATCGGTGGCCCGGAAGGCCGAGGCCAGCTCTGTCCCGTCTCTGGTTTCTGCATTAAGTGTTCCAACGCTCCCTCCACCAAAAAGCCATGCAGCTGGTGCATTAAATACTCGTTCTGCAAGCAGTCCGGTGCCAGGTTCCTCACAGTTCATGCATCAGAAATCCTCACTGGAACATATGTCCAGTGTGCAATATCCTCCTATACTAGTCACCAATAGCCATGGCACCTCGGTTAGCTACGCTGACCAGTACCCCAAATACGAGTCGCTGGGGGACCATGGCTATTACTCCTTACTCAGTGATTTCTCCAACTTGAGCATAAGTAGTATCCGTAACACAGATTATTACGGGGCGGATATGGACCAGGGGATGTATTCTAGAAACTCAAGCCCCTGTCCTGACAGTTGCTTAAGCCATACGAGTAATGATTCTTATTCCTCTTACAATGACTTGTATCTGGGTGTAGCAGATGCCAGTCCAGAAGACAATGTGAAGATCCACAGACTGCCATCGCAAAATCGTGTTCAGCCTTTTTCCCATGGTTACCATGAAGCCTTAAATAGAGTCCAGAGTTACGGACCTGAGGAGCCTAAGCAATCCCTTCGCAAACAGTCAGTTTCCCACTTAGGCCTACATGCCCAGCATCCAGTTGTTGGAGCGCGGTCCAGTTGTCCAGGAGAATACCCTGTGCCTCAAAACGTTCACCCATCAACTGCACAACCAAGCCGTGCCTTGGTCATGACGAGAATGGACAGTATTTCTGACTCACGGCTTTATGAGAGTAACCCTACGAGGCAGAGGAGGCCGCCTCTGTGTCGCGAGCAGCACGCCAGCTGGGATCCCTTACCCTGCGCCTCCGACTCCTACGCTTATCACTCCTACCCGCTGAGCAGCAACCTCATGCAGCCGTGTTACGAACCCGTAATGGTAAGGAGCATGCCCGAGAAGATGGAGCAACTCTGGAGGAATCCCTGGATCGGGATCTGTGGGGAGCCACGGGAACCACACATCATCCCGGAACACCAGTATCAAACCTACAAGAACCTCTGCAATATTTTCCCTCCGAGCATTGTCCTTTCTGTGATGGAAAAGAACCCCCACATGACAGATGCACAACAGCTGGCAGCTATGATTGTTGCCAAATTAAGAACAGGGCGTTAAAGCATTACAGCCTCTTTTGGATAAATGAAATTCTACAGCGTAAAGAACCCGGAGGAAAACTTACATGAAGAAGGAAGGGGCCAATCTATTGTAAATATTTTCTACTAAGATAGTATAAAATTCTGTACACAGTAGCAATCATATATATATATATGCTGAGGCACAATATAAGAGTTGATTGTATTGTAAATTTTAAGATTTTAAATATAGGGATTTTTAATAGTATTTTATAGGAAATGCATACCTTGCTGCATGGATAGCTCATTAAGAACTATGATGTCACGTTCAGTGTCTCAAAGCTGTTACTACAAAATTATTGTTAGCAATTATATTGCATGTATTAGTGTACACATTCAATTTGCTTATAAATACCTAATTGGCCTTTAAAAGTACGCTCTACACACACCCGGATGACTTTTAGGGTTTCAGCTTTGTCATTTGACACTGCCTCCTGGCATATTAAATATCGAAGAAAAAAAGTAAACGGCAAAAATTAAGAGTCAATTTGTAAAAGGAAAAAAAAAACCAAAACTATTTCAGCTTTTGGACATCAATATTGTTGTTGGTACTTAAAATTCCAAAATGGTTCCCCGAGAGTTTGAGCATTTATTACATTGGCCAATACATGGGGCTCAATCCAACAGAAGCCGAATATTGTATTAAATTAGGACCAAACCATTAAGGAGCGTGAAGGCGTCAGCGCCGTTCAGTAAACGACAAGAAGTTGAACTGTAGCTTCTCTCTTCAGAATCACCTGAATGAGGAGACAAACTGAAAAGAAACGGTCAGTTTTATATCTAAACGGGATTATTCAGCCCCGAAGCGGTAGAAACTGGATGTTACAGTTCATCAGTAACTACAGCCCTTCCTCCGGGGGCTGGGATGGCGTCGGAGCCCGGCCCCACATCCGGGATGGCTGCACGGGATCAGCTGGAGAAAGGGGGCTGAGGGCAAGGCGGGGGGAGGCGCTTCTGGAGAAGAGATGCTACAGTTGGGGTTCGTGGCGAAGCTGCCCCGGTTTTTGCTCTTCAGCTCCACGCAAAGGTGTGCATTTGCCTCCTGAAGGCTTTTAGAGTCCCTGTTTCGACAGGGGAGATAATTTTGTGTGGCATTGTTTGCGCAACCGGTATCTTGCTCAGGGTGGGAACCTTTGTAGCTAAATGTCTCCAAAAAGAGGCGTTTATTGTTTTTTAAGCTGCACTGACTGGACGCCCTTTTTTGAATCCATTGTATATTTCAACATTTCGAACCATTACTAACTCGATACGTCTCGAGCTAGGACTTGTTGACTTCTACTGTAGTTTTTTTCATGAAAGTTGAGAAGGCCTGGTTTCTGGCCTTTTTGTTTCTTCATGAGAAGGTGTGACACTGCCTAAATGTTTCTTACTGTGAAACACACGGAACGTGAGGCTGCAGTCAGGGTTGTTTCTGGTGTTTTGATAAGGGCTTGCATGCTGCTTCCTACTTATCTGTTTGTCTGGGAACAAAGCTCTCTAATTTCTTCCACTTGTGTTACCGTAACGGTTGCTTTGATTCAAAATAACTTTGTGGGCTCTTTATCATGTGCAAAATCTGTTCCTGTCGTATTAAAAAAAAAAACCAAACCCAAACAACCGACAATTACAGGTGCAACGACGGTTAATTTACTCGTATTTGATGACCGCAGCATTTGGCACAGGAGAAATCTTCCTGTGTTGGTAGAGGTAACATCTATAATGACGTTATATGTGTCATTATAGATGTCATTATATATGACATATATATATATGTCATTATAGATATGACATTATATAATGTCATTATATACTTCAAATGAGTTAACTCGAAGGTGATTCTGTATTTACACTTGGGTGTTTAAAAATAACCTTCAAGTTTTAATTAGTTCGTTAACATATCTGTTAATGGGGGGAAAAAAAGAAATCTTCAGACATTTATAGTAGTTGGGGAAAGCAGATTTAACTCTTGACTGGCTTTTCTAAAACGTTTCTTCCCGACCAGCATTTTATATTTTTAATTTGCGATTAATTCTTCTTCTCTTCTCTTGCATGGTATAAGCAGCTGAGAGCAATGCCTCAAATAACCAGAAATGACCTTTTGTTTGTTGATACAAATTGTATCTCTTTTTCTTGATTGTATAAAAACTGTGTATAAAAAGAAATAATAATAATATAAATCTCTAGATTAACTTCAGTATTAACATTTTCACCACAACGTTTGTGACACCGTGTGTCACAGGGAAGTAGCCCATGAGTAATTATGGATCTTTTTTTATTTAAAATGGGCACTTGTAGTTTATAGACAAACAAAGGACAACTTTTCAGAACCAGTTTATTACGTGCACAGGTACTGTGTGTACACCTCGAAGCATTACATAGTTCTCTTGAGTCTATTTATTAAGCAGATACATTCTTGCACTAAACTTTATGTAAAAAAAAAAAGTTGCTGTTGACTCATCTGCCTGTGTTTAAAATGTGACGGTAGAATTGCTATAGAGACCCTGCTTTATTCTTAACGGATTAATTTATGAATTATTTAGGTATAAAATGAAGTTTATTGTGCACTCACGTTTTTCCATCTTGCATGGAATTAAATATTTGTATGTAGAAAAATGTTTGTTCCCTTTTTCTCCAACTCTAAAGCTAAGCTATTTTAAGAGAGGTTTGGTAGGTGTTTTTGGTGTTTCCTACCATGGAAAACTGAGCAGAAATTTCTGGACGAAGCGTTGGGTGGTTTATGGAGATACTCATTTTTGTAGGGTTTGTCTAGTCGTTTTAATTTTCACTAACTTTTGTCTTACTGATAGAATAATTCACTTTTAAGCGAGGGGAATGCTATCCCAATCCCAACCCCGCACACTGTTTCCCTAAGGCGCTCGGAAGGCGGATGGGCTTTTTCTAGGAAGCCGTTGGCATCGCTCCTGCCCGGAGCTACAGACGGGGCAACGGCGCCTTGTGGAAATAATTTGCAAATTTTGTGCTTGTTTAGTCCTCCTTCAGAGGCAACGACACTTTCGTATCCAACGTAGTCGTTCCCAAGTGATAATTCAGTCGTTCCCCGTCTGTTTTCAGGTCCGTTTACAAACCAGTTCAAACCACTGACCCATCCATTCACCTTCAGCGCATAAGCTTAGATTTCTTCTGACCTGGAAGAGTTGATCTTATTATCTATCGCCTGCTCGTAACTGTCTATATTGTAAATAGGAGACTTTGTATAAATGCTCTTTTTGAGAGCATGGTATTTAAATGTTTTTAAAGCTGTAACAGAACAGTTCTAGAAACTATATTTTAATAATAATCCGTGAAATTACAATTCTAGATGAGGGGGGAAAAAAAAGTAAGTGGGAAGGTAAAATCCTGGCCCCTTGGATTCCACAAGGGCCAAGCGGTGGAGCCGAGTGCTCTCCTGGGGCCACAGCGTTCTCCGGGAGCTCTGATTTCCCCATCTCTCATCTTTAGCTGTACTCCTTCCACATCATTCGTCACTTACAAGCGTATGACCTTCAATTCTTGAATCAAAAACGCTTTACGAGACGTCTAAGTTATTTAATGCTGTGTTGTTTTTCTTTTTTAAAGAATTCCATGTCATTAATGTATTAAATTGTACATAGAGATGATTTCACTACTGTTAGTCCTGTTGTTGTCGTATTGAGCTGCAGTAGTTGGCTTTATTCATTTGTAGAATGAAACATTACTGTTTAATCGTTGTAAAATTTTATAAATCTCTTTGGGTTTTTTTGGTTGACCCAAATATAATGTAAGTCTTAATGACAAAAACGAGTGAAAATGGCTGTTAAACCAGTATGTGGTATTCGTCAATCTCTGTAGTAAGAAGCGTGCGCTGCTCTAGTCGCTGCTGCATGAAATTCATCCCCTCCCACCCGTCTGTTCAGCTGCTGTGAAAAAACGCTTTCACTGGAAACTTAAAACCCAGGGGCTGTGGATGGGGTGGCTCAGAACAAGCAGAAGGATCCTTATTTAAAAAAAACCAAAACCCAACCCCAACTCCTCTATCTCGGCCAGTTCCCTACATTCTTTTAATGCCGCTTTGTCGTGAATTTAGGCATTTTGACATTCCTAATGATAAAGTCAGAACAGGCAGAGAATCTGTCTAAAGAGTTAACACCCAGTGACAGGCATTTATACCCGCGGTGTGTGACCAAACCCCAGCAGGGACAGGTACCAGGGACACCGTTTGACCACAGTCACTTTCACCAACTCCGCGCTAGAGCGGAACCTGCCTCATTTCTGTGTGACTTTGTTCCAGGCGGTTGAAATAATGACTTTTTTTTTTTTTTTTGACTTGACTTGACTTGCCAAAAGTTTACCTGAAGCGCTTGGTACTGCGGGACTCGGCGTAGTCAGATGACTCGATCTGTCACTGTCACTTCTCCGGCAAGTACCCAGCTTTAACGCTCCCCTTCTGTCCCCAGGGGCTGGCTGGGGGGGGACAGCCCTTCTTATTAACTCTTCATTTCTTGCACTATTTTAACTGGAAAAATACAAGTGCACCCTCACTTAACGTACCCTCACGCCGCTGTTCGGTTGGTTTTTGAAGAGCTGTTGTACAATATCTATGATTTTGGTCCGTGGTATTTAGTATTGAAAGTTTGTAAATGTATTAAAAGAATTGAGAGAAGAATCTAAAAGGAATATAGGCTATTACCTGTCCCCTCCCCCCCCGCTCTGTGTGAAAGGTTTGCACAATTATTTAATAATATGAAACGTGTTATACTTTATATATATATATATATATATAAAAATTGCTTATTTAATAAAACTGAGAGCCATTGGATTATTGTTTTCTGGCTTTTGATTTTGTAACCCTCTTCAGGCGAGAGCCCCAAAAAGCTGTTTTGTCCAAACCAAGCGTTGTGATCTGCCCAAATAATTTGTCGGTATTTTTAGTTGATTTTACTGAAAAATACCCAGATTCTGAAATCATACATAATGCTCAGATTTTCCACCTGTGCTTAAATCTGCGAAGACCGGGACAAGAGTTTGACTTTTCTTTAAAAAGCAGAGGAAAAAAGTACTATTTAGGTCCTGCTGCCTTGTTGGAACAATGTCCTTTGTCAATCTCCATTACACACGTTTTCTTTTGCTGGTTAAACACGTCATCGTTTCCCAGCCTGTGGGGCAGGTGCCACAGTGTCACTTATTGCCATTGCTTTGACTCAAATGGCTTTAATTTGGGGTGGGGATAAAGTAAACAAAAGGAAAATGATGCCCAAAGATCATCTCTCTCTCCTCCCCGTTACCCGTTTGCTCTCAGAGGGGCCAGGAACTGGGTGACTCAGAGGATGGCACAAAACTAATCAGAACCAACCCAATACCTGTAATTAAAAAGCTTGCTTTTTCCTAATCCCAGGCCGTTTATGCTTAATTTACGCCCTTAAGTGTACTCCTCCTGAAAACAACTGGTAATTAGATTCCACAGTTCCAAGTTTTCTCCCCAAACCCGTAACCCCTGGGTAGAGCTGAGGTCCTTGCCAGAGCAGCTGCCTTTGGGAATGAGGAAACACACTATTAAAGCCTTGGAACAGCCAGGGAGAAATGATCCCAAGGAGGTTCCACTGCTCTGTCCAATTACTTACACGGAAAATAAATCCAAAAAAGGGGTCCCAGGCCATAAAGCAGCAGCCCCCAGGCCTGAACTTCCTCTGCACTTCCCACTGGCAGGATTTACCCCCTATAATCCCGGCTTCTATCCCCGATACTTTCTGTAGCGTCCCTTCGGAGAGGTTTGGGGTTGGTTTTTTTCAGCCAGTGAAGGTCTGTCTGGGGAGCTCCATTTCCCCCCCAGAATCCCTGCCCAGCGCAAAGGAAAAATCAAGTGCTTTAGGAACACGTCACCGCTGCCTTCCCTCTCCCCGCCCGGAGGATGCTTCTGGCAAAGAAAGTCATTAGCACCTTGCAAACAAGTTTTACCGAGTAAACTTTTAATAAAGAGGCAAAAAAAATGCTATGGAGCCTGTATTTTGCCAGCATCACCCTCTCCTCGTCGAACTGTTGCTTGCATTGACAGACCTCAGCTGTACCAAACACACTCTCTACCGGCTTTTGAAGTCCCGGGCGGGCTTTGTTGAGATTCTCTGGGCGTTTATAGGTATTACTGACAGTAACACCGTCATTTCCCAGGGGAAAGTAACTACAAAATTGTTCCTCCTGTGAATTAATCAGATCAAACAAACCCCGACCTTCCTAATCCTCAACAAAGCAATACATAAATATCTCCATTTTACACTTTTGTTGTTTTAGGAGAAGCCCCTTTGTAAAAAATCTAAACATCTCTGTTTTCTTTTCTCAGCCGTTCCCGTTTTCTTTGCTTTTCCTTTGTTTCAAGCTTGCCCCCTCCCCCAGTAACAGTGGAGGAGCTGCTGGGTAAAAGGAGACATTTCGAAAAATACAGGAAAGGGGAAGGGCTTACGTGAAAAACCCCTCCTGACAGAAAGAGAAGTTTGTTTTCTTTCACGTTAGCGCTGCTTGTTTTTAGAGAAGGAAGTGGACACCGTATCCCCCGTTTCAAAGAACTTTGGGGCGCCTGGTAAAGGGCAACTGCAGTGGGACAGGATGACAAAAAAATCAGAAGAAATACATAATACTTACATCAGGGACCTTTAGCTAAGCCTTTCCTAGAGACACGGCCCGAGGCATCCACGGAGCTGCTGTTCTAAACTTGCAGTTCAGTCCTACCCACTGGACTCCTAAAATTATACAGCCCTTTTTGTATCTCTTTCTCCAGCAAATGAGCACACAACACCAGCAGTAGCTCTAACCAACTAAAAATACCCCATTTCACAATCCTGCACTGACACTGTCCTGTTCAGTTTGTGAATATTACAAATTATTCGACTCGGAGCAAGGCTCTGTCTTACCCTGTAGCAGATACACTCCGACGAATCCTTACTGAGGAGTCCTGCCAGAAATAGCTCCTTAAACTTCTAATTTTTGACAGAAAGCCTCCAATTTCCAAGAACCTTTAATCCAGGTAAAGAAAGCTGAATTTAGGAAAAAGGAGCTGGAAGTCCTTTCTCTCAACAACTTTCCAACACGGTGCCCAAGCCCATCTCTGCAGGAATCCCACCAGGGCTCCCACCAGTTATCAGCCTCAGCCAAATGATGAATAGAAATAACATCAAGCAGAAAACTTTAATTAAAAAAGCGAGAGTAGAGGCCTCAAGACTACCATGTGAAAAAAATGGTGAGAAAAAGAATTTTTGAAGCCATTTACGCTCTAGCGTGCGCTCAGCCAGGCTGTGACTGGGCTGGGGCCCTGAAGCTTCCTGTGAAAAAGGAAAATGGTGGCACCATCTTCTCCTCGCAAAGTTGTAAGAGATGACATTAGAATCATAGAATGGTTTGGGTGGGAAGGGACCTTAAAGATCATTGAGTTCCAACCCCCTGCCCTGGGCAGGGACACCTCCCACCAGACCAGGTTGCTCA
>JAOXNO010000063.1:4992970-5011961 GCA_028565335.1 Limnodromus scolopaceus | reverse complement strand
GTTTCTTAAATACCTCCAGGGATGGTGACTCCACCACCTCCCTGGGCAGCCCATTCCAATGCCTGATAACCCTTTCATTTACTCTTCTTTTTGGGATGATAAACTATCAGAAGACAAATGGTTACCTGCTCTCTTCACAGTCTGAAAGGAAATTCATGCAGTGCTCAAAGCATAGGTCTTGTCAGTAATTAACATCATTCAAGAGGACTCAAAAAGGATAACTCATTTAACCTCTCTTTTTATAAAGAGAGGCAGGTTTGATCCTGTCTCTCCAAGTGTTGGAACCAAGGGCTTCATTAAGCATTTGGACCACCAGAAAGAGGAGCTGTAGGAAAGGATAGTTTCTTTTTGATTACCTAGCAATCTCCAAGATGCTAATTTTACATTTTGATTGGATGAATCAAGCAGAAACGACACCCTCCCAGCAGGCCTGAGCTGACAAAAGAGCAGACTAGTCCCAGGGAGGATGATCAAGGGGATGGAGAAGAATGGAAGCCTTGCTCTTTGGAAGGTTTCGATCTGGAAGCTAATCTGAAGACAATTCTGAACACATGAAAATATGAATATGTGCAAGAGCACATCTTCCCAGTGCAACACACCAGGCCGCACGACTGTCACTAATTCATGTTTTTTGGAAGCTACTAGATTGCACCCATCAACTACAGGGAAAGAATCACTGATCAGGAAGTTATCCCATCAAGTGTTTAAGAAAATAATTGCCATCCATTTATATTCTGAAGGGCTCCTTGGATTAAAATACATATAAAGCAGCCTCCTATTGTGTGTGTGTGATGAAATTGATTTGACAGCTTACAGCAGTCAAGTTCCTTTGACTTCAAAGGGTGAAATAACGACCCTATTAAGACGCCTTTGATGGGATGGTTTAACTGGATAAGCTTCATTTAGTACCAGAGGTGATCTAACTAGAGCTTTACAGAATGCTGCCATTATTTCCATGACAACCTCTATTTCTTTACTGAGGTTAAATTACCAGCTGCAGCTCTGAAAAGGTCACTGGGCAACACCATCACACTGTGGCTGATGATCAGATCATAGAAACTGAGTTTTCAAGCCTGCTGAGGCTGTGCTAGTAACTTCCAAACCGCTAAGCAGCAGTATCTCACAATCCTTGCAGTGGCTTCTTTTAGAAAGAGCAGGAAGAGTGAACATGGTAGGATGACAAGCTGGGCTTCCTCAAAGGATACCATGGAAATCACATTTTTGATTGCCAATTATGAAACTGCATGTAACTTTCAGACAGTGCAAACGAAGGGAATGAGAACGGGAGCAATTACAAATAGCAGCTCTCAGACCCAATGATGGGAAAAGATGAAGGAGACAAACACAGAGAGAGGAAAGTGTTGAGTGTATTCTTTCAGCTTCAAAGGATGACTGTTAGAGCTTCACTGTGATGCTGGTGAGTTGTCACAGCAATACAGGTAGCAATAACTTCTGTCTGACTGTGTCCATCACCAATGAGAGCATACTGTCAGACTGGAGCAGGAAGAGTTTCCTGTTGCAGTGGGACAGGGCAAGGAGAAGAGTTTGTCTCAGGCTGGATTAACCATCAGACGAGTAACTGGGACTGCAGTGACACAGACCTTACTCAGGAAATGTACTATAGTCTCCAATTCAAGCATATAGAAAGGAGACACATTTGCATTCACTGATGAGAAACTCTCAGCATATTCACCACCACGGTTATGTACAGACAATTCCTTCCTCGGATGTTACAAAAGTAATTTGCAGTCAACAACCTCCTGTGACCACCTTTTCTCCTCAGCTTCAGGCTGATGCACCTCAAAATGCTTCAGCAAACCACTGTGCATTTTAGAAGGGCTCCTCCTTCTTATACAGGATTAGGCAGTCTGGGAAAACTGACACTGGGGGAGGCTAAAGGACTTCCAGGGCTTCCAGTCCTGAACACTTTATTTGAAAGGCCACAGTTGTTCCCATTAAAGTCACTCATCCCAGCAGCATCACCAGGCAGATTCTGAACTAGCTTTCAGTACCTTGCTTTAAAAATTCTGCACTTCCAGACTAGTAATTCTGAGGGATCAGCAGACTGTATCTTCCTAATAGCTTCAGACAACTCTGAAAGTCGACAGCACAGTCTGAAGAGCAGACTGTTACTCTACTACACCAGCACTGCAAGGGTCCTTCCACACACACATCACTTGAAAAATCCACGAGAAGCGCAGCCAGTATTTATATTAGAGGTAGCAGTAGATATTTGGGTCAAACTATTGAATCAAATAGAAGTAAAAAGGAAATCCTTAATTCTTTGCATCATGTAGTACAAGGCACAGGGCGACAAATGCATTTCATGGTTCAGGGGCAAAGTCCTGCCCACACCATTACTCACGTTGTATTGGGAGATTTCCAGTCGTCTCGCGCTGGCTGATCAAGCAGGGACATCATGGAATAATTATCCAACATGAGACCATCAGGGTCATCTGTCTGACCTGGGAGTTTCCCAAGAGGAAAGTCTTTCCATCGTATTTCATCTGGATGAAAACAATACATAAACAAGAAGTTTGAGCTCCCCAGGGAGATTTTCAAAAAACAGAATTTCCCCCCAACAAATACTGTCTCACACAACTCAGCCATTCAGCAAAAATGAATAATCTCAGCAAAAATAAGTTTGAATTCTGGTTTTAACTACTTGTATTTCTAACCTTACTTATCTCTTCCAAAGAATGTCACCGTAGTAGGTGAGACAACAGAGACACATCTGGAGTCACGTAACATCACACTGTCTGCACAGCGCAGCTCGGCCAAACCACTGTGAGACAATGGCCATTAAAAGAAATCCCACAGTTTTCCAGAGCAACCCTCCGTGTTTACCTTCCTCTTTTAAGCATCCTCTCATTTGAAATGTACGCATTGATTCACATACGTTAGTTTAAAACAATTACTGTGCATAGTTCTGTAAATGGAAAGAGCCATTTGCACACATATGAAGACACAAGAGCACCTTTGCATCCAGTAGCTCATTCCTACAATGAGACTGAGCATCAGCTTCTTAAGGACTTGCTGAGATTAGCAGTTGTGCAGCAACAGTGACTAAAGAAGAACTGAAGCCACAAAAATACAAGAGTATAAGGCTGGGGAAGCCTCATTAACCAGTAAAACAATTCTGGAGAGCCAGGTGGGCTGGGATGAGATGGCAAAGAAAAAGAAGATGACAATGTCTTGGAAACTCTGCTGTTTGTTTTTAGGAGCACCTACTGCTGCTTCCTCTCCATGACTTCACATTTGTTAAATTTGGCTTCCAAGGAGGACCAGAAACTGCGCAATGGGAAACCATCCATCACAACTGATAACATCAGTGAGCCCATTCCTTTAGATTGTGGTGCCAAAACTTCAAAGGCTGTTCCCAATCAGGAAATCCCCCTTTAAATTTCATTCTTACTTCACATCCTACTAAATGAAAGATACAAATTATTACGTGTCATTGCTTTGACAATAAAATTTCTTAAGCCTATCTGCTTTTTTGATACCAGAACACTGATTTCTGGAAAGCTTACTAGCAGCTCAGTGAAAACCAGCAGACAGAAGCCTTCAGAAGATATGGCACCCCACTCCAGAGCGCCAGCAGTAATTACACAGACTATTTGAGACTCCTACTAATCACATACAACTTGGCCATTTCCTTCTCTTTACCTGGAACTAATTTGGTTTATGTACCTGATACCTGCTCAAAAAACCCAAGTGTTGCCCTAAAGAACCAGGAGATTTATTTGTTTTTCCTTTTATGCAGTCCTTGGGCATTTAATAGAACAATAGGTCTTGACATAGCATACTGCCCTCTAAGTGCCACTCTTTTACTATTAAAAAACCAGCAGAAATAGCATTTGGTAACATCCAACGCAGCTGTAAGGCAAATTACCATTATATATATTTAAAGGCTAAGCTCTCTCTTTGGGGAACAACCTAGTAAATAGCTGATATATCACGTGTTGGCACGGGTTTGTACATACCCACTGGCTACAGTTTTATATTGTTTAAGGATGGTAATTGCACAAATGTTTTTCAAACAGAAATTAAGTTTACCCACAAACAACTACATAAACAGAATCTTCACAAAAATCAGGTGGTTCAGGACACAATGTGTGTTCCTTCAGCAAAAGCTTTGCTTGATCAGAACTAAAGTCACTGATGCAGAGGACAATTTTGCTTCTGTTCTCAAAATGTCCAGCTCTAACAAGCTGTTCACATCAGCATAACTAAGCTGGGCTGCTCGGCCAGATCTTGTTGGGGTTTTTTTTTGGGTTTTTTGTTTGTTTGTTTGTTTTTTTATTTGGGAAAACTTTCCTGTGAGTGAGGTGCAAGAGTTCACTGTCTTCTAATGGCTGCTTTTCTCCTTCTTCCTTCAAACATCACTTTCTCTCCCACCCCCCTCCAACAACCTCCTCCTCACGTCCTCAAGTCCCTCCATAAATCGCTCAGCCAAAAAATCTTATTAGCTACAGAACCTCCACACCCCAACGAGAAAGCACAGCTACCATAATAAAGCTAACAAAAAGCTAACAAAACACTGGATATACTGTTTATTCCCTCTAAAAGCTTGCCTTGCTCCTTTCTTTTGCTTGCCACCATGTCTTAACAGCAATTTTCCTGGAACACAGAACTCAGGAGCATATGACTGGTGCTTTCAGCACAGCCACACTGTGCTTTCAAATACTCCAAGTCTGACAAAGAGGAGTCCAAGAAACATTCATATTTCCTTTGCCGTTCATAGCTGGCAAATATGCTGGCCCATCAATTGCATATATTGAAATTTTAAACAGTTTGGAAAAGCCTGATAAAAAAAAAATTAATGAGGCAGTACCAACACACTCCTGGAAAAAGCACTCACAGCACTTTAACAGTTTGAGAGAGAGGACTCCTGCACATAAATAGAATTCTGGAAAAAAAAAAACCACCCCAGTTTTCAGTGCTTTGGGCGTTTAGATGATTTTGAAGCACACTTCAATTCTGGCCAGGCACAGAGGGCTGAGATGCCTTTGCATTTCAATTAACATTTGCCAGTGACAAAGATTATCTTACAAAGTAATTTTTTACCTGCAGTGATCTGCCAGGCAGACCCTTTCAGTGCTGCCCTTTTCTCCGCGATAGCCACCATGTTACCAGAATGAGCAAGTCCTTCCAAAGGATTTGCTTCCGTTACCATCTCTTCTTCCTCCTCCTCCACCTCCTCTACACCATCATCTCTCTCCAGCACATTTACTTCTTTCTCTACAGTCTGTCCTTGATTTTTAACCTGATTTTCTTGCCTGGCCCTCCACTGTAAGCTCTCTATTGTGTAAATTGGCTGTTCGCTGCAGTCTGAAGAGAGGCCAGGACTGGACAAAGGGCCACCTCCTTCCGTGTAAACGGAAGCGAGGTAGAGAAGGTTCTTCCGTGAAGAACGTGGCAAGCGAGGTCTCATAATTGTGAGGATCCTAGAAAACAAAAAGGGCAATGTAAAAGTCCGAAAAGCAAAAAAGATTCCAGATGAGGCTTCATCAAGCCAAGCAGCCTTTTAAATGTGAGTTTCTTCCAGGATAGATCTCTCATATAGCTCCTCTAACAGGCAAATCTGATTATTCCCTGGCAGATGGATGCTGGAATACTCCCTCTTTGTGATGAAAATAAAGGACTTTAACTGAAATCCTATTTTTCTGTTTTCATGTGAAAACGCTACCACCTGTGCTATATTTGTATCACCTATATGAGCAGTCACACCTCGTTACCAAGTCACTTTTCTTTTGACTGGGCTGCTTCTTTAATACCTCCCCAGACAATTTCTGCTTTCATTTTGAAGGTGCAATCCTTTTAATTTCTCCTCCTCCTTCTCTGTGTAGAATCAATGGGGAGATGAGCAACAACACATAGGGATTTATGTGCGCTCACCACAATTTCTACTAGATGTGAAGGAAAGGAAGGGAATGCAGACATAACTCAGCGGATCACAAGGGACTGGGACAAAGCTGGTACTGAGCACTGTTTGCTGTCCCTTTTCTAGGTCACAGGATCAAACTTACAGCTGCAGAAGGTGTGGGGTTGCCCAGCAGGGAGCTTCCAAGCAATTCTCAGTCAGCCTTATCCACTGCAAAGGAACTTTATGGAGGAACAGCTCCTTCGAAGACACCTGCTTGTTACACTGTTGTCTTTTCTTCCCTTCAAAGAAGATAATGAAAACGATAAGTTGCTCAGAACTCATTAAAAATATGCCCTTCATCCTTTTCCATTTTAATGGAAACACTCATTCTCAAATAAGCTGGCATTCCAACCCAAGTCCAAGACCAGATGTACTGACCAAATACATCAAGGCTGTTACAAGGGACTTGCCAATGCACTGACAGCCAGGTCAGCTCCACAAGATGTTCCTGAGCCAGTTCTGTGCACGCCATCCCAGGCATGAAAAGCCACGAGATGTACAGTATTGTCCCAAATAAATAAAGTATACTGCTTCTGGGAACCAAGATCATTCCAAAGAGCACTGCAGTGAGTAGACTTAACAGCTGGGAACTAGCACCATCCAGGGATCTTGGTACATAATAGATATTTCAGCGTCGACTGGAAGCATCAGACAGGAACCCATGACCACCACAGATACGGGCAAAACCTTGGTGCAGACTGAGCCAGACCAGAAGAGGAGAGAAGAGGTGGCAAAATTAACCAGCTGGAAACCTCCTCAGGGATACACTATATCTCAGTATAGAAGTCCTGTTAACAGGATTCCTGTGACATGCTTCCAATAATTTAAGGAGGCTCTTTTGTACCCCTGTCTCTGGAGTGAAAAATACAGTTTCCCAATTTAAACAGTTCTAAGGAGTTAAGGACAGAAAACAAAATATTACTTATTATTTTTCTAGAAGTTTAGAAGGCATGACAAATCCTGTGATAGGATTGAAAAAGGACAGCAAGACTATACAAGTACCTTGTAAAGGCTGTGTATTCTGTGAAGTGAGGAAAGAACTGGGAACAGGGAATTTATAACAGGTTACATAGAATACCTTCATTTGTTATCTGCTACTGTTATTTCCTAGAAGTACTAGTATCTGGAAAAATAAGGGCCTGATTTTTCATGGGAGAGATTGGCTTTTCCTGTCTTGAGAAGGCTGCAGCAAAGTTGCTAATAACAATTCCAATTTTTTGCTAAGAAATGCATGACATAGGTGAGCTGCAGGTTGAAAAGTGTAAGAAATTAAACAATAAAAGCTCTACGTTCACATGACAAAATGTAATAATTAGGTTATTGCACTTTCCACCTAAAGGCCATAGCACTCTCCCAGTTTTCCCAGTACAGAAAAGAACTCTTACTTTTTTTTTACACACTGAAATTCCAGGCATACTCACCAGCGTTTACTTTGGCAATACCAGTCAGCATCTCAGAAATCCAGTTGATCAAGAACTGAGACCGGAGTTCTGAAGGGTCAGAACATTCCTTCAACTCCATAAACATTTTCTCTATTAGGATCTGTGTAAAACTTCGGGAAAGGAGGCCTGTCAGCAAAGGCTGCCAAAAGCAGTAAAACATCTGAGGAATTTTGAACTGCCATACCTCTTTGTTTGCTGCAATAAGAAGTAAAATAAAAAAATAAAAAAGAATAAAAAGAGAAGCCAAAATCACTGTTTTCTAAGTTTTTGTGAACCACGGGTGCTGTACTTTTTCCAAACTAAAGGAGTTTCTTCTGAGATCACTGGTTCCAGGGTATTTCCTGGGATCCTCAATGAACCTGGAACTACTACTTTCTCATGCTAGGGAAGTAAAACAAGCAGTAAATTGATAATTAACAGCTCAGTGAAAGCAAAAAATACAACGCCTGATTTCATCACATGGTAAACCACAGGAAAATCTACCTGTTTTGCTAATCCCGTTCCAGTTTCAGCTTATTTCACACATAATGAAGTGCTATTCTGCCTAAAAATATACCGTAAAGAGAAGGCACACTGAGCAGAGCAACATAGGATCAAAAAGTTCCTAAAATTTCACTACTGTAATATAGTCACATAAACTTGAGGATCTTTCTTGGAAAGTTCTTTGGTTGGTGTTTCCAAGAGGTCCCAAGAAAAATAGAAAAATTATTAATTTTCATTGCTTCTAAGTACCTAGTTGTCTTGCAGAAAATCCACGCAACTCTACACACACGGGCAGCAACAAAGAACTACAATGCAACTAGTGAATGAGGCTCAAAAACCCCATTTAGATTTGCTTCAAATCTTCAGTATGAAAAAGAAACTAGTGGGAGTTTATGAATATAAGGGCAGAGATACAAGCTTCGAAAGAGGTTCTGGCCAGGTAGCATTCAGTGCTGAAAAGCCATCCTTCCATGGTAAGAGATTTATGCAACAGCAATAGCAGAGCATGGCCATAAAGGGGTCTACAGAAGAGGCCAAAAGATGTTTAAGGACCCCTATATATGAAAAATATGCAGGGAATTACAAATTTCAATACAATGAGAAAAAAGGAACAGACTTGGACGTGACACTAGCTATGCGCTTTTTACTTTAGTGGTGCCCAAAACACTAACCTTCATACTTGATATTTAGCATCTTCAGACAGTCCATCTTTGGAATGAGAAAGCCATCACTGAGAAGAGCTTCAGCCACAGTCTCCCTAGAGTAATCAGAGAGTCTCATTAATGCCACTTATTCCTTTACATATTAAAACACTACTTGGCAACCATTCTGAAACAAGTTGTAGACCCAAACACCTGGAACTATGATGAGCTGTAGTTTGTTTTAAGGCACTAAAATTGTACACCAGTTTTGGGCTAGATATAACCCACTAGACTGGGAGGGAACATGCAGTTGTGCAAACTGGAACAGAATCAGAGCCTTTTCTGCTTGAGCTGCAGAATTGCATCAATATCTTGGTATTTCAAAAGCACAAGAACATTTATCTAGGAACCCCCGCATTCACTTATGTAAACACACAGATATATGTTTAAAAAAGAAAGAAACTCCACAAGCTTTAAGTAAAAAAGCGAGTTGATTACAAGCACTCGCACACGCATTGCTGCTTTGGTAGCATAATACTATTCATCTTCTCAAATGGCATGGTGGAGAATGGACTGGTAGCAAGGGTTGGAGAAGGCAGAGCTTTTAGTGAGTTTCTGAACAAGTAAGAGAATCCGTGACAAAAACATTTAATGGAGAATTCCCTCTAAAGAAAGATAAATCTGCACTTAAGAGAAACCCCATGCCCTACCACTGTATTTATATTGCTACATAAAGACCAACAGAAACCAGAGTGCCATAAGGTCTCATTTTCAATACAGTTAACGTGCTATTATTAATAAACAGAAGTAGAAGGTACATGTATGAATCCTTTCAGGGAACTGTTTTTAATCAATTTGGGCTCTCAAAGAAAACTTGTAGGTGGTTCTAAAAAGCTGGATATAGGCGCAGCCTTCCATTAACTATAAATACAAGAGCTTGTGTTCTTTAAAAGCTACAGCTGGATGCTGGGATAAAAATAGCATGAGATGAAGTAGGTGCTCAGGGATGAAACACATGAGCGAGTGCCAAATCCTAGAGTTCGCTCTGCCATTCCGAGGCTTCCAACCCACCTCAGTCTTCCCCCTCCACAAGAAGTATGCACTTGTGATTTGCTCGACTGTTCATCACGCTCAGCCAGCTCAAACTGGTCCTTACTGGGATTAAGCGTTTGTCCATAAGGACACTTTTTTTACGTAAGCTAGTCCAGCACTTGTTGAGATGCAGTGTGGCCTTTGTCCTGTTATTACCCTCCAAGGAGCAACACAGTGAAAGTCGAAGAGAGCTTCAGTCGAAAATGCAGATTAACTGAAAAATCATTTTCTCTCTCAAGCAAAACTGTATTATCCAAGCAACTTTCTAATGTTAAACAATATCAAGGCCTGGAATAGGATTCTTTATTAAGCCACCAGCATGTTGCAAAACAAATAACCGTATTATATCAAGATTCTCCCTTAAGGATCCAGGCAGGAGAAGAGGGCAAGTTGGGTTTTCGGATAAAGACCTGTCTGCATGAAGCCAACTCCAAAACTTCCTGAATAACCACGCTTCCTATCAGCAGGCTGCCAAGAAGATGGCAAGAGACAAGTGGTTAGTGGGATTTTCTTCCTTTTCCCCCCATCCAGCTCAACTTTCACAGAGTCAGGTGTTTCTAAAAGTGTAGTGAAGGTAGCAATCTCCTTGCAGTGCCAGTTTCAGCCTTTGCTCTAATATATACATGTTCTTGCTGCAGGGAAAAAGAAAGGGAAAAAAACCAAACTAATAACTGTATGCTTGTAGGTTGGTTTATTTGTTTTAAATAGCTGGTCTGCAGAAAGGACACTCCAGGAAAGTTCAAGATGTGAATTTTTATTATTTTTGTAAGTCTTAAATTGATTTTCAAGTAAATAATTTTCACCCTGCAGGATTCAAATGAGGAAAATAGGCACAAAGAAGGCTTAAAACAGGGGAAGCATGGCAGCATCTGGCCTCCATGGATAGAGTAGCTCTTTGGTATAACAACAGTCAGTGGAAAATGACTATACTTCAATACCTGCTAAAATATGGTTCCAATGACTGCTGCCTCACATTGAAACAATAACCGTGGAGCAGAGCCTGGACTGTCACTCTGATGAAACATTTCCATTACATCACTATTATTTCAGGTACTTCACAGAGAGCATTGCAGAAGTGCAACAAAACCCGTGAAGAGCTACCACGTGATGATGCACAACCGGATTTTGCCCAGGGGCCTGGAAACCACCAACCCCCCGAGCGGTACCCAGCACCAGAGCCACGCTCGGCACTTGGTTTCCAGTTGTGAAGAATGAAGAAAGCATAGGTTAAGGGTCACCTATTCGGCTGCAATGAAAGATGTCAATCAAGTCCCTTGTCTCACTGTTCTCTATGTCCTGATAAAGGAAAAGGAAAGTCCTCAGGAGAAATATTAGTACCAAAACCAGCAGTGTGTAACCTGGCACCCAGTTCTTTGTGCTCTCTGGAGCTACTTCTACTTAAAGAAGCAAAAGAAGTGGAGAGAGAGCCTGGTAAGTAAAAGGAATAAGGGTTGGAAACTCACTGCCAAAGCTGTTCTGATCCAGAAACATGTATGTTTCTGCTCCACAAATTTAGCCTAAAATCTGAAACTGAGGAACCAGTACTTACTGGAAATAATATATACATACACACACACACACGTATATAAATAAAAACACTCTTGCCAAAACTTCTCTCCAAACAGTGAACACAGAAGGCAGCTAAAAGCAATTGCAAAATCTCTTTGCAGTAGCATCACTGCTGAAGGGTTTGGCTCTTTGTTAGTTTTGCAAGCTGAGAGTTGTGAAACAGTCCCCATCCCTGGCTGCTATAAGCAGGGGATTTCCCCACATATCAGAGCAGCTATTTTAATGACACTGCCTGATCATTAGGAGTCACTCAGGAAACCATGAAACAGCTAACAGAAACGAAACTCACAAGACAGAAAAA
Source organism: Limnodromus scolopaceus (assembly GCA_028565335.1). Classification (NCBI taxonomy): domain Eukaryota; kingdom Metazoa; phylum Chordata; class Aves; order Charadriiformes; family Scolopacidae; genus Limnodromus; species Limnodromus scolopaceus. Next base: position 5,000,507 of record JAOXNO010000063.1, on the reverse strand, counting down.
ACCCATATTTTTATAGTCATAGAAACCAGATTCTTCCTTTGTTTTCTTTGTCTTATTTAAGCCTATGCTAAAGGAAACCATTAAAATAAATCTTATTCAATTTAGCACAATGCAGTGAAGATAAAGTTCTTATGGAAGAGTTACTACCAGATTTGTTTACTTAATAAATGACAGATACCCTAGAGATCACAGAATCACAGAATAATATGGGGTTGGAAGGGACCTCTGGAGATCATCAACCCCCTGCCAAAGCAGGTTGCACAGGAACGTGTCCAGGAAGGTTCTGAATGTCTCCAGAGAAGGAAACTCCACCACCTCTCTGGGCAGCCTGTCCCAGTGCTCTGCAACCCTCAAAGTGAAGAAGTTCTTCCTCGTGTTTAGATGGATGCTATACCATCAGACCGTTTTGCTGGAACAAAGGATCCAGTGATGCTGTTTTTCACAGATTCTTGCCCTGTCTGAAGCTTCTTTAGGCCACATCTAACACCTGAGCTTCATACCCTTATCTAAGTTATGGAGCTGGACCTCCAAAGCTCTCAGAAAACTGACAGTGTTTTGTGTCTCAACACAGGGGGTCCTAGAGGCCCTGTAGTAATAGAAAGTATAGAAGAGGCCAAGTATTGCCCTGCAATTTTGAAGAACTCTAAAGGTTACTATGAAACTGAAGTCTACACAAGGTTGTTGGAGAGCTTTCGAAGACATTGAAGATGCTGACATGCCCTGGGGGCAGCAGAGCTAAGTCAGGGACAACATTTTGGAGACCACCGCAGTAAACATTACTCATTAACACAGATTAACAACTCAATCTTCATAGATGTTTAGGAAATCAACCAATTGCTGTCTCCATGATCAGTTAAATATGAAAAGGTAGTGCAACAGGTCTACAGGCCCAGTCCCTTATCAGAGATGTACCTGTTCTCTTGCATCAGGTCTTTGATCTGAGCCAAAATCCAGTCCACTTCTGAAGAGGAATCGGACGACAGCTCTCGAGTCTTCGAAACAGACTGCACACTCTGCATAACCTGAGTGAAGGGAAAATCTAAGCATTAACAGATAATATGCTCCAATGGCCAACAGAAAGACACTGCTACAAAGAGATGCACATGCCGTATGTACTTCGTCAACAGCACTTCAAAAAACTCACAGAAGTTCCTCTTCCTCGGGGTATATTAAAAATTAATATAAGCCATGTCATACTTGGACAAGGCCTGAATTAAAAAGACAGCAGCTCCAAGCAGTCACAGTCCTGGCATCCTCATTCTGGTTCAAAACTTTGCTCTTCCTGACACTTCAGCACAAACCAGGATAGGCTCGTTTTGAATCATTAACTCCACATGTGGGGTGGGGATGAGGTCACCTACTCAGGACATGGTTTTGCCAGTCATATTAAGCACAGAGTAGATCAAAATACCATTGGAATATTAGCACACTTTCTCCTCTACCCCTAATGATATTAATCAAAATAAAAGCTCCCTAGTAACCAATATGTAGGTGAGGTCACATCCAAAGATGTTTTAGAGAGTAACTCAGCTCTCAACACATCTTAAGAACTATCCCATTATTAAGAAAGGGAAGCTAAGCAGAGAGAGATTTCTGGGGCAAATTATTCACAGATCTGAACTGCAGCACCTCAGCCACTGGGCCGTTGCAAAAATACACAATGGATGATAGAAAACATGGGCTGATGACCTCTGAATGACAGGTCCTGGTTTCCAGAGATACTGGGATGAACAAAACCAAACTGAGCACTATACAGACGGACAAGGAAGACTTGGGATCTCCAACAAGTGCATATCTCGTTTATAGACACGAATAAAGTGTTCGCATTAGAAATCATCACTGACACTTCTGGAGAGATTCTAAATGTGGGAGGACACTACAGGGAGAAAAAAAAAGGGATCCCTGCAGTTTTATGAAATAAACTCCTGCACAGCAACTTAGTTGTGCCAGGACTCGGGTATTTCAAATGAGGCCTTGCCAAGAACAACAGTTCTTCAGTTTGGGAAAGAAAGAAGAGAATATTTTAAACTGAAAGAGGGTAGATTTAGATTAGATATTAGGAAGAAATTCTTTACTGTGAGGGTGGTGAGACCCTGGCCCAGGTTTCCCAGGGAAGCTGTGGATGCCCTATCCCTGGAGGGGTTCAAGGCCAGGCTGGATGGGGCTTTGAGGGAGGTGTCCCTGCCCATGGCAGGGGGGTTGGAACTGAATGATCTTTAAGGTCCCTTCCAACCCAAACCATTCTATAATTCTATGATTCTGTAAGACATAATTATTGCCCCAAGCGGGAAATTAGAAGAACCAAAGCTGCTGCTGATCAGACTGCACTTACCCGAAACTGCTCATTCTTGTAGGATATCAGCACATCTCTGACTTTTTCTAGAAATAAATGCAAAAATATAGTTTAAACAGGGAATGGATTAACTATATAAGGGAATTTTGTATTTGGGCAAGCTGCTTAGGTCTGCTGAATATACAATCAAGGAAGACATCAATCAAATGAAGTCCTAAATTTTGATTCAGACAATGCTCTGAAGACTCTTACAGCTCTCCGACTTTACCAGCACTATAAATTTTATCAAGTGGGGTTGAACCAAGAGTTCAGTATTTTATCACTAGCAGTGGCCAAAAACAGGGAAGTTGGATAAATCCAGACAGCTCCAAACAAATCCCTAAATAAATCAGTTTAGGAAAGGAATTGTTCCCATAGGCAGTTCTTGTTCCCATGCATATTTGTAGTCCTTATACTTGCAAGTAAAACATTTCATGCTACAAATTCAGTGAGCTAATACTAAAAAAGTCAGTCACCCCAAGAATCCACCAAAGAGAAATCCCAAACCCTGAGCTGAAGGTATATCCTTATGCATTGTCAGGGCTAGAAAATGACACTTTTAAACTGCTTTCTTTAGTATGGGACATATCTGCTCCTCTGTATCTGCCATTGTTCTAGGGACACTTACCATGGAATTGCTTGTGTTTCTGACAGGCCTCATGCTGTGGGGTTCGAATCTCCCACGCATCATTGTCCAACTCTGCATTTTCTTCCACCCCTTCCTGCTCCTCATCCTCATCCTCGTCCTCGCTTTCTTCACATAAATTATTGCCCAGCTGACGGCTCCAATACGTCTTTCGTAGCCAGTCCAGCACAACATCACAGCCTAAGGGGAAACAGAAAACAGTCTCTTCTCAGTGAGGTTTTCTTTGTTATTGAGAAAAAAAAAATATAGATGGCACATTGCTAAATTGCATTGTGAAAACAAACACTGTCAGCAAGTTCTGAACCCTGAAATCACATACAACTCCATTAATGAAAAGGTGAACGAGTTTAAAAAAATAAAATCAATAAAAAACACAAGAAAAGAACCCCACACCCCAGTATCACAGGCCTGGTAACACCCACCCACTGTCTTTGGTGACAAGAAAGATTGGACACTGCTATAGTGCTGCACCTTGCTCAAGCTAGGCCAAATTTAAGCAGAAATTAAGTCCCAGAAGTGGTGTTCTGATGAGAAAATGAGTCAATTCTTTAGTTTCACCATTATCAACATATTATATTCAATTATATTGTCTATAACAATAACATTAATTTTTTGTGCAGAGATTACACTAGGCATACATTAGATAGAATGGAAAGAAACTCCATTTTCTCCCATCACCATTTCACAACTCAACTCAATCTAAGGATCCTGCTGAAGGTTATTTAACTGGCTCCTCAGTGCTTAACCCAAAATTCACAGGAATCCCTTCAAACGCCATGAGCTGGTCATTCACTCAGGCTGGCAGTACCTACTGCGTTTCTCCCTAAATGGGATTTAAGACTCTCAGGTATCCCTAAACCATCAGGAAAAGCATTTATCTCTTCCCTTGCAATGAATTTCCTGTGCTGTAAAGAAGCAAGAGGGCCCAACTATTGTTTACAGTATTTTTTTCATGGGAAGGAGAAAGTCTGTAAACATCTGCCCTGCAACATACCCCAGGCTGGAGCCACTGGACACAGTTCTGCCACCCCCACAGGGCAGCGGCAAACCCTCCTGGTGTCTCACGCCACAGCTCTTCCCTGCCAGAATGAGTCCTCTGCCTGCCCTGCAGGGCCCCAGAAATGGAGATAGGGTGCTCCCCTCAAGGCCTACGGCTCTGGCATTGCCACCCGAGCACACCTCAGGCCGGGCCCTCCCAATGTCGGCCCCCCAGCAGCACTCACCCTTGCGGCACAGAGCCAGCCGCGGCAGCTTCCCGTGGGTCAGCTCGTGACGGAGATCCACAACCCAGATGGGGATATCCACCTGGAAGAACAGCCACCAGCATTACCCCACGGCTCCCACTGCATCATGCCACAACCGCAGGCAGAGGACCTCCACCTGGGTGTGAATGGCCTCTTCTGGGCCACTCCTGCACCACAGCCACTTCCCACTTCAAGGGTGGGCCGAGATCTCCTCCTCTCCGATCCCACTCCTCCTGTGGCCTAGGATCCATACAAACTTGGGATCTTACAGTTTAAGTTCTTCAATGTTACTTGCAACAGCAGACGTGCTATGTATAATGTAATGAGATACTGAGCAGCAGATAAACTACATTTAAACAAAACACTCTGGATGACAGTTTGTATACTGAAGATACAAATCGCATCATATAAAATACTCAAATCATACACACTCGTGCAATTTTTTGCAAGTTTCCTGAGGACAACTAACTTTGACTACGCAAGACCTCTATTTTTAAGCTTGATCAGTTTTAAAAGGTAAGAAGCAGCATATTTCTTAAAAACCAAGAAAAAAAATAAATAAACCAATTCACCATTCTCACATAGGGGCCCCAGACTATCCATATACAGGAGAGTCTCAAATACTGTCTGTTCTTCACTTTCAAACCTTGCTTTCAGATCCAGATACAATGCTCAGTGCAGCTGGCAATAAAAGGACTCAAGCTGGTCCTGCTATGACAGTTACACCTTGAACCTTCCCTCCTCCACGCAGAGGTGGACAAGCTTACCTCAAGCAAGACATGAAACAAAAATCCCTGCAACTGTGATTAAGTGCTTTTTATGTATAACCTTGCTTGTCAAAGACTAGAATCGATAAACCATAGATTTAGCTTTTTCCGTATCTCAGTAGCTAACAAACAAATCTGTGTGGTGTATATGTCAAGTGGGACTTTGTCACTCCTAATCTGACTTTAAAGAACAAGTTTTTAGATCTAGTTACATTAAGACTCTTCAAAACCTTGGAGTTGGAAAGAAATGGCATCTGTATCTATTACTTTGGTTACAAAAGAATGACATCCCCCCCGATTCCCTCCACCCAGTGTTGTTAATAAATAACACACATGCTTTCTGTATATGCAGAAGTTATTGAGTAACTCTTATTTAATATGTACCTCTTTGGCTAATTGTCTCAGAGGAATGCTGACCATTTTCTGTTTCCTTTCTGTGATCAAGTTGACAAACCTGCATGCAGGTTACAGAAAAGAAAAATGACTTTCAAATGAGACATCAAGAAACTTAGAACCCCAGAGACAAACCCCCCACATGCTGTACCACACAGTGGTCCCAGAATGAAATCAGACAGCTGAGTAACGCTTTCGGTCCGGGTCTCTCTCTTACAGCACACTGGCCTTCAAGCCGTACCTTACAAGAGCCAGCCCATAAGAGAGGATGAGCTCATGCGACTTCAGTTTGCCAGACGAATCCAGGACCTTGCAACGAATCAGTTCAGCAGTGCAATCCACCGCGAGAGGCATTTTGGGGCCATACCTAGAGATAAAGCAAAAAGAGGTGAGCAGACTCACAAGAATACACTCCCTCTGCAAAAAACGGGTAGCTTGCTGGCTACTTTTCGTGCTCTGTGATTCGTAACAGCCTGAAAAGCGGTATGCAGAATGATAGCATCTTTACTTAAAGCTTTTATTTGAAGCAGTGATTATATGGCTACTCCCAAGCCTATGTTAAATGAGTACTTAGTGATACTCTGTGCACATATATGATACAAGATACCTAGACTGCTCTTGTGTATGGCTGCAGCAGGGGCAGTACAACCAGACTACGGTGATTTGGAGGCCCTGGAGATGCTCCCTGCAGCACTCTGCCTGCAGAACACCCCCCCTGCCCCGTGAAGCTGCGGGCCCACCTCTGCCATCACCTACGTGCCCCGGGCCCCCTGAGGGACGATGGCGCCCCGTGAGGGGCAGCACCGCCGATCTCCACACACCACCCCGACCCCGGAGCAGCACCGGGGAGCCGCGGCCGGGGTCCCGGGAGCCCCACGGACTTCAGACAGGGGGAGTGGGGAGGAACGGCCTGGGACGGAGGGCCGCCTCAGGGCCTCAGCGCGCTGCCTGCCCGCCGTGCGCGGCCCCTACCGGCTCTTCCAGGCCGAGACGCGGTCCAGCGCTTCCTGCTGCAGCCGGCTGTCCCCGCAGTACAGCCCCACCATCACCTGGTCCCACTCCGCCCTGCCCCTCCAGGCCACCACGGTGCGCAGCGGCTTGAGCCGCTTGCGGGGCGGCGACAAACACCGCCGCCCGCCGCGCCAGGCCAGCTGGGCCCGGCCCGCCATCATCCCGCCGCCCGCCATGCCACCCCCAGCCTGGGCCGGGCCGGGCCTGCGCCGAGCTACCGCTGCCCGCCCCGGGGCGGAGCGCGCCGGGCGGCTTCCGGGGCGGGCGGAGGCCCCGGGAGGTGGCCGTGGAGATCCGCGAAGGGTCTGGGAGTCGTTGCCCGAGTGTGGTGTCGCGGGGGGTGTCTCCTGCTGCAGGGTCTGGGGTCCGCGGGCAAAAGGGGGACGCGCTCCCCTCAGGAGCTGAGGGACGGGGAGATGCGTTTGGGGTTGGGGCGAAGGGAGCGAGGTGAGGAGGGATGGCCAGAGGAATTGGGGGCAGGATGCTGGTCTTGGTGGGACGTGGGGACAAGGCCCCCCACCCCCCAAGGTGGTCTGGTAATGCGGGGCTGTGTCTGTGCGACCCTGCGGAACCGGGCACTGTTGGGAAGGCAGGGCTGGGCCGGGCCTGCCATGGGCCCACAGGAGGGAGGCGGCAGCTCTCCTGGCTAAAATAACACCTATCACAGGTGTTCCCAGTGCCCCTCACCTTCCAGCCTTGCCTGCACCCCATGAACGCCGCAGGCTGGGGGAAGAGTGGCTGGAAAGCTCCTCAGAGGAAAAGGAGCTGAGGATGTTGGTCTGCAGCTGGCTGAAGATGAGCCAGCAGTGTGCACAGGTGGCCAAGAACGCCAACAGTATCCTGGCTTGTGTCAGGAACAGTGTGGCCAGCAGGACTAAGGAAGTGACCGTCCCCCTGTACTTGGCACTGGTGAGGCCCCACCTCGAGTGCTGTGTCCAGTTTTGGGCCCCTCACTGCAAGAAGGAGAGATTTAGATTAGATACCAGGAAGAAGTTCTTTCCTGTGAGGGTGGTGAGACACTGGAACAGGTTGCCCAGGGAAGCTGTGGGTGCCCCACCCCTGGAGGTGTTCAAGGCCAGGGTGGATGGGGCTTTGAGCAACCTGGTCTGGTGGGAGGTGTCCCTGCCCATGGCAGGGGGGTTGG
>JAOXNO010000063.1:4967086-4982146 GCA_028565335.1 Limnodromus scolopaceus | reverse complement strand
GTTTAGTGATTTTTATTTCTTATTTCTTATTTATTTTTTTGTCAGAGTTAGGTTGATGGTTGGACTAGATGATCTTTGAGGTCCCTTCCAACCTAGACGATTCTATGATTCTATGATTCTTTCCTCTTTCACTTAAAAATAAAGTATTTACCACAAATTTTCTCACAGTGGGTTAAGGACCAAACTGCTTCTGATGCCCTGCATGATAAATAAATTTGTGGTCATGAAGTCTCTGCTAGACTCCCCCACCCTTTGGCACTTCCCTGGGACCTTGGTTTCCAGGCTGGGTTTCTAAAGGAGTGTGTTTTGTGGCTGGTCCCCATCCCAGCCAAGCACTTTCAGACTAGCGTTGTCCACTCCTCAGGAGCAGCAGAGAAAGGAAGAATAAAGCCTTCTGCAGCAAGACAAAATGGGCCATCCTGGTTATCACTTTTCTTGCTCAAATGAGATTTTGAGTCGTAACTGTCCAAAGTGAGGTTCTTTGCTGCCACTGAAAGTGGGAGCCTGACCAAGGTAGCCAAGTGTGCTGTGTCCCACACCCTTTTCTTGCATTGATTTACAGCCACTTCCATGCTCCAGCTCTCTACCCCTTCTGCCACAGAGTGGCAGCAAATTAGCTGATATACTTCATCTCGTGTCTCTGGCAGACTTGCAGGGCTTGTGAGGTGAGCAGGATTCAGGCTGAAGTAGAGAACTGCTCGTGGTGGCAATTCGTCAGTGGTAGAGAATATTAACTCCTACTTGCTTCCCAGCTGGTGACAAACTGAAAGCAGTTAAAAGTTTGGTACTCCTGTCCCTCTCTTCTGTTTTCTTAATATTATCTACACTCGATGGGCTGAATTTCCAGTGATTTTAGCCATGTTAGCTCCATAGCATCCCCAAATACACGAAGCTTGCACCTGTGCTTCATGGGGTTGTGACAACTCCCTGCTCCCCGTGCATTGAACGTGGTGCAGTTATTGGAGCCAACCTGGCCAAGGCTGGGACGGAGAAGCCATAAACCCCTTGAAAGAAATCTATTGGGCAAGTGTTTCATTATGGTAAGGGCCAAACCCCATCCACTGCTTCTCTCGTCCCCTGCAAAGGCTGTTACAGAGAAGGGTACCGTTCACAGAAGGAATAGGATGTCAGAGTTACTGTACCCATGAAATGGATGTGAAGGGCCACCAACGCAGCTGAGGATGCCTTCAGAGGAACAAGCCATGTTCTTGGCCACCCTGAATAGTGCCAGCACCACGACTGGTGAGAGTTTGTTGTGCCAACAAGGGCAGTGACTTTCCTGGTCCCTCAGGGTATGGAAAATTTAGGGTCAGGAGCAGCACACTCCTGCAATCATCCAGCCTGGGCTTCCAGGGCACCTGCACGGCTTTCTGTGGGCAGTGACTCAGCAGCAAAGGGAAATTCTGGTGAAGCCCCAGGCTCTGACTCAGAAAGCAAATGCGTTTGACATATGCGGGAAGTGAATGCAAGTTCCCAAATCTGGGTGTTTCTCAGGAATCAAGAACAAGCACCCTCAAGAGATAATCATGCTATTAAACTTCTGCTCACTGAAGTGCGAGTAGTGCCCCTTGCAGATATCTGCCTTTTTGTGTTTCTGTGCAATTGTAGCACTGCTCTCCTGCACATATTTAGATTTGATGTTGTTGTACTTGTCTAAGAAGATTTTCATTCAGAGCCCCAAAGTTTGCGAAGAAGTGATGGGAAATCCTTGGTGACTGAACGATGGGAGGGTGTACGATGGGAGGGTGTGTGTGTGTTTGGGGGGCCCTGTCCACTGACTGTGCCCAGGCAGCTTGTAGCCACTCTGATGCTACCACATGTTGAACAAACCTGTTTTTCACTGAATTTCACTGAATTTTAGAGTTGGAAGGGACCATAGGTTGTGCCTGGAAAAAACAGCTGGAAAAACAGAACAGATTTTATGATTCTGTGGTGTAGCAAGGTAGACTTTAACCTACTGCTTGCTTGGGTTTCTCTGAAACAAAACTGCATCCCACCGTTCAATTGGGAGCAAAATACAAAGTGAATATCCTTCCTTTGCACGAAGTTGACCCTTGGTGCCCGCTGTGTTAGCAGCGTTAAGAGAATCATATCCACATCTATTCGTGTGGTTCTTGGCAGGCAGTTTGGTTCCATGGAGTAGACCAGGTTGTAGTTTTAGGCTATTGCTTTTTGTCTGTTACAAAGCTTGTGATGGAGCGCACGATGCTCTCCTTTCACATTGCTGCCTCAGAGGGATATTTAATAATAATAATTAGAGTGCACAGGACTCTTCATCTTTAAAGTGCTTCCTAAAGTACTTTAAAGTGTTTTAGGAACTTTTTGCTTTTAATTATTCCACACAACTTACCAGTGGGTGAACCCTTACAATTTGTCTTTGGGATTACTAAAGAGAGGAAAGCCTCAGCCCCTCATTCAGCAAAGCATTTGAGATTGTGCTTCATTTAAAGTGGGCTTAAAATCCCAGCTACCTGCCTGGAGCAAAAGCTTCCTATTTATTCTGGACTAGGATAGACCCATGAAGGAGGAGAAGAAATGTGAGAGCATTGGTGGGATGGTCTTTCCCTCACAGCCCTGATTAACTGCCTCAGGTAATAACATACAATTGGTAATAACATTGAGGACGTAGCACCAGTGGCTTTAATGCAGTTTGTATCGGCTCTTCACTGACCACAGATAAGTATTTGAGTAACTGAAAGTGGTGAAGTCACATCTTCACGGTTCCTGTTCCTTCCACTAACTGCTGTAAACTGCACTTCACACTTCCAGCAGAGGTGCAGGGTGTAAGCACCTCCGGCTGTATTTTTTTCTGAAAGGTTTTCCTGCCTTTCTGCTCTTGAGCTTTATGAAGTGGAGATCTGCAATTTCTAAATGCGCCGAACAGGGCCATGGTGCTCTGAGAAATGCTTCCTCACCCTAGTCGTTCTGCTGAGTGGCTGGCTCGGGCTTTTTGCTTGTCCATTTGAGAGGTTTCTTGGCATGATTTGAGGCTGTCAGTGTTGCTGATGTTGCATGAATGGAGAGAAACAGACAATAGAAATAAAATTCTTTTATTTGCTACTGTCTCCCTTCCTGCCCTGTTCATGTCTAGACCTAGCAGGATGAGACCAGAACGGAGTGGGGAGATGGAGCAGAAAAGGGAAGAACACAGTTGCATCAGCCAAGCCTCCACTACCTCCATCAGCTGGGACAAGTGTGGCCTCAGCTTTTCTTGAGGTATGCTCCTTTTACACATCTTCATTCACAGAAAACTTCTCTAATATCTCAGACTTTCTTCCACATGGCTGTAGATGACCCATCTCTTCATACATCTCCTTCAGCTCCCGCAATCCTGATGTCCTCTCTAGAGTTCCCCACCCCTGGCTACTCCTCAGTGTCCCCCAACTCCGAGCTGCTCATGGCCGCTCTGCTCGCCCAGGGCAGCAGTGATGAGCTGGAAGGATGCAGTCTGGCTGCATCCTTCAGGGAAACATGAACTGCCCCAAAGTCAATTAGTCTAGCAGTGCTCCTCTTTTTTCTAATTGGAATCTCTTGTCTTCTGGATACTTCCTTACACCTTCCTCCTCCTTCCCTCCACATAAGCAAGAGGGAAAGGACATTCATGCTGCACATCCCTGCTCCAAGCACTGCCTGAAACCCAGCCCAAACCCAAAGCACCTTCACGCACCTCTGACTGAGACCTGATGTTGGCCTCAAATTGTGGCACAGTCTCTGGGAGAAGTTCACTTGCATCCTTCTTCTGACCCAAGCCCTGAAAGCGTGGTGTGCTCCAGCATGGTGTGCTCCTCCTTGCCGTCCAGCAGCTTTATGCCATGCGTATTCAGAGGTGCCTGTGCGGCACAGTTTCCCCAGCCATGGGGAAATTCAGAAGCAAAACTTTGCCGGGGAGATCTCCTCCGTGACTCATCTGTGCTAGGGAGGGGAGAGTTTCTTTTTCATTTCTGCAGCCTGGAGAGGTTCCTCCTCCCCTGCCTCAGCAGGCCAAGTTCCTGACTGGTCTCTGGGCTGCCGTACCGAGTGTGCAGGGCTGGGGAGGGGGGAAATTGCGCTCTGTGGGAGCGATACAAGGGGGAATCATCCTTTTAAAATACGCCTTTCTGTCTCCCTCCCCCACTTTCCTTCTTCCTCCTTCAGGGTTGTCACCTTGTAGTATTTTAATCGGAGGAAGCAGATCTATCAAGGAAGTCAATGGCAGGGGCGAGGTGGGCGGGGGGGCCGAGAGGAAGAGGAGGAAAATCACATCACAGCCCAGTCTGCCAGTGTAAACACTTGATGATTTCCTGTTATTGTAGCCTAAAATGTACCATGACATCATTTGCGGGCCTCCCAGAATCACCCAGAAGGAGGAAAAGCCAGCATTCCCAGCCCGCCCCCAGCGTGAATCCAGGGGATTCAGACCCTATAAGGCAGTGAAGCTCTGCGAGCAGCAAAGATAGAGTTTCGAAAGCTTTCTTGTTCTTGGCAACGGGGAGATTTCACAAACAGGAAAAACTGCTTTTACTTTTCCTAAAGGGGAACCGTTTACGCCTCATGAAATATTGATGCCTCGAACCTTCAGAAGCAGAGCTGAAACACCAGAAATGCTTTCAGCTGAGGACAGGCACAGGGGAGCCCCTCACCAAAATCACGTCGGTTCATCGTTCCCAGACACCTGCTTTTTTTACAGCACCCACTTTTATTCCAAATCACTCTACAAAAAAGGTGGTTAAGTCAAAAGCTGGGGATTACATGAAATAGTCCAATATGGAATTAATTTGGTAAGTTTGAAAGGCGAAGCTCGCCCTCAGTATAGCAGAGACTGCCAGTGAAATGTTCTTCCTCTTTTCCTGAGCGTTAAATCAACGGAGACATTCACCCAGAAAGTGAAGAGCCAAGCTCTTTTGAGCCTGGATACACGAACTATCCTGGAATTTGACCCAACGGGTCAGATCTGTGTCCCAGTTACAGTTAATCCTGCATCACTGCACTCACTCTGCACCACTGTAAGGAAGAAGGGAATCAGGTTCCCAGAGATGGGCTCTCCTAACTTTTCTGAGGGATAATAACCGGGCTGTTTCCACACCACACCCTTCAGCTACACTCTCTTTGGGCAGCCTTTCAGATAGACCACAGTGGGATATCTGCAAAATTAGGGATTTTTTCCTAAGCAAGGTAACAAATTTCATAAGTACAGTGCTTTATTTGTAATCACTTGGACTTACACCCTCCCTTGCACATCTGCCAACTGCTTGGCAAACATCAGGAACTATAGTGTAACTTTTTGTTCCTGAAACAGGAGAAACGAGTGTTTTCACGTTATATGTAAAGAAACTGAGACACTGAGATTAAATGAACCACTACCTTAGGGAACAGAATGTATTCTCTTGAAGTGGGCTTAAACCAGTCCTGTACCTCCAAATAGTATCAGAAAATGAGATTTGTCTTGCCATAAAGTAGACTTGAAAAATCTGAAGAAAATCACCCTAGAGAAGAATGATACAAACCGGTTCTAGTAAATAAAGCACACTTGGGATTGACGTTAAAAAGAAACAGAAATGTCTTGCAGTTTACCGGACAAAAAATAACAATCACATATAAATTTTGCCGTTACTCTCACTTGGGCTTGCTGGAATACAACAGTGGGTTGTTCCCCATGAGCTATTTTTGGATAGAAGAACGGAGCCATTCAGTTCTTCACCAGGCTGGGCTCTTTTCAAAGCTCTATATATACAAGATGACTATCACTCGTTAAGTAGTTTGCTCTTCGTTCCCAATGCTGCAGGGTGCAGCACTGGCAACCCAAGCGAGCTGAAATTTATGCAAAGCGTGTCAGGACCCTGCACCCAATGAACTCAAGGGGTAGGTTCAGATGACAGCATCAGGAACCTGCATATTCATGCCCAGCCCTGCTGTGAGCAAGGCACCAAGAGAGCAAAACGGCTGAGACACCCCTGTGGTCTCTGTGGGTTGTGGAGGGCTTGAATTAACTTCTATTATTCTGTATCTCATCAGGGCGCTGGGGTTAGCAGGTGGGCTTGGGAATGGAGGGGAGGAGAGGAGTTCCTTCTTCAGAGTGCTGTATTTGCCAGATCTAGGGTGCAGTTATTCCGTCTCTGGGATTTTTGCTGAGTGGTACAAAAACACACGTGGCCTGAGAGGGGAGCCAGCAGCGGGGCTGAGAACCTGGCGATGGATGGATGATCGAAGTTCGGAGGGGGGGGGGTACGACATCCGTGGAATTTTGTGTGGCGTGAATGTTCATCTAAGATGCTGCCTGGGGCTTTTCTAGGGTATTGATCCTTGTCTGTGCAGGAGAAAGTTTGGGTGATGTGCTGAGTCTCTCTTGTTTCAGTCCCACAGCATGGGAATGGCTTCCTCACACAGGACTGCTCTTCCCTTTGTGCTTACGCCCCCCAGGCTGCTTTGGTTCTCCGCAGGGCAGGGCAGTGCCGTGATTTTGGAGGTGGCTGGCCTCTGATGCTAAATATTTCCCATTTCGGTTATATGGCACGATGTGATGCCGTGTTTCCTGCGTATGACAAAGATAAAAATAGCATAGTACTGTGATGTAGGACATGACTGGGATTTATGAGAATACTCCACCCCTCGTGACGAATATGAAGTGGTGTGGAGAGAAGATCAGTAAAGATGACAACGTAGAAATGATAGCAGCTTAGGTTATGATGACCAGTTTGGGGGAGCAGCAAAGTGTGTTTGATTCCCTCTGATTCATGCAGGATTATCTCTGCTTATAGCCAGGGTGAACCATCCTGGAAAGTTTGACTCCATCTATTCTGGAAAGGTAGGCAAAAACAAAGCGGAAGAGAATCTGGAAGAGCCGTCATTCATCAGAGCAATAAATCCAGGTTTAAGACTCTTAAGTGTCAGACCAGAAATACATTGGCCTTCTGATACAAGGATCCCCTCCGGACACGGATCTTTCTTCTGCTTCAAATTTATTAAAAAAACATTGCTGAACTTGTTTATCCCAAGAAGACGGATCAAACACCACCCGTCCATGCCCCTATAGGTATATGCCAGATCAAATCTCATCTCTGCTGATGCGTGCTAGCATTAAAGCATGAAGTCAGCAAAACTCAAAATGACCTAGCTAATCAGACAGAATCGTCCTTGCCTGCTCCTGATGAAAAGTTTACCGTCAGCGATCCAGAAATGTGTGGATCCTGTGTTAATCTTCACAGAAACACACTCTGTGTGAAATGAAATCTTCTAAAAAGAAATAAATACCTTATTTGTGTTTTGTTGGACTGCTTCCTCCAAATACTGTAAAATGGAAACTGGAAGATAATGCAACTGGAGGGAAACTGACACACTTGACGTGCACGGTTTGGTAAACCAGAAAGTACTAGAAAGTATTTAATGTACTTTTTTTCCCAAAGGGTTAAGGTTCCTGGTAAAAGATGCTACCCCGGTGTTGCAGATGTAGTGACGTGACATGGAAAGGACAGACGGCTTCTTTGGGTTAGGGCAGAGTTTGGATCAACACCCAGAGTGATGCTCAGCACCTGGAATATACTACTGTTCCGGGAGGACCATAAAGAAAGGCATTCTGCCTGATAGCATAGTATTTTGCTGCCAAAATGCGGAGTCCTACCTTACACCATCCCATTCCTATACATCTGAAAGCATTCAGCTCCTGAAATGCATCAAGTAATATAGGAATAATAGAAAAGGACTATTTGAGAGTCCAGGAATGGGCTCTCTAGAGACCACCTCGTACATATTCCTGTCTTTAAAGCAAAGTTCATCCTTCCTGACAGTGCTGACCGCGCTGCAGGAAATGGAATACTCAGGCCGGGGAGAGCACAGAGGAAGCCCTTGGAGCTCTGTGGCAAAGCGAGTTCAGTCTCCAATGCTGTCCCCCACTCTCCTGGGTGGCAGTGACGGGAGCAGCGTGCCAAGTCCAAGACAGGGACATGCCCTAGTTTCAGCACAGGACTGAAAACCTCTCTGGAGCAAAGCGGATGTGTTCACACGTTGTGCTGAGGCCTTGCCTTCAGGGTAGTGTCCATGTCCAGCTTTCCTCACTAAACAAAACGGTGCATTTGGATATACACCAACATTTTGACAATGCAACTCTGTGTGTGTGAGAGAGAGAGAGTGTGTCTTAGATCAAACTTGGAGCACTCTAGCATCTCTTCATTGACCAGCCTGCCTTTGACTGGAGGATGGACCCTACCACTACGCTTCGCTTTTCTCTCCTTGGACTGAAAATATTCAAACCCAAATTCCTTTATAACCTTCCTGCATCCCCAGAGCTTTCTGCAAGATGCAGATCCCATGCAGAAGCGGCTCTGTTGCCTGTGTGTCAAGCAATGTGGGCATCTCTGATGTTCTGCAGCCCACCAGTGGTCCATAAAATGCTGGATGACATTTTGAGGCCATTCATAAACCTCCTTCCTCTGTTCCCATGACTCTGCAAGAGGAAACAAGAAAGCTTCTTCCTGCAGGTATGGAGGGGAAAGAAGGTCATTTACTCCTGTAATATACACCTCTTCCATGCGTCAAAGCAGGTAAATTTATAAGTCTCCTCTGGGAACACCAGCAACCCTCTGGTTTTCTTATCTCCTCTTAAATGCTGTGGGGCAGCCCACTGAGCATCCACTCGTACCATCAGCAGTTCCCATGGCAGAATAATCTATGGCAAACAGAACCATGTGGGTGAATGCCAGTAAACAAAGAAAAATCTGAAGGGCTGTGGTTTCTGCTCTCCTTACTATTGATTTTTCCGTGCTACAGCCAAGTAAAAAGGAAAATATCATTCTTGTATGGTTCAGCTGTGCAATTTTAACCTTGCTGGTGTAAATCCCCTGAGGAAACAGGCAGGATGGGTGTGACCTGAGGGAAACCCTATAATTACAGCTGCATTAGGGTTTTGCTGTGGCCAAAGGCAAGTAAGTCCTCATAAAGTTTCTTAGCTCTTTATCTGTCAACTCAAGCAGAAGATGGAAATTTGTCACAGTGGAGGAGGATCAGCCCAACAAGCTTCTCTTATTCATTATTCAACTCCTAGGCAACACAACGGAAACCTTCTGATTAACAATTTGAAGAGGTGAAAATGAATTGCTCACTTTTCTGCTATTATTATCTGAAATAGAAACCTTAAACACCCCCCTGGTGGACTCCCATGACCAGATCAGAATCTCAGCTTCAGTTTTGAAAAAATAAAGTTTTTCATCTTCATAGTGCTGTTAGACGTCCCACGCTAAAGTGAAAAAGCCAGTTAGCAAATGACATAATGATTAAAAAAGGCAAACTTCACGGCTTATGAAATGCATAAGGGTTTACTGGAGACTGGCTTCTACTTTTAGAATACTAAATACAGCTAATAGGGTGGACCAGTCCTTCAGGGACAATATCTAATATAGCATAAAGCTTAAAACTAAATTTTAAAGGAGCGGTAGTTTACAAGCGGAGATAAGGAGCCAAACGTTCTGTTATTGTAACTCTGGAGCTGTATCAGTAGAGAATTTGACCTCTATTGGGTTAAAATGAAGCAACGCTTCCAGCTTTCATGATTTAATCTTGAATTTTTAATATCCTCAGCATTTTTGATGAACCTGAGCTCCTGGAATTGGATGTGTGGGGGACTGTTGGAAGGCATTCTCCCTCTTTGGCTTCAGTGAGAACTTCTGGTATCTCCTGTGCTCTTGAGAAGCCATCCTTTTCCCTTAATGATTATTTTTAGCTGTATGCTAGCCTTTCACAGAGAGGGACTTTGGTATCTCGATGGCTGTGTGGTCTCTAAAAGATAATTACCCAGAGACCTTTTGTGTTTTCAAAGCACTGTACAAACATCAGTAAGCTAAACCTCCCTGCCCCCAGGATTTCTGAGGATGAAGGTTTCTGGTGGGGAAGGGGGAAGGTTCCTGGGCTTGGAGGTCTTCACAAAATATGTGTTTGGGCTTGAAAAACTAGTTTTGACACGGGGCGGCTTTTTTCTTTGTCATTTTAACTGAAGGGATTTTCTTTTCTTAAAAACAAACAAACAAACAGAACGGATCGAGTGAAAGAAAAGAACTCTAAGACAAAGGAAAAAATAGTTACGGCTGTGTTTTAAAAGTGGAAGTCTGTGTTCCCTATGAAGATAGAAAAATTCTCCTGAAACAGAACAGGAAGAATTGGGACTGAGCATCTGCTTCTCTGTCTCCGCTGCTGAAGGCAGCCATTTCTGGGGCAGAGAACAGCTAAGAACACAGTATGTATGTCTGTATCTCCCTCTGTTATCTATCCCACCCATCTATTCCTTTTTTTTATAACCTACTCATTCTGCTGGTATCCTAAATACCTTAATGCCTTAATTCTCTGCATTTTAGGATGACAGATGCCATGTCTTTAGTAAAAACCTAGGAAAAATAAATGATGCCATCTATCAGAGCCATGTCTAACTGTGCGTGTGTGGGGAGGGGGATGTGGGGGGTGGGCAGTGTGTGCTGCGTTGTGCATGGGGGGAAGAGAAGAAGTGGATGCGGAGTGTGTGGGGGAGTTAGGGTTGCCCAGGGGTGTCTCAGAGTCATGCAACCCTGACTGGAGATCACACCGTGTACTGTGAACAAGGTGGGAGGGAATTCCCTTCCCTTGCGAGTGAATCAGCTGGGTGGGAGAGGTAGCATGAACGTTCCCAGATTAGAGTCCTGCTCTAGGCATCTCCCGCACAATAATGTTCTGGGGTTGGTGTTTTTTTTTTTTTTTTTGAGTCAACTTTGTTCTAGCCCAGAAACAGCTGCAATACTTAGCAAGAGAACATTGTCATGGGTCAGGGCTTGGTGTTCACCTGGAAAAAAACTGCCGTCTGAGCAGGAGCCAAGAGTAATGTCTTCAGTATATAATGTTTCTGTATTGGAATAAAAACGGCTGGCAACTCCCTGTATATTTTTAAGGTTTCCAAAAATAGGTCTAAGTCTCAGGCAAAATGAATGAAGCCAGGACTTAGATGGAAAGAACTGGTAAATTCTGAAACGGTTAGTGCTGAGATCATCTTCCACGTTATACGCCACTACCTGGAAACAAGGGCCAGTTTTCTTTTCCCTCTTTACGGCTCTCTGAGCCCTGTGTTCCAGTGCATCGATACCCTTGACCGGGTTTCATACAGTGGGGAGAAGTAACCTAATGTCAGTGGTGAGACCCAGAGCTTCCTCCCTGCTCTGCTCCTGCTCTGTAGGAGCTGGAATTCCTGGAGCACCGAGTCAGTCTTGGAGCCCTGGAGAAGCAGAGGGAAGTGAGATTATAAGCAGCTGCTCTGTGTATGTGAGGGAGAGAAGGTTTTCTAATCCCAATGGCAGGCGAGAGAGAAGGTCAGGGAGAGATGAGTGGGAGCAGGCGCGAACTGGAGAGTAAAACCCCCGGGCACACTTGTATTCCAGGAGGAATTTGATGTCGGTTAGTGAACCCTGAGTCCATAGGTGTCCCTGTGGCATTCTGCAGAGGGGAGAAGGAGAATTTAGGAGCCAGCTTGGGAATGGCAGTTTGGTGCTCAGGGCTAGCCTGGCTCCCAGGGATGGCTCAGCTGGCCTGAGGCTGAAGGTACTATTCTGGCTGCATTTGAGACCGTCTTCCTGGGAGGTTACTGTCCCCATAGAGGTGCCAGTAAATCTGCATGTCTCCTCGCTCCCTAACTCTGTTCTGCCACTCAGGTTAAAGTCCCTCCTGCTTAAAAATGCATAGAGCAGGTTCAATAGACACACAAGCAAGCATGGGTCATTGTAACAGGTGAGCACATCCGCATTAACGGGTAGTGTGGTGTCATAGGAGCAGATCTGGAAAACAAAGGAGCTGCTGCTGAATATTTGACATTCACACTAAATGTATTTTAGGGGAAGCTTATTTTGGACTTGCTCTATTCTGGTCCAGTGAACTGAACGCTTGCCACAATAGATGCACCCATGGAAGCACATCTTCTGGCTGATTTTAATCCAAAAGGAATTCAGTTCAGCGGGTATGAGACTGCACCATGGACTAGATGATCTGAAAGGTCCCTTCCAACCTGGGCAATTCTATGATTCAAAAATGCAGCTGAAGGCACTGCAGCCCCAAACCACCACCCAGGGCTGCCTGGGGGTTCGCACATGGCGTATTCACTGGCTACTGCTTCCAAAGAGATAACTGCTAGTTATGATTGACAATTCTTGGAGGAATAATTCTGTTCCCTCTCCCACAGTGGCCCCTCTATGCTGTTGATGAATGCAAAGGGGAGACAGGCTCAGGCTGGGAATATTGAAGGGATGGGACATTTGCTGCTGCCCCAGGGCACTAAATGCTTTGCACCTAAAGAAAAAAAAGGGTGCAGGGAGAACTGTCCAGGAGTTTGAAGGGCTGTTTTTTTACCGGGTTTAACACAGACCCTGACCTCATCAACCTGCAGCTTTGTGCTGGGAGCTGGTGACGGTATGGCAACGGCTTATTTAACGGTCTGTAGAAACTGTTGCTCTGGTTGCAGCAGGCTCCTCCTCTGACCCCCCCCATGCACACTCAGGCAGCCCAGGGGCTGTATCCTGCTCCCCCCGGCGCTGCTGGCACGCTCAGGTAGGAGCAGTGCCAGGATCTGATTTGATTTTGAACCTTGCAAGGAAGCTTTTAAGCCAAGAGGCTGCACCGCACGCTTCCTATGATGACCGAGGCGCAGAAGTGGATGCGCTGCAACGCCGAGTTGTTCAAATCCTGTTGTACAGGGGTAGAGGTGGATTCCTACCCGTGCAGAGTGAACAGTTCAGGTACACGACCCTGACTTTCCAGCTCACACCTATGCGGCGTGAGCACAGAGGCTCTTTCCAAATAATATTTTACACCCGTTACCGTGCACGGCGATACAAAGCACTAAGATGTGGAGAGTGAAGCTCCGTAATCATCTGCAGCTGTTGTGCAAATTTGCAGTTGGTGGGATTTGGATCAGGTCTCTTGTGCAGTTTTTTTCCCCTTTTTCTGTATCGCAGAGCCTGGGCAAGAAAAACAGCTGCTGTTCTTGTCCTGCCATCGGCCTTTCTGGTTCTTGCTGGTAGCGGTGCTCTGAAGTACTTGAGCTAGAAAACCTCAAAAGACTACAAAAATAAACTCTTTGCCCTGACAGCTTCAAAAAATATCCAGGAAAAAAGAATTATTTTCAAATAAGAATTTAGATAGTATGTGGAAACATTTATTTATAAATAATTAACATAAAGAATTTGCGCTGTTGCCTAAAACCTTAAGACGACAACTTTGTCAGTCCCCTCTAAGATTATTATAATTATATTACTTTTATAGCTATGTTAATCAAAAAAGAATATAAAATTATCCATTCACCCTTTGGCACAGCTCAAAGGACCAAGAAGAGCTACTCTCTGTCCCTAATCTATAGGATAATACTTTAACAGCTGAATTTTTCTTAAGCTGGGGGTTGTGGATTTTCAGTGCCTCAACTGCTTTTACTTTGCTCATGAAGAGGCAAATTGAACTGGCATTTTTATAGGAAAAAGAAAGCCGTGATGTTTGAGCGGTGTAGGCAGGTCCTGCACTGATGGCAGTCTCAGGACTTCTGAAGAAATGAAGTTTGTTATTGCTGTCGCTGTAGAGCTCTCACCTTCCTGTTCACTGCTTTCCACCCCCATAAAACAGGCTCTTCATTTCCTCTTCCACCCATCCTTTCCTTCTTTGCATTCTACAAGAACACAGAATGACTTACGGGTCAGAGATTCTCCTTGGAATGTTTTTTTGAGAATATTTTCATGGCTGCTGGTTAATGAGGTTTAGGAGAACACCAGAATCCAGAAGTTTATTTGATTGGAAAAAACAGAAGGATAGGAATGTATAATCTACATTGGCTCTTCTTTTATAACGTATTTTTGGAATAGACATTGATCCCTAGGCAGAGTCCATTTTGCTGCGATCTCAGCCCAGATTTGCTACCTAGTTATTGGTAACAGTCTCCTTGCTTCAAACTCAACTGCAAGTAACTTTTAATAAAACAGTGATGTTCTGAACCAGGCTGGGTTGATAGATCTTTCTTTCCTGGGACCAGCATCACAGAATCACAGAATATTCATGGTTGGAGGGGACCTTCCAATGTGGCGTGTAGTCAACTGGGCACTCATATTCAATTTGAACCTTTTAAACTCCTTCAGGAGTGAGGCTTTTGTGAGGAAGACTCTTGGTGATTCACTCATCTCTGTGTGTCAGGTCCTTGGCTGAAATACTTTGGTAAATACTGAGATCCCTCAGCTGATGATGACAGATTTGAAGTTAAACAGACTTGGTTGTTTTTGTTTTTATTTTTCAGAAATGTAATTATAGACCAGCAGAATGGCAGGATAAAGGATGAGCAAATACCTTTGACAGCTTCCCTGGATGACAGGTAAGGCACTGGTTACAGCTACAAAGCTACAAAGGCCATTGACATTTTGTCACAGAAATTGTTGTGCACCTAATGAAAGCTCCACAAAGACTATCAGTCCCTGGTTATAGTCAGTAAGCTTCTTCCCCTGAACCAGGGCTGGAAAACTACTGGCCCTTGTGCAAAGTTATTATTTTTAATAAATTTGGAACCGGTTGCCAAAATAATTTGCTGTCATTTCATTATTTTCAGTGAGACAAATTCAGCCCTAGTACGATTCCGTTGATTCCACTGGAGACACGAGGTAAAGGATGAACGTATTTTGCAGGGTGTCCTTCCTCCCTGATTGCAGAGCTCCTCCTGTGTCACCCCAGGAATGAAACACAGAGCCCTGCCAGTCCCTACAACTGTGCATGGACCAGAACCTTTAAGGGTGAAAAAACCCCCACGCCCTGCCCGATGTGTCACACACCACTGCCCTGCTTCCACTGTCTCCTGTCACAATGGGGCTCTGTTTGCAGCTAGAGACTCCTGCTGTGACATCTCATTACGGGTGTTGGTGATTGTCCTGGTTTGAGGTCGTGGCCAGCCCAGCCCAAACCATGACAGAGACCCATGAGTTCATTTTAAACAGCCAAACTATATTGACCTTATAAATGCTTATAAATTTATGCTTATAAATACTTAAAGGGTGGGTGTCAAGAGGACGGGGCTGGTCTTTTTTCAGTGGTGCCCAGTGACAGGACAAGAGGAAATGG
>JAOXNO010000063.1:4947384-4960894 GCA_028565335.1 Limnodromus scolopaceus | reverse complement strand
CAGGTGAGGAGAGGAGGGAGATGTATTTGTGCAGGGGGGGGGGGTCCAGGACACAAGCCCTTCGCCCCCGCCCCGCCGCCGGCGACGAGGCCTCCCGGAGCCGGGTCGGCGAGGCCCGGCCGGGCCGTGCGGTTCGGGAAGGCCGGGGCCGAGTTGCGCCCCGTTAAGGGGCGGCCGAGGCGGGGTCGCCGGGGCTCCAGCCCCGACGGGAGGTGGCCGGCAAAACGGGGCGGGCCCGGGCGGGGCTTACGGCGAGGCGGGCGGAGAAGGCGCGGCGCGGTAGTCCCGTTAGAAGCAAGCGCGGAGCCCGCCGAGAGCCCCAACCGGCGCAGGAGGAGCGACCTGCCGTGCCCTAGTCCGCCGGAAAGATGCCGAAAACGGTGGGTGCTGGGGTTGAGGGGGAGGAGGGAGCCCCGCCATGGCGGCGGCCGGGCGGGTGTGGCGGTGGCCGGGCCTGACGGCGGGAGGGAGAAGACGGCGGGGGGCTCTCCCCACCCGGGAGCGGCGGCGGCGGCGGGGGCCTGGGAGGCGCTGGCGGAGCCGGTGGGCGCTCCGGAGGGAGAAGGGGAAGGAAGGAAGGATCGCTGGGTAACGCGGGGCGGGAGGGGAGCGGAGCCGCCCGTCCCCTCCATCTTGTGCTTCCCCGCCGCCGCCGCCGCACCCCCGGCCTGAGAGGGGCCGGGCCCGGGCCCCGCTCGGGGCAGCGCCCCGCCGCCCAGATGTCCGGTGGCGGAGCGGTGCCCTCCGCCCTCCCCGCCCCACGCGTGTGCCCGGGGGAAGCTCTTCCAGAGCATTAATTCCGGGCATTAATTAATTCTATGGCCGCCTCTCGCGTGCTCTCGTGCTGATGAGGAGAATCTGGGTGGGTTTTTTTTAGGTTTTTTTATTTTTTTTTTTTCTCTCACAACTCGTAATTAGTCGGGTTGAGTTGCTAGGGGAGCCCTGTCCCAGCTTGACTCGAAGTATTTCTTGGCTGGAGACATCTCGGTACTTCAGAAAGTCTGGTCAAGTCCGTACTTGACTCTCCCTCCCGCGGCAGGAGCTCGGTGACTAATGAGGAGCGTTGGGGTTTTTCCATTTAATTTCTCCCGGTTGGAGTAAAAGAATTGGTCCGAGCCCTTCATTGATAAAACAGGAAGGAGCGGGCTGGAAAGCTCTGGATGTTTCCTCCCTGGGAGTGATCTGAAACGGCCTTAAGAACATCTAATGTTTAAGCTAAGAGTCTCTGGTTTACATAAAGGAGAGAAAAAAAAATCCTAAACAAAACCCCACCCCTCTAGCAAGTGGAAGTTGAAATGGAATCCACCCTGATTTATTTCTTTTTTTTAACAGAGGGTTTAATTTTATTACTTTAAAATAGGTATCGAATGCCTGTTTGACTGACTTCTGCGTTTCCTGCTGTCTTAAGTGCCAGCTCTCTGAGACAATAGCTGGATTATTATTATTATTTTTTTTAAACATCAACATCTTAAAAGGACATCAAACTCAAGCCACTTAAAGGTTAAGACAGTATTTTCTGAAGCTTTAGAAAGGCCTTTCTTCGAACATCAACAATGATTAGTGAAGAGTTAGTTGATGGAAAAAAAACCCAAAAGTAAGATTAAGTAAGATTAACAGAAGTAGCTCAGGTTAGGGGACCTCTGCGTAAAAGGTAGTTGAGACCTTTTAGCCAGCGAGATTACAGTTGCGATGAGTGACTTCTCCTGGTGTGAATCGCCCAAGAAATCCTGAACTTGTTGCAGAGATGCTTACGAGGCCGGGTTCCCACCAACAGGCTGAATCCCGACCTGTCTACGAGGTGCTGGCTTCAGCCACTCCATCCATAGGCACACCCTTGGGCCGGGCTGACGTTCTCCGTCTGCTGCTTTCTGCTTCTGACAGAGCAGTTCTGCTTTTTCGGAGCTTTTTTTTTTTAACAGATAAAGAAATGCACGCTGTGGATTCTGCAGACAGGGGGTTGGAGCTGCAGGATGCCCGCTGTGTCAGCCAGCAGCCCTCGGGCTTCCTGCCCCATCTGCCCTAGTTGCAGGCCCAACCGAAACAATATTTTAAACATTATTTCTTGAGCTGTGGTTTGCAGGAACAGGATATGCTGGCGTAACTCTGTAATCAGTTCTTCATGTGAAAGAAACATGACTACTAGTGCGCTAGCTTGAGATTTGTTAATAGCTACTTAATTAACAAAACAGTAAAATGCGAGTGACTTTTCCTCAATCAAGGTCAAATGTGGGTGAAACTGGAGCAGTTAGATGTAGCTATATGTGGGCTTCATCACAAAAATAAATCCATTGTGAAGAAGACAGATGGAGGAAATGGTCCAGGGAACAGTTCTGGCTGGGCAGGAAAAACATTTGTGTCTAAAGTGTTTGGTAGCTCTTATCATTCATCTCACCAGGCTTAACAGAACATGCTGCTGCATGGCCTGAGCAGCAAAACCTGTTGAGTTCCGAGTCCCTGCTCCTCCTTAAGCTGGGCTAAATGTTAACGCGTCTAGCTAGAGATTGCCATTTTGCTACACGAGTCCTGCTCCGAGTGGCATGGTGCTTTGGTGCACTATTAATAGGAATCCGAGATTAACTCTGGTAACCTTTGAACTGGTGGCACGTGACTTTGCCCTGGTGGTGAAGTGGGATGTCCAGGGGGTTTGGTGGCTGGAGGCCTTGTAGGCTCCGTCGAAAGTCCGTCATGGGTCAGCCCACTGATCCTGCTATGCTCTCTGCAGGAAAGCCTGATGGTTTTATCTGGAGGGATCTTATAGTTAAGCAACCAACTCTGATTTATTGGTTGTTTTTTTGTTCTGAAAAGTTTGCAAGATGTAAACTGTTAAAGCACACGCCGAAGAGGGCATATAATTTCCCCCCGCGCTTTGTATCGCGGAGGGGTGGAAGCAGATGAGTGCTAAAAGGCCTCTCGCAAGCCACTGTCAGGCTCTGACAAGTCTCTCCCCGGGTTGTGAGGAGTCCGTGTGTTGGCCAGGAGAAAGCTTCTGATCTCATGCGGAGTGACTGGTGCTCTGGTCTCACACTGACTCATCCCAGGCTGGGCAGGGGCTCAGTTCCAAATCCCGATAGAAGTGAATGAACTGTCATGTTGACGGCCAGTCCAAGCACCATAGTTAATCACTTGAACTTTAGTATTACAAAAACCTTCTTAGTTGGAGGAGTGGGAGGGGAAGGCGGCCTTTTTTTGTACCAGTCACGCCTGTTTGGGCTGATACTTTACTGTATTTTTAGCTAATAGAAAAGGCAATGTTTCTGTATCGGGATTCATTAACTGTTTTGCCTATGAATGCACTTACTTTGTGACTATATGAATGAACAGGCCACTGAACTTAAAATGTGAGCATCTGTTGTGCATGAGGTGTGCGTTCAACTGTCCTGTCACTAGGACTTGAGCAGTTCTGTTTTAGTCTTTACTTGTTGAAGAGAAATGGGTCTAGTCAGAGCTAATCTCGTGATTAGCTTCAAACTAAGGTATGATAAAGTTTGAACTCTTCTTATTGTATTAGCAGAACTAAGTGTTTCTCTCGATGTTCAGGCCACAAGTCTCCAGGTTTCTAGGGCAAAGTGTTACTGCAGAAAATCAATTGGACAAGCGTGAAGTCTTCGGCACAAAAGAACAGTAAGATTTGTAGGTCGCAGCTCTATGATGCTATTTAAGATATTTTTTTTAAAAGTCTTTTCTGCTGTTGCCTTTTCCCTTAAAACTTTCTAAAACTCAGTGTAGCAATAGCCATTAGGGCCTTCAGAGACCCTGCCTGGAGCTTAAATTGATGGTCCTAATTCTCAGTTGGACTCCAAAGGTCCTTGAAGCGTATTTCCCTTCGTTCTTTGGAACTGCATAGGTCTGGTTAGAAGAAAGGTAACAGAGAGACTGGGGTAGGTATCAGGAGAATCATCTGGATATTAGTTTCATGATGTGTAGCTACTTGGTACCAAATGCTGCAACAAGATGTCAGCTGTGAGCAGGGTGCTACACTTGTTTGGGTGATCCTTTTTTTTTTTTTCATGTGGAATTTGCTCTTGAAAGCTGAGGGGGAAGGGTCGACAGTGATGGAAACCATGACTTCTAATGGATGGACATTTTTCTTTTGTTGCCCTGGGTCTGGATCCTGTTGTGCTATGAAGGAATTGTAGAATGGTTTGGGTTGGAAGGGATCTAAATGATCATCTAGTTCCAGCCCCCTTGCCGTGGGTAGGGTCACCTCCCACTAGACCAGGTTGCTCAACTCTGTGATGCTTCTCAATGCTAGAAGCATTTCAGATACCTTCTGCCTTACCTGAGGATCAATCCTTTGGTGTTATATCTCCTCCTGTCCCTCGCTCAGTATGAGTTGGGAAGCTTGGCAGCATGGATCGAAGTTAGATGGGCTTTGGTGTGACATGGGTGTCAGCTTGTTAGTATACCTTTCTTCTAACACTATCGGATGTATGGAGTTGCCGTGAAAAGGTGTGTTTCAGAGCTCCCAATGATCTTGCCTTATACAGGAGTCTGTTGGTGAATTTAGATGGCTTTGTACTTCAGAAGCAACAATAGCTAGAACATGCTGAGTGTACAGTGGAACCAGGTAAACTATTGGACTGGTATACAATGAATTATCAGTAGCTTTATACCTACCATGGGGTTTTATAAACCAGGAAAGGCCTTTATACCCTACCTTGTATTGTGTTCATCAGCTTGGTTCCTAGATTCTGCGAGAATAGCGAGGTTTTACCGCTCCTGCAGATGAAGCAGTTAAGTCTGATAGTGAGCAAAAGCAGGGAGTTTAAAGAATACTGCTGATAAACTAGTGTTTCCTTTGTTTTTACATACTGGTAAAAATCTTGCTTCCCCTTCTTATGGCCAGCCTGGCACCGAACTGGCAGCGTTGTGCAGAAAACATCAGTTAGAGTGGCTTCAGACTGCAGTGAGCAAGAACTACTCCGAGGGCCTGATCCGAATTGATGGTCGTGATCCCATTCTTAAAACTTTATTGTGACGGTGTTAGGCCCAAGAGTGCTCTTCGTACCAGAGGCTCCGGAAGATTAAGGTTGATGAGGTGCACATGATAACAGGATCCTGAGGAAAGCTTTAGATCTGCTTCTTCTGCTGTTGGAATCCTATGGGAAAAAGATTTCCTGATGCCAGGGGTTGGTCATCACTTGCTTTTTGCAAATATCCTGTCTCCTGAACATTTACTGGCAGTACCTTTTTTGGCCCTGCGAGGGGTTGCAGGCTTTCCTTGGGGTGATTCTGCCTTGTCTGATTAATCACCCCTGAAGGTTAATTACAATTCTTGCTTTTCTTGTGAGGATGGTTCATAAGATGTCTTAATATGGACTCCTTTTTTTGACAGGAAATGGCATCACTGCCTCTAGAGGAAACTTGTTTCAGTTGTTTTCTGTCTCATGTCTGGTCTGAAGTGAAATCCTCCTGCGCAGAGCTCGCTGAACTCCCTAGGTAGCTACACGAAAGGCGGCTGCTGAACTGAAACCGAATGGTTTCAAACACCTCCTGGCTCTGGCCCCTGGAGGAGCTGGGGCTCAGGGGGAGCAGGACCCTTCCCAAGCTGCTGGGCTTTGCCTGTCCTTGCTGTTCCCCTGACACTTTCCGCAGCGAAACCCCTCTGGAAGAGGTAGCTCTGGCCCCACTCCAGGGCATAAAGGAAGCTGACTAAAAGCTTCCTCTAGCTACGTCATCTCCTGGACTCCTTCCTGGCTTGGTGCAGCTCAAACAACCTTATTTGGCTGACTTCTTTTTTTTTTTTCTTTTCTTTCTTTTTTTTTTTTTCCCTTCTGTGCAGCGAGAGGGCCTCCCTGAATTTGCACAATAAAGCTGTTATCTCTGCTTAATCGCTGTTCTGAGGATTACAATGGGGTCTGCTTGAAAAAGAGTTCCAAGATCTCAACACTAACTCCTCGGGTCCTCCTCCATCCCCCCCCTCCATTCCCTCCCGGTGTCTTGTTTGTCTGGCTGCTAAATGATTATACTAGAAATCACCGTCACCCTGCGAGGAGTCTCTTTGCTGGGGCAGAGATACCATTGGAAAAGAGGAAATCCCTCCCTACCCAGGAATAATCCGGGGCAATTAACTGATGTAAATTCAGAGCACTAGTAAGCAGTCAGTTAATTGCTGGCTTTTCCCGAGGGGTGTTTGGGAACAGCAGGAATTTGCATAGTGCAGCCAATAATACTGCATCAAAGGAGTTTGTTTTTATCCTATCTGGAACTTCTAAAGCAGGCTGAAGTCTCTAGATGGGTGGAAGGCTACTCTTTTGGGCAAACCTCTTTGTAACGCTTCTATGGCTGTTTCTAGGTGGAGCATTCAAGTGTTTTGGAAGTTGTGGGCATTAAAACCCACCCGTCTGACTCCAGTAGCTAAAGCTGACTCTTACTGTAATGTTTAAAAGATTGTGTAGCAAACACTTGGCAGGGATGTAGGAAGAGAGAGTCACTAGCGGGCTCGGTGGTTATAAAACCACAGGATCAGCTGCAACCGTTTAAAGGTTTAAAACCTGAAATTACAGAGATTTGGGCCTTTTATTGACGGGAGACAATTATGGCTGCAGCAACTGTGGACATGTAGGTAGGTGATCTGGTGCTGCTTCCTTCCTGTGCTCCCATGGAAGGATGTCCTCACTTGTAGGAGTGTGTGATCCTCCAGTGGAGTATTGGGGCAGCCAGAAATTCCTGGCCTTCTGTTGAACTTGTGTTAAATGGGGAGAAAGCAGAGGTCTTTAATGGTATGACACCTGAAAAATGCCTTTTTTTTTTTCTTTTTTTTTTTCTTCTAGTTGTTCCAACATCTCTGAGGCTGTAGTTGTTCTGAGGAAGTTTTTCAGAATATAAACTTTAGATGAAGGAATGATGTCTGGTTCTCATCCCGTTCCCAGGCTAAGAAATAGGAGGGTCTGGCTCCTTTTGGAGTCTCTCATTTGGCCATTGCTGGTTGATGAAATAGCTATAGGGAAGCCCTTGAAAGAGGAATGAATGAAAAAGCTCCAAATCTGATGCGCTCTGTAGAGAAACATGCCATTAGGCAAAAGTGGGATGACGGGCTAGGAGGGGGAAGAGACAAAACTCCTTTCCCTGCCAGCAGTGATTCTGTGTGGAGAAAAATGAAATCTCAGATCAGCGGAGGATGACTGAAGCAGTGAATGAGTGGTGTGGTATGCATGGTCCAGGCTGATCTATACTCTCTTGCCAGTTTCTAGCTCTGTTGGCCAACTTGTTTGTTTTGTAGAGGGAGGATGCTCAGGAGAACAGACTTCACTGTACTGGAGTGTGAATATTGTAAAAGCGTGTTAGGGAACTGCTATGATTTTATGCCTTCCTATGTTCTCCAGGTATTTTCTTTTTAAAGCAAATCATGACTTCCTGCAGCCATGAGCCATTCTTGCCTGTCTGTATATCATTGATTTGTCCTCTTCTCCTTGGTAAGCCCTTATGACTCACAACCTTTTTTCTCCCTGAATTGAGAGACCTAGTTATGGTGGGGAAGTGACTAAATACAGGAAAAATCTGCCATCGCAGTTCAATCAATCACTTAGTCACACCATTTAATAAATGTATTTGGTTTTATATAACACAGGCTAATAAAGCATGGAATTCTGGGCTAAATCTTTCCTTGCCATAGCTTTTAAAACTGTACTAAACTTGACTGTCTGGTATTAATTCTGTGCTTGGTTACAGTGCAAAAAATGAGCTGCCAGAGAAGTTATTAGGGTGAAGTGTCAGGGCTCTCAATGTCCCCCACCCCCTGGAGGTGTGGCTTTTTGTTCATAATATCTCTAAGAATAATAAGATACAATTTTTTTTTTTCACCCTCTGAATATGCATTTCTGGAAAAGTGAATTAAAAAAAAAAAGTAGTATCTATTTCCTCAATACACTAAATGTCTTTTCAAGCTGGTTGCTGGAGGGACAAGAAGGTTCTAGTTGTATTTTTTTTTTTTCCTCTCTATTAAAATCCAGAACTTGATATCATCCTAAAATGACTCTAATCCACAGGACTTGCAGAAGGGCAGTAAATGGTGCTGAAAGCCCTCTGTAAGCGAGTAAGGCAGCTCCACTGCTAGCAAATTCAAGCAATATCGAGTTGCCCAATAAAAAAGGGGTGATACAAAACCCCCACAATACTTTGTGGTCCAATACATCCTTTTGTATGTAAACAATCCTGTTGGCCCTTATTAGTGTAACAACTCACTGGTGACCTTGGAGTTCCAGTTAGAAATGATAGAGAAGGAGGGATATGTACATACGTATTAAAAGTAAGGGGATACTTACTGGTCCATTAAGCAGACACTTTGATTAATGCTTGGCCTGTTCCTGTGCAACTTAGCAAGAGGCATATGGCATAGAAGTCCTTGTACAGACATCTTTAGAAGTGCTTCCTCCTTGTGTGCAACAGGTGGTTCTTGCAGAAGTTGACCAATGCTGTATCTGTGCAGGAAAACTGGCTAACAACTGGTGCTCCAGTACTTTTTTTCATAGATTTAGCAAAGTAATGCCAACCATTGGTCAAGACAGGGTCAGCAAATCAAAACTTTTCATAAAAGAGTAATAATAAATACGCTTAATGTTTATTTCAGTTGTATGAAGATGTTCTAAATTGAACTTAAGCTACAATAAAACTCCTGCTCACATCCTTCCCTTCCCCTTATTTCAAACAAGGATTTTCGTCTGTAGCACTGGCCCTAGGACCGAGCCCTGAGGAACACTGCTGGTGACCGGTTGCCAGTCAGATGTAACCCCATTCACTGCAGCCTTTTGCGCCCAGCTGTACAGACAGTTCCTCACCCAGTGCCCTGTGAACACCCCATGGCTGGACAGCTGGTCCAGAAGGATGCTCTGAGGGACAGTATCAAAAGCCTTAATAAAATCCAGAAAAACTACATCCACCGCCTTCCCTTCATCCATTAGGTGGGTGACCTTATCATACAAGGATATCAAATTCGTTAGGACTTTTCCCTTTGTGAACCCATGTTGACTGTGCCTGATGATTGCATTGTCCTTTAAATGCCTTTTAGTAGCACCCAATTACTTGGTTAACCTAGTTAGTATCTGACCACTAAGACAGATCTTCTAGTAACTATATGTCAAGAAAGCAAAATTGCCTGCAGAGCTGGGTGGGCTGAAAGAAACTTGCTTGTATGGTAGTTTATAGTGCAGCTGAGAGAGTAGAATACTGGGTGCCCAAGCAAAAAAACCGTGCAAAATCATGATGTAGTTTGCTTTGGGGTGTGTGGTTTGTTTGTGTGTGTTTTGGTTTTATAAAAAAAAAAAACCCAACACTTGTCCTTTAGGGATGATACTTGATCGTATTACTCATTTATATTCATGCGTTCCACTAAGTTTTGTTTGACAGCATTCATTAATGGAGAGACCGCGCAGGGTGCGTAAGAACGGTTTGTAACTACTGCCTGTTAAAACACTAAATGTTAAGACAACTCTGTGAGATGAGATCAAAAGCTTAGGTATCAATAGCTATTTTGCCAACATCTGGTTATTTCATTTGCTTTTGCCTATATCTATATATTAAGGAAACTTAAAACTTTTGAAAGGGTGGACTTGTTCACTTCATTTGTTTTCTTGGGTAGATAATGAGAACTTTGCCTGAGAGGTACTGAATCCAGTGTCTGGATGTATTCGGTGCTCTGTGGCTACAGTTATCCTCGGGGGGAAAAATCAGGATCTGCGCTTACCTCAGGCTGGGAAATCTTTCTTCTGTTTCTGAAAACATGCCGTGTGAGCAACTGGAATTTTTCTTGCAGTATCTGTATTTTTCACCAAGGAGCACTCAACACGTGAACTTGTTTGCATTGATGAAATACAGGAAGCAGAGAGCAGTAAAATAATTATGTTCTAGGCAATATCCATCATCTCCTAGAGAACCAGAAGCTGCTGTATGAATGAACTGTTACACGACTGCTCATTTTATGAGCTGCCTCAAAAACTGTAAGGTTACTAATAGCTTGAATAATGGGGTGAAAAAAGGTTATAATTACTTACAATACCTGAAAGCCCCAAGTCAATGGTTGGGAAGGTGGTGGGCTTTGAGAGCGTTCTTAGTCAGCACCATGAAACACTTATCACTAAACCAAGAAAATACTTGAATAAACAATGTGTCTTAGTCCTCCCTTGTGCTGTCTTTGTTACAGGAGCTGTTATTCTGGGAAAGAATAAGCGGTAACTTATTCTTTTCTGGACTACTGAGATGACACACTTTCCTTGCTGCTATAGTGTTAGTCCTTTGCTTCAAAAAGCAAGCGAGGAGCCTCTGTTACCTGAACTTGGTGTTAAAAAAAATAATTCAAACGCGTTTATAGCCTGCCGATGTAATCTTTTTTTTATCTTAAAATGCTAAACTGCACCTCAAACTGATGGTATCCTGGCCCAGCCACGGCAAACTGGGAAGCAGCAAGTTCTAGCAGAAAGTTCCTGAAGGCACAGAATTTTCTTATTCTTCTCTTGAGGCTGTAAATGTTTTAGCCTCTGTGAAATCTCTCCACATTGTCTTCTGCGCTGATGATGGGCACGGTGCATACGCGGGGTGCAGTGCTGACAGCCGTACACGTGGGAGTGAGCAAAAGCTCAAGCCCCCCCCAAGTTGTTTGGTATTTTTGCTTTATCTCACTCTGTGGTTTGTTACTAAGATCTCAAGCTGAAGGCTGACTGCGAGCTGCGGCGCAGTGTATTCTGCTCGGTTTGAATACCCCTTTGCACACCCAACAGAATAGGGTAGAGTTCTCTTTTTTTGAATGAGGATACATGTCAGCATCTTCAGCTATAAGAACATACCACTGTAGTGTCTGTCTTGAATCTTTTTATCAACATACAGAGGAAGTAGAAGGACTAAGTAATCTCTGAACTGCTGAAGGATCAGAGCAATCAACTGAAGATGAAATGTCCTCAACAATAAAATGACTCTATGAATACTTGCTTCAGCATCATACACGGGAGATATGACACTATATTAGTGTTTGTTCTGACAAACGCTAAATAGTCAAGTAGAAATCTGACAGAAGGCTGTCCTGCTTCTCCTGTGCTGCTTCAGTTCAGACAAACTTAATATCTAGGCTTTTTTTTGCTTGCTCTGTACTCAGTTCACCTCTGTGCAAAGTCTCTTCTGCCACTGAGCACCAAATGTACCTGAGTCAGAGGAGGTGACTGGCCACTTCTGCCATGGCCAAGTTTTGAAAGTCTCTCTCATTCGTGCTGCAAATGACTATGTGCAAATGCTTTGATCTCAGAAACGTTTGGCATAGAGGACTTCCCAGTGAAATGCCTTTACAGTATTCTAATGACAGCTGTGATTTGGCAGCCTTTGGAAGGATCTGAAAATCATTTGGATCCGAGGAGATTCAGACTGTTGTGCAAACCAAGTGATTTCATTGATCTACCATTCCCTTGGAGAAAGATGGGTTGTTAGATGCATTAATGTGGATCTTTGTTTTCACAACAAACCTGAGTAACAGTAGTTAGATGCTCTTACTCTTCCTCCTGCTCTGGAGATGTGAGGTATGTTCATGCAGGAACACGAAGGACCCCCAGGCTTTGATCAAAGTTGAATTAATGCCTGCAAATCCTATGCTGCTGTTCCTGAGCATATTGGGGAAAAAACTGAAAACATAACAAAAAGCAACCCTACGCAGCAGGTCTGAATAAGAGCTAAGCTCACCAGTTGACTTACGAATGCTCCTTGCAGAAGGTTCCTTTGCAGGCTCCCTGCATTGGGTCAGTGTAGGAAGTTTTACTGTTTGCTTTTGTTAAGTTATATTTGCATGTACGTTGACTTGAACAGGAGATGTGGCATCTGGCTATTTCTCTTCCTACTACTCAGTTTTGTTTGTCAGTTTTGACCTCCAGCTTCAGGAACACGACTAACAATTTGGCTTATCTGTGTGTTTGGGTGCATAAAGACAGTCCATAACATCCCCCTTTGCAGAGGAGGTTTGAAGGATCTAAATAGTGAAACTGCAAATCACGTAAGCGAATTGCTTCTGCCCACTTGATACAAGAAGTCAGTTTCTGCCACAAGCATTATAAATGTTTAAGCTGATTCAGGGTAGCTCCCCAACAGCCTCAGCGACCTTATAGAATTATTGAAAAAGTTAAGCTGAGAGGGAACCCTAGAAGTCATCTGGTCTCACCCACGCCCAGAGCAAGGCCGATTCCAAAGTTGGATCATTTTCTAAGTTAGATTGGGTTGTTCAGGGTCTTGTTTTTGTTACACTGGGACAACAGTTCTTGATAAAGATAACTTGGAAAGTACTGGAACTTGCGAGGTACTGTGTAGGTGCCTGGAAGTTCTTAACCTTGTCTTCTGGAGTGCAAAGGCATGGAGAAAGCAAAAGAGCTAGTCAAGTGTAATGATTGAAAACTATCAAAAGCAAACCCTTTATTTAAGGAGCGCTTAACGTAAGCCCAGTTACTTGTGAGTACAGCATCTTACCTGTTGTGTTTGCTGGTATGGTTGGGTCTGTGCAGGGCGTCTCTGGTTATGTCTGGGCAGGATCTTAAAAACACTTTCCCACACGAAGCTAGCACTGGCCAGGAGATGATGTTAAGCTGTGAGAGTCCCAAGGTGGTATGTTACCGGTGTATTTGATTGATGCTGCTTCTTAGCAATGCTTATAGCCTCTTTCAGAACATGCAACCCTGCAGCAAACTGGGAATAGCTTGACTCTGGAGCAGTCACTGGAAGTCTAAGGCTTTATTCTGTTCTTTAAATTGTGACTCTGTGTCTCTGTAAAACTGCAGAGGCAGCTAGTCTTTAACTCAAGACCTCCAGATGTGAATTGTGTTCAGGTAGCTGTAACTTTCTTTTTAAATAGACTTTGTGAAAACACCCTGAAAAATTAAAGAATAAATACTCTGTATTGGAAGGTGTAATTAAGTGTTTTCTTATATTAAAATAAATAATCAGGCCCCCTAGGGAAGGCTACATGATGCAGAATGTTACTTATTTTTGCATCTGAAACAGTCTAAGTGATACCTTCTGCTATGGCTGGGTTTTGACTTCTTGGTCTCATGGTGTCTGCCTGATCTATAGAATGTCTGACTATCATCTACCCTTAATTCTGTGCATTGTAAGGGGGGCATGTGATGGACCTGTATTTAAAAAGAAGGCATGTTACTTGACCACTGTGATTCCTGGGCATTTAGCAACGTCTTCATGCATGTGTCTAGGTCTCAAGTGGCAAGTGACATTATCAGGCATTCTTTTCAAACAGCCTAATTTCTAACAACGTATTTCAAGGGGTGTGTATGAATGTGAACTCAAGAGTGTGTGTTTAAACGCAGCATTTAATGGAATAGATCAACTTGGTTGCATGTTTGAGAGCTTTGATGGTTCTCTCCCATCTGTGTGTTCCTGTCTTTCCCTGCCTCGGATAGTCCAGTTCGGTAGAGCATCACTTCAATTAGCTCAGATGAAAACTGGCTTAATTCTTCCCTGTGAGGGTGGTGAGGCACTGGAACAGGTTGCCCAGAGAAGCTGTGGATGCCCCATCCCTGGAGGTGTTCAAGGC
>JAOXNO010000063.1:4910456-4938543 GCA_028565335.1 Limnodromus scolopaceus | reverse complement strand
TTTAATCAGAGTTAGGTTGATGGTTGGACTAGATGATCTTAAAGGTCCCTTCCAACCTAGACAATTCTATGATTCTAACGTATATGGGCAATGTTAAAATTTCTGAGAAGATGTTACAGATGGGTGCCTGGTACCCCGGTCTAGTAAATCTGTCTCCTGTCGTCTGCTGAACACCGTGGGAGGAGGGTGATGGTGTCCTGCAGCTTGTGAAAGCCTTTGCTTATCAAAAGGAGCTTTCTTTGGCTGCAGCTGCTCTGGGGGCTGGAACAGCAGCTCTTCCACCCAAGAGGTTCTGTCTGTGCAGGAGGTCTCGCCCTCACCACGACAGTGTCCTTGGCAGCAGGAAGCTCTTTAATATGCTCTGGTGGTGACAGTCTTTAACTGTGCTTCGACTGGTAGAACAATGGTAATTCCTCAAATAGAGAAGAGGAAGAGTTGCTAGGTTTCTAGCTCTTTCCTGTAGCTGTTATGAAATGAATCAGTTAAATATGTGCTTTTTTTTTTTCTTGAGTGTTTTTTAGCTTGGTGAGTGTCAATTTGCCTGTTGAAATGTGAGACTTGAATTTTCCTGTAATGTGCAAGACAACTTCCTCTGGAAGCTTTTCATATAATGTTGCTGTATGCAAAATATTTCATTAAATGATGATGGAAAGACAAAAGAAGGCGATTTAGAGGCCACTTACTAGGGTAAAACAGCTAGTTCAAGATCTAATCAGAATTTAGAGGGTTGCAGGCACTTGGATGCAGAAGTGAGTGTGTCATAAATGCTATGACGAAAAGATTCAATGAGTTGCTTTAAATAGAATTTGAGTATAAATTACTGGGTTAGGATAGTATTTTTGGTAAATCTCATAATTAAATCCACCAAGTCCTCTAAAAAGACCTCCTGAGTGTTGAAAGTTTAAGACAGAAGTTTCCTAACAACAAATTTTGGAAAAGAGTTGTAGTGTCCTTGGGGATGAGTGATGCTGCTGTGGACCTTGTGATCTGGTCACTGGTGGGCAATGTCTTTTTTTCATTGTATTTAGTCTTTTTCTATATATGTTCCTTACATCTCAGCAGTGTGCATCTGCCTGTCCGGACTGATGGAGTTAGATTTGTATATGCTCAGTGGTCCAAGTTGGTTATCTCATTTAGGAGCTCTTTTATTCTGTTTGCAACCCAAATGGTACATGTGCTGATGGTTATATCAGCCCCCAAACATAGGAAAACCTCATTAGATGGTTTAGAAATACAAAGTCTAAAAGCTTAATGCTAATGAATCTTGAGGCTTTTCTTAGAATAAGCCTTGATGGTAAACTAGATAAATGGTTTAAAACTGCTGTGGCAGGGTAATTCTCCAGGCGAACCAGAGTCTAAATTACGATGGGACTGGATCATGCTGACTTTCTTCTGGTCTAGCACTTTTGTGTAACCCTTGTATAACATCTGTGTTGGGCAGTGCTCGGCTGTGAATGCCTCAGTAGACAGGGTTTTACTAAAAGTAAGGCTTCAGATGAATGAGGAGGATGAAGGTAACGGTGCAGTGCCTGGCACTTGGTTGCCCAGGTGGAGCTTACAGCAGTCTGTGGATCTCTTCTTGCAGTTTGAGCTGCGGGCAGAGCATGGCAGGATCAGTGAGACCACCTTGCCAAGGGGGAGGTGGTGGCCCCTGGGTGTCTTTTGCAATGCAGCTCCCTTGGTGCTTGGGGTTTTTTTATTTTTTTTCAGCCTTTTTACATGCTGGGAGAACCAATTGGTATTTCTGTGGCAGTACGGGGGCTCGTGAAACGCAGTAAAACCCTCGGTGAAGCTGCATCTGCTCTGAAGTACTGTCAGGCCTCCTATCTGCTTCCTGGGGATGGGGAGCCATGCCTCCCAACCCCCTGAGACGGTAGAAACCTTACTTTGTTTTTCCAGTTCACAACAACTGGCTCAAAAAGAAGAAGAAAAAAAAAAAAAAAAAAGAAATGTGGCTCGGTTTGGGGAAAAAAAACCCACCCCAACCCTCTTTGTATGTTGTTTCCACACCAGTCGCGCTTAACAAAGCGCAGTTTTACAGCAAACCGACGTCTCGGCCAGGTATTAAATTACTACGAAACCAGTGGTTAAAATGCCACTTGGTTAAAATGTCACTCTTAAACCGTTAAGAGCCGTTCGCTGTTGAACGTGTTAAAACGCTGCTTGGGAGGAGGGAAGCCATCGCTACCGGGGTGTGGTTCTCTAAAGCTCGAGCCCGTTTCCTGTGGTGTCTCAGCTCACCCCGGCTTCTAAAATACTTCAGTTGTGAGCGCGGACCCCATTCAGGACTTTGCTGCTCCTAAACCTTAGGTTGCTGCACAGCTTGAGCACGGGGAGGGGTTGGGGGGCTTCTACTAAAGGGAAAACAGTTTATCTCTTCCCCTTGAACGTACTAATGGAAGGATGATAACCGGTCAGATAAGCTTAAGTGCATTTAAGTGAGAGACAATGAAAGAATTTTGCTGGTTCCATGGTGGGACCTTATTTTACATCTGCTAGCAAAGATGTGAGTCTTACAACTTCAGTATTCTGCGTGAATTGGGAGGATTACTTACTGCGGCAGTTTTATTTTAAATTTTAAGGTCTGATTTGCTCCAAAAAGCTTAAAAGCTCTTTGGGCACAGGTTGCAAAGAGCTGCCAC
This sequence comes from Limnodromus scolopaceus, assembly GCA_028565335.1. NCBI lineage: Eukaryota > Metazoa > Chordata > Aves > Charadriiformes > Scolopacidae > Limnodromus > Limnodromus scolopaceus. Next base: position 4,935,901 of record JAOXNO010000063.1, on the reverse strand, counting down.
AGATGTTTCAGTTCTGTTTTCTGGTGCTTCCTCCGTGCTCAGGCGCTTTGGCGTCCCATCACCGTTCAATGTGATGATACCAGATAAGAGTAGCTACTGTGTTTTATCCATAAATAAACGGAGCAAAAAGACTATTTTTCTTTCACGGTAGCTGGTACATTAGTGTCACAGGTGAACAGGAAAGACTTTAAAACAAACAAAAAGCAAACTCTTGCTTAATGGCTCATTTAATGTAACCCTTTTTATACTTAGACGTGGCTTATTATGGACACCTTTGCTCTCAGTGGTAGGTGTGCTGGGCAGGTCAGGCTCACAAGCCAGGACTCCTCCTGGTAGAAGAGATTGCTTCCAAGTATAAGTAGCAAAGCTGGTTTGGGGAGCTTTCAGCCCTTCTAGCAAACAGCTGGATTCCTGGTTACCAAAGCACTGTGAAATTAGCCAGTTGTCAACATCTAGGATCTGAGGAGAATGATTTTTGGGGAAGATACAGCAGGAGAACTCAAGGCAACTGCATGCTATTAAAAGCTGCTAATTTTAAACAAAGCCTTGTTGCTTATGGGTTTAGGTCGTTTGGTCTTTCCTTGCTGCTTCTGTGGGATGTTTTTTTCCTCATTTTGACTTCATTGTGTCAGGAGGTTCAGAGGGCTTCAAAACCAACTTATTCCTCACCTGCTTAATCTTGATATCTTTGCTCCAATGATGTCTAAACAGCGTTCCTTACGTATGCAGCAGTTAGAAGTGCAGCTCTTCTTGACTTCAGCTTTGCTGTGCTGAGCCAACCTTTAACCTCTTGCAGAATACTCTTAAATTTTTAGCTAAACTTAAAACAAGAAAACCTTTAGGCTCATCATGAGTGGATATCGAGTACAAAACAGTGGTGTGCCCAGGCTCAAGTGGACTTTTTGGGAAACTTCAAAATGTATTCAGACATAGTGGTCTCTTTTGGTACTTGACTTAACCGACAGAGTGTTTCTTGCTTATGGAAAAAAACCAAAAAATCCCTGGTTGTAGTCTTGCAGTCTGCTGCTGCTTTCTTAGTAAACAAGATGTGAAATCTGTCCGAATACTCAGTAGAAACGCAGGGATCAGGACTGGCTGCGATCGTATCAGTATAGGGTGGTTCCTTGAATATTTCTCTGCTTACTCCAGCTTTTTTTTGGTCTCCAGTGTCATGTGGTTAGCTTATAGTCTACAGGCAAGTTTGAGTTATTCTTACTAAAACTGTTCACAGCAGAATTCTGCCCCCCGACCCCCACCCCTGGAAGGCTGGTGGAGTGTGCTAAGAGGATTGATTGCACGAAAGAGCAAATAAATTAAGATTTGTTGGTGTGGGCTGCTGGCAAGAAGGAGAACTCTGAATGCAAGGCCTGTACACTGGGCTTTGGTGCAATCTGAATGTCTTGTCTGTAGAACTTCAAGTTGGCTTTGATGGAAAAGCATGAAAACAGTTTGATCTGAAATATCTGCAGTTTGTGTTCATAAATTGTGAAATATCTATTTCAGTTTATAGATATGCAAATAGAAATGAGTTCTCAGGCAGCTTGGTGTAACTTGCAGGCCTTACTTTGCCTGGTCAGAAGTTAAGTCATCCTCATTCAGGCAGGAGTATTCCTGTATACCCCTAAGGATCTACATGATGTTTTCCAGTAACGATCAGCAGTTGTGAATGGAATTGGCTGTGGTTTACATTAATCTTTGAGGTGAAATGCCTCTGCTGTTTTAACTTGCTTCATGAGAACTATTGGTGAAAGATGTGCAGGTGTCTCCCTGCTTCTGTGGGATGAAACTGCAAACTCTGTTGCTGCAATCCCTTGCCGCTTCCATTTCACATGTGAAAACATGATGGTGGGACTCTCCTGTCAAGATAGAGTGTGTCAAATAGTGTTTCTTCTGGAAGACCATTCATGATCTTACTACTTGTATCTAAGGCTGATGTTGACACGACTTCCATATTAAATTACATCTAAGCCATTTCTGCAGTGTTTAGAGATCTTCCACCTCCCTAAAAGAACTGGAAAGCAGTAGGCAGCTGTATGGAGATATTTCACAAGCAGGAGAGGTATCTGCATGTACTAGTGAATATATTAGTTCACCATGTGTCCTATTTGCATTAGCACATGAGACTGTCTTTGTGTCCTGTCTGCTTCATACCCACAGCCCCTGGGGTGTATCAGGCAGGAGTTGTGCCTTATAATTTCTCCGAATACCTATGGAGACTGGAACAGTATTGTTGGTATTGACTAGTCTTCTGTAGCAGGCTGAGTGGTTCATGCTTCTAGGGTCTTCCTTGACATTCATCCTTCAAATGGAAGGGTTGGATGACTGGTTGTGTGTACCGAGGTTTTGAACATCTCTGCTTTGGTGAAAGACACCAGAATGTTCTACGCTAGAAATTCAACTTCATAAGCTCTCGCGTGTGTCAGTACATAGATGAGCATATGAGTAGGAGCAGACAGGATAAGCTCTTACACTGTGAAACAGGAAAGTTATAGTCTACAGGTAAACTGGGAACACCATGCTGGCAGGGCAGATGACTTTTGTAACTGATGGCAGTGAAGTTCCTGGAGGCTTGGGAGCTGGTCCGTGGCTGTAGGCAGATGTTGATCTTTGTTATTGAGTACCGTCATTTGGAGAATGTGTTGTAATGATGCGCTTTTTGTCTTCCAGATCAGTGTGCGTGTTACCACCATGGATGCTGAGCTGGAGTTTGCCATCCAGCCCAACACTACAGGGAAACAACTTTTTGATCAGGTAAGTGATAGAGCTGCAGAAGATCTCAAGTTGATAGAGATGTTGTGATTCTATTAAGGCAACAGCAAACAATTCCTAAAGGACTTCAAAGATTAAGTGACATTGTGTGTAATAACTTCAAGAGAACTCAGCATGGTAACAAATTATACTTTTTTTTTTTTTTCAAAACTACTGCCTTTTTTAATCTCCAATAATATGTTAGGAGGTATTCTTGCCTCTAATGAACTGAATTGGTGGTATAACTCATAATAATAATAATAATTGGAAAGCAGTAGATGTCTGCAGTCATAATTTGCAAGAAGAGTCTTAGGAGGGAGCTAGTAGGCTATCTTTGATTGACTTACTTGCAAGCATTGTGTAATTAATTTCAAAGAGTAGTTGGTCTCTAAAACAGGAGGAGCTCAGCTGGGTTTCAGATATTGCTGCAACCCTTAAGCGCAGGTGAAGTGATGTTCTGTATTCACATCAGGCCCTGAGGGAGATCTTAAGAGAAGTTATGTACTGTCGTCTTCTGGGTGCTTCAGCCTTCCTCTGCACTCACTGGTTGGGCGAATTTCTTCCTTTAGCCCATCCAGAAGCAGGGAGGCACGTGCAGCTCAATGTTTGAGCAGCTCAAGACAGTCATTATCAATTGGAGTGGTTGAAACTTTGACAGGCCCCGCTATGTTTCTCTGCTTGTAATCCTGAGGGCCATGGATTTGCTATTTGGAGGGAAATCTGAACAGTAAGTTCATAGCTTAAAGAAAAGCAAAATGAATCTTGGATTAGTGACAAGATGAAGGACCTGCCAGACCAGATATGTCGGCTGTGGGTGCGGTTCAGTAGCGCTAAGCGTTCTGGGGCCAGCTCTACGTAGTACCTATTTTAATGAACAGAGAAACTGAAGGGCTGACCCACCCGTAGAAGTCAGCTATTTTATTTGGGGCTAGGAAACTTAATTTAAAACCTTTTTTTTTAGATGTTTAACCACAAACTGCTACTTTCTCATACTCAGCTGGATGATTCAACAGTAGATATTATATTGCTCGTTGCAGCCCAGGCCTGAAAAGGAGGGAATAGAGTGAGATCCTAGGCTTTACTGAAGGAGCATCCTTTCATAATGAGAAAAGCAGAACGGCTTTCAGAAAAGTTCTGAGTTGCAGTGTAGTTCTCAGCTGTCCGTGTGCTACTACGTAGTAGCTCCTGCATATTTTAGCCTTGGGTGGTCTCAAATCTGACAGTTCTTGATTGCTAGAATTGAGAGCTGAGTCTATGTGTGCAGCATGGAACTCCACCACAGTTAGTTCATGGGAGCGGACGCTGAAGAAGCTGAGGTGACATATCCCCAAGTTCATCAAAAGGTGAACTGTTTTTTTTGGGGGGGTGTTCTTCACATGGATGCTTCCCATGATTATTTCTCAGTGTCTGATTTCTGACATTATCCGAGCAAACCACAAGGTGCTAAGAATTTGTACGACTGAAGTCAGTAGTATTTTTAATAAACATGGTTTGTTTGTGGTTGGTATTTTTTTTTTTAGTCAGCTCTAGACCATCTGCAGCTTTTGCTGAAAACTGACATTTGTGGTGGCAGACTTGGGCTTCAGCGACTTCTCTCTGTTTGAGAAGCATCTGGTCATGTTTCCAGTATGGGAACTCTCCATGTCTCAGTAATTGATTTCACTCCTTTGTCTCATGTTCTCAAACAGCTGCATGTTCTCCTCCCTGCAGCGGGTTTCACACAGCACCTGTCTAAACAGAAGTTTTGTTGGCTTTTTTTCCCCATAGTAAACACATCACTAAGAGAGAAAACAAATGCTGCTGCAGAACTGAGTTTCTAGATTGCTAATGTAAATGAGGCAGTGTTTACTTCAGCTAAATTGGGTTGTAGGTGGAGCTGGAGGAGGAAATGTGGTAGGGGAAAAAAAAGTGTCTGAAGCTAGCTGTTACACATTTGTGATTTCTACAAAGTCCAGGGGACACCATGTCTTTATACTGTCCATCTAGCACAGTCACTGGAATAAGAATTAAACAGCTTTCTACTGTCTAATTCACAAGATTTCCTTGTGGAGGTGGTGATGTTGGTTGCTGGTAGGGCTTGATACTGAAATGAATGTCCTAGAGCCTCACCACCCGCAGATGTCCAGGCTTTGGCCGAATGATTCATCAAAGACCTAACACAACAGTGCAGGGTGGTGGTAGTGTGGTACCACCACAGGAAGGCTAACCCTCTGCCAGGGCTTGAGGGCGTTGTGAGCAGTAAGGGAAGGGAGTTGGCAGTAGATGTGGGGATGTCAAAAGTCTTCCACCTCTAGCATGAGTAAGGAGTTCTGGAGGCTGCTGCTGTGCGAGTGGTTGAGGAGCCTAATCCCAGCCTCTCCTGCTGCCCTGCAATCTAATTGTTGGCCCTTTACAATTAAGGAAGCTAATTGCAAAGGAGGTAGCTATTCAGCTCCTGCCACAATGAGAAACATCTCATCTTGGTCTCTCCATGCAGATATACATCAGACTGTTGCCTGTCTATCTGTTTTGGTTTTTTTAATGGTAAATTGAAAGTTTTGTTTCTATTGAAAAAGAGACTTTGTAGCAGATTTGCACATAAAGGAAAGCAAGTACTTCTTGTGTATGGACATGCTCAAAGGGATGATTGATCTTTGCATAATGAACTCATTGATTACCAAACTAAAACATCAGAGCCTCTTGTGAGCTGACAGCAAATACTAAACTTGTTCCCTTTAGCACAGGGATGGGGCTTTGCATATGTTGTCAGCTGGCAGACACCCAGCGTGTGTCCAATGGCTGAGCTGTTGGTGTGGATTAGTTCCTGTAAAGAGACAGTCTGGGCTGTTCTCCCCGCTGACGGGGACTAAGCGGTGACTGCTGTCTGACTGTTTGCTCTGTCCCAGTGTCTGTCCTGAGGTGGTCTTTGGCCCCACGATGGGGGAACAAAGTTATGGCTGTTCACTTTCTAGCTCCCTTCATGTTCTTCTTCTGGAATTGCTAATCTAGTATTTTCTGCATGATGCTAGTTCTGAAAAAGGATCTGCTTTCATCAGTGCTTTTTTGAGGGAAGGGAGGGCTCCTCTACAAAGTGAACTCAGGGCTTTGCTGTTGCAGCACATTGACCTTCTGCTGTGAAACCTGACTTTTGACTCTTTCACAGAAAAAATTTAAGATACCCTGCATGTTTTTGCCCTAGAGTGCCCTTTCACTTTGAGCTGTTGGTTCTGAGTTAAGCAAAAAGTAAGCTGCTGAGCATTACCAAGGTTTCAGGCTGCCCAGCTACCTCGGTGCATGCTCCTGGCTCTGTTCAGTAACATCTAGGCAGTATTTGTTTCCACCTGTTGTGAATAAAGGTAGATAAATACATTCGTTATACCACACATAATTCTGACCTACTCTGAACAGGATTCAGAAGACTTTTGGAAAGCTTGTGTCTAGGTAGTAGCTTCATGAGGAGAAACAGTGAGTCTAAAGTTCCATAGTAATAATAAGTGAATGGGCTTGAGGTAGAAATGTTCCTGCCTCCCTCTTTCCTGCTCGCTTCAATTTCAAAGCGATTTTTGTAGGGACAGAACAATGCAGATGTTTCACTGCTCTGTTGGAAAATGCCTTCTCCCCAAAGTAGCTGCCTGTAGAAATATCATTGGGCTGTGAAACGGTGCAGTAAGGCTGTGATTTAATCTAGAGATTTCTCTGTAACGCCCCATCCCCGTGGCTTTTAACTGTACGGTTTAAATAGCTTAAGCTCGTGTGCACAGGTAAAACCTGGATTAATGGAGACAGGAGGACTGTGCTGTCTGTGTTCTGCAGCTTTGCTTATGTACCTCTTTGCTTTTGTACCTTTTAGCATCAGCCACTGAACTCCAGTGCTTACTGCCTCTAACAAAACCAGTAACTACTCCCATCCTCAGCTGCTAGCGATGGGTTAGAAGACGAGCTCGAGGACGGGCTGTGTCCGTCACAGGGGTGCTGCTTATCCCACAGGCCTGATTACCTTGAAATGCTGCTTTCCTGGGGGTGCAGGGCACAGGCTCTGCAGCAGTGATAGCTGCTTGTTTTCCTCCTTTGACCCTTTTCTGTATCAGACTGAAGCGCAGCTGGACTGGAGACGGGGCGTTGCTTTGCTTTGTGTATCTCCCCCACACAAAAGATGTGTAAAGAAACAGTCTGGTAAAACTGCTTAGCTCTTATTGCCGTGGATAGCTTTGAAGCTGTGTCCCTCCAATCTTTTTTTTCCCCTTCAAACTTCCTTTTTCTGGGTAAATTTTCTAGCTTAAATCATCAGATTTTGGCCTGTTGAGGGGGTGAGGGAGGGCCAGCCTGTGCCTCGGACAGGGAGAGAGGTAACTAAATGGCTTGCTGAAGTGCTCCATGGCTGGCTGGCTGGAAAGCTTCCGTGGAAATGCCCTGGTGCAGTGGACACTGCATCTCACAGGCTCTTCAGGCAGCCTGCGCACAGACTACTTGCAAAATCCTCAACTGCTTTGACTTCTGCGGTATGAAAACATACTCCCTTCTTCCATGTCCCCCACATGCTGTATGAGGCAGCTTCTCAAATGCCTTGTTTCTGATCGCTTCTGACCTTGGATCCTGCTGGCACCTTGTTCTTTCTTTCATTCCCTTTCAGAGCCCCTTATTCCTTCTAGTCTCTGGTAGTGGAGTCTTAGCTTTCTGTTGGGTGGTAAATGCTTTCAATGGCCATTTGATAGACCTTACATCAGGATCTTTTTAACAATGAGTTGTGGTTACCAAACTGCTCAGTCAGTACTTCCCCAACCTAAAATGAACTCAATTGAGAAGCAATTCTGTTCTGAAACTGGAGAAATAATGTGCTTAGTGCTTTCTGAGCCTGTAGCTCTGACCTTCTGTCCTTTCAGTGCTGACTTTTGGACATTGCGAATCCAGGAGATGGTGGCTTCAGCATGCCACGCCAGATTAAGTCTTTAGAGTAACCAAATGTACCCAATCTCATTAAAGGTGATTTCTGTCCATTTAAGAGCCATGAAGCCAAGTCACAGGTTAAGAAAAAACGTGACATTAAAAAAAATTGTAGTATTTGTCACTTCAGATTTTGAAAGCATGTGATTAACCTTCTTGGGAGGCTTTTCCTTAGTTTCCCGAGCTTTTGGGGTCAAAACTGACCTTGTAATAGAAAAGTGCACTCAGCTATGGGTTAAAATTGTAACAGTAAGCATCTCTGCTCACTCTAAACCTAATCATTGATAGTGTGTTACATTCAGCATGGAGTCTAATATATAATGCTGTAGGGGATTCTACATATTTCATTAAGAAGCAGAGCTCCTGAGATTCTGAGTTCATGTGCCCTGTCCTGGCTTGCTTATCTGCTGCAGTGAGTTCAATGGTTTTTTGGTTTTTTTAGAGCACCAGTTTGTCAGCCTCTTCTTTAATGGTTACTGAAGCTTACAACACAGGCTGACCAAATCCTTCTCAACTTGAGTAACTCCAGCCGAGTTGAGCTATGTCTGGAACAAAAGTGGTTAGTCTCTCATGGCCTCTAAGCTGTGTGAGGAGGGAGACAGTAGAGAAGCCCTTAGCCTTGGTAAGGTCCTACCTTATAGTGTTTAAATACATAGGAAACTGGTCTGGAGCACTTGATCCAGTAGATGAAAGTGCTGAACCAAAAAACTTACTATGGCAGTTTCATGGTAGAAGGTAGCAAGTCTTGGAACAGTGGCCGGTTCCTCCAGCAAAGCCCAGAGCTCTTGTTTGTGTACTGAAGGCTTGTGGTTGAGCGGCATGGAAATGTGTCTCAGATTTCACAGCAATATGTGGAAACTTGCTGGCTTTTATAAAAGCAGTAGTCCAACCAAAAATGGACTGCTTGTTGCTAAGGAGGTCAATGGCAAACTGTAATAAGCTTGAAAACACAAAGAAGATCCTGTCATTTAGCACTCTGGCTTTTTAGCATTTTGAAAGGGAAAGTTAGACATATATCCATCAGCCAAACAGAAAGGGAAGAGCTGAATATTTATGGTTGTAGATGGAGCCCATCTTGGGTGTGAAGTTAAGAGCACCTGGAGGACTGTGTTCTAGGTCATTTTGGACTCCGGCATATAAAACTGTAGATAGGGCACTGATTCAGAGCTCCTCCCGCAATAAGGTTTGTTAACAGTTTTCTCTCAGAAACACTTGACGTGCCTGTGGCAGAGAGGGAGAGAGGCCCACTTCATCCTAAACTGGGGCAGCAGGTGAGGTTCAGGACAGATTTATGCTGTGGGATAGCCTGGGATGCTTTGGCCTTTGGCTTAGGAGCTAGGTTTGAGTGGAATGTCTTCTCTGCTTACATCCTTTGGTCTTGCCCATGTGTAGATAGTGCTTTCATGCAGGATCCACACTCGTTTGCCAGTGTGGTGGTGTATTTGCTGGGCTGAGAATGAGAGCAGTCCTCAAGCATCGTCTTGATGCTAAAATCTACATTTAAGAGGCTGCTTATGAGTCTCCGTCTGCTGTGGGGCAGCACTCGATGGCAAGAGCATAGTTTGGAGGGAGACTGGTGAGTGCTGAGGGGAATGACAGGAGGAGTCACGCAGACCTGGAAAAATGTGGAGTACGGAGAAGTGAGAGAGAAGGTTACCTGGAAGACCTTGTGTTTTCTGAACAGAAGCAAAAAAAATTGTACTACTGTGTGCTTAGACTGTCTGCAGAAGGTAAGGGGAGAGTCACCAGAAATGCACCTTTCCCCTGAGGTGATACTGCTTACTAAGTGGAATTTTAAGCTAGGATGTACTTGATGAAGAGCTTTGTCTTGGCTGGTCAAGGTACCCTGGGACAGCTGAACTTTAAGGCTGCCTGTAATCTTTGGCCAGTTGTAGACTAATCCTTGTCCTGCAGGCTAAACAGCACCCAGGGGCTGAGTGTTCTCCCTGGCACAAAGAAAAGATGTCACTCTCCAGCCGAGAGTGTCAACTTTAGGAATTTAAGTATAGTGGTGTGTGTTAAGCAGTAGTCTGTATTCTGTCCCGTGTGCCAGCCCTTCTCCATCCTCAGCTGCTGCCAGTAACTCTTTGCTTTTTGGAACATCTCACAGTTGCTCTATACCCCCAGACATCCCTGAGCTGCAAACTGCCAGGCAGGCTCCTTGCAGCTGTAGAGAGGCGATTCTTCACGCTTTTTCCCCTTGCTAAATGGAACTAAACAACCTTCTAAAGCTGTCGGGAAGGAGGGAGGAGGACTAGCTCACCCCCCCGCCTTGGTTCAGCAGCAGCTTGGGGGTGTGATGTTGTGTGCTGGGCTGTCCCTTGTTGTCCCTGCTATTGCTGTGCAGAATTCTGCTGTGGAATAAAAGTGCTTTTGTGCTGGGCCTTTCAGTTCCTTGCTGGCACCCGGCAGTGTTGAATTCCCAGGCGCAAGCTGCTGACAAATGGAAGTGAGGCAAGCAGACACATGCAGCAGAGGGGGGGAGCTTCCATCCCATTCAGATGTTAATGCTGCCAAGAACAGAGCTTTCCTTAGGCTCTAGGACCGGCATTTCTTCCTCTCCTGCCGCCAAATCCTTTCAGTGCACCCCGCAAACTCCGATTCTGTTCCTTCTGAAGCTTGTGTGTGTCCTATTACGTGATACGCACCAGCGAAGGCTTATCTGCCCCATGTTCCCATGTTTACAGGGGCTTTAGGGCAGCTCTCCAGCCCGTAGTCCAGTGGGAAGAGGCTGAATCATTATGTGGGATGACGTATATAGGAGACATGACTGTGCGTAGGTTTTGCCTCTGTGGGTGCCTCTGAAAGCTGCCATGGGTTTTGGGGCCTGAGAGGAACTAGGGCCCTAACACTGCTCTTCACAGGCCAGAAGAAATGTCTGATCCAAGCCCTAAAGAATCTTAACTAGCAATGTGTCTGCGGGGAACCTATGTCTTTGCCGTTGGTGTCTTGCCAAAGCTAGAGACCACATCAGAAGGGAACAGAGTGCATCCTTAGGATTCAACAAGGAAGTGATTTAAAAGGAAGCAGGCATTTAGGGAGAAATCATAGAACACGGGACAGGGCAGTACGAAATTACCTCAGCTTTCCTGGCAGGGGACACACCATGATCGGGCAGTTTTCCCAGGGCCAGGCTCATCCCCTGCTCTCCAGTTGTTGAGTCCCTCCGAAAGAGGGGAGCTGAGGGCAAGCCCGAGGGGTGGGTGGTGTGTAAAAGCAGCTTACGGTGTCCTTCTTCAGGTACAGTGTTGACCTAAAGACAAGTGTCTTCTCCCTTCCCCTCCCTTGCCTAGCAATGGAGGTGACGGGTAAGCGCTTTGTTTGCTGGTATGAGAACAACTTCTGGGGGGTTCAGGAGAGATGTGGGGGAACTTCAGTTTCTAGACTTGCTGCACCCTGTGGCACATCCCAGACTTGTCAGGGCACAAAGCTGTGAACGCTGGTGCTAGTGAACAGGCTTCACCAAGAAACCTCCCCCTCCTTTTTACCAGCAGTAGCATTATCCTGCAGTAGTCTTGCCCCCCCATGAGGCTCTTGTCTCTTGTTACAGTATGTCCTTAAGGCCTTCTTAACTCTTATTTACACAGCACCCATGGTGTGCTGGGGAGATGACTCAGGAGAGAGCTTACGTAGAGATGTACTTAACTTCTGTGGTGGCACAAGGGACAGCGTGTTGATTTACCCACTGTTGTACTTCTTAATGGTGCCACTCATTAATGAGCTATGTGAAAGCCCTCTCCATAGCTATCGGTGGAGCAGAATACAAGTCTTAAACCAGCACAGCCTAGCAGGGTGATTCGTGGCTCGCCCAGGAGCAGTACGTCTGCATGATAAGTGAGGGGTGTACCTGAAAATGGAGCTGCCTTTTTGATTCCTGGCAGCTATTATACCTGTCAGACCTGTTGCATCGTATTTGGGCTATACGTGTTGGCTTATAAGTAGCTGAAGAAAATAGTGTCCCAGCTGTTGTTTATAAATAGCAACAAGCCTTAAAGAGAGGAGGGAGAGGGAAGAATACAATGCATCTGCACTTAAGACCCCTGAGGTGCCCTGTCATATGTGTATGTGCACCACAGCTAGGGAGGCAGAAGGCTAGGACACTGGTCATCGTCATGTTCATCTGACCTTACCTCTAACACATTCTATTCCACCAGTGAGATCTGGCTGGGGCTCTTGCTAATCATCTTTCTTCCAGGTCGTCAAGACAATTGGTCTAAGGGAGGTCTGGTTCTTTGGACTTCAGTATCAGGACACCAAGGGCTTCTCCACGTGGCTGAAACTGAACAAAAAGGTATGTTTGCTCCAAGGTTTCACTTGTCCTGGGTTCCTTTCTCTTGGAGGGCAGGGGCAAATTCAGTCTCTGTATTTCTGTCAGGGATCTGTTCTTGCCTCTACACACCTGAAGTACTGCAGGATTAGTGAATTGGGGTTACCTTCCTTCAGTCCACACACCCCCTCCCCAAGGTACAAGGAGTCATGGTGTCTGACCTGCTCCTCCTGCCTCTAGTCCTGTTTGTCATCCAGGCAGATCCATTACCCTTTCCAGTAACACACTGCTGTGGTGCTCGTGTGAGCATCTTGGGTGGAGAGAAACCCAGAAAGTAACTTACCTAGCACTGATTGTGACTAGTGGCTTGTCATAATCCCTCTGGGGAGAGGTGATGAGGTATTTGGCAGTATGAAATTGAAAATCTTTGCTTTTCTGTCTGCTCATTTCTGCTTTGGAAGGGAAATAATTTTTTTTTTCTTAATGCATACTTGTCTTCCTGTTCATAAACCTGCTCCCTTCCCTTGGTGTGTAGGTTATAAAATGCGATAACTCTGTTCCAGGTAACAGCACAGGATGTACGCAAAGAAACCCCCCTGCTTTTCAAATTCCGTGCCAAGTTCTACCCAGAAGATGTGGCAGAAGAGCTGATCCAGGACATCACGCAGCGCCTTTTCTTCCTCCAAGTGAAGGAGGCAATTCTGAATGATGACATTTATTGCCCTCCAGAAACAGCCGTCCTTCTGGCTTCTTATGCCGTCCAGTCAAAATACGGAGACTTCAACAAAGAGGTGCACAAGTCTGGCTACCTTGCTAGTGACAAACTGCTCCCACAGAGGCAAGTGAATCTGGGTAGTCATAGACCTCCTTTGCCTTTAAGGGTTTGGGATTTTTTTTAATTTTGGGTGGGCTGGGGCGTGTCTTGTTTGAAATGTTCAGAATAAAATAAAGCCTAACTCCTCTCTGAGGATTCACTTAATCAGGAGTTTTAGTCTTAAATGTTTTACTGCTACTGAAGAAACTCTAATCAGAAACAGTGAAAACAGCTCCGAAACAAAAAAATTAAATGCTACAAGGAGAAGCACAACTGAGTACAACCTGTCATTTGTCAAACATCTGAACGCTGACCAGTGTGTCTGTAGCCTTATAGTAAAACTGTATTTCCTGGAATATTTTTGTGGGGGAACTGTGATACCAATGGAGTATTGAATGAAATGTTGTTCAAGAGTGATGTGACTGTGAGCATAAATGCAGTGGCTGGTCTCAAATGTCCCCTGTGCTGTTTCTAGAGTTCTGGAGCAGCACAAGCTTAACAAGGACCAGTGGGAGGAGAGGATCCAGGTGTGGCACGAGGAACATCGAGGAATGATTAGGTAACAGATGCAGTGTGAAAATGCTGTATTTAAAGTAGTGTGATACATGCTAGTGTATAGTGTATGAATGCATCAGGACGATCTTCAGGTTATTCTGCTCAGAATAACTAAGTTGACACACCTCTGCCCTTGTCTAGTCCACATGAGCTGGCTGTTCTTAGTAAAACAAAACTGATTTATGTGGAGTATGTGTGTTATTACCTACTAGGGTCATGCTTGAACCTTTGCCAGCTTGTTGCTGCTCTGCCCCTGTAGGAAGACAGCACCTTCTTGCTCTAATGGCTTATAGGCTCAAAAAGGAATATCTGATTTCTTTTTGCACGCTGCAGAGAAGATGCTGTCTTGGAGTACCTGAAAATTGCACAGGATCTGGAAATGTATGGTGTGAACTACTTCAACATTAAGAACAAGAAGGGCTCTGAACTCTGGCTAGGTGTAGATGCTCTTGGACTCAACATTTATGAGCAGAATGACAGGTAATAAACCCCCTCTTCTCATTATTGCCTTCAGCTCCTTTCCGGTATAAAGGCATTCAAAATTTAATCTTTTCTGAAATTCATTCTTTAACTAAACCCTACAATATCTATATCATTCTTAGCTGTGTCTTTGGCACTGCCAGAATTATCCATAAAACGTGCTGCTTTGGACCAAAAAAATAAAATAAACTGGCAAATCTTATCAAGCCAGTTTTACTTGCATCCCTAATCTTCCTGCCACAGGTGCATTCTCCAGTTCTGTTTTCCATTTAAAAAGGAAAGTGGGATTGAAAAACTCCTTCTCACGTTTGTAATTAATTCACATGACTACTTTAGTTTGCTGATTCCATTTAACATAAGAGTATTGAAATAGGAGGGCAGATTTGGTAGAATTTTGAGTTTTATATTGTAAGTCAAGAATTTGGAATTACTTGGGGCTCTTATTTCCTTTTGCTTTCCATTTCTGCAGGCTAACACCGAAAATTGGATTCCCTTGGAGTGAGATCAGAAATATCTCATTCAATGACAAGAAATTTGTTATCAAGCCTATTGACAAGAAAGCACCAGTAAGAAGCAACATTCAAATTAAACTTTTGGCTTCTTAGCTGAACAATCTTTTTTTTTTTTCTTATTTTTTATTGCACTCAATCTTTTCATCAATAATGTCAATGCTGACTTAGGCAGTGCTCTACTACCTGATCTGTTCAGGGCAGTATGCACAGGATGGGTCTAATGGTAGCAAGGTGATCGTTGGGATTTGGTTTTGGCTTGGAGGGTGGAAATTTGTTCAGTAGAACCTTAAGCTGTTCAAAGTCAGTGTCAGGGAGAAGCTCTTTGCATGGGGTTTCTGATTCTCCTAAGACGGTTCAGATTCTCTGATAGTACTGTTAGGGATCTGAGGCACCTCTGTTAACTCAAGTGCTTCCTTTACACTACTAAAGCCAACAGGCTGTATGGGATGGCCTTTTGCAGTTTTTCACCTTACTTGAAGCTTGAAGGTTCTTTTTTCTTGCAAATGTTTAATGCACGTAATTGGTTTCATTTTTAAGGCTTATTAATTTCCTGTGTCAGCTGATACCTTCTGTTCTTCTGGTCATTCTTGTTGCATTGCTGCTTGGAAGCATTTCCCTGCTGCTGTTGCTTTGTCTTAAATTAAATTTAAAATTTAAGTCAATTTAAGACGAACTGTTTTGTTTTAGCAGAACAAACTTATTTATCCATTGGACATAACGCTTAACACCCTTTCTGGCATAAGACGAAACGTTACATGTGATGTGGCTGGCCAGGCTATTGCATTAAATAACAAATTGGGAAGGAAGGTGGGAGAAGTGATAGTTTGAGTGTGCCTGGTAAACGAGTCCCGATGGTTTTGTTAGGACACAGTGGAGCGAGTCACTGTGTACTGTGTGTGCTAGGGATGCTTTACAGTGAAACCCAGCACGTTGGGCACTTCTTCCCTGTGTGTATTGTCAGGTTAAAGTTAATTCCTGGAAGATAGATGTCTAACTACCGCCACTGATGAATTAGAAAGTGTTAAGAAAAGCTGGCTAGCAATTCTAGAAAGCTTAGGGTCTTGAAGTGTATTGCATGCACAGGGGGGCTTCTTATGCTGAAAGAACAGATTTAATGCTGCCTTTTTCTTGTCCCAAGGATTTTGTATTCTATGCCCCACGGTTACGGATTAACAAACGAATCTTGGCACTTTGCATGGGGAACCACGAGCTCTACATGCGCAGACGTAAACCGGACACCATTGAGGTGCAGCAGATGAAAGCACAGGCTCGGGAAGAGAAGCATCAGAAACAGATGGAGAGGTAGGGTTCATGAGTAACCTGGGCTTGGTTGGGCACTGCACGATAGCATTGTGTGCTGGATAAATTTCTGGCAACACCTTAGTCTGCTTGAGCCAAAAATTGAACAGGTTGCTTTCTGCTTCAGTAGGTCTAATGGGATGATTGAAATGGCACTCATCAAATGTGACCCACCATCAATTTCTTAAAGATTTGCCCATCTGTTTGATGGGACGAATACGGATCTTGATATAAGGAAACTTCCCTTATAACATTGCTAACTATGAACGTGCCATTAAGATTAATGCCAGCAGAGCTTTTTCTTCCTACACTTCTACAAAGGGGCAGGTCTGGAGTAAAACTCATCAGCTGAGTGCTGTAGTGCCTATCTCTTGTGTTCACTAGGAAGCTCTCCAATCTGAATAATTGTTAATTTGAAATCGCATTATGACTTCCCCCTCATCAGAGCCCTGCTGGAGAATGAGAAGAAGAAGAGGGAGTTGGCAGAAAAGGAGAAGGAGAAGATTGAACGTGAGAAGGAGGAGCTAATGGAGAGACTCAAGCAAATTGAGGAGCAAACCAAGAAAGCTCAGCAAGGTAATATGAAATGTTCCAGTATTTCCTTAAATACATAGTCTGAGTGAGAAGGGTTCAAGTGGTAAAGCTGTGAGCATCTCTAAACTATTTGGCTTTCCAGTATTGTGTGCTAATTGGTGCTGAAGGCCCTGATTTAGCCTTCTGAAGCTGAATGGAAGCCCTCCATATGCAGCTGCTGAAATAGGACTTGCGTTAAAGAGATGGGTGGTGGCCAAGATGCTTCTCTGGCAGCGAGAGCACCTTGTGGTTGTCCATGTGCTGGCTGGAAGCTTTATCCCAGCACGTCTGGAGAAGAAGGAATCAAAGCGTAGCAGGGGTCACACCGGCCAGTACTCTGCTGTGGTTACTGTCTAATTGCTTGGCCGGTGTAAGAGTGTGGTGCTGTATGCTTTTCTACAAATCCATCGGACAAATATTCTGTTGGCTTGGAACAGGCCTGGCTCTTAGTCTTCCAGCTCCAGTTACAATGTGGAGGAGAGGAAAGGGGACGGTTGCTTTCATCTCTCCTTTACCTGTCCCTCTGAAAGAAAACCCTCATCCAGCACATAGGTGTAAGAGCACCTTCCTCTTCTCCTGCTGTTCTTTACTTGATCTCTCTTCAAATGCACTCCTCTATTGCTTCAGAACTGGAAGAACAGACCCGCAGAGCTATGGAGCTGGAACAGGAGAGAAAACGAGCTCAGGAGGAAGCAGAGAAGCTGGCTAAGGAACGTAGAGAAGCAGAAGAGGCAAAGGAGGCCCTATTGAGAGCATCCCATGATCAACAGAAGACCCAGGAACAGCTGGTAAGTGGGTGAGCTGAAAATCAGATAGGGAAATTAGTGACAGGGTAGGTATCTAAGCTCTTGAAACAAACTAGGCTATGAATACGGTGAGGAAGGACAGTTTGGTTCTTCAATTTTTGGAGATACTGTTTTTATTCGGGACTTGGAACTAAATGCTTCATTTAGCAAGTGCTTTGGTTTTGTCCCCATTAAAAGCCTTTCTTTTGCAGGCTGCTGAGATGGCAGAACTCACAGCCAGGATCACGCAGCTGGAGCTGGCCAGACAGAAGAAAGAAAGTGAGGCCCAGGAGTGGCAACAGAAGGTAAAGCAGAATCTGAGCAAATGGCAGTACTTTTTTGAGGAGTTGCACTTCATTCAATACAACATTGAGGCTGTTGTAAATACCCAGCTTTGCTTTTCTTGGTGGAATGAATGCCCTGGTCAAAATATTTCTACCTGGAGTTAGAATAATTAGGCCTGTAGCCTGTTTTCTGTTAATTTATAACCACTCTTCAAATTTCTGAAGTGTTACCCAGCAGAAAGTTTTGCAAATGATTGTGGCTGAGTAGCTTTGGAACGTACTACTTCAGTGTGCAAGGTTCCCTGTAATAATCTTTAAGTAGCGCTTCTGCGGGAAGTCTCGTGTACGCAGTATAATCCTGACTAACTCACTGTGGCATGGCCCCACTGCAGGCTCAGATGGTGCAGGAGGACCTAGAAAAGACCAAAGAGGAGCTGAAGACTGCCATGAGCACCCCTCATGTCACTGAGCCCATGCACGCTGAGAACGAGCATGATGATGAGCAGGACGAGAACGCGGCAGAAGCCAGTGCTGAGCTCCGGTCAGAGGCCACCATCAAGGACCGCAGCGAGGAGCAGCGCACCACTGAAGCAGAGAAGAACGAACGGGTCCAGAAACACTTGAAGGTAAGAAGTTGGCGGCAGAGAAGGGTGTGTGTCTGGCTGCTGCTTCTATTCTTCTTGCCATTAATTGAAGCAGGGAGGTATTACCGGTGTGTTTTATTTTTTTAAAAAAGAAAAAGGGGGTGGGGAAAGAGGGATGATCATGATCTTGCCAGATACTGCTTAACCATTGAGCAGAGAGCTAGGTCTTGTCTCCTGGCGTCTGCTTCCATTTCACTGGAAGTAGTGAAGTATTTTCAAGCAGTGCCACAAAAGCAGCATCTGTCAGGCATAGTGTGCTTGTGTGAGTCTTGCCAGCCACCTGCCAGCTGTTCGTAGCCCTGGCTGCAATGAATCGGAGAACTTGGTCCAGTTCCTATCAAACAGCTGTCTGTAGCTGTCTTGTCTGACAGGGTTGTGTTGCAAAACCCTGGAAGCAGCCTGCTAGGGCTCAGCATGTTGGGGGATCACCTTTTTATAAGGAGCTCCAGTCTTCTGGTGTTGACTTTTTCCAAGCATTTTGTTACAGTGCCTGCTACCTGCCTGACTTGCACCAGGCTTTGCGTGTTCTGCATCATGCTGTGGTGGTTATGCACAGGCAGAGTGACAGAGATGCACTTTATCTTCTGTGTCAAGTTTCTTTTGTGGTAGAATTGTACAGATTCTGCAAGATGTTCCTGTTAGGTAACCCTCCACTTCTGAAGTACATTGGAGAGAGTCTTTCTTGCTGTGCTACACAAAGATGGATAGGGTGACCGACTGCCTGATGTTTTCTACCTTAAATGTTAGGGAAAAACATTAACAAGTTCCACAGAATCACAGAGTTGTTTTGTTTGGAAGGGACCGCTTAAGATCATCTGGCCTCACTTCCTTGCTCTGACATGGTCAGGTAGAGCAGGTTGCCTGGAACTGTAAATATCCGGGCTTATCTGTTTCCTGTCTCCATGGGTACTGAATTTTTTAGGAGGTTCAGCAAGGAACCTCCTTGTTCAGCTTTGAGTCTCTAGCATGTGCTAACCCATTGCTATCTGCTTCCCCTTCTCCAAAGGCTCTTTCCTCGGAGCTGGCAAACGCTCGGGATGAAACCAAGAAGACAGCCAATGATATGATCCACGCTGAGAACATGCGTCTAGGCCGAGACAAGTACAAGACCCTCCGTCAGATCCGGCAGGGCAACACCAAGCAGCGCATTGATGAGTTTGAGTCCATGTAAACTCTCCCCCCGCACCTGCAGCCCTGCACTCTCTTCTCCCCTCTTTCCCATCCTCTCCCATCATTCACTCGTAATCGTGCTACGCTGGAACCACTACAGAAGAGTGACCATGGTCTTATTTATCGAGTTTTGGGCGAACGCTGGAGTTAAGCAACAGAAGAAAGAATAGTATTTACATCTTCTTGGGGTGGCTTGGGAAAGCAAACATGTATTGGGGCAAATCTGAAATTGTTTGGCTTTGGATAAAGTCTTGCTGCATTTAGCTTTGTATTGCTTACTGAAGTGGCTGTGGTGCTGTCCTCTCCTCTTGGGTGGGGAGGCCAGCAGATACTTTTACTGACTTAAGTACAGTAAAGTGCTAACGGTTTGACACTGTGCCTTCCTACTAACTTGCGCAAGCTTCAGTATTAAGCTTAGTAGCCAGGGTCTGAATTTCTGACTTAATACAGGGTGTGAATCATGTAGTTGAGAAGAGGAGGCTGGAGCTTAGGAAGAAGGGTTGGAGGTAAAATGTGGACTTTCTTTCTCAAAGACCAAAGCTTTTGTCCTTCAAACATAAGCAGACCAAACAGATTCTGTGGTGTTCCTGCTGGTCTTGCCTTTTGTTGTTTAATGATGGGATTTTGAATTTCCTAATCATGAGGAGGCCTTTGGAATATTTCTACTGATGCAGTGTGGTTTGGAGCCTCGACTTCCCTGCTTTCCAGAAGTTTTGTCTCTGGTAAATGCCTTTGTTCACTGTCATTTGTCTAACTTGAATGTAACCAGTGAGGCAGAGATAGCTAAAGAACACTGCCTTCCTTTTCGGGTTTGCCAGTGGAAACCTAAAGGGGTAGGTAGACATCTAAAAGACTAAAAATTCCTGTAACTGTATTTTCCCTTGCTGAACCAGTACATTTCTAGTCATGTGAATAGGATTTCAGGTTTTTCCATAAGAGGCCTTTTTAGCACATAGTCATTGGTGCCTTATGACTGTGTATAGATCTACTGTAGCTCAGATGTCTTTAGTTTAAACTAGATGCAATCATAAAAAGTGATCAGCAGCTGGGGACCAAAAACTACTCTTGTATCTGGGTCACGTACAAGACACTGCATCTGTCCTCCTGGCCTCAAGCAGCATTTGAGGGGAGAGGATCCTGAGAATATTTCTCCAATAGCTGCCTTAATGCTCACTAGCTTTCTGCCAGATCCCTGGCTCAAGTGCTTTTCCTTCCCTGGAAGGATGCTTTGCCCCTTCGTAGCTTTGAGAACGGAAGGCTCTGTCTCCTAGAAATGGGACACTAGTGGTTGTGAGACTGGTCCTGAGAGCCCTTTGTACCAGTTGTTGTAATACCCATCACCTCCTGTCTTCCAAGCTGTCCATGCTGTAGCTACCCGAAATCCTTCCCCCCCACTTCTGGGGAGGAAACGGCCATTTATGCTCAGGGTTGAATTGGATTTTGCCTTGATCCTTCATGGAAGGAAGTGTTTAACCTTCAGAAGAGGCCTCTTAAAAATGGATTCCACCTACAATGGAGTCCTCCTTTGCTTTGCCCTGCTTGGATTAGCCTGTCCCTACAGGAAGTCATTGGGCTACTTTGTCATTTATTTTCTTACCTAGCATGATCCTAAATCTTGTGACTTTCTCAGTTTTGTGGATCTCCCCTTTGTATGGGTCGCTGCTGGTGGTGGTAAAATGAAAACATCTGAATGCTCGAGCATCGTCAGCTCCCTGCCCTGTGGGAAAGGTAAAAGGGGGACTGTGCCAAAAAAAGTTCATAATAGTGTTAATAAACTGCAGTATTTCCCCAAGAACTCCTTGGGCTGCTGGAACCAACCTTACCAGTGCTGTATTATTTTCTTTTTGGGGAGCAATACCAGTCTGTGTGGAGATCCACACAAATACCAACCAGCCAACCTCTGTTGGGAGCGTAGCTCAGCGTGTTGCTTCTAAATATCCAGATAACTCATGCGGGAGAGCCCTTCTCTCCCCTGGACACGTCTGCTTTTGGGGGACACGACGCGGTAAGCTTTTGGTTGGCCAAAAACGGTGTGCCTCAGTACTTTGGAAGTCACAAATGGAAGATTGCAGTTAAATTTGTCAGAATTGATATTGTGTATTTCTACACTGAAGGGTTATTGGCACTGGGTCCACACGAGTCTCGTTACTGGGGGAACAGACAACCTTTACACTTCTGTTTTTGGTGCTTTAAAGCTGGTTCTCAGCACTTCTGCTCTGTCTGTGGCAAATATTGATGCATTTTTGGGGGGAGAAAAGCCTTTATTATATTTTAACAATTTCCTAACAAGCTGATATATGGTGCCTGGAATACATGTTCAAATAATAAACCAGTAAACCTTTTCTGCTTTGATGGGTCACACAACACTGCTGAGCTCATGTATTATGATGCTGGCATGACTTCTGTTTATAGGGTTGTTTTTTTTTTAATCGTTCTAATTCCAAATGGTCCAATATAGGAATAGAACGGCTTGTGCCAGTGAGTCCACCTAACTCTTTGTAGTTGTTTCAGCCCTGCCTTCTTCTTAACCAGTATTATATTCCAGTGGTATCTAATGATATTTGATTTCAATACTTCTAGCTATGCACAATTAGAAAATATTAGTCCTGGGACAGAGGATATGTTTATGGTCCTCCTTCCCTTGGAAATGTATACTGTATTGTAAAGAAATGATATTTTGCAAGAAAACTAATGTAAGAAGCTTTCAGTATTACGGTGAGATTTGTAGACAGGTTTTTTTATTTGTTAGAGTACAGTGAATTGTTCTTCTTTCTCTCCGTGTTCCAGTTTAATTGGATAACTGCTCCTCTTGGGGGGTGGGGGGGGGGGAAGTACTTTATCTAACGTGGGCCTGGCTTGTTTTTCTTGTTTTATTTTTTGTTGCTGTAAATTATGTTGAGGTTTTTTTGACCAGTCTTTTTACTGGATTATAATAAAACATCAATTCCTTAAGGTTGAGGAGTAATTCATGGGTCCATGTGCTTATCTGCAGAGAGAACCTTGATATTAAGGCATTTTTTTTCCTGTTTGGAGGAGTTGTTAAAATCCATACTCTGTTCTTCCTAAAGTGCCAATAAAGTTCAGAGAAATTCAGCAGATGGTGTCTGGCTGGTTTCTTAAGGCTTGCTTTGAGTCTAGAGCTGTGTCTCTAAGCTGAACAGGTCTTCCATGCGGGTCCTGAGAGCTCAGCCTTGTAGCGCTCTCGGGAACGAGAAGATCTTACTCGCGTCCTGGAAAGCAACTGCTTGAATAAAATCTCTTTCCCACTCCCCAGCCCCTCCCAGCTGTCGGACTGGAGCCAGTACTGGAATCCACGCTTCTTTGTGGAGACACTGAGTACAAATTTATATTGCTTTTAACTTGTAAGTGGACCGAATGGAGGAGGAGGAGCTGCTGCTGGGCCTTGCCACTGGTGAACCCATGTGCATCCATGACCAAGTTAAGCGTGCAGAAGGTGGCCAGGCCTCGATGATGCTGCTTGTCCCCCATGTCCTGCTGGGTCTGTCCTGCCCTGACCCACTACTGGGGATTTCAGCCCAATTTGTTTTGCAGCTACCTCCCATGGGTGTCTCTACCTGCGATTCCTGAGGTCTTAGGACTGGGTCCTACGATGGAAGAGCATGGCTGCTGCCACCTTTCTGCTAATGAACTGTGTGATCTTTCCTTGTAGCTGCTCACCATGTGGTTGCGAAGAAGGGCTCTGCAGAACCTCTGCCTCGTGGCTGCTGCGCTGCAGAATAAGGCGGAGATGTCATCAGAACGTGTTAGCGCTCGGAGATCTGGTGCTAAGGGAGAAACCTGATGTCTATAAATAAAACGTGAGGTCTGGAGCAGAGGAGGCTTCTGCAGTTCCCAGCAGGTTTGGCAAGGATCCAGCTTCCATAGGTGGGTCTTTCTTGTTCCTTCCTTCCAGGATTCCAAAAACCTGAACACCACTGGAGGAATTGCATTTCTGCTTCAGCACTACTGCAGCTTTCAAGGGAAGGTTGCACCGGTCTGGGGAGGTTGCTCTCGCAAATGGGGTTCTTTCTTCTCAATGGACAATACCTTTCTGCTCGTGCTTAGATTTCTGGAATCTCTGAGGACTCTCTGCCTGCAGCCGGTTGACTCTTCTGCATGAGTGGCCTGACTTTCATGGCATCCCCTTGCCTGTATCTGTGCAGGCTTAAGAGGCTTAGTAATTCTCCAGTTCAGTAAATCTATGTCCAGTTTGTCTTTGAAGAAATGGAAGTGCAAAGCATTAACAGCTGAAGGCTGCTTCTGTGCAGGACCATGTAGTTAAAAATCCAAAACACCTGATTCTTCTAATCTTGGAAGGCATTTTGTAGTTTAGAATCAGAAATTGGTATTTAACCTCTAGTTTGCGTAGACAGCTTCGGGGTTTGCTGTTCTGTCTGTGATACATCTCAGATCTAGTTCAGGCTACACCAGCAAGTGCTGGGCTCCCAGGTGCTTTTGTCTGAAATGAGGACAGGTTGGACCATAAAAAGCTCTCAGAAGAGCTGGGGACCAGAAACGCTGTGTTTTTGCAGGTTCTGGAACGTGGCTTTATTAACCAGTGTAACTTAGTAAGAATTCTAGAGTCAAGTTTTCATGGAGATGAATCTCCCTGGTGGACTAATGCATTGTGCTGAAGATGCCCTGTCCTGCTCGGTGTCAGTGCAGCTGTAGAAACAAGGATGCGATTGCTTTTTCCTTCTCCTGTTTTCACTGTCCGAGGCAGGGAATTGCAAGGGGTTGGTTTCCAGATTCTGATTTGTTTTGGTGTAGACAAGTCCTATAGGGACTTCTCCAGGCAGATGACAAGCTTATCTGGTGCTTGCTCAGGTTGACACATGTGGAGGGAAGCACAGGCTCTTTTTTATTTTTTTAAGTGGCCTGGTGTGAAACGCTCATTGAGCAGATGAGCAGGCTCAGTAGCCTTCCAGCCACTTCCTTTTTTTCCTGTGATGAACAATAATAGAATTTGAACACCCTCTGGTGCCACGCTTATCAGCTCAGGTCAATTTGTGCAGGATACTGTTAGTAACTATGGCAACTTAGTAAGGGAACCAGATTAGATGCTGCTCTCTCCTTATCAGGGTAGGGCTCTACCTTTTGACAGCACTGTCCTCTTGAAATCTGTTTTGTGTTGTGGAACCACTACATAGTGGATCTCTGAGATACCAAACGAGATTTGGTCTCCCCTTTCTCATATTAGCTGGTCCTAGAAAATGCTACTTCTGTCTGTAACTGGGCTTCAGATTTGGTGGAACACGCGGCAGCAGCTCTCCATTAAGTAGCTGCATCTAGTAGCTGTTTTCCAACATCTTGCAAAGCTTGATAATGCGATATACGGGGTAAGGTATGACAATTGTAGATAGTTGTATGGCAGCTGCTTGAAGATGTGCAAAGGCAGACTGTGTCCCAATGAGAAAGCAGAGAATAACTGAGGTATTGTTTGCCCTGCACAACCAGTGTGACCCTTCTGTTGAGTGCTAGCTTCCCAGCTATACCTACCTCAATCCTGGGCAGGCTAATTATCTTATACCAGTGTCTAATTGGGGCATGTGACAACTGGCAGAGAACAGCGTAATTCATTTGTGACTGATATCAACCCATAAGTGCTGCATGCCCTTATGCAAGTTGACTCCACGTGTGATATTAATGTCTCCCTTGCAGAAAAATTAACTTATCTATGAGAAAAAGGATCTGGGCCTCAAAGCATTGAATGTTAGGCTGAGGCTGGCTTTGGTTTTGTGAGTCTGCAGCTCTAATTTAAGTGCAAGCGGGCAAGGGTGCAGGTCGCTATGACTGAACAGTGCCTAAATAAACATCTAGTGCCAAGCGATGGGTCTCTGAAAGTTACTAGTAATTTTAAGATTAATTTTCTCAGGGCAGGTGGCAGGATGGAGTTGGGTATAGGGAGAATTGAAGGAAAGAATGAGGAGGAGATGTTAAGGAAAGAGTAGTGCTGAGACTGCAAAAAGGAACATTGGGAGCTCCTGGAAGGGATTGTACCTCCAACTTCTGTTGAGAATGTACTTGCTCTGAGCAGGTATTAATTAATGCATTAATAGAGCTTTCTGGTGAGCAGAGCTAGTTGGAAAATTACAAGCACCCATGACTGCTATTGCCTCTGGTTGTGCATCATCTTTTAAAGAAATACAACCCAGGGTTGATCTTCAATCATCAGTATTTACTGAAGGGTCAAGGGGATGTGAAATATACTGCTCTGGAGCTGGGAGGTTACAGTGAAGGCTGTCTATACCCCACACGCAGCAGTACTGCCCTCCCATCCATCTCTGAAGCATCCTTGACTGAAGGAGAAGCATCTTCACATGAAGGCCTTGGCTGGGGCACCGTAACTTCTTAGTGGCCTTCACCCAGCCAGCAGCTGCGTTGCCAGAGGTGG
>JAOXNO010000063.1:4859973-4893531 GCA_028565335.1 Limnodromus scolopaceus | reverse complement strand
TAAAATCCTCCTGCCCCCCCACCCCCAAGTCAAAAATGAATGTTAAACCCCAACATTACATATACATTAGTGTCACTTTACACTTATTGCCCCATGCAGCCTGCTAGATTCTTCACACCCTGATCATATCTTACAGAATATTTTCCGCTGCACATACACAAAAAAAAAAGAAATACTCAGTTCTTCCACATCCCTCTCCCTAGACAAACGTCTCTTCTGCAAACGCCACCGTATCATGCTCCTCTGTGGCCACCTCTGCCCCTGGCTGGCTCCGGAGCCACTCCACCCTGCTCCGAAGGAGTTCATTCTCCACTGCCTCCGCCTCAGCCGTGGGACAGGTGTTGGTCTCATCCTGCTTGAAATACTCCCGGACGGTGTTTCGGATGGAGGCGGGGAGAATGATACGGATGGTGTGGCTGAACGTGTTGAAGCCCTTGCTCTGGGTTGGCGCCTGCGCCATTTCCACCGGCTTGCTCTCCAGCTCCTCGGGAGCGGAGGCGCTTTGGGGGCTCTCTTTGTGCTCTGCCTGCGGGGACGGGCTCCTCGGTTGGTGGTGGTAGCGCCTGGAGACGGACTGCAGGACAAGTGGGGTATTCTGCCCATAGAAGACTGTTTGGGGAATGTGGACTCTCACAGTCTGCAGGCTCTTGGACAGGATCTGCTCACTGCTGCTGCTCGGCGAGTCGCTACTGCTGGCCTTGGCCATGGATTTCTCCTCTTCCTCTTCCACTGCAGACCCCCAAGAGCTTTCTTTATCTGGGGACACGTAAAAAGTTATCTTGGTGCGCTTCAGGCTTTCCTGGCCTGGAGGGCAGGCATCAACGCTTTTGATTTCTATGTTCTTCACCGTCTTCTCCCTGTGCTGCTGGTGGCTGCTCGGTGGGGATTTCTCCCTGGCTGGGCTGGCAGCTGGGGGCTCAGGGGTTTGTTCAAGCTCTTTGGTACAATCCCGGCTCCTGAGCCCTGGGCCAGGGTCCTCGACACAACTCAGCTGTCTCTCCTCTTTCCAGTCAATGTCAGTGACTGGGCTTCCCACAGCAGCTCTGCTGACAGATGGGACACTTTTCCTCTCTCCAAAGCAATGACTGCTCTCTACAGCCTTGGGTTCATACTCATGGAAACTGTCCAGGTCACACGAATGTAAAGGCACAGGAGACGTAAAGGACTTGTGCCACTCTTTCGGGGACCTCTTGGCAATCTTGGGGGACACAGCATGAAGCCTGGCAGACGTGCCAAACATGAATGGCAGGGATGAGACGTCTGTGGGACTAATGGCTGATGACTCTGAGCAGTAGGAGAAAGCACTGTCTAAGGAGCTGAGCGAGGAGGCAGACGGGGAGGTGGTGGTGGAGGACAGGCTTGAGAAGCTGGACCTGTTGGACAGGCTTGATTTCTGAAGGCTGAGCTTCTTCACCCTAGAGCTGGTCTGAGGCGACTGCCACAAGTTCTGCCTGGTCTTATTGACCCCAGGGCTTAGGCCTTCATCAATCAGCTTCTGGCTCTCCACCTGCAGCTGCTTGAGCCTGTGGATGTAATCTGTATGGCTGTGCATGATGGTGGCATCGCAGCTGGACTGGCGGGCCACCGGCTCGTGGCTCTGAGCAGGAAGCTGGGAGCTGAGGCAGACACTGGGCTCTGATGAGCACCGGTCCCTGGCCGGGCTGAGCGAGCGTATCGAGCCGATGGAGCAGAAGGAGCCATCTTCTTCCAGGAGGTCATAGCTGTCCGCACTGGCGTTCTTCCGGGCTTTGCTTTGGTAGCAGGCTGTGATCTCACTGAACAAGTCCCAGTCTTCCTGGTCCTCATCAAGTAACAAGCTGCTGGATGGTTCAAAAAAGGCATCTGCTTCAGAAACCAGGTGGTGCTTTGGCCCTTCTGGGTCACAAGCAGAAAATTCCAGCTCATCAGAGGAATCATCGTGCTGAACCAAGCCTATGTCTGGGGCAGAGAAGACAAATTAATTTGTTGCCTATGTCTGCTAACCCCATATGGTACCTTACAAGCAAGGCAGGGAAATATTATCAAGTCCATGAAAAAGCAGAGATGATCCGTTATTTTCACAGGGAGCAGGGGCAGGACAGAGAACAACATAAAAAATTCTGGCTTGATGACCTGAGCTTTCACCTCTGGCCAGTATTCATAGGATAGTTAACAAAGACAACTCAGTTCTTTCCATTCAACCATTTGGTTTAGCTTTATAGAACTAATCTGGAAAAAAAGACTGGCAGGACACGTCATTGCTAAGGCTACACTAATTTCTCGTGATGGCTGGAATAGGTTGAGCAGCAACCACAGAGAAAGACAACCACCCTGAGGGACACTTCAAAGTGATGCACTGCAGCCCTCTGCTTTGCCCTTGCTTCCTGCCTGTGCCTGACAGGCAAAAAGAAAACCTAAACCAACTGTTTTTCAATGCTTTTCCTTGGAAGAGACATGAAGGTAAAGCAAATGCTTTTGCATGAGGAGTTTACCTATTAAAAGATTTTAAACATTTCTGGAAGATACAGTACCACCAACTTACCCAGCGGTTCCTCTGAGTTTTTGGACTTCTTTTTGTCTGGTCTTTGAAACAAGGAAGCAATGTCACCTCCAAAAATCTCTCCTGAGTTTTCAATCAGGAACTGCACTAACAAGGCCACCTGGCAAAGAAAAGAATTTACAGAGTCAGAATGAATCCTGGGGCAAGAATATGAGCTACATGAACTGGTACCGTGAGCCGGGTACAGCAAGTTCTACAATTTTCCTTACTATTGATAGCCCCTCATAAGCCACAAGCAAACATTCCTCCCCTCTGATGCACTGTCATTGCTTACTTTGTCTCTGCAAGGTAAGAGACATTGCCACAGTTGAAGTGGCAATGTCTAACTTCAGCTGCTCCATCTTTCTTGTGCTTGCTTGACCACCTAGGGAGTTCACGTGGTAAAGCAACCACGGCTCCTCTTTCCACCCTGGATAAACCAAGGGGCTAAATTCCCCCACCAGCACAGGCACAGCTGCACAGGGGCAAGGACAAAGCTCGGATGCCACTCAGCCAGCACTGTCACTGATCCTACACCTTCCTTCAGTCTACAAAATACAGTGCCCAGAAACAGCAGTAAAAGGGGAAGACAAGCATGAGCCCAAACCCATGAAAGATCACCTTCTTGGTAGACCTACTCTCCTCTTCAGGCCCAGTGGGACTCGGTAGCCAGAGCATATTGGGTGCTATACAAAGAGCCAGGTTGAAGGCATTCATCTGATTCACTCCAGAATTCTGCTCAATATGATGGAGGACTCCAAAGAGGTGTCTGAGTAAGATGAGGTTGGCCTCTGGAAGCTGGTTGACCAGACTATTCAGGGAGTGGGAACAAAGGAAAACAGTGTTGTTCACAAAAATCTGCTCTTCAAATATCACAAGTTACTTCCTAAAACTTTTGCCCCCTTCTGCCCTTTTGCAACCAGTTTGAGTCATTCCCATCTGACAATCAAGTAAGAGTGTGTCACTCCTCTCCACCAACCATATTGCCTACCCACTCTGCTCACAGAGCTAGAAGGACCAGATCATGTGGGCAGAGGTCCATAACGCCTTAACAAAACAATGATCACCCAAAGGAGACATGTACAGCTCCAGGCCAGCAGGACACGAGAAGATGCCATTGCCTGTGTCCCGTGCCATAGAGACAATGGAGGAGGGAGGCCCAGGCCAAATGGTGATGTTCAACAACTGAGCTGGGCCTTGGACAAGAAGATGTTTGATACTGCATATCCCACGGGATGCTGACAGACTGCTCTTGCTCAGGGCAAGCAGTCCAAGGCAATAAAGCCATTTTCAAGGTCCCAGTCACCATGTTGGCAGGGATATTTCTTCTAACTGCCAATATGATGATCAGCTTCATTTTGTGCACATAATAAAAAGGTTACCATTGTTAAGGACCTAATTCCACTAACATTTGATGTGCTCCTGGTAGCTGAATTACTGTGCTTTTTCTGTTTGCTGGTTCTGGTAATTTGAATTGGTCATCAGAAAAGAATTTTCTAATGACATTTTTTGGGGTCAGAAATGTTAACAACGTTCATAGAAGACCATTGAAAGGAAAAGGTTCTGACCAGTGACACTGGCAACCAGCAATAGCTCTACTGTGGCCTGGAGCATGGCCAGGAGTCTCCCAGAAGTCTGTGCTTAGGGCCGTATGTTCCCCCTTCTCCCACCAAAATAAGGTTTTACAAAGGCTTTTACAAACCTTTTGATAGCTTCAATCTTATGTGCCCGATTTTCCGTGTCCACAGCTTCCATCCACAGTCCGTGCATGTCTGAGGATAGAACACTGTCAGGTATATTTCGGAGAAAATCCTGAATTAAATATATATATGCAGAGCAGTCTGGTCAGTTTTGAATTCCTTGTTTTGGTTTCACGATGCATATAGTCATTGTTTATTCACATTAAGCACAAGATAAAACAAGACATGACACAAATACATTTCTCCTCCCCTCCCCACTTCCACCAAGCTGTGGTGGAAGGTCCTCAGGGCTCCTCCACCACAGCCCTGCAGAACGATGCTGGAGCTGCTGGTGGCAGAGGGTGACAAGCCAGCCCTCGTGCCCTGCCCCTTCTCCAGAACAGGACTGATCTCTACAGCAGCAGGCAAAGGGCTCACCCCTAAGGCTGCGTTTGAAACATTTCTCAGCTATGAGAATCACTGTTTTTTTCTCAGGGCACCATTTAAGGACTTAGTATATATACCTGGTCTAGTGGGAGGTGTCCCTGCCCATGGCAAGGGGCTTGGAACTAGACGATCTTTAAGGTCCCTTCCAACCCAAACCATTCTGTGATTCCATGATTCTATGCATTCTATGCATGTCTTGCACTGGAAAGTGCCTGAATATCCTCCCAGTCATCAGCTTTTTGCACTAGGCAAACAAAAGCAAGACACGGGGGTGTTTTCTCATACTTTAGGTGCCTGAGTTGTTCTGACCAGATTTAATTGCCAGTGCAAAAGATGGGCTTTTTCTTACTAAAACTTGGGTCTTATCGCAAGCTTCATCCCCCCACCCACCACAACCCCTCTGCTCAGATTTGGCAGCTGTTTTCCCTCTTGCTTGCTGGCTCACTAGAGGGTGAAGGCTTAGGGTCTTGATAGTGCAGGCCAGCTCCTTTGAGCATGGCCTCTCTGCTTGGGGAAGATGCAGAGCAGCCGCACTTAAATGGCATGAGTCCTCCCATATCTCCCTGCAGTGTCTTCTGTGTGTCCAGAAAGGACAAGGAGCATCTGTGCTGCTGCCACCAAAGGGCTTCATGCCTCTGTCAGTGCAGCATCTCAAGTGCTGAGCCCAGGCTCTGGTGTGTTATCTGGCACTGTACAGACACCACGGTTACTCTATTGCCTGCTGGAGGCTGTTTTGTGCAGGGAGGTGCAAAATGAAACACTGCACGTATTTCCCTGTGAAAACAAGCACCACTGGGTCAGGCAGATACCTCTACGCACACAGATAGACCAAGCCATCAGGTGAGAATGTGCCTTGCTGGAAAATGCTTTCTATTCCTCCCCCAACAAATCTTCCCTACCCAGAAAGACTCACGTTGCTTCCTTAAAGAAGGAAGGTACCATTTTCCCAGACAGCTGAGTTACTTGGCCAAACGTACCGTGATGACAGCTGCAGCCACAAAGACTGACTCTCCATCTACCTGGACATCATCTCCAGAGTTCAGCTTCTCTTTCAGCTCCTTGCAAGTCTTGGCATTGGCAGAACGTCTGAAAATGCCTCTCGTAGAGGGACCTTCATGGTACAGCAGGAGCAGCATATCCTAAGAGAAAGCCCAG
The DNA here is from genome assembly GCA_028565335.1 of Limnodromus scolopaceus. NCBI lineage: Eukaryota > Metazoa > Chordata > Aves > Charadriiformes > Scolopacidae > Limnodromus > Limnodromus scolopaceus. The sequence continues at coordinate 4,887,732 of JAOXNO010000063.1, read as the reverse complement.
TTGTACTTAAGAGCCTAACACTTTACTCTGATGTTTGTGTATTTCATACCCCACATATTATAACATAATTGGCCAAGAACTAGGTAGTACCAGGAAGAGACAGACATTCAAGAGATTTAACACTGGACGAGAGCCTGTCAGCTAAGTTGCAGGTACAGTTCATGTGGGTATGTTTATCCTGTGGCAAGGGTGAGCCCAGTGGACTCTTGTAGTGAATGAGGTCTAGGAATAACCTAGCATGGCATAATCCACTGGCATTGCCCCTTCTCAGCTTGTGATGGCCTGGTTGGAGGCACCCATTGGAACAGGATGGGCATCTGTACACAAAGTGATATGGATTACACAGGAGAGGGATGCTCTCACCCTTGTTACTGAGCTAGGTCTGAATCACAAACAAAAGATGGTTGTCTTCCCCATCCAAATACCACAAATGCATTTAAATTCTGGGCTAAACACATAAAGTTTATGTCAGGATGAACAATCCAGGCTGCTCCTTACCATGATTGGCTTGGGAAGGATCCCGTCGGGACAGACAGAGGACAGAGACAGGCCAAAGAGCTTCCGTGGGGTGGTAGGGGACTGTGAAGGAGGGCTGCCTGTGGGGGTGCTGGTGCTGCGGCGCAGGGCCCAGTCTATCAAGGACTTCTTCCTCTTGGTGTGTTTCTGCAGTGACTCTGGAAGAAAACACAGACCTTCATCACACACTTGTCTGTCCTTTCTGCTGGCCTGTGAGTGATCTGCAATGGAGCCAAAGTTTCCAGCAAAGAAAGGGCTTTCTACTGTCACGAGTTTAATAACTACGCTCCTAGTGGGGACACTCAGACAATATACAGCACTTGAACCACTTGTTCATCTCTCAGCCATCAGCAAAACTCTTATTCAATAACCACTGTTCTTCAGGGAACCTTGCTGTCTGCGCAGTGTAAGAACGGTTTGCAAATGAAAGCTAATCAAGGTCTGCAAGCTAATTCTGAACATTTGCAGAGACAAATTTAGCCCCTCTGCAATCTCTTCCTCTTTGCCCACACTCAGGTATGACAGTGACTCTGGGAGATGTGTGCGATGGTAGGAAGAGTTTGGCACTGCCACCGAAAGCAGCAAAGTCTTCTGCCTGGTTGTAACACGCTCCTGCGGCTCGTACCTCTCCTCAGCTGCATTGGAGCTTGGGGCCTGGGTTTCAGGACAAACTGACACTGCTTTTCCTTTGGGAGCTGATCAAGGAAGGAAGCCTCTGTCCCATCAGCCAGGAGGGTGTTGTTGTTGATTCCTTGTTGCTGGTCAGCAGAGTCCCGGAGACAGCTCAACGCGATGCTGAAAGGATGTTCGTGCCCTGTTGAGCAAAGAATTGTGTAAAGAGCAAGCAAAGGTGCAGAGCTATCAAAGCTATCAAAGATGTCACTATGCTTTGATTAAATGTGGATCCTGAGATGATAAAAGCCAAGTGACATCTCACATCATCTTGATGTCATATCTCACGTCAGCAACAGTCCCCTTACCATTGCTTTTCTAACTGAAGAGTGCAATGTTTGAGATGTTTCTCTGCCACACACACCAGCATCAATTATCACGTGTTCCTGTGGTGCTAGAATTGAGGGGAAATGGGAGAGCTCTTACCAATGAGAGGGTAAGCAGGGTCATCTTTTCCTGAGATCACCCAGAGGTGGTGTTCACTTGTCTTGCCCTGGTGGTTGAGGAACAGAGAAGAGAAAAATATCAGGTGAAGGGGGCCAGGGTGAGGGTCCATGAGGCTGCACTCCACTCAGAAGGCAACAGGAGCCAGACATGCAGGGCTATCTCCAGGACAGCCACACGGCCGGCAGGGACGGTGCTCTGGATCAGTCTGTCTGATACGCAGTGGAAGGGGAAAAGTTCAGGAGAAGAAAAGACTGAGAGCCAGCAGCCTGTGAACCCGCATGATGGTTTCCTGGCCTATTTTAGCAATATGTTCCACAGCCTTCCTTGGCATTAAACTACTGGAACACTGTCAAAGCTACTTGTTCAACACTGGAATGGGAAAGGCTGGACCACTGCAATGGGCAAGGGTCATCCGATAACATCACTGATATGTTCAGTATTTCATGGCTATATTAATAATCCTTTGACAAGCTTGGCTCAATCCTAATGCTGGACTGGAAGCACTGAAGTCCTCTGAAAGCCAAAGGACTTTATTATACAAGGTTTGAATTTAATGGAGGCATGTAAGCATGTCTGTCTTTCTAACACTTGGCACCCACGCAAATAAATTGCTTCATCTTGGAGTCCAGAGAGTATTAATGCCTAACTGGTTAGCTACAGTCAATCTAGACTTCTCCACATCTGCACTGTCCTGTAAACCAGACATTGCCCGCTTCCTCAGCTAACATCTGGCAGACTACGCAACTGCCGCTTACAGGAAGTCCAAGCTGTAGAAGGGTCTTCTTCATTACACTCTCTGCAGTTTCCACGTTGGACACATCGACTGTGGTAGTCTAGAAGGGAAAACAGACAAAATATAGGAAGGTAATAAGAAGGCATGAAGTTTGGTTGCAGTTTCTTGTAGCTTGAAAATCTGGGGCAAAGGTCACTCATCTGTCTGTTGGCTGTCTTTACTAGATGTTCATGGTTAGAAGAGCTGTACTAATTTGAGCTACACTGGAATCATTGCTCAGGGTGATGGCTATACATTGCGAAAACTATTATGCGCTACTTCTCTATCACGGGCTTATTACACCATCCAAAGATTTCATCCAGCAGAAATCACAAGAACCTGGTGGTGTTCAGATGCTGTATTTGATCACATGAGTATTGGACTGATAGTAGTGCCACTGTCACTCCAAAGGGTGAGCACGGCACAACGTGAATAAACCACAAGTGTCTGAGGTTAGGGAAGAGTCCCCAGGAGGTACATGTGACCCATCAAGCTCGGCATGAAGCCTGGAAATGTAAGCTATTAATATGAAGAGACTGGGACATTCTAGTGAATTAATTCAGGAGAACACACCAGTGACTCTTTTATGATCAGTATCTTGAACTTACTGCACTGAAAACAGGAATCACCGGGCACACAACTACAAACCATCACCAATTATGAAGTGAAGCAGAAGGAAGAGAGAAAAGAAGCCAGAGGCCAAGAATAATCTGAAGAATTAATTGCTTTTTGGTAAGGGTCTGGCTATCTTCTCTTTTCCCAAACCAAAACTCTCTGCATGGGCTTTCAGTGGGAAGGATGCAGCTTGCCAGATGCACACACCCTAAAACCTTGACCCTAAAGACTTGCATTTTTAACAGGGATAGCAGCAGCAGCAGCACCACAGCGCTGCCTTCCCCCCCTCTACCCCACCGACCTCCACATAGCATTGGTTGGATGAGCAGGTGCTGAGTTTTACTTACAGAAGAGCAGTTGTCAGCATCCAGCACCAAGATCTGAAGGGTTAGATTCTTCACGTATTCATTCTGTTTTACCTCATTGATATGCCTGAAAGTCAAAGAAAAGAGGAGGGAATATAATTTCCCAACCAAACTTGAGAAGGACCCTAAGATTTGGATCCAAGAGGTCCAAAGGACCTGCTTCTTGACATTATAATACATATAGATCAATTATGACAGTAACAATATCATGCAACATTCATAGTGCAGTCACATCCTCTTACTGGCTTCTTTATCTTTCTTGAGGCCCCAGACTAGCAAACCCCTACATGTACTTTAACGCAGATAGAGGTGTCCAACATAACACCCTCTTTGGGATCGTTACTGTTCTCCACAAACCAAGAGACTTCTTTCTCTCTCTGTACCTATATAAACGCTTCTGCCTGGATGTTAGTGGGAACAAGGTATAAAAACTTAACATGAAAAAGAAACAACTGTAGCCTGTAAATGCCAAGAAATACAAACTTTCCTTGGAATCAACAAACAGCAGAGGAATCAGTAACACTTGTGACCTTTCCACAGCGATTAGCAAAAAAGTCAGCCTCCAGCTGGAAAGGAAAAAAGGTGCTGCATCAATGTAATCTTCTAGTGGGTTTAATCTTTTCTGGACCATTAACATCAATTTTGCTTTCCCCCCAGGGGCTTCTACATTCAGGTTACAAAGGTGGATTTTTCAAACAGTAGCTGGACACTTAATGTGCTGAAAATCAGAGGGCAATTTGGCACCCAGCATGACAAACTTCTCTGAGGCCTGTAGAGGAACCACCCAGGAGGAGGATAAAAGGAGGGTCACTTACCACAGTAATGCTGACAGCCATCGGTCCTTCACGTCTGCTGAGCTGAAGATAAAAAGGGAGGCAGATCATCAAACAAGTGCCGAGTGGGTAACAGCCTTTGGAAACTCTACCCAGTTTCATTTATATATAGCTGTAAGTCTAAGTTCCTTCCTGCAAAGCCCTGGAACAAAAGCACAGTCCTTTCCTGCTTCTGTCCTATTTTAACAAATAACAAAAATAATAAAAACAAAAAAAATCCCAGCAACAAACTGGACTACGTTTCCTGCCCAGGCTGGCGAGCGTTCAGATAAGGGACAAATATCTTTCTGTGATGTTGGAGTTAACTCATCTTGTGGGCCCTTATTATTTTTGCAGTGACCTTTGATTGCTGTTTTCTTTCTCCTATTATTTCCTTCCCAGTGTCTGCTGTTCCTCGAAGCTTCTGCTGCCAACACGGGTTACCCAGGTCTCAGTGACGTGAGGGAAATGGAGCTGCTGTTGAGTTTGGAGTAAGACACAATCGGCTGCTTGCGAGTCAGAGCATGAATCAGGAACGCATCACCCGGGAGAGACCACCCCGACACTTGGAAGTGAGGAGATGGCATGTATGAAGCCACGGTACGATTCCCATTTCTTTTTCCATCAAGAGAGTTCCCCCTCAGAAGGAAAAGCATGAGGCCACGTCAGCCCTTCCTAGCTGTGCCAGCAGAACCCCTGAGGACAGAGTGACCCTTGAAATCTTACTGACCTCTCTGCAAAAGACAGTGTGAAGCAGAGATGCCTGAGCCAGCAGTGACCCGAGCTCCCTGAGGATACACCAGCTCTAGATTCAATTTAGCCAGGCTAGACTGAGCTCCAGGTAATAAAAACCTCACCTACTTTTTGGTGAGCCTCATCAGCTCACATACAACATTGGGACAGCCTTTGAGATGGCATTTGGACATGAACGGGCTACTCTCAAGCCTGCTCCATGCTCCCCTGTGCTTCTATTTCGGGGGTTGCCACGGGCTCTGGACCATGCTGCTTGTGCAGAACCCATCTTGAAGAACCTTTCTGTTTTTATAGTCTGTTGCTGTGGGCTTGGGACACCATGGCAGACAAGTACAGGAGGAAGGTTTGCCCAGGAGCTGCCCACGCTACACAAGGGGTGGATAAAGGATGTAATCCTGCCACAAGGCCACCTGGCATTTTTCATTGCCATAACTAACCTGTCCTTTGTAATGAAAAATTCTCAAACTAGGGCTAATCTCCTACAGAAATGGCTGCTGGCAAGCGCTGAAACAACACGCTTGTAGGTTATATGGTGGCACAAACTGGTTTGCTGTGGCAGATTGTGTTGTGCTGTTCCAGGATGCTCTGCAGCAGAGCTAGCCCTTGATAGAACAACAGTTGCAAGGGCTGGTCCTCCATAAGGCTCTCAGGGACCAAACTGCTGATATCTTTCTAAGACGACTGTCTCCTAACATCTAAGTTTTTACCACAGTGCCTAATGTGAGTGTAAGTCCTCTCCTCAATGGGGGAGAAGGGTTGTAGGCCCTATAGTTCAGGGCCCTATAGTCTCAGCCATTGTTTCAGTTCACACATGGGGGACTTGGGCAGCTGTCAGGCTGCAGAGGGAGGTCTGGTGTCTGATAAGATACCTGAAGGTGACAACATAGTTGGTGGTAGGCCAGCCGATGACGAAGGAATTCTCAAGACACATCTTTTTCTCTGTCACTTCGCTGAGACAGGTCCCGGTCCACACTTCACTCAGATGCACCTGCTTTTTCAGCTTCAGGCTGGAGGAGGATCTGCAATTCAAATTATGTATTTCTTAGGCCAGATCCTAACATCTAGACTTCCAGAGTCTGGCCGTGCCACCTTCCAGTCATGTAGGTGCAGTGACAGCAACAAGTCCCCCAGAACTAAACGTTTGGGCATGTGGAGGCACTACAGGAAAGTTTTGCAAGTGGATTTTGGGGTAGATGGCTGCAGTGGGACAGCTGTGGCTTAGGGCAATGTGATTCACTAGAGCCACATGCAGGTAGATGGCAACTTAGGCTAATTACTGTCTATGCTAATAACTGAAGTCACCTAAGCTCTTCATTTATGTATGGCAGAAGTAGCCAGACCAGGAGTCAGTTTTCTGTCCCTACTGCCTCTTGCCCTCTTGCTATTTCTTCAAGAAGCAACGTAAGGGAAAGGGCAAAACAAATTAGACCACCTTTTCCTTTAGGAAAATGAAATGAAACATGAATACCAAGAAGAATTTCTGGAGATGAAAGGGGGAGATGCCACATTTCAGACACACACTTGTAAAGAAGAGTTGTTTCGATGCCTGCTCCACGAGTATCTCAGAGCCTAGCTTCAACAGCACATAGGGGGGGAGAAAGAGTGAGTGTGAATTCCTCTTACTTGGACTTGGCGATGACCAGCACATCATTGAACAAGATCAAATGTCTTTCCTGGGTCTGCAAGCCCACGGTCAGCTGTACTCGCTCGTCCAGGATGAAAGTGGAGCCTGGGCTGCTGAACACCCCACCTGGCAGCCCATTGTCTGAATGGGAAGAGGAAAGGGTAGTTTCCCTGGAGGAGGAAGAGAAATCATAAGACTTTGTCAGAAGCTTTTCTCACAAAGGTTCGTGATTGGACACAGGCGACTGTTTTGGAACAGCCCGACAGCCCCGTGCTTCTGCCCCTATTGCTCTCAATTCTGAACTGCATTTCCCTGCCTCTGCCCAATTAATTTTACCAGCCTCAGACAGACAGAAAACTGCCTAAATGCCCACACCAAAACTGGAGGGGGGTTGAGCTGCTGAAATAGTAATTTTTGAGTCATTTCTCATTCGGGTAAAACACTTCTTTCCTGCGTGTGCGTGTGAGCTATGATTCAAAAAGAACGTGGAAAACCCATGGCTCATGGCACGGCTCAGCCTGGCACGGGGAGGGACTGCCATTTCTGCGCGTGTTTTCCATCCGTACTGAACGGCTCCTCAATGCAAGGGCTGGAGCACCAAGAAAATGAACTGCATGTACTCATCTAATTCCAGGCATCTGATTCCGGCTTGCCTGGCGGCAATCCAGCACCTTTTGTTTCTACTGAGATTGATACAGGTGCTGACCATTTCCAAACTGCCCTGATGGTTTTGCACGTTGACTGCAGTCAACAAACCATGGTTAGGATTGAACCAGACTGTTTCTCTGTGCTGTCCCGAGCTGGAAGAGCTCCGCCAAGTGCTCATCTCCCCGCTTGCCTCTCAGGTCCCTCCCAGAGCACCTTCTCAGCTCTGCTCCAGGCTCTGGTGGGCAGTACTGGCAGTAAAACGGGTCCCACAGTGGTTTCCTGGGTCTACCCCTTGCTCTACAGGTGGGGTTGTGCTGAATGAACAAGGAACAGCTCTTTGCTGAGCCTTGTTCAGAGACCATGTTCGTGTGCCTGACCCTGACTGAACTAGCTAACCTCTAAGGCACGGCCCTAGATTTACGTAGACAGAAAAGACCCAGAAATCCTCCTGTCTCTACACATAGACAAAAATGTGTACCTTGCTGGCAGGCGAGAACACCTGTGGAAGAGATACTTGCCTTCCCTCCACCCCTCAGCAATACTACTCTAGTCTGAGGGCAGTCTCTGAAGAAACCCAGGAGGTTCAAGGGTAGTATTTTTGACATTGTTAGTCTTAACTCAGTTTCCACTCGTCTCATAATCGGGCTCCCTTGATTTCACGGGAGTGAGGTTAAAGCTAGCCAGTAGCTGCTTTTTTTAATTCATCCCCCCAGCCACAGGAACACCCGTGCTCCTGCAAGCAGAAATTCCCTCTTCCCTCCTCACCGCTCCACAGCCGCCAACAAGAGAATTCTTGGCTTGTGCATCTGTTGCCTCTACAAGTGAGAACCTAAATCGCCTTTAAATTTGATATTAAAAGCTTTCCGTGTGCGTCAGTTGAGCAGCGGGAGCCACACCATCGCACAGTCTCAGCAGTGGATTTCCTAAAGCTGGAGGAGTTACACACGTGTCGTAAACACGACAGCAAAAAAAATCTCACCAATACTCTGGTGGCCTAAGCAAAGATGGCATTGTACCAGCTCCCTCCGTAGCAATCCATCATGAGAAACGTTTAAAGCTTCCCTCCCTCACGAGGATATTCTCCAGCCAAATAAAGTCAAGAATTTGTTTCTCTTCTTTATTTTTTTTTTTTAGTGCAACTTAGAAGGGGGCGGGGGGAATGACAAAGAAGCCACATAACTTGGTCAGAAAACAACCAAATGAAAATCAGTCCTGCCCTTTATTTTAAATGATCCTATGAGACTGATCCCCCAAATTTGCTTCAGAAAAACAGGATGCACTGTGCATCCATTACCTACAGTGTAATATAAGGGGTATTCTTCTGGAGGGCTGGTTCAGATCAAATCAGTTCAGCTCTATCACCTCTTTTTTACAAATTAAAAAAAAATAAAATCAAACTAAACAAGTCCCTCAGGAAGTGTTATTTATAAGACTGGTATCAGAGCAAGGCAGAAAGGAGCATGGCATCCCCTTAACTGTGTCTACTAGTTACACGGTGCTGCAGGATAAAGAGGGGATGAGGCTGATGGGGGCTCAGCTCCCACTGAAGGACCAAGGAGCTCAGCTCGTGGCTAGCACTTGATATTTCAGAGGAGATTTGGGTGTCTCGCATGTTTGTACACTCCCGGTGCTGTACACTTGCAGGAGCAATGTGTCAGCAGAGCACTGGATGGCTCTGGAGTCGCAGGCAAGAAGGGGAGCTTTTCACCATGCAGGCTGGTAGTAAGGGAAAAGCTGCTGTTGTCCGACAGGGATGTGACTGTCCTGGAGACTGGTCGGATCTGGTGGCTTTCCCACCACACATCCCGAGCCGATGCCACCCCACAGAATGCTGGCAGGGCGTGGGCAAACTTCCCAGTGCTCCCTCCATCCCCAGAAACAGCTCCCAGCCCCTTCATATACCCTGCATCTGAGACAAATCTCAGGGCCAGCCCTCCCGCCGGTGGTCCAGCAGATGGAGCAGAGGCCAGAGAGGTCACTGGCAGTGAGTCCTCAGGGGGGGACACATAAATATGTATTTATATCTTTAAGGAAAAAGATTATTGCTTCAGGAGGTACGGCCTCCCAGCGTCAAGACAGCGTGTGTGTGGTGATGAGCGACCTGGTCATGGCATCTGAGGAAAAACGTCCCCTGGACTTTGTGTCCGTGAGCTGGGACTCACTGCTCCCCCCTTGGCACACTGGCCTCCCTGCACTGACTACACTACCGGGCAAAAGGGAGGCAGTGTGGGCTTCCAGCTGAAAGCAGATTACAGGAAAAACTCCAGGCTGACAACTCGGGAAAGCAGGTCCTCCAAACCATGACATCTCCTTACCTAGAGACCGAGTGTGACACAGCAGAGAGTGACAAGAAGCCCCGTGCAAGCTCTGAGCGGGGCCGTGCCTTCAAGTCTGCTAAGTCAATTGCTTGGCTAGAATAGACACCAAATATCTAGACCTAATTATTATCCTGCACTGAAAATAACCAGGTAGCCTGGCCTGATGGGCTGACCTGAGCTGGCTGCCAGACCCCCACCCAGCCGCTCTCTCCCTCCCTCCCAGCAGGACAGGGGGAGAAAACAAGATGGGAAAAAAGAGGAATTCATGCCCTACTTTCCATCGGCGGGCAGATGTCCAGCCTCTGCCTGGGGAGCAGGGCCTCAGCACACGTAGCAGTTACTTGGGAAGACAAACACCATAACGTTCATGTCCCCCCATCCTCCTCCTTCTCCTCACCGTTTATTGCTGAGCACGATGCCATGCCAGTAAAAAAGAAACTCTTCCATATCTCTCTACAAAAAAATTGCCCTCGACACCGTTAAATGAATTTGAAAACCAGTTTGATTTCAGTCCGTGTAGGCAGAAAGGTGGAAAAAGGAGTCAGAAAGGTTATTTGCTCTACCTGGAATGGTACTTTGACTTGCCGAGAGCTTTAGTAATGGCAGAAGGGGTAGATCGTCTTCTTTGGACTATGGGCTTCATCTTCTGCAAGACAAAAAGACATTCCAGTTAGTCTGGCCACCTTGGAAGCAGATCTGGTCATTGCACTCTAAAAGTTCTCTTTTTATCTAGTTAACACTCATGAAATCTCAGCACCGAGAGCCATAATCTCCGCTTTCAGACACTTCTCTCCCCTTCCCTATTATAAAAACACTTGTCAGCTCTCACATTTATGTGGGGCACTTAAAACTTTCCTAACTTGAAACGCTTCCAGTTTTCACAGCCAAAATTCAAAGTAATGACATGAAATTAAGTAGAGATAAAAAAAAAAACAAACCACAGGCTGAAGGTCGGGAAAACTTCCTAACACTCATGCCATGGAATAGTTTGTTAAGGAAAGGTATAGAAATCCAGTTTAAAACTGGACTGGCCAAAGCTCTGAACAGCATATAATACGGTAAGGGAGCTGCATTTTATGGGCTGAAGGAATGGATGAGGTTACTCAATAGATTTTTCTCTATCTTCATTTTCCACAATTTACAGATTCAGCAAATAGACTGTTATTAGGCCCCTCTCCAGGTAGCGGCACCTCAAGACACTTTTACCTTTTTTAACAGCCACAGCCATTGCCACCAAGCTTTGTATAACACAGAAATGAGGTGGCTCTAAAGGTGAGACTTGTGAGCCAGACATGATAACCAGCCAAGTCAACGTACGCACACGAAGGTCACAGGTCTCCTTTTATTTGCCGAGTTAATTTTATGCTGGAGAAAGATGACACATTTTAGCCACATTTAGAGACATTTTAGACACATTTAGAGAGAAATCCTTACATCAATGGTTCTTGCTGAGTAAGCACGGGAAAATCCGTCCCACGGCTCATTTCTAATTTCGGCATTTGCCTGTACTAATGATTTAAGTACCGGGAAGTTTAGACTATGCTGAGAATTATTGATCTTTTGACTTCACAATGTACCAAAATACGGAATATCCTAAGAATAAAAGAAACCAGGATTGCTGGTTGAGGAGAGGTCCTACAGAGAAAGCGTGTTCCTTTTACCAACTGTATACTTTCCAAATTCTCTGCTGAATGCAGAAATATTCATTGCGTGTGAGCTCATTAGACCCATCTCTGGTTACACAATGCTCAGTACCTTATAACCACGTTAATATGACATTCTTAGGGCATTAGAGGAAGGGATTGCCCTCATTTCACTGGTGGAAAGGCCAAGAACAAAGCAACTACAGTGAATTCGGGTGCCTGGTGTTCAAGACATTGGACCTGATCTTTCAGAGCTGACAAAAAGGTTGGATGAGGGGGTTGGTTTGAAGTTCTGCTCCTGCTCACATTCCCGGGAACTACAGGCACTCAGCATGGCTGTAAGTCTGTCTCCAGGGATTTATGTGAAGAATCCCAGAAATCAAGAACAGGCTGGCGTGGAGTCCAGCTGCCAGGGAAGGCGTGCTCCTCCTCATGTCCCGTTTTGTTTACAATACACCTTTTCACTTCTGCGACCAAAGACCAGGGAATTCTATAGGGAAGAGCTTTCTACAACACAGGCTCTTGATTCGCTGCCTGATCAGGTTCCCCAGAGCCCTCCAAAGCACAGATGACCTTGTGAAAAATGAGTGTATGATCACGTAACTCACAGTTGGAGCGGGACTGCAAGCGGAGTTTAAAACAGCAATTTCCTAACGTAGGAATATTCAGCTTTGCAACATCAGTAGTGCTCTCTCAAGTAGATTCCTTGTGTTCCTGTATATATGTAGACAGTGACAGATGGACAGCAATTTCTCCTTCATTCCCCAATATGACCTCGCCCAGAAAAGATCTGTCTTCAGAAGTTTCACAGAGAAAACTAAATAAAAATAACATCAGCTCAAAAATGTTTTGGTTTTGGTTTTTTTTTTTTTTTAAAAAAAAAAAGAGAGTCCCTACTAAAACGGAACATCTGGCTTTCAGAGGTGCCTTAATAGGATAAAATGTTCCTACAAAACACAGCACAGCAAAGCATCAGTCATGCAACGTCTTAGGGCAGGAAGAAAGGCCGGGTGCGGTTGCCTGGTGGAAAACCCTGGCAAGATGTCAGCTGGAAAGGTCACTTGGATGAATACAGCAGGCACAAAGGGCCATCGGGTGCATCCCTGTGCCGGGGCCATTGTAGTAACATCTTGAACTGGTGTTGTAATAAAACACAATAGTATCTTCTGTGCTGAAGAATCCTACAGCACATAACAACCTTACTGGAGGTAAAGCAATCATTGCCCCCCAGCCCCCCCCCAAAAAAAAACAAGCAAACTCTGTGGTACAACGTGGTGAGGAGTACCAATGACACACATGTCATGAGTCTAGTGTAGGAGGACATTTTACTCAGGATAAGTTTCAAGGGAGATATCAGTACTGGTGGGTTTCTTCTCTTGACCATTAGGAATGGTTTCAGGTTGTATCTGAATGGTGGCAGCAATGCCTTCCATGAAGCCTTGTCTTTGCCCACCCGTTGCACTTCTCCAGAGAAGCCTGAGGACCCCTTCACTAGCACCACTTCCAGCGGGCACTGGACTACCTCTGGGAGTCTCACAAAGACAGAACTTTAGGGTTTCCATTGAAATGCTGTGATTACAGGACACAAGCTATTCCCCATACTTGCTACCCCCAGATAAAATGCTGAGATCGTCAGTTGCCCAGTGGTCCGATTGCATGATCCCAAATAGACTCTAAGCAAACCAGAAAATTGCCTTCCAAGCCTTCAGCCAAACTCTCGTTGATCCTAGCCAGTCAGGTATCTTTGGCAGGCCATCATTAAGACGATGACCACAAGATCACACAAGTAGCATCTTACAGATGGAACGGGACACAACTAATTGGCATAATTTCACAGTTAACATACTTGATTTACATATTTAATAGACAAATAATACATTGTTCTGCCTTTGGTTTCTGCAGCCGTGCAAGGTAATGAGCCAAAAGGCTCATGTCCTCCTTCCCTGCTTGGGAGAATCTAGCTGTCAGGTCCATTTAAAACTATTTTGGCTTGCATAGGCTAGCCCATGTAAATAACGTTTCCTGAAGAGGCTGCTGAAGAAGGACAGAATGTTCTAACACCTTGAGTGTTCTTCCAGTGCCATGTAAAATGTGCTCTGAACCCTGCATGTTTCTAAGGTCTGCAGTTTTACAGCTTTCTTGCCGAAACCCCTCCCATCTCACCACACAGAAGAAACGCCACAAGGGCTCTGTCTCACACAGGAGCTCTCTGGAGGGACCACAGCCCCCTCGCCCTCCTGCCCAACAGCTCGCCTTGAGCGGGCAGCTGGTGGTCCACAGCCTGGGGCTCATCCGGGTGCCAGTAGCATCGCTGCTTTCGGATGAAGGGGAGAACTTGGCTAGGCTCCTCTACGTTAGAGCCAGGGAGAGCTTCTGCTGGACGTCAGCTCCGCTCACATTAACCAGGCGCGGGAATCGGAGAACCCGCCAAAGGGCCAACGGCGTAAGCTCTGCGCTGTTTTGATGCCATGGAAACAGATAACTCGTTTACCCGACGTATACTCTTGAAAGCGCTTGAAGGCTTGCAACGCTCTGGACCGTGTTTGCGCATTACTCATCCCCGAGCTGCCAGTTTTAGCTGTGTATGTCTTGGCACGGGGGAGGCTGCGAGTCTGATGCCCCTCATTCCAAACCCATGTATGGCCTACGCTATCGGCTCAGCTGGCCAGCAGGAGCGGGTGGTTTCCTCCCCCCCCCGGCCCTCACTGACCTCTGCACTTGAACGTTATCCTTCAAATAGTTAAGGCGGGATGGAGCCGAAAAATAGTGACACCTGCTTAAGAGCAGGGTGGGTTTTCCTTCTGTCAATAGCTGGCCAAAGCTTGTGGCAATGTCTGCGGCACTGGAGTGCTGCTGTTTGGTTTAGTTCACATTCAGAAATGAAAAAAAAAAATAAAAAATAAAGGGTGCAATTTTTCTGCAAAATATAAATTGAAATATTTGCTTCGGAAACATTGACACACTATGTCTTCAAAAACACCTGGGGCTTTCTTTGACCCTAGTAGCATCTGATGCCTGTTGACAAGACTCGTGGGACAATTCTGCTGGTGGAAAGCTGCCTGGTCAGACTCATCTCCATCCGCCAGTGCCACGCAGCAAGGAAACATGTCCCTGTCACTCACGAGCTGCTGATGCTATGAACGACTGCAGGTTATGGACCAGAGACCATGATGCTTCCACACCAAATGCAGGAGGTAAACACAGCCAAGGAGCTGGTTGGCTTGGCCACCTGCAAGGCCAGGGCCACCTGGATGCAGGACTAATTGCTAAAGGCATAGTCAGAGGGGGGTAAAACATGGGCCACAATGTCTTTGATTATTTTGGAGCATCACAGACCGTTCAGAGCCAATAACACCAATATTATGCTCATTCTTGGGATGGATCTTGTGAAACACTCTCTTCCTACAAATACTGTCATCACCGTATCGGTATGTTGTGTCAGAGCAGAGAGCTGATCACTGCTATTAATCAGCCGAACCCAGTAAAGGCACATTTTTCTACTGGAAAAGAGCAAACGTTATTGTATAAATGCAGCACATGGTTATTTAGCTCTCAGGCAACATTCAAAAAAATACTTAAGAATACAGTTGAGAGTACAGAAACAATTAACGGATCGCTTGGGCTTGGATCCATCCATGTGAAAACAACCGCTGCTGCTCTTCCATCCAATGATGAGTTTATGTTAACAGTGGCATTCCTACAGAAGTATCTTAATGAGATGATGAGAGATGCTCCTGCCTCCTGCTCCATTACGTCTCTTGTTTATGTGAGCACAGGATGTGCTTTCATAGCTCCAGTGTAAGACTGCAGTTCCATTTCTAGTTAGAAAACCCAATTAGAGAGAGACAAAAAGAAGGAGAAGTTGTTCACTGCACAGAAGGAAATCAGGCATTGGGCTATACAAACTGAAAATGACTGGGCTTGCCACTTTATGCTGGTTTGCACTTAAAATGAGTTTAGGGAATAGTGCATTTGCACAGCTGCTGTCTCCTTCTCTCCTTGTTCCCAGACTTCATCTGCCACTTGAGAAACTGTACAAACTGGAATGTGACCCCACGGCCAGGAGCAGTTTTAGCAGGGCCTCCAAAAGCTGCTCTCTTGCAGTCATAGAGTCACAGAACGGTTTGGGTTGGAAGGGACCTTAAAGATCGAGTTCCAACTCCCTGCCATGGGCAGGGACACCTCCCACTAGACCAGTCATTCCCCCTTGTCCCTGAATGGGGAAATCCATTGCGGGACATTTGGGGAGGCAGCCCCAGCCGTGCCCACTTGCCCTGCATCTCATCCAGACGTGCTGTGCCACTCTCTGCCACTCTCTCTTGGGTAATACCAGCTTGAAAAGCTACACTGCTTCCTACATCATGCCACCAGCTCCTTGGAATACAACTTGTTTTCTTCTCAGCCTTGATTCCCTGCCCAGCTTGCCACCCAGAATAAGATAAAAACCTCTCCAATTCTCTTCCAAGTGTCCCTTAAAAGGTGTTTTGAGTTCCACGACCAAGATAAAAGCCTGGGCTGTGGCTTGGTTCCTGTGCTGGTTTCCCCATCGTTGCCCAGTTCTCAGCCAGGAAAAGATGCTATATATAGCAGAGATGTGTTGTCGTGATGGTGATCATGATTAGGCATTGTTAACCAGCTTCCTTCCAGCTCACTGCCAGACGGGCAAGCCAGCAAGACCTGACAGGGAGAATGCTCCAAAATGGTGTGGGCACTCCAAAAAACATGCTCTGTATGAACCAGCTTCTGAGAGGAGAGCTGCTTTCCATGGGACCCCCAGTCTGAGATGTCCCCTATCTCCCACTACCCTGGCCACCCAGCACCAAGGTAACCCCACCAACAGTCCCAGGGGAACCCGGCCTTGAGTGGTGGGCTCCAAATCCCTGCTCTGACACTCTCAGCGAGGAAGGTTCCAGGGGTATGTATGGAGGGGAGGGGAGATGGGAGGACAGGGGGCTGTCATGAACCTTGCTGAGTACTGCTAGGGATGAGCAGAGTCCAGCAAAGACAACCAGATCCTCAGATAAGGTGAACCAACGTTGATCCACTGTAGTCAGTAGCTTTACAGTCATGTAAGTGTAGGGAAAGAGCCAGGCCAACGTCACTGAACTCTTAGGGGAAGTTTTATATACTGCTTTTATGGCAACATAATGAATCTAGCTGGGATTGTAGCAGGAAATACACATAAAATGAATTATTTTAATATAAGAGCCTTGTGTCTCTGCTACTAGAGTAACAAGAACAATTAACCTGGTGGAGCACTAGTTTGAAAAGTTTGCTACGTAACAGAGTTGTTCAAGGATTTGGTGTCTTTAGAAGACATCCAGAAATCATGCTAGGCCTAAAAATTTAATCTTTAGAAGTGCAGTGGCTACTGACTTTGGAAAACAGGAGCGATGGGAGCAGACGCGCTGGCAGTGCCTGTGCTGCAAGGCATGTAACCGAGGGGGTGAGTCTGCAGATGTAGATCACAGCTGGAGTGAGACACTCAGGAGATGAAAACATTCCTGAAAGGACTGATTAGAGGAAGGGGGAGCACGTTTCCCAAGGGATCTCCCACGTCTGTCCCGTGCTTAGTTTCCCCCAAGTCAGAGGCCGTAAGAAGATCATGAGTCTATGCGCTGCAGGGGCTGGCTTTGCCCATCCCTCTACTCCTCGCTCTGTTTTTTCCCCGGTGGGGATGGTGCGAGGCCAGCTCAGACAGTGCCACAACACGGTGGTTTTGCACCATTTTAACCCTGGAGTTACCCCATTCCCAAGCTGGGCTGCAGAATCTGTTACCTGTGGATTATCTCCTGTTGAGGAGGGTGTCAGGATCGTCCTTCCCTGCAGCAGGGCTGAGAGGTGTCACAACTGGCTGCCTTTACAAAACCTACAGGAACATCCCCAGCCTCCGATACCCCCCTCCCCGCCACATCTGGATGCAATCCCCCTTTTGGCTCAGACGTCACTGGTGGTGGCAGGGTACAACCACCTCCCAGTCCTTACTGTGACAGCAGGTGCCTCATTTTGAGAGGAAGCCAGACCAAAAAGTGTACTTTGCCTGTTTTGGAGCCTGGCCTGCTGCACCTCTAGGACTGTTATCCTCAGCCCCAGCTGCTCCAAGCTGTCTGTCTCTGAGCAGAGCCACTCTGCAGGCAAACTTCACACCTCTGTCAGATATTCCACCCCAAAACACCAGATGGGCCTTTTCCTGCTATGCAGAACAGCCAGGAGAAGCTGAAGCAGGCTACAGCATCCAGCTCGTGGTGCTCATCCATCAGCTCTGCTGCCAGGTTCCTCATCCCAGAGACAGTAATGTTTCCAGCAGCTGTAGGAGCAGCTCCACACATTGTGCTGTGACACCATCCCGTTCCCAGCTCCCAAAGAGCTGCCACACCAGCATCCCTGCAGTCCAGGAGGCTTTGTGGATGCTCTAGAGATACTCCAGGGCAGGTGAATAAAGGAAGAGAAACAACTCCTGTGTGCCTAGAGGAATGCCCACCACTGTGGGTGACTGAAGAGCGCTGTCAGGACCATGATTAGCCTCCAGAGGACTGACACAGCCTGTTTCTGAGACTGTGGTGCCCTTAGAAAAGAGACTTTCTGCTTTTCCCTCTGTATAACTACTGTGCTTCACCATGATATTTGCCAGCTGATGGGCTCTAAACCACATTACGGTCATTATTCAAACAAGCCCTTCCTTACTCTTATTCCATACATCTCTATTCCAGCTTTGAAGTGACTGGAAAATGGAGAAACTGAGGCTCAGAATGAAGATTTAAGTATCACGCCCACAGCAACACAGAAAAGTAGTGGCACAGCTAGGCTTAGAAGCTAGGTCTTCGTTCTGAGAGAGTTCTAAACTAGATGACCTTTCTTCTTAAACCAGAAGGTATGTTCCCCCAGAGTCACTAGTGCAACATTTTCATTGTGAAAACAAGATAGACACAGTTCTTGCCCTGGAAGCTCATCCAAAAGCACAGACCAATAACATCTGCAAGCAGACAGAATCAGAGCAGATCCAATCTCATGGAATATTATCAGGAATTTCTGACACCTAAACATCTGCCATCATCTACCTGTCCAAAGAAACAGGTCCCTTTGCTACCACTGGGGTTACAAGAAGCTTTTCTACAACATGGATTACTCACCCCACCTAATAAGGAGCGCTATTAACTGCTCATGCAGCCCAATTAACACCACACGAACTGTCCTAAGCCTCCTCCCACCCCGAGACTCCAGCAGTCCATTCCGTTTTTCTGGCTAATGCAACCCTCTTCCAATTCCATCCAGCCTCATTTTTCCACGTTCCTTCATGTCAGGTAAGGACATGTGTGTCTGTCCATTTATATTTTAATAGTTTGCACCACTTCACTTTGCATAGGGTGAAAATTCAGCGCCCAGAAGAGAGGGAAAAAATGTGCAGCTGTTTTACAAGCTCTTTGGGGTGAGTTTTGCCAGCACAGGCATATGGTAAAGCATTAACATTTCCTTGCAAATGCTAGGGAGAATCTTTAACTCTCTTGCCACCACTTTAGCCCTTTTAATTCCTTAAGAGCTGTAATTAGCCTAATTAATCAGAGGAGGAAGTGTAAAATAATATTGGGTGGCCACAGCCCGGTATTTTATTTGTGGATGCAAGTCCCACCAGAGATACGGGGCAGGGTTTAATGTGAGCTCAGAGCTAAGAAACTTGGGGGTAAATATTTATCTGACCCGTATTATACAAGTCCATCTTGCCCTGTTTTTTCACTAATTGCTTCCCTCTCCCCGTACTGCTACAACGTGGCTCCAACCAAACTCAAACATTTCTTAAAATATGCCGAGCCTGACTGCAGTAAATCAGTTTGCAAGGCCACACTTTGAAATATTTCCTTTTCCTTCCAAGAAATGGAGCCCTGCTGGGTTATTTTAAAATGTCCCATATAAGGGGGACTGGGAGAAACAATTCTCGGCTGCCAAAGGCCGAGTGGGTTTTCCACTCGGAGGTGGCTGGGGATTAGTTTGACTCACATTAATCTGTTCCATCGCACTTTTTTTCCCCTGCTCCCATGGATTACTCGTGCCTTCAGGGCCTGCCTTCCTCGGGAATCTGGGACATCACCGACAGCGGATGGCAATGAGAGAGGATGTCCGGCAAAGCACGGAGGGGGCTGCTGTCTCATGGAGCACCAGGGGTCTTCCCGACCAAAGTGGGTCTTTCTGAACTGCTGATGTAACAGTCCATGATCTTAAATGACACTGGGCTGGACCCCAAATCAGGACACTTGGAATTTGTCAAGGCTTGGGTTTTATGTTTATGTCTACTGAACACGGCCTTGCCTGCATGGCACTGTCCTCCACCAGGAATGACCATGCCTGAGTTTAAGCACAAGGGTTTGCTCCCGTGACACAGCACCACCCAGGGTCCTCAAACAAAATTAAACTCTTGGCTGTCACTCAAACAGCAGGACAGGTACCCAAAAAAAGGTCCAAAAGCTTTAAGTAGGAAGACAAGGTCCCGTTCATCAGCTGTGCCTCTGCAAACACTTGGGTGCCCACCTGGAGCTCTGGCCTTACTCACTGCAGCATCGCATACTGGACAGAGAGGTGAAAACAGACAAATACAAGAATAAATAAAAAAATATCCTGCTATTTCCAAGCCTCAGTCCATTGATACAGAGTTGGTGGACAGACTGTGAAAATTATGGGCAACTGCTGCTGAAAACATCCATAGGTGGTCCTTTCTCTGCGAATCCGAAGGTTCAGCAGGAGGGGGTGTGTCTATGTATTCTGGGACAATAAAAACAAAAAAAGCACTGCAAGAAAAACGCTGGCTGCTGGTGAGGATGATTATGAGCCATCACCTTCAACAGGATCAGGCTCTGAACATCTGAAGGGTGTACTCGGACAAAGTCTTTTTTGCACTGGCATCAATTTGAAAAACTTTGAGTAAGACAAATGCAAGTCTCTTCTCTGCAGACAGCACAGTGCAGCAAATTACTAGTTGATGGAAACTGAAGAGATCAATAAATATTGATGTCCATTCAGAAATACTTTTGTACTTCATGCTTCTGGCCTGGTGAGGAACTAAGAGCCGCTGGAGGAAGTACTTCCCCCTTCTAGTCCTAGCGACTAGAGGCCAAAAGCGGTGGGAAAAGAAAACCCCTCTTTTGTAAAATTTCTTCAGCTTTTCTTGGAGGTCCTGATGGCTTGATTGCAATTCTGATGTCCAGGGCTGAGTAAATTTGAAATATTTGCTGACAATGGATTAGACCAAACAGCTGCCGCCTGTTGGGATTTTCCCATGGTAAAAACCCACTGCAACAGATTCCCCATATACGTTTTCATAGAACTTCATAGCTGGACTCTTTCCTCATCCCTTTTCTTCCTTTGAACCACCGCTGAAAGCTACCCCAGAGGAACCTCTCCACGAGGAATTCTTGCCTCTATAGCTCTAAAGAAAACCTCTACGTAGCTCTACACACATATATGGCCTCTAGTACCAAGCTGTGGCATGCTTTTATTCTGAGCAGAGCATCAAACAATTACGGGGTGACTACTGATAAGACTCATGTGGGAAATTGGGGGGGGACACACTTTTACAAAGCCCTTTAAAGCATTTAATTCAAGCTGGTACTTTGGGGTAGAAGTTTCTGTTGTTAAGTTGGACGTATATATAACATTGGAAGGGAACTTGCTGGGTTTCACAGCATAAAAATCCATCACTGAGGCCAAAGTAAATGAAGAATCACGCTTGCTCTTTAAAAATGCAAATAAATAGTTCACTGAATCGAGCTTTGGCAAAATGAAAAACTTGCAGAGCAGCCAAACCCGAGGAACAGAAAAATGTAACACATTCCTTTGCGTCTTTAAAATAACCCCCTTCTCTTCCCCTCTCTTGGTTTAAACTCCTCCTCCTGCCATATTAAAAATTAAAAACTCATAGACAGCTGGGTCTGCCCAGCTACAGAATTACTTCAGCCTTTCCAAAGCAGAACCTCTGCGCTTAAATATGCTGGTCCAGCCCCTGCTAGGGCCCAGAACCCTCACCTCTCCCTGCTCCCACATCCAGTGCAAGCTGCCAGGTGCTAGTGGTCCCCCACCAGCGCACCCTCGACAGAGACTGACCAGGCACTCGCCACCCTCAGACCTGCCCTGGCTTTCTCTTAGGGATAGAATCAGGTTTGTTTCCACACCAGCTTCCCCCAGCCCTAATGCAAACATCCGGATGAACTGTGCTCCCCAAAAAGGTCCCAAGTTCCCACCTTATAAATGATGCTGTTGCAGGCAGAGGGTCATTGGGTGACCCCATCCTCTCCACCAGGTAACTGCCAGCAGCTTTTGGTGCCCGTGAGTTTAAGTACCTAGTCCGTGTTTGAAGTTTGGCATTTCTCATCTATTTACCATGACTAAATCATTTTGTTTGCAGCTTGGCCATGGAAAAGCCCTTGAAAAGAGACAGCCCTGCGCATCTGGATTTCATTAAGGCTGAACATCAATCCCTTTATGCCTTATAAGCATCCTGTTGGCATTATACAGACTTGGGGTTGTTAAACAGCATTCTCAAGAGCTGCCTGGCTGAAAAATGGGTTAATCAGCAGCACCTCTGCTAGCACACACACCATGAAAGGCATTTTCCTCTTTCTGTTGCTTGCTCATCTGCCTGTCAGCATCAGAACGGGGACAAACTGAGTAACATTCACTGTCAAGCTCCTCCTCAAAAACTCACGGTAGGTTTGTGCTGAATTGTAGCCTTCAATCCCACAGAATTTTGCAGTTAATGGAAATGAGAAAAAGGCATCCCAGCCTCAAATGAGGATCCAAACACCATGAATTTCAGTGGAGCTGCATGTCTAAAGTTACACAGGCTGGGCAAATAAAAGTAGACTTTGGCTTAAACAATTGAATTTTTTTGCAAGTTTTTGGAGTTGCAGGAAGACATTAAGGGTTGAACAGTGACAGAGGCCGAGAGAGAGACATCGCTGGGCAAAAGTCAAGGATGGACAGGCAGGTGGGAGCAGCTTTATGTGAGCTGAGCCCACGTAAAAAAGGAGGCATGAAGGAGGTACCCAAAAACACAGCCTGAAGAACTGCCAGTGGACTGAGAAAGGGGAGGAGAGAAGCTAATGGTGGAGGATGAAGAGCTCAGAGATCAAATAACCTGGAGGACAGGGGATAGTTTGCAAGTGACTAACGAATACGCACATTCTTACAATGAAAAGCTCTTGCTGTGAACCAATGCAACTCAAGTCACGCGGCCTTAAAGAACATGTCCCAGTTCTTTGATAGCACAAGAGGTGGAAAAAGATAAGCTGTGGAATCAAACTATTCACATTAAGTTCCTTACACGAGGCTGTTACAATTATTCCATAGGAGCAACCAGTGCAAACTGCTGCAGAAACTCACAGACGAGCCAAGGAGAAGAAATGATTAAGGCAGAAAATGTCTTGTTCCGCTGAAGTCAATGATAAAACGCCAGTGTTTTCCAGAGGCTGGGATTTATAAGAGCGGGTACAGCATCTCCAGTGAATCAAAGGCTAGATGGCATAGTGACTCATCATATCCCCTGCAAGGACACAGGCTGGGTCAGGGCGGTGGTTTTGCTCTGTAGGCACTGGGACAAAGAGGTTCCCCCTTCTCCTGGGGACAGCAGGCGGCTGCGGGGCCTTTTGGAGATGTCCCTCTCCGTACCTCTATTTCTGGCACAGCCTGAAGGGACAGGCAGTGGAAAACTCCGAGAAACATTCTATTTAAAGACACTTATTCTGATTCATATGTTATTCCCCGCCTTCATTTCTCCCAGTGTTTCTTTTTAACTTATGCCTTAAACCTCTACAGGAACTAGTGTGAAAACTGTATCAGCTGAAACTAGGACAAATATAGGACACATTATGGGGTACAGACGATCCCAAAGGCTTTCCAATCTGCCCCTTATGCCTCATTTCCCATTACTTGTGTGTAACACATGTTTACGTGTAAATTAATACCTCCAGTCATGAGTTTTTAGGTGGGCTTTTGGTAAGTGGCCGAGATTGTAGGGGGTTTTTTTGTGTGTGTGGTTGGACTCGGTGATCTCAGAGGTCCTTTCCAACCATGACGATTCTGTGATTCTGCCAAATACTTTTTAATTTGATAGAATCTTCCCAGTTTTGAGGTGTTCAGAGCAGAAAGCAATTGTCCAGCAAGATTCACAGAGCAGCTACATAGATGGAATTTATATTTTCCATCACTTATTTAGTCTCTATTGGTTTTATTAATTTTCAGGTAGAAAATTGTCCTGAGGCTGAATAGTAGCCTCTTTGTTTGCTCTCCTTATGCAAGCACACGTGCACATACACATCTCCATACACACACACACGTACAAAGCTCTTTGCCCGATGAATTTCCCAATAAACGTGGCAGGCAACTTCAAAACCAAACCAAGCCTTTCAATAAGAATTATGAAAAATAAGTTTTAAATGACAAAAACATCCTGTTTTCCTTCAGTTTCTCTCTCACACGCCACAAGCCAGGCTCCACCCTCCCTGTTTTCAGAGGGACTAACTACGGGCACCAGGTTTTGGAAACTTCCATGTCCTTATCTGTCCTGCCATTTGCTCTCAGGGGAACGTGAGGAGGGCAGCACTGCAGAGGCAAAAAAAAAAAAGAGGGGTTGATCCCCTGTGTACCCATCCCTGTTGCAGTTCTTTTCCTGAGATCCCTGAGGAGAAAGTGTGGAGAAATGGAAGATGAACAGAAGTGGGGTTTATTGGTTAGGTTTGTTTTGGTTTTTTTTAAATCACAGTGACTGCCACAGTCTCAACCTCTGGCTGAAATGGAGAAGGTGATGTTAAGCAGACCTGCTACTCCTTCTTCTAGGCATAATTATTCATATTGATGGGGCTTTCACAAACAAGTCAAGGAGAATACCTTGAGGAGATGCCAGGGCCCTGAGCAGAAGCATGCGGAGAGGTGGGGAGCTGGCAAGGCAGATTTCCTGCCTCAGCTGAGAAACCAGCCATGCAGCTCAGATGGGTACCATACTTTAATGCCACCTCTGGGTGACCTCCGCACGTCAGCTCCCAGACAGAGGGTATGGGTTGTCTCTTGAGCGGCACTGCCAAAGGGGCGATGGTGCTGGTGCTCTGGAGGCTGCTGGGGGGGGTGTTAATTTGAGGTGGGTGCAGTGTGACCATCCGCAGCTGTGGCTGAGTGCTGCTGAAGGTGTTTTCAGAGATACGTGTGTTTGGATCTGCTGGGGTGCTACTTGCTGTGAGGGTGGCACTTGTATAGGTGGAAGAGTGAGTAATATGTGGATAATATTGATTACCCACATAGAATCCACATATAATTGATTATGTGCGGTTATATATGCAAATACAGGAGACTGGGGATGTTCATGAGTGTGCTGGTGTGACGGAGGGTGAAACAGCAGAGGGGTGGTGAGCCTGTGGCTGGCAGGAAGGTGGAATACGATGTGCTGCTGTAATGGTGTCCACGAGGGACTAGGAAAGGATCCACAAGATGGATCTCTGCATCAGAGACGCAAAACAGAGTCTTCCATATTACAAGCAGGAGAGGATCAGAGATCCCTCATGGCTAATTATGAAGAACAAACATCCACTACGTCTTCAGGTTAATTAAGAGGAACCATATCAATGGTACATTCCTCAACATCTCCCATACCTATGAAGTAAAACCAGTCTGATGACACAGACGCTCAAGTCACATCCCCTGGTTACAATCTAAAGGAGTTCTAGCCCCTGGAGCTATCTCCTCTGCAAAGACAAGGCCACACACTTGCCATTTCTGGGGCCAGCCTAGCTTAATTATAACGAACAAAGGTGAAGCACCAAGAAGCATAAATGGTCCCTTCTGCGAATGCCAATCTCACCTAGACCAAAGCCACATCAAGTGACCTACACATGGGTTCAGCCAAAACATCAAGTGCAGCAGCACTTAAAGACAGGTCACGAGAGAGGAGCTGTGTCCAGTGCTGTTGATGGAAAGACCTTCCCTGAGCAGGGGAGGCAGAGACTGTCATTGTGTCTCCGTGGCTACAGATGCCCATCCAAAATTAGGTTATGCACCCATCCAAAGTGTGGTACTGTGTTTGGTGGCGATTCCCTGAAGCAGTTGACTCTCAGAAAACGTAAATCTTTTTAAACCAATAAACTTTAATATTTGTTTTCCTCTTGAAAGGAATCTATGTTAATTTTTAAAACATCACTAGAGGGCGTTAAATAAATAGGCTTCCCAATCAAGCTAACTGCCTGTACAGGCAGGGAGAGCTTTGAGGAAACTGTTTAGTTTCAAACCTTGGGGAGAAGCTTTAGAAGGTCTATGCATATCAAAACGGCCTCCTGACCTCTTTCTCTCTGGCTCACAAACTAAATGCTTTACTTCTCTTTAGGTGTGCCCTGAAGAGCACCAGCCCAGGGGCCCAGGAAACTCACCCCGGAACTTCCCTGCAGCTGGGCATGAGCTGTGCCAGGTCTCAGCAAATTGTTGGGCAGCTGTCCCATGACCAGGAACGCCGCCATTTATACACATCCCATCAAGTACCAGTGGCTTAATTAGCTTCAAGTCATGCTGGACAAACTGACAACCAGGTCCTTGAAGAAATCACTGGGAAGGCTGAGGTACAGCCTGGTGGTGTTCTCTGCATCCCAGGGAACACAACCCAAGGAGGAGCTCCATGCTCCTGCAGACGAAAGTGTCCATGGCCCTAATGCTCTGGTTGTGCAAGGTAGCACCAGCTGGGATGCTGAGGCAAGAACACACTGTTAAAGGCCCTCATCTTCCAGCTCTGCAGGTAATGGAGAGTTGGCACAGCACAGCAACACTTTGTTCTGGGTTACACAAAGGCAGAGAGGTCTGGTTAGGAAAAATAACGTTAAGGAATGTTCTAAATATAGAAGAAGATGGGAAGGTAAAGGGAAGAACAGACACCTCTGTCTTAAGTAGGGCCCACAGATAAAACCTGCAAGTGTCTCTAAAGAACTGGCAGCAAAAACTGCAATAAAACATCACTCTGGATCACCAGGATCTCTCTGGCTGTGGGTACCCTCCAGCCCCTGGCACACACTACAAGTATTACAACTAGTTGCAGATTGATTTTTTTTTTTTTAACAGAACTTGCTATTTATTCCAGTGGAAACTCCCTGCAAAGAAAATAGTTCCACTCAGCTACTGTTTGTTTTGGATGATTTGTTTGAGAATTTCAAGCTGGCATTTTGAATAATGTTTACAGTTTTCCCTCTTATTTTCCATTATTTCAGGCTAACCCAACGCTAATATGATATTCTATTGTTTGTTCTGTTGCATTTAAAAAAAAAAATAAAAATTACCAAGGGCAGCTGGTACAGACCGAGCATCTCTTCCCCACCAAGCACCGTCCCTGCTCCGCTGGAGCGAGTGCCACATGCTTCTCTCGCTCCGGAGGAGACTGCGGTTTCTCCTGGCGAGTCTAAAAATACGAGGCAGTAGCAGAAGGGCTGCTTTGCCCGTCATTGTGTCCTGACACCAACGCAAAGTAACGTGCACTTGACAGGTCTCCTGGAATAATATTGGGATGCAAAAGCTGCTTGCGATTCTGCCACCACTACTCCGGAAAAGCGACCCTGGGAATACGCCTCAAGCAAAGAAGGTCTCAGAACCCCACGCTGCAGAGATTTTTTCAGGTTATTTGCCTTCCGACCCAGCCCAAAGCGGGTCCCCAGCTCCACACACACACCTGCGGACACCCACCACCAACTCTCCCGCATCCCCTTTGGCCACCCTTCCCTTTGGCAGCCGGGCTGAGGAAACCAGAGACACCTTCGCCTCCTCCGCGCCTGGTAGCCGCTTTCTCCCCAACACTTGCCCAGCGCCCCCGGATCCGGCTCCGCGGACCCTCCGGTATCCCCGGCCACCTCCCGGGAGTGGGGGGCGCACGGGAGACCCCGTCACACGCAGGGAGCTCTGGTGAAGGCTACGAAGAGATACCCCCTCCCCGAAACGCACCCCTCGTGGGGCAGCGGGAGACACCCCCTCCCCGAAACGCATCACCCCAGGGGGGGTGTCTGGCAGGAGACACCCCTGTCCCGAAATGCATCCCCCGGGCGATCCGGCAGGAGAGACCCCCTCCCCAAAATGCATCACCCGGGGGATTCCCGCAGCAGACACCTCCTCCCCGAAATGCACCACCCGGTGGGGGGTCCCGCATCAGACACTCCTTCCCCCAAACGCATCACCCGGTGGGGAGGGGAGAGGGAGGCGGCAGGAGACACCCCCTCCCCGAAATACACCACCCGGTGGGGGGTCCCGCAGCAGACACTCCCTCCCCGAAACGCACCCCCGGGGGGGTCCGGCAGGAGACACCCCTGTCCCGAAATGCATCCCCGTGGGATCCGGCAGGAGACACCCCCTCCCCAAAACGCATCACCCAGGGGAGTCCCGCAGCAGACACCTCCTCCCCGAAATGCACCACCCGGTGGGGCGTCCCGCAACAGACACTCCTTCCCCCAAACGCATCACCCGGTGGGGAGGGGAGAGGGAGGCGGCAGGAGACACCCTCTCCCCGAAATACACCACCCGGTGGGGGGTCCCGCAGCAGACACTCCCTCCCCGAAACGCACCCCCGGGGGGGTCCG
>JAOXNO010000063.1:4828651-4846025 GCA_028565335.1 Limnodromus scolopaceus | reverse complement strand
CCAAGGTCCCCAGACCTCGCCACTGCAGTGCCAACTCCATACAGAGCCCAAGTGAACGTGTCACAAAGAACTTAAGACCTAGTGCTCCTTGCTTTAGTGTTTGTGTATTTTATAAGCAAGGTGCACCTTGCTGTTGAAGGATCAGTGATGCTGTACAGGGTCCAAGGACCCACTGAAATCTGTGCTTCATCATGTCAGGGGCTGTATACACCAGTAGTGAAATATAGACCCCATCCCAAAGACTTCAGACTCCATCATGGCAAGACCAAGAGATGCTCTGGTGGCACAGTCTCTGTGACCTGGCTTGCATGGCCACTTAAAGGCCTTATCTCAGAGCAACATATGTATGCTTTTTTGCTGGATGAAGTTGAGTTGGGATAAGATCCCCCACTGGGAGCTCCATGCAAACCCTGTGTCAGGACTGCTTAGAAATACAGAAGAAAAATAAGTGCAGCAGGGAAGCCAAAGAATCTGAAGACAACACATGTCTGTCTCACCAGCCTCTTCCCCTCCTCATTTGGCCTGACACATTTGGTAAGGGATTAACTGCCAGATGAGTTAAAAAAAAGCCGATACACCCCCCCCTCCCCTTCATCTTACTTTCATTGTTTACAGCCCTTCCTGAATTTGGGGACAGCATCATCAGGAGCAAAAAGCGTGGAATGAAACCAGCCCCAATTCTTGATGTGCTGCGACTGCCTGAGAGTAATGAGGACAATAGGCATGTGGCAAACCTGATTGTTGCCTTGAGATGGTTTTAATAGAGAAACTTGGCGTCAGGATCACTTCTGGGACATTAACATCTCTTTGAGCTGCCTGTGGCAATGAAAGATGAAAAGGGGCTGGTGGGTGGTGGGGAGGGCAGAAGGAGCAGGAGGAGTGGTCATGAACTTTGAGAGATGCTTGATGTCGTTTTCTGGAAACGCCTGACAAACCCAGTCCAGTTAGAACTGTTGACTGTCTTTGCCACGGACTGTCGTTGCCAGAACTTCACTCAAAATCTAATTAATTAGGAGCTTAATTAGCTTTGGGTTGCATGTTAAATGAAACCCTGTTAGCAAGGACTTTTCCCATACAGATAGATGAGAGGCCAACACTTGTCCAGCTAAAAATAATGAATCTCATGAAAAATTTCAAGTACTCAGATGTAAAACCTCCCAGTGCCTACATCTCATTTCAACTTGCCAGACTTTCCTTCCTGCTCCATTATTTGAGGGGTTAATAAACGTAGCTCTGAACAAAGAAAGTGTTAAGAAAAGTTGCTCTTGCAGCATTTCCGGCCATAGTAACAGCAGGAAACCTTCAAAAACTCGCTTTTGACTCTCATGAGCTTTTTTGTCCAGTTCTTCATACTTACATCTTTGCGAAGGTCTGGAGTTGGCCGTGGAGTAGCTTCCTCTTCAGATAAAGCTCCCTCTGGCTCCCTCCTGGGATTCAACTCAGTCTTCAAAAGCCCTCTCCAAGGCTATTGTTTTGTCTTTTGTCTAGGAGGACATCTCAGCTTTGCTGAGAGCTGCTCCACTTCGCATAAATTATGAAATGCTTATTAAAGTGGGTGTCCATTATTTTATATCACCTTTAGTATTAAAAATGTAACTACAAAAGGTCACAGTAACTCTCTTTTTAAGTGTGGAGACATGCAAGTCCACTGGCCTTGGAGTCTGACTGGGTATAACTCCATTAAAATTCATTAAAAGCACCATTTCCAGGTGAATTTGAGATTTCTGTTTTGTGTTGTAGTGGAATTGTGTGTTTTTCATGCTCAAAATAAGCAAAGCTATCTCTTTACAGCCCCTCCTATCTCACTTAAAGATATATTTAGGCTTTATTGTAAAGTGCCTTGCAATTCTTGGGTGAAAAGTTCACAGTACCAAGTACCACACTGCTACTATTATCAGTTTGGTCCCCTAACCAGGATGTTGCGATGTGCATATTTGAGTGGGTAATCTTATCATGAGGTTTAACTGGTCCCAATCTTTTCTTTTGGCATGTTCGACTCCAGACTTCCCTTTAACATCTGACATATGGGTTTTATTGTTCAACTGACTTTCTTCTTGTACAAACATCCTGATTGGAGCACATGCAAAGGGAGGAGGGGAGACATTCCTCCCCATACATGTTTGAGTTCCTCTGTCTTCTTGCTATGTGGTCCCAGGAACACATGGAGGTCCCTGCATATTTATAAGCTCTTCGTTTCCCAGTTTCCAAGGACAAATGGCACGTTCTGATGTTTTGTGACACTTTTACCTCTGGGCCCTGAACTTGTTACAAACTGGGACAAGATGTCTTTGCCATAGCAGTGTGCACCTATGGAGTGGCACCAGAAACAATGGGAGAACTGGTGCTGGCAAGGCACTTCTCTTGCACAGGTCTGTCACAGAACGTTCTTCTAGTCATCTGTGCATTAGATCTTGTAATATGCATCTCGGTTACAGTTGTGGCGAAGCTAATGGCATCACATGGTTAAGGTCATGTTCATTGGACTTGGTCTTTTGTGCCCCCATTAGCTAAAGAAATTGTCAGATGATCCCATCTGGTTTTGACATCACCTTTATTATTGATCAGTTTATTACTAATTGGATAATTGTAATACCACACTGCCAAATTTTACATAAGCACAAAGCAAGAGATGGTCCCTCTTAATCTCACACAAGACAAAGAGGAGGAGTAGAAGAAACAGAATTCATTCAGTTCATGGACAAACCGTTTCTTTACTTATTCTTTTTGGAAAAAATGCTGCAAACTGTATGATCAAGAACATGAGTTTGGCTGGAATATATCAAGCGGATTAGTTTTCTGCCAATACAAAGGAAGTAGGAGAAGGTCTCCACTTTTCAGCAGAAGGTCTTGTCTGAGATGATTGTAAAGTATTGTTATAAATACCTTTTTTCTTTTTTTTTCCAGAGGACAGTAAGATCCATGATCCACAGGGCAAGAGAATTCTTGTTTCTCTTTCAGTCACAATCTGCTATGTTAGTTATTATGTCAAATAAGAGATGAACTAGATTATATCCTTTTCTGAAATGAAAACAGCGTTAAGATCTCCCTGTTCAACCCAGGTCTTCATGTTTTTAAAACCTGTAGAAACTTCATTACCCTAAAATGACAAAAGTCCAGAAAAGACTGGCTGAATCTTTTCCAAAGATTAAGAAAAAATTAACATATTTGTGTTTATAGTAAAAGCTTTGTTTTACTGCAAAACAAAGCTAAGAATACATTTGCGGTCTCTAAGGAACAATAGACAAGATCCTCTTTACTACTCAAAAAAGACAAGCTCTGTGGGATATCTGTTAGGTGTCTCTGCATGAAATGGTTCTCTGCTGGTTTCTTTCATCTGAGTTTCACTGAAGTTTCCCGAGGAGTAAGACCCATGGAGAGAGAATATTCAATTTATCGGTTTTGGCCATGTTTTCTGATGTACTACAATTTCAGAACACTTAATCTCCATAAAGAAGCCTGCTCTGCTTTACTGCCTAAGTGCTCCAAGAGTAGGTCCCATACAGGCTATACTACAGAATATATCTGGCATGGCAAGATTGACGCATCTTGGCAAGTGCAATTGGTTCTATGGTTATTGCTCATGTCGTTTTGCCAGTCAGGGTCTGTATTTATGCCCGTCGTAGCTGGGTTGCCACAAAAAACCCAAGCACAAGACCTGGAACCCACTCAAACCCTGGTGGAAATACAGCATACGCAGACTTCAGTCGCCTTCCTCCTAGCATCTAGTTCTCGCTGCTTCCGTGAGACACAGGTCTACCTAAACTGATGTGGTACAGGAGGCAGGTGGGAAGGCCAGTGCTGACATGGGTGATCCTAAGGAAAAGCTATATGGTCCTTGAACCTGGACCAGGTGTGGACATGTCACCATAGATAAGCAAACTCCTTTGTAATGGCAGACAGCCAGCGAGCTTATTTACACACTTTCCCGTGTTCAAATTCAGGGACAGATAAAGATCATGAAGATCTGTTCACCAAGCAGATATAAAGGCAGCACTTTCTAGAGAGTCCTACTTGGCCTGTGCCCATGAAACAGGTAGTGTGACATTTATTTGAAAGGATCTGGATTACCATTCTAATTTTACAAAGGGATTTTGTTACTTCTGATGTATTACTATATAAGTTCTGAGGATGCTAAGGCTCTTCCTGGCACTCGTGCAGCAATTACAGTGGAAGGATATGTCAGGAGATGTCTTCTCATGTGTTGAAGACTGAAAATGTGGACTATGGAACAAATCTGTCTGAGATTAATGATCATGCCCATGTCTGCCACAGGGCTAAGATCTTGGGATAAATTTTTTTCCTTTTGAGTTCTGTCCCCCATGAAAAGGCACAGTGATATTCAATGCTACTGATTTAGAAGCTAAAGAAACAAAATTAAAATAAAACATTGCTGCCAAAAATTAATTGTTAAAAATGTTCAAAGTCTAAATGTTTTGGCAAAAGCCTTTCTTACTACTCATTGGCCATTCAAGCTGTTGAAAAAGTTGTCCTGGAAATGAATGTGTTTAGGATTAGCAGCAATAACAGCTTAATGGGCATCCTTCATATCTCCCAGTAGCCAGCCAGTAGGGTTTTTTTCCAACTGGGAAAGGTCACACTGCTGGTAAATGATTCTCAGAATACAGCTGCAATGGTCTGGTGTACTGCTGGAGTGACACCATTGATGCGCTTTGCCTTTCATGTGGTCCAGATGCTTTGCAACATTAGGCTGCTGCTAGCAATGATTGGGGGACCGCAGGAGTTTTTCCAAGAAGCATTTTAAGAGCTAGTACCTAATAACTCGCAACATGTGCTGCAATGCCTGTGACACCTCACATATATCGTCACCTAAGGATGGTCTCTGAAGCCAAACTCCACCACCAAACGCTTTCCGGTGTCAACTGGCGCCAGCTACGTTCTGCCCTTGCATGTGCAGATTCATCAGATGACTCTACTGACTGAGCCACTACTACCTAGCATACTCATTACAAGTTAATCAAACCTGAATTTCAATTAGTAACAACCACCGTTGTGGAATATGAGGCAAGGGGTAACAGGGTTGCTGGTTCCCAAGCTATGTACAAGCCTACAAAAATTTTTCTAATCAAGTGTAACCTACAAGACAGCAAGAGACATACATGACCCTCTGGGTCACTAACTGACCTGGGTGATTCCTTAGTACAAGGACTCTCCTCTACCTCCCAAAACTTCCACATGCTAAAAGCCCTGATGATTCCTTGCTCAACAGCCAACAAACTCAGCCTCTTTTGGATAATGTCTGAGATGGCACCGAGATGGACAATTTCCATTCTGCACCTGCAGAACAAAATGTGCAACCCCATTAACAACCAGGGAGGCTGCAGGATGTGCACGGATACAAGAGGTATGTTGCGTGGTGGCTGGTGGTGGTTGTTTCTGCTGTTTTTCTAGCTCAGAAATGGTCTGGGTTTCCTGAGCCTCTTGCTTTAAGCAGTCAGCAATTTGTTTCCAAGTGTTGTCATTGATTCCAGCTGGAAACCTGCTGGCATGGCAGCCCATGAAAAAGTAATTTCACAGCTGTCCAGCAGTCTCTTCCAGGAGCGAAATATTAGTGATGGCTGGGATAAAAATCGTCCTTTAGATCCCTTAACTCTATGAATTCAGCCAGCTTATGTTCTAGAGGGTTAATGAATTGAGAAGGCTAAAACGATGTTTGCATGGCATGTCAAACGGCTGGAATGTGACAATATTCTAGTGGAAAATAGCACTGTTGAAGCAAAAAACATAAGCATAGCAAGTCAGGCTAAAGTTAATCATTTGAATGACATTTGTGATGCAGACCTTTGGTTCATCCCCATCACACGATACCTTTGCAGGCCCTAGGGCAGCAACATCAGCCCCTGTGGCGACAGCTTGTTGGTGGAGACTTTGGCCCCGCAGCCCTTGCCTGGCAATTCACCCCAGTACAGAACGGCTCTTCCTCCCGGAGCTGAGGAGGGATGTGCAGGCACTGCACACTTAACCAATCTGTCTCTCCCAGCTTTACCCTTTTACTGGTGGGTAAAAGGGGTTTTGAACAGGTTTATTTCCCATCTGCTGGAAGAATTGCTGAGCTGGCACTGCAAAGCTTTGTGAGGATCAAACCGTGAAGCCTGACGACTCCCGCACTGTGCGTTTTTGGACACTTTAAGTCTTGAGATAGATGGCCATTTCTAAGAATTTCCAAGTGTTTTTGAGATGACAAAGAAGCCACATGAAAAATGCATCTGAAAGGTTTGAAGGCAGAGAGGGAAAATATCTTGGTCCTGTGCCGGTTCAATATGATTAATAGATTCTCCTGGAATGGCTTTCCAAGATCTGTTGTGCTACGGGAGAGGTGGGGATAGATTCTTGCAGGAATAAATGCGAAGTAGTTATAAAGATATTGCTTACTGTCAGTCTTAGGCACTACTTGTAGCACCTAGGTCCCAAACAGCACTTTTCATCAAACCTTTGAGAAGGAGGCAAGAAGAAGGCACTTCATCAAGCAGGGTGGACAAGGCCCAAGGAGCTGAAATGCCGGGGGGTGGTCACAAAGGAAGCCAGGGGCAGGTTCCCAGGGCAGCAATGCTTTCCTTGGGCAGATAGGGAGGCATCCCCGACACAAGCTCATTTGTGGTCCTCAGCACACAGGCACACACGTGCGCACGTGTACGCTGCCCTGCCTTCAAGCGGCTACCTGCAAGTGACCCAGGTGCCCAGTCCTCCCTGAAAAAGCTTATTTAACATCCAGGCGGGAGAGCACAGGGAAGGAGTGGAAAGGAATACAGCGAAGCCAGGCTTTCAGCTTTCCACCCTTTAAAGGATGAAAACATAAGGGAAGGTGTCAGAAGTCAATTTGCTTTGGCAGAGGGAAGGGGAAAAAAAACCCTCTGTGGCCTGGCTGGGAGCCAGAGGATTTGTGCCGGCTACAGCCAGGATGACGCTGTGGACCGAAGGAACAGAAAAACACTTGTGCCTGTGTCTCTGGTCCCGGTGACCGGGCTCTTGGTGCGGCTGGGGAGGGTTGAAGGTGGTGCTGGTGCGGGGGCATCGCAGGAGAAGGACGCACCAGCTTGTGGTGTCACTGGCCCGTGTCCTGCCACCCGGCTGCACAGGGAATTCCTTTCCTCTTGCTTCAGGATGTGTGTGTGTGTGAGACTCCGTGTGTGTGTGTAGGGGGGGGCGGAATGGGGAGCAGAGGAGAAAAAAAAGACACTATTCAGTTAAATTACCTCCTTGGCATTAACCTTTACCTTCCTGGCTTTTTCTGCCCAGCTGGACAAAGGAGCTCTCTGAGGGATGGCTAGGGGAAAATCCCATTCCTCCATGCAGGGAAACACACAGTCCTCTTTGGATGGAAGCTCTTAGTAAGCCCTTTCTTAGTTTGTGTCCGCTCCCCGGTTTCACTCTGTTTCTGAATTTCCACATTCTGGACAGTCCTGAAAAAGCCTGAACACCGCTCAGGAGGCTCGTCTCAGGGGCTTCCCAGTCTCACCGAGTGAAACTCGCCATCCTGGAGGAGACAGTCAAGGTCTTCATCTAAACTGGAAGTGAAAGGTGCGTCTGTCCAGGCTCCTTAATCAGTAACATATGATCACGGCGCTGAGAGTTCAGTCTGTGCCAACCCCTCCCCACCCCAAACCTCCAGCAAAAATTCCAGCTCTGCTCACTGACATATCTGTCTTCAGCCAATTTTATTTTGGTGGGGTGATGGAGACCAGAATATAAAAGAGGATAGTTCTTATTCTAGAGGAGGTGGAAATCCTTCTCTCATCTAACAAGCTGGAGAAGGCATCTCCCAACTTGTAGTTCTTGTTTTTGGGTCCTACATATGGAAATTGTTACTCTGAGTTATTACAAATAATTACTTAGTGACACTGGAATTCCTCGGCAGGGTATCACGCCCATGTTAACGCTCCTTCCACCATGCTGCGCTGAACTGGTTGTGTTGAGGACATCACTCAGGCATGACCAGTCTCCTGTCGGAAGGTTTTGCCTGTTGTCTGCAGCCTGTGATTGCTGTTTTGAGGAAATGGGCTGTATGCAGGAGTGTTAGTCACGGTGCTTTGAATTGGGTGGAGAAGTTTTGCAAAGCTTAGAGGCATCGCTGGGGACTGGATTGGCCAAAGTGTGATCAAAGTGTTTCCCTCAACTGGCTCCTGCCTTGGACAGTCACTTGTTGGGGTGGTAAAAACCTATCATGGCAAAATGAGAGATGTTTAGAAACAGTCCTATCTCCTTCCAAAAACCCGCTAATTTGCCTGTGACCTCACTCACTGTAAAAGAGCATGGAAGAGTTCCAAGAATTTAATCTCACCCTCTAACACCATTGTCCTGCAGCCTTCCAAAGGTAGAGAGGCTTTGAGAGCTCTCCAGGAAGCAAGAAATCCCCAGAAGATTTCTACAAAGATGCAGAAATGCCCATGTATAAATGATTCCCGTCATCCCTCCTCGAATGGTGAGGCCCGTTGGACTATCAGGAAACAAAAGTCCGTCCCTGTCAAGTCTCGGGGCACCCTGAGGCACAGAATCTGCTTATCAGACAGATAACAGAATCAGGGATAACGAGCAACATGACTGAGTTTGTGGCAAGATCATCGTGTTGACACCCTTCCTCATCACATCGGCATTTGGATAGAAGGAGCAGCTCTTCCATATTCCCAAGGATTTTATAGGATCATTGTGGGACACTGTAGAGTTAATAGACATTAGTTAGGAATAAAACAATCATCTCAGCAATGGATTTTTGTGGCTCCCGTGACAAATTAACAAAAACGATAACATATTTGTTTCTGTTTCCTTAGTTTTTTGCACCAAGGCCAAATCATTTCAGAACTGAAACGAAGTGAAACCAACACAAGTTTATTTTTAGTCTGATTTGTTTACAGTTAAAAGCAAACAAAAAAAAACCCTTATCATATGTTTCTATTTTTTTCAAATTAACCTTAGGTAGCTTGAAATTAAACCGTTCAGAATTCAAAAGTTTTTGACTCCTCACATTTTTTCAGGTTTTCTGGACAAATAAATTGGATACAGATGGCTTTAATTGCTGGGAATATTGGGGCATTTGGTTAGAACAAGCGTTCACAGTTTGCTCAGGATTGCTGATTCCTTCTGCCTGTCTTCACCGGCAAACTGATGTTTGCTGATAAGGGAGGAAAAGAGGAGAAAAAAAGAAAGAAACTCCAAGGACTTTGGCTTCCATTTGGCCTTTAGGACTTTGGCTGCAAGATGCTCAGCACCTTGGCAAATACAGCTCCCACCCAGTGCTTGGAAAGGAATGGTGAGGAGGGGGAAAGCAGAGCCCAGGGGCTCAGCGCTGAGAGGGTAGCACTAACAGGACCACAGTTTGTCCAAGGGACAAGACGACGTGAGAGTCTTTCTGAAACCCTCCCACCCTCCATCCCTGAGTCGATGGGTGTGAGAATTCAGACATCTGACTGCAGTGTGTGCATGGGTGTGGGGGCACTGGGGAGGGGGAAACTTCTGAGGAGAAGCAAATGTTTATTCTGTTCTGTTGTTTAAAGCCCATCCATCGGTTCACACTGGACAGCCAAGGCTGCCTACGAGGCTGGGAAGGGAGACAGTGTTGCCCAAGGAATTGCTGGGGAACAATGGAAGGAAATACGGACTCGGAGAATGACACGGATGGAGGGGTTGTGGCGAGAGGATGTGAGCAGGACTGTGTTGGGGGAGAGGATGTGAGAAACTGCACACCGCTGCTGGACCCAGCTTTGTGCCTCACGGTTCTACTGTCTTAACGACCTCCAGATAGATCATGATGGCCATATCCAGGCTCCTCTCCCAGCAGAGAACTCCCAGAGCAGCTTGTTCACAAGGGGGGCAGTGGGATCCCATCCCTGCTGACACGTCCTCCAGTTACGCTGCCAGCGTTGATGTGCCTCTGGGGAGAAGAGGGCAGTTTCTCACATGCTCCAATATAGGTGTGAGAAATACGCTTTACTGGATCCAGTTCTACAAAGTCCTCCTGAAGAAACCGTCCGTTTCCAGGTTGCCTGGGCCTGCTGACGATGCATTGATGTTAATGATGGCACACAGACTGAGAAGGCAAGGCTTCGGGCAGCAAAGGCATGAGGTGGGCATCGCACTGCCTTGTCCTCACGGGTTGCCTGAGAAAGTTGGTCGTCCTGGGTTCTTCTCCAGCTCCTGCCTGTGGTTTGCACGTGACCTTGGGGAATGCACTCATCTGCCTATTTCCTCATCTGCCACTTGGAGGAAATGGCACTCACCCGGCCTCTCGAAGGATGATTCACATCACTATCAGTCTCAAAAAATGAGATAGGATGTTATTCACTGCTTCCTCTGGAAGAAGGAGCTATGGCCATCAGTTTATGGGCAGCCAGCACATCTGTTCTCTACCTTTTGCCCTGCAGACTTTGCTACTGGGAAGTGCCCAGTACTGATGTTTTCTATGACAGCTCCAGCAAGGTTTCCTGAGCTTGGAGCATGGTGGGAGCATCTCTAGGAGTGACAGGAAAAGACGCTGTCTGCAGAGTTTCTTCTCCAGTTGAATCAATCATTTTCCACTGTGATTCCATTCATCAAAAACATAAATAAACATAAAAGGATAATAAAAAACCCTCAGAAATGAGGGAATGGAATAGCCACCATGATTTCGGACTGTGTTCCTCATGGAAAGGCTTATACTAACAGATCAAGGTAGAAGTTGAGCGTATGGGTTTCCAGCTTAGGATTGGTCCAGCTTTAATAAGTCTGTGAAAGAGAAAAACTTTGTTCCAGAGCCCAAAGCAATCTGGCCAGATTAGGAATTTGTACTGCATTTCTAGGAAGTGCAAAGGAGAATGAATAAATCTTCAGCACTTGAAAGTACATACAAGTGTGGTTCAGTGTATGAATATGAAAACAATCTTAATTGTATGAGAACTGTCAAAATGTTTATAAACTTCCAGTGAAGTGACATGAATCCTACTGGAGAAGCCTCAGATTCTCCTGTACCTATAATAAAGATATGTTAAGCTAAGCAAATCAGTAAAGAGGGCAAAGAAAATGTTAAACAGACTCCAGATATGTATGTCCTTGGCTGCAGTCAGTCCTGGGATTGTTTATCACTTCTTGGGCATCTGAATATTTGGGTGTCAGGGCTGCACTGAACTGCAACCCCATGAGTCCTGCTTTATTCCCCTTTGTTCCTTCCTGCAAACTGTCCATGGAAGGGGGTGCCAGACATGAAGAATTTGGGAGAGGACAAAATTTATTCTCAGAAGACATAAAAACTGCCACCATCAGGCAAATTCATCTAACTTCACTGTACAGTATTTTAGCACCTGTCATTGGACGCAGCAGCAGCAGATCCAAGGAGAACTGAGTAATCACCTTCACTGTTCCACTCGTGTTTGGGGAGGGAACAAAAGGCAACAGACTTCCTCTAGTGGTGTTTTTAGTCTTAAAATTATTTTCTCAGAAAGAGCATTTTTGCATTTTATTTACATACATGCAAATAGTATTTGATTTTCCAAATGAAATAGCACTTTCCATTTGCAGATAACAGCACTTAACAAAGAATGGAGCACATCTCCATTTGCATTGTACAGGTGAGGAGCTGGACAACTGTCCTGTCTTAAGAAAAAAGGTGAATGAGAGTGTCTTTGACGCCTGAAAGCTTTCCTCTGAAAGGTAAAACTTTCCAAGTGCTGTCCACCAAAGCCTTTCTCTACTAGAGCCGTTCTTAACTCATTCGTGACTGCAGTCCTGACTGCTCACGGAGCCGTGTTTAAATGGTTATCTCAGCTGTAAGTCCCACCCATGAACGTGGTCCTGGCCATCAGTATTGTTATCTCAGGCGGAGCCATGTTTAAGTTATTATCTCAGCTGGAATTCCCACCGATGAATATGGTCCTGGTCACCAGTATTGTTATCTCAGGTCCTGGCTCACCTGCTCTCTTCAACTGTGGCATTTAACTGCTGCTCCACTTCTAGATCCAGACCCAGCACTTCTGCCAACACGCCTCGTTCCAGAGCTACAGTGCTAAGTTTTATCCACCATGCCAAATTAAAGAGTGGCTAAACGCCCTCAGTAAGCTTTCCACAAACACCAAGATGAGACCTACATTATGCATTGAACTTGAACAGAACAAGTACTGAAGAGGAGCTTGTGCTCTGGTTGCTGAAGCCTCGGCGTACTTTCTAATACCAAAAACTGTGCCTGTGGTCAAAGGTAAAACAAATGCCAAAATGACTGACAGCTCAGGAATATACAGGGTATTACAGCTCATGAAAAACTACAGCATGCTCATTCTAAGGAAGGCAAAACGCTGGATAGTGTATGCTGTGTCCTGTGCTTGTGGGACTTTCAGCCATCCATTTCACCATTTTGCTGAAAAAGCAGTGATCTAACCAGGGAGGATCTAGAAAAGAACAATTTGCTGACTGGGGATTTTAAGGGAAAAGCTTGTGTGAAGGAATCAAAAAGGAATGAACTGGGAGATCACAATATGTGTAATCCTGTCCTCTGCCCAGTTCATGCAGCACACCAGAAAAATTGATACTGTAAGCGCTGAAGTGGGAAGAAAATTATTTATAACAGTCCAGCAGGACTTATCTAAGAGCTGTATGTTTCAAAAAAACAACCAAACAAAAAGGTAGGAATAATCTCAGAAAAATTCCTTGACACTGAGATGTGTTAGGCTGTTTATTGTTTCCTGAAAAGAATTGGTGGAAGCTTCATCACCTAGGAAATTTTAAACTCTTCTCAAGCAAACAATGCAAACTGTCCCATAGGAACCAAATCCGTGCTATCCAAGCAAAAGGGATTAGACCTATCAGCAGGTCTTTTCTATATTTAATTTCTGTGATGCATTTATGGAATGCTGCCCACGTGCCAAACTGCAGGAAAGTCTTTACACATTCCTAATTTAAAGAGCCCTCGCTGCAAAGTCCCAAAGCCTCAAGCTGTCCAATTTAGATTCCAGCAGCAGCATAGGCTTCGCTCAGTGTTGAAAACTGTTGGCTCCATGCTTATTTTCCATTCAGCTGCATCATTGCTTGAGTAAAAGATCCTACATAGAGGGACAGTTTGGAGAGAAAATGGGTATTGGCCTTGTTGGATTGGCTTCCACGGGGGCAGAAGAAACCTGGTTAAAGGCTGAAAGAAGCAAATTGCCAGGTACCTCATGCACACATAGAAAATACGCAGCTCACTTTCCCCTGTGGGACTGTCTTCCTTTATTACTCGGGAAGGACTGCAGTTATTCATGAAAATGCCTGTGAATAAGGCAGAACCTGAAGATTACAAAGGGCTAAGGCATTCCAAGAAAATCAAAGTCTCATCATGGGCAATTAGCTCATCATTAAAGTACGCTGAAAGAGTGCGATGATTAGAGCAGTCTGATTTTGTCAAACTCCCTGAGCATATTAAAGTTGATAAGCTGCTTCAACAATTTGCATATAAAGTCAGGGTGGACTGGGGCCGTGTGCCTACCCCAGACCAATCTAAAGCCTTTTGCACTATTTTTTGGGTTTTTTAATGTGTTTTCCCTTCATGCTGGCCATGTCTGTGCATAAGCATATACTACTCTCTAAGGCCACTATTGCCAGCCCTGAAAAAAATTGCACACTACAGTTGTATTTTCAGCCTTTTGCCCCTGTTGGTGTTTTAATCAGTTTTAGTACAAGTACAGTATCCTTTAAGAATATGCTCCAGGGACTTATGTAGCATAGTGTTGATAGGCCTGAGAGATGGATTTAAAATTGATTAGGGGTTGCAATGGTGTAAAAATGCACTAGTAAAATACAAAAGCTTTTGCTATTTCTCTTGGGAGCTTATATCTCACTATAAGATCCTTCTTAGGTTACTAGTTAGCTTAGTGTCCCTTTTGCATAATTTTCATATTCCTCTCAGCTGTAGACTTCCAACCAAAATATGTCGTTTCTCCCCAGTCGTCGTGTCTACAAGTGTGTGCCTGTGCCGTCGCTGTGCTCCTCTGGTACCCTGCCTAGTGTGCAAGGGTTGCACGGTGTGTATCTCGGCGTAGAAGTCATTTTATTTCCTGTATCAGGATCTATAAAAAGTCACATTTCTGGAATGAGAAGCCTCCCAAGCCCATCCTGTGCCCAGTGCAACACAGGCGCCGTGCTGCAAGGAAACCCCTCCACCCTCCTTTTGTAAGCTCAGTAACAACAGCGCGTGAGTCCAAGAGCCCGTGTTAAAAATAAATGACAGGTCCTAAATCGAGCGATTTCCCTGTCCCAGAGCAGGGTAATTAATGGCTGTGATTTTTTTCCCATTTCCACTGCTCATCTCCTTCCTCCTCTCAGGATTCCGGCACGGAGCCTGTGTGCATCCCAGTAGCAGAGTGGTCTGGAACCTTGTAGGGCTGCTGGGGACCATACACCATCCGTGCCTCTTCCTCCTTCCTCTTCCCTTTCCCCTCTTCATCCAGGCAGAAATGTGTGCTCAGCAGGCATCCAAGAGACAAAACTCTCCTAGCTTTGCTTAGACCCTGCTCCGGATCCCCATCGCCTTGCTGGTCTGTCCCTCCCAGGGTTTGCTGCAAGGGCAGAGGGGAACTGGGGGAAGCCGGACACCCGGCACCCTGGCAGGAGGAAGAGGTGACCTCTGTCTCTGTCACCCTCTCTGTTCGTTTGAATAGCCACGCTCACCTTGGGAACTGTAGCAAAACCCAACAATTCTGGCCATTTGTGTGAGTGCATCTCAAAGAAAATGTTCTGTTTTCACTGGTGTTTGCCTGTCACCCAGGCTCACTGGGGATCTGGAGGGGAGAAGGGACCTTACGGGGTGACAAGCATAGTGCTGCACTGCAGATACAGACATCTCTTTTCCTTCTTTCCTCACATTTATTTATCTCATTATATCTTTGCGAAAGAGTAAAGATTCCCCTCTCACATCTTGTCTGTTTTTTGCAGCGGGTGCATTTCATGGAGCTGGGTGGTGGCACCACTCACACATCCAAAGACACAGATTTGTATAAGGTGAAGGGAAAACTCAGGTGTCGGTGAGCTCTGCTGGGTTTCGGCTCTCA
Source organism: Limnodromus scolopaceus (assembly GCA_028565335.1). Classification (NCBI taxonomy): domain Eukaryota; kingdom Metazoa; phylum Chordata; class Aves; order Charadriiformes; family Scolopacidae; genus Limnodromus; species Limnodromus scolopaceus. The sequence goes on along the minus strand of JAOXNO010000063.1, from coordinate 4,831,026 downwards.
TTGTCCCGGGCTTGTCATCATTACCTTCTGTGACAACTCCTCAGTGGCTTTGTAGATCTGCCCAGTGGAAACCATTTCAGGCTCCTGGGTGGCTGATGCATGTACACCACTTGCTGGCGTGGGTTTCTTCTCCTTAAAAGGTATTGTTTTGAAATGCCATTGAAAATTATTCTTACAGAAGTTGGAGGACCCCCTTCCTGTGCCACTGGCTGTCTGGGGAGGAAAGAAGGAAAACAACAGGTCAAAGTATCCACTTTCTCTTGAGAAGCCCCACACATCACAGTGCTCTTTGCAGAGGTTTGGGCCTTGGTGCGTGTCAGAGCCGTGGGAGTGACCACGAGGTCTGAAGGAGGTCCTCAGGGCCTGGAAACATGGCTTGGCAAACTACAATCCTTCATTTTCTTACTCTGCTCCATTCAAATGCATTCAACACCTTGTCCTGCCCTGGTCAAACTCTAGCTTCATGTCTCACGTAGAGAAGCCAGCCATACACAGAAAAGTAAACCAGGATGTCTCTCACAGAAGGCAGAGCTGTAATACAGCTCTTCCTGAATTATCTTTTATTCTAAACAATGAAATAGTTTCCACTGTTTGCTGTGATGAGCAATTGCACTTACCTAACCTGCTCCTGAATTTACTCAATATCAAAGGCTCAGAGGACCTGCTTATCTTCCAAGCTTTCAGTATCCCTTGATGAAGGTGACTCTGTATCCTAAGCCACACTCTCTTGCTTTACTACCCATCCCAGTAAATGGTAGCAGCAAGTTTTGAAGTATGGCTCTGTCCTGAAGTTATTCTTTCATGTTGTCAGGGAAGAAGAAAGCATCTAGCTTCAGCGGATGTGTTTAGTGCTGATAAAAAGTGTCTCCACAAACTGGAAGGCGAAGGTTTCTGCCTGGCTGTAGTATAGACACCTGGTTATACCTGTGCAGCAGAGGAGGACGTGATAAACACTCATCTATTTTATACAATCAGTCAAGTGGATATTGGCTTCAGCTTGAGTTGAGCAGGGGATGGACTACATCAAAGCTGTACCTGCAGTCAAAAGTCTTATGGAGAAAGTGAAATACCACTTATTGATATGCATGTCCTGGCACAGGATTGCAAGGGCCACACCTTTGTTATCAACACACCACCTTCATTCCTTAGCTTCTTTATAAGCACAGCTTCAGGAGTTATTTCCCACCCCTCATGTGTAGCTCCCTTTATCACAGCAGTGATATGGCCTGTCCTCCTCCAGGAGGGTCTGCTTGGTTAGAGGAAGGGAGAAGAGAAGCGATGGAGGACAGGGGACACAGCCAGCAAGAGCATGGGTGCCAGCATCCATCACTGGGTGTAGAAAAGCAGCCAAAGACCTGTCAAGGTGTAAGGTGGTTTTGTGAGGGTGTGTGAGAAGCTGGTTTCAAAAGACAAACCGTACTGAGCTTTGTGCTCCCTTTTTTTTGGGCTAGCGTAATCCATCGGGGACTCACTTAAGGGGGTAAAAATAAGATGAGATTTCATCCACTCAAGGAATTAAGAAAGCAGAACTCCTCCTGAGCTTCACCCAATACTTTACCGACCTTCTGCTGTAACACATCCCTCGTGAAGACTGCTGGTCTTAAGTCATAGGCCTTGACACCAACGACAAGCTCTGCACGGACAGAGGTGGCCCTACCCGTTGCAGGACTGGGGCTCAGCTTTGCAAGTATTTTTAAGATGACATTTCTGCGAACTGTTGGACTGCGGATGCTCCCTGTTCTGTGAAATGGAAGCAGAGAGACGTTGTGTAACATCTGCCCTTTGATTTGCATGAAATACTCATCGCAGGCAGACTCCCACCCAGACCCAGAGGTACAGACTCACCCCTCCAGGCATAACCGGACCTACAGTGTCTGATGAAGAATTCATGTCCCAAGACTTTTAAACTGGTTTTATTTTTCTTTTGTGGGCTCCCCCCCTTCCCTTCTTTGCACTAGTGCCACACACTTCCTAGGATAGAAATTAGTAGGCGAAAAAAATAATGATGGAGACAGATGAGCAGAAACATCTGTCAGCCAAATGGTCTCTCAAGACTGAAGCTCCAATTTTTAGTCTATGAACGGCACTTTTTGTCTCCTGCCAGAGGGTGAATCTGGATGGGTGCCCAGGAGTCAAACAAGAGCTGAGCAGAGAAAGCATCAGCACAGCCAGTAATACAGGAAAAGGCGGAATTTTTGTGGAATCTTCACTCTTTCCTGCTGGTTTCCTGCTTACTCCATGTGAGCAACAGAGACAGCTTTTGTATTGGAAACTGAAGCACAGCAGCTATTCTGGGATGACCAGATTAAGAAAAATAGCCCGTAGATAACCCACTGCCACTAACCTGACTTTAACCTGCATCGTGATGTAGGATT
>JAOXNO010000063.1:4796192-4813694 GCA_028565335.1 Limnodromus scolopaceus | reverse complement strand
CACAAGCTGGAACACAAAAGGTTCCACTTGAATATGAGGAAAAACTTTTTCACAGTGAGGGTGCCAGAGCCCTGGAACAGGCTGCCCAGGGAGGTCTCTGGAGATTTTCAAGACCCGCCTGGATGCAGTCCTGAGTGACATGCTCTGACATGCTCTGGGTAGTCCTGCCTTGGTAGGGGAGTTGGACTAGATGATCTCTATGGTCCCTTCCAACTCCAAAAAATTCAGTGAAATTCAGTGATGTCTGCGGAGCAGCACTGCTGGAGGATGAGCCCCGATTTGCCTGTGTCCAGTACGAACCTGTTAATCCTTTGTGCCTTACTCCACGGCAGGTAAAAAGCACAAGAATGTGGAATGACAGTGCGAGAGAGAACTTGCTGCATGCTAATCAAATAGACTCTGTGACTGACCCTTTTTTTAACCGCTCAAGTTGTTTTCCAAGAAAATTCTGTGGTTTGGGGAACAGCATGCAGAAACCCCTGAGACAGTGTTTGCTGGCAGTCTCTAATCCCCCCAGCTCCTCTGCCTCCTTTCTTCCTCTTCACAGAGCTGCGTGCTGCAAAAAAAAAAAAAGAAAAAAAAAGCCTAGCTTGATTAGGAAATGTGGAGTGCAATTTCAAGGCTCTTGCACAGAGCAGGGTTGTGTGGTGACATTTGCCAACGATAGAGGAAATCAGCTTCGCTGTGAAATATCCACCTGGGACATCGATATCGGCCTGTGGGACCGTGCAGTGCAAAGCAGGGTGTCCTGTCACACTGATTCAGCTTCGTTACTGTTTGGGTGATTTTTTTTTATTAGTCTGTTTCTTGCCCTGTATGTGTAAAGTCAATAATAATTTGGGTGATCACCCAAGGGGAGCATTTTTCCTCGTGACGCGGACCCCAGATTCACAAGGCTGGCTACCAGCTGTGGCCAGATGCTACAAAAATAAGCAGGACCAAATCCCCACAAAGCTGTGAAGAGTCTCCTAAACTCCTGAGATCTGAAGGACCTGCAGGAGTCTGCATTTTGGAGGCCAGGGATCCACGTCCTTTGCCAGAGGGATGGTTTTACTGACCACCCTGTCTGCAGATTTAATACCCGATGTTTGGGCAGCTGAGTTTGATGCTTTTCATAAGTCATTTTTGAGATGTAGCAGCCAAAAAAGATGACTTTGATTAATTGCTCCGGCCTCCTGAATAACAAACGCAGCACCTTTCAACAGTTAGCTTTAGAGCAATAGGGGGATGTGTGCTGTGAGGGTGAAGCCAGCCATTCTGCAACTGAGCCCTGCTGATCATTCAGGGCTATTTAATTTGTGGAGGAGTGTGTAGACACTGCTGTTGTTCTAATGAAAGTACTTGACTAGTCTATACGTTTTGCATGTATATACACACGTAGTCATGAGTTTGTTTCTTTGCCTGGGGGCCTGAATTGACTCTGACCCACACTGTTGTACATCAGCACTAGTCCCAGTGAAGTGCAGGGGGTTCCGCAGATGTAAATGGTACGTGAGCAAGATCAGAAATAAGCCACAGTATCTCATCAATCGTGCGTCAAACTGGGTGTAGAAACTAGCAAGAAGGAGTGAATAGCCCAAATCTTCTGTTTATGTAGCAGAAAATGAAGGGAGATGCATAATTAACTACTGCTGTGGGAGAAGATACTCGGGAAGATCTCTGCTAGAGATGGATGTGGACTGAGGATTTTGGATCTGGATTTAGGTCTGGGCTTTTAGAAATCACAAAATGTAGTGGTTTTTGCTTTGGGTGTTCTCAGTCACTCATGATTTTTTTTTTTTTTTAAGTCAGCACTGACTTACATTGCAGTAAGAGTGACCAAATGTTTTGTTTTTTCAGCACTTTCTCTGCGCTACATCCCCACAAAGAATGGAAATGAAGCATCTGCCCTTTTTCCTTTCCATAGACCTTGACCTGGAAGTTGACCCATTTCAAAGCCTTTAGGGTAAAAGTAGGAGAAAGAGAGAATGAAAAAGAAAGCCTAGAAAAAACCCTCTGCAAACTCCATGAACAAACTTACTTCTTTCCCCCAATTAAAACCAAAGTAGAAACAAAACAGAAACCACCCGGACCTTTCCATTCCTCTTTTATTGTATATTTTAAAGCACAGGCAGATGAAAGAGGAACTGAACAGTAACTGTATTCCTCATTATTTAACTATCCCTCGGGCGCAAGGGCCAGGTTTTGCTTTTGGCAGGAAGGTTGGCCTCGCCGAGGGTCTGCGGGCAGAGCTCAGGAGCAGCTTGTGAGTGCTGCCAGGGAGCTCGGTGTTCGTAGCTACTCGGAGGCATAAGTGGTTTTTTTCCAGATCTGGGGCTTAGACAGAGATGCAGGAACATAAGAAAATATGTGGCTGCAGCCCCAGCAGGCTGATAACGTAACTGAAAGCTGCTGTATGAACGCGGGCTCCGGCTGCAAGCGCTAGAGGGTCTCCCTGAGGTTTGGCTGCAGAGCCGGGCGGCAGTGGGAAGGCTGGGAAGGGAAAACCTGAGAGGCAAAAAAACTCGAACGAAAGGGCAGCAGCTGAGCACAGGATGGGAGAAAATTGACCTGCGAGCAGGATGCCAAAGCCTCCGTCGCACTGGTGTGGCTAGCTGATGGCAAACACCCTTGGTACAAGGCAGACGTGGAGTGATGTATTTTGAATGAGTCCTGGCCTCACAAAATACGCCATAGAGCACGCTGGCCGAGAGAGACCAGGGATGTCACTCTGCAATTCCTGCTTTTGCTTGAAGCTTCTGCATCGCGAGTTGTGCCACCAGCTTGAGCACAGACAGCTCGTTGGCCTCTGTCTCCGGACCTGCGTTGACTGGTCTTTCTCCCAGCCAGGTCAGATGGAAATAGCACTAAGAGATGATGAGCGTGTACCTTAGAGCACCTCGTATTGCAGGGGGTCCTGGAAAGGACAGGAGGTGGGAAAGAATGGAACTTGCTGTGGTTGTAACTCTAAACAAAACACTGGTGTTTATTTTTCTGCACAGGTCCTGTGGATGTCGAACTGGTCCAGAGACAGGGCTGATGCTGGAGGGACTGGCAGGGATGGGAGCGGAGGACCAGCACCAGCTCTTCCATCAGGCACGGTGGCTGGGAAAGCGAAGCCTGTCTGCCCATGCGGTTCCTGGGGAGCAGACCCATCGCTGCCCGCATCCGTGCCTTCAAAAGGGACATGAGCCCTGTGGGGAACCTTTTGGGGCAAAACCACCTCCACAGGCTGGAGTCAGCTCACCCTGCGAGCAGAGCCCCTGTTACGCAGCCGGAGGGGTAAGAGGTCCCTCTGGGCAGAGCATGGGAATGAGCCTGTCTCCCGAGCCAAAGCCTTTCTGGTGGTCCCTGCCTTCATGCCCCCCCACCATGGCTCCTCTGCCCCTCCAGAGCTGGGGGGCGTGGGGTCTGACTGCTCCAGGCCAGGTGGCTGTAAGGTGGCCACCCTGGCCACATAGCTTCTCTGCCCTGCTGCCTTCAGCTCGGGTGCGAGGAGGGTGGCCACCAGCTCCTGTGGCCCAGGCTTCTGGGGCGACAGGGGGGCATGGGGCGAAGGTGTGAGGTTCTTGCCCTCCCCCAGCCACCTCTTGCCCCTCTCGTGAGCTTTGCTCCCCGGCGGCAGGATGGGGACAGCTGCTTTCACAACCTGGCCGTGTTGTCACTCACATCCAGACATTTCCTGTTATCTAACCTCAGCCTTATCTTCCCCATTCGCAGCTTCCTCTCGAAGGAGGAGCGGCCCCTTCAAAAACGAGCTGTGTGCCTGGGCTGTGGCCCCCACCGCGCTCCTCCTGCGTGGCCACTGGTGCTGTTGCCGGCCCCACACCATGCCAGCCCCACGCCATGTCGTCCCCACACCATGCCAGCCCCACACCATGGGCCAGGCTGGCTCAGCACGGTAGGTGCCAGCTCCCCATCCCACCTGGTGGAAGGGGTGGTTGGGGACAAGGGAGAATTAGACCCTTGGGGATGACCTCCCATTTCTCCTCCGGGAGGTCCCAGAGGACCACAGGAGTTGGGACACTGAAACCCGTGGGGTGTCCACATTCCTGGTATTGCAGAAAGCTCTCCTCCCCCCCGCTGCGTTACAGCTCGAGCTTTGGGGGGACCGAAGCCAGCTGGGGTTTGAACTGCCTCCCCTCGGCACTGGGAGCAGGTCTGCCTGGGCCAGAAGAACTTTTTGGTCCCTCCCTTCGTGGGGAAAGAGGTGGTGTTGGGCTGGGTGTACTTTGGTGAGGGTGGATTGGGGGATGCAAACGCCACTGGTCCCAGCTGGGGACTGTGATTCATTGACGAGGTTGAATTACAATTAACAGCAATAGTGATGTGTATGTAGCCCTGTTTGGTACCAGGATGCATGTGAGTGTGCTCCCCCAAGCTCGCACACGCGCGCGCGCTACCAATGAGTTGCTGGCAGCGGGGAGATTTTGATCTAAATTAGTCATAGATGAGACAGCACACAAAGACCAGGGGAAGTTGCAGGGTGGAGGAGGGTTTTACTGGGGAGAGACGATGTCCCAGCTGGGTGTGAGCCTGCTCTTCAGCTCCTTTTCTCGCTGTCCCGATGGCATCAGGACGGCAGACAAAGGTTGACCGTGCACCCCTCTTCTCTCCCTTTGGGCATCGGGGTGTGAGCAGGAGCAGGGACAGAGCCCAGCGCTGGGAAGGGGGCTCAGGTGAGTGCGGGGGCTGCGGGAAGGTGTCCCTCCAGGGAATGGGGGGTTTATCAAGCCCTTTCTGGGTGCTTTTTTGGTGAGCCATGGGTGCCAGTTTCGCGGTGTTTCTGGTTCCCAGCCTCGCGAGCCACCACCAAAACCCACAACCTCCTGGCTGATGTGTTGGCCAGCTGTCAGAACGGCACCTTGCCTTTCTGTCCCCTACAGACCTGGGGTCTGGATCTGGCTTTTGATCATCCCCAGCCTCAGCAGTGGCTGGCCTGTCCTCCGGTGGGGCAAGCTTTTGCCACGAATGGCTGCCAGTCAGGAGAGGGGACAGTTTGCTCCTGGGTGTTCAAGGAAAACCTCCCGGGATTCAGGGTCTGTGTCAGGAGGGGGTTGGGTCCATGAGCCTCTGGAGACCACGCAGAACAAGGGCACCTGCGCAGCATCAGCGTTTCCCTGCGGTCGGTGGTACCCCCCCTGCCAGCGATGCTGAGGGTGTGTGTGGGATGTCAGGGTAGGAGGTATGAAACTGTGGTTTCTCGTTAAAAGCAGGGCATGTTTCTTTGCTGGGGAGAGCGCTGAATTACGGCTTTCACTTTTTGGAGAAAATCTGAAGAGGAAGTTGGGACTCATAGGACAAGATGGAGGAGAAGTTTATGGTGGAGCAGGGCTAGGCAGAGGGGGTGTCCACCTTGGGCTGAGGAAGGAGGGGTTGCTTTTAGTCTTATGACAAAAGGGGCTTGCAGGGCTGTTGGGGTGTCAGGATGGCATGGATGGCAGCAGTGGGGACACATGGCTGGTTTCATGCTTCCCACAGTTGCCTGGGGACAGTCCTCACTGGAGCACTTCAGGCTGTCTCTCTCACCTAGGTCCTCTCTAAAGCTGGGACAACTGCCGCACTTGCCAGATCAAGGTTTGCAGGAGCTTTCCTTAGGACAGGGCAGCTGCCCACCACACCGTCCTGTAAACTCCAGCCCAAAGACAGCTGGAAGCCCAGGGTGAGGTGACAAGGGACATCCCAGTCGCTCTAGAGCCGGAGGGAGAGGGCACCACCTCCTGCCTGATACCTCCTGGTCTTGATGAGGGCCAGGGACAAGGGTGTCACAAAAGCTGTTTCCCTGTGCCGCTGTTACCCTGCTCATGCTGGGGAACAAGTGATTTGTGTGCCACTGAGTCGGCTCCGTCTTTGCCCACGTGAGCCCTCTTGGAAAGCGGAGCATGGCCTCGTCGGCAGCAATAGCATCCTTCGCCTGGAGTTGCTCCCTGTGGCGGAGCAGGCAGCCACGGAGCTGCTTTGGCACCTACCAGCTAAGGAGCAGGAGTTATTAATTAACTGACTGCACCATTTGGCCTCTTTCTTTGTTTAAGTGGTGTTAACTGTCTCCTCCAAGTCAGCAGATGTGCTAAGAGAGAGCTATGCTTTGGGTGTACAAGCCCGGCTTACCTGCGATGAAGCAAACCCTTTGGGCTGCAGCTCCAGGCTCTGCTGGAGCCTGCCTGATAGATGAGATGGACCTTACTGAGCCAAATATTCCAACATTCGTCAGGCAAAGCTCCCAGCAGCGTGAGCTGCAGGGCTGGGAGCGCAGGAAGGATCCTATAAGGAGCGAGACGGCGTCCAGAGGAGGTCTGCCATGAGCAAAGCCTCATTTGAGTTTGGCTTTTTCATAACGAAGGCTTCCAGCTCCCTGGGAGAAGCACACCCCGAGGTAATTGATGGGGGAGGGTTCAGCAGACCCTCTTGCCCACAGATCTGGGGGCAGGGGGGGATTCTCGCTTTCAATCCAGGCTGAGATTTGGGTTTCACTAAGTGGGAAAACAGAGATGGCCTCCATTCCAGTCCAAGTCCTGCATAATGAGTGCTGGTCTTGAAATGGCTGCAGCCTGCAGCTTGGGACGCCGCTACTTGGCAGGTGAGAACCACACAGCCACACTTCTGTGCCTGCTGTTATTTGGAGTTTGGAGTCAGGTCTATCCCATAATTGTACTTTTCACTTGCTTTCATCACGAGTCGTGGGGGGAATCTGACAGGCCTGTAAAAATACCTGGGCGATGACACGCAGCTTGGAGGGGGAAAGCCCAAGGTTTTTGGGACTTTGATAAGGGACTGACCAAAGAATGCAGGAAGAGGAACTCTTTCTGTGTCCCCTCAGAGTATGCAGTTGATTGCTCAGCCTGTTTTACAACACTGAGCTTTTTCTTGGAAATACCCACTTCTGCTTGAGACCAGAAGCTCTGACAATGTCAAATCCATCCAGATCAGATGCTATCATTATGGGATAGGGCAGCAAGCTCCATTCCCATCTGCTGATAGAATTATCTCCACTGTGTACCCTCCTCTTATCTGTCACTGCCAGCAACACTTCAAGTGGCTGTTTTTCCCCTCAGAAAGCCACAGTGGGGTATTATTTTAAGCTGCAATTGCAGAAGCAGTGCTGTCTTGTTTTTTGTTGGTTCATTACTTTTTTTTTCTCACCCTCTCAAACTCACATCTTCCACTGTTAGAAGTCGGCATTGAAGCTGAGGGAAGTCTCATCGCTGGTAGCTGCTGATGACCCCGCTTGGTCTTTCTTTGTGCAGCCTCTCCATCACACTTCGACATGGCTGAGAGTCCTTTTGGGGACAATGAGTTCATTTTAATTTTACCCCTGTGCTCTCATTAGTGTGTGGTGTCTCACTGAGAATCGTTTTCAGGCAGAGCGAGTGCATTGCTGCTTTATTAACATCCACAGCAACTCTGCAAACCACTCAGAGCTGGTTAAAAAAACTTTTTCTTTTCATGGTACAGCCGAATTCGATGTGAAAGAAGAGTAATCTGACCGATGCCACTCTCAGACAAACCTGAGACAAGGGCCCAGGTGTCTTTATGACATATGTCTGTTGCTAAAACCCACAGATGAGAATATTTTGAATTAGGAAATGTTACCCCAGATCCTTGGCTACATTAAAACGTTTGCACAAGGGTGGCAAAATGCAGGGAAGGCCCAAATCCCCAAGGATGCCTGGCACCCCTCTCCCATGGCGGGGGCCTGACTGCTTCGTGCTGCAGAGAATATCACTACCCTGCTGCAAGAACTTGGGAGAGATAACAGAAATCAGTTTTAATTGTGCTCAAACCAGTATGTCTTTTGCTAGGCTAATCTTAAATCAGCTTATTAACACTGCTCTCTAATGCTCATGAAGTACACATGCTTCTTTTATCCATTGCAACATAATTCTTTTATCTACCGCGGTTGAAATTCATTCTGAATTAGGAGCCAGAACAAAGAACTGGCCACTATCAACATCTCACCAAAGGCCTGAAGTGGAGGGCAGGGGGAAGGTAAGAATTGCAAAGCCTTTGTAGTAACCCGGGCTAGAAACTGATTTTATCTTTAAAGCTGTAGCTGTTCCCTTGCTGTTAAAGCTTATTTCACTTTCTGCTGCTTTCAGAGCACGTATAAAGAATACGTATTTGACATTACCATTTTTTATTTTATGCTTTCACATGAAAAAAGCCTTCCCCTTTCCAGGTATATTTCTATTTGTGAAATATTAGATTAGATACTATGGTCACCTCTAAGAATTAGAGTCCCAGAAGATAGAGATAGAAAAGGCTTAATGGAGAATGCTTGTTAATATACCTCAGCTGCATTCCATTTTTGTGTCTTCAGTGGTCTACCTTCCAAAATTTAGTTAACGTATCCATTTTATTTTTTTATTTTGATACTTAAAATAGCGCAGCTGCTCTCTCAGAAACTGGTGCTGCTGGTCATGTGGAATTAAAACGAGGGGACTGGGGAGAAAGCTAAAAGCACCATGCTTATAGCTCGGCTATGCCTGGCTCAGGAGCCATGATGAATTTTTCTGGCAGAGTTGCACAGTATCAGAATTTCAAATCTGTTTTTTGACTCAAATTCTGAACAGTCAACATCCGAAAAGGACACAGAACGCAGTAATGCTTAGCCATATCTTCTCTTGTGTATGTTTAGTTATTTAATTTTCTTTTAAGCGCATTTCTGCATTTGACACACACTCTTGTTAGAAGAATAAGGGAACCAATGTCATTTTTTTGGTCATTGTGCAAAGGAATGGGGTGTTTGTGTGGGGGCATATTCACCCTTAAATGCTGGATTATGTCAGCATCTGGGGATGGAAACCTCCGTTTATTGCCAGAGAGGCTTCTTCTGCATGCTGGAGAAGGGGGTTAGTTTGATAAGGGAAGAGAAAGTTTCACTTCATTCCCAAAGTTCCGTGTTTCCCTACGTGGCAGTTTGGTTTCCATGTAGCATCACGATCTTTACAGCGATTCTGCCTCACAGAGCAGCTTCCTGCTGGCAGGTGGAGATGGGGACTGGCATTTGAGGGGCCAAGAGGCTGCTCTGGCTAATTTTTGCTGCAAAAGCGGACACATACGGCACTGGACTTTGGCAGCTGACCTTGCCTCCAGCAGAGTCAACGATGAACCCCTACGGGTGTGCCCAGGGGCAGAGCTGTACCTCTTTTTCAGATGGGCTTCAAGAGGTGCCTCTTCAGATCGTAGGTCTAGGTAAAAAAAATAAAATTATTTTAGCTGTTAGTGGTACAATAAGAGGTAAAACCCCGAACCTATTCCTGACAATAGAAATTTTGTCTTTGACGTGCATGGACCCACCAACCTATGATAAATACAGAGGCTCCATCCCACATTCTTTGGGATCTCTCAGACTGGTTACAACTGGAATATTCACGTTTCTGGAATTAGGCATGTAGATGAAGCACCTTACAGTTCAAGGACACTTGGGCAGGAGTGACTGCTTGAATGCAAGACTACCACAGGGACCCAAATAGAAGGAACTAAATGTGAGAAGCTTGAACAACTTGTTTAGGAGGTTAAAGACGAAAGCCGTGAAAAATGTGTTAACTTAGCATGGCCTTATGTCTGACCAGTGCAAGATTGCTCCACTGCTGTACGTTCTCTGGGTCTTTGTCTGGACTTTGTGTGTCTAGAGAGACATTGATGTTCATGATGCTGTACCCAACCGGTGTGGCTGAGTGTTCGCGTGGATGTTTTGTCAATATTTCAAGCTACCTCTGTAGCAGCGAAGGCAGAAGGTTAGTCTGGAGCCCTCAGCATAATTTTCAGCTCTACAGAGCTTCAGCTTTTGAATTCATATAGTAGACGTTTTCCTCAGCGGAAGGCAGTGTCTGCTCGTGTAGGTCGCTCTCACCCAAAGAAAAGCATTGAGGGGGGAGGGAATACAGGAGGGATAATGATAATTTTTGCGAACTGGAAAAAAGCCTCGGAAGTTAACAGCAGCTTCAGCCCTTCTTTTCCCTTTCCGTTTGCCCAGGATGGCGCTCCAGCGAAGACCCCCGGGACCCCCGGCGAGAGGTGCAGTGCAGCACTGCGTGTATTTGACAAGCTGAGTCCGACACTCAGTGTGCAGAGTGTCAGTTTGTCAAATACCCCAAGTGAGGCATCTGCTGAGCAGCGCGGCGGCACGCCGAGGGCACCGGCTCCTTCCTGCCCCTCCTCTGCTTCTCTCCCCGAGCCCAGCGAGGTACTGAGAACCCATCCCGTCGTTAATGAATGCTCGACTCCCCATCCTGTGCTGTCAGGTTTCCCTGCCACCCCGATTTCGGGAGCATCTCTTGGGGTACTCCTCCTAACGATGACAACTCTGTACAGAGGTGGTGCTGGTACAGTTCCTCTGCGCTGTGAAAGCAGAGAATTGGGGCCTGGCTCCTTATTCTGTGCAGCCAAAGACAACGGTCTTCTCTCCCACAGCATTAACTAGCCAGCTAGTTAATTACTAGCAGTAATCCTGCTCAGTTAACAAGGATTCTGGCAACTGTAATCACACCATCATGGGTAAAAGCAGCATTATCCATCCTACAGAATCTTTTCTCTGAACGTGTAAGAATCTTCTTTGAATTGGAGTACAAACAAACGAGCCTGCTGATTAACTTCCCTCTAGCCCATTAACCAGTGAAAAATGCATGTTTGCTCAATCCGTTTTTAAATTCAGCCACAGAGTTCACCGCTTCTCCTTGAAGCCTTGCTGTTTGGAGAAGGCTCCTTGTTTTCGGATAGTTATTCCTAGTCAGCACTTGCAGCAAGGTTGCCTATTGCTTGCCTTGCAGTTTCTGCTGCCTAGTTAATGTAATTCCCTCTAAATCATCCCACTCGAAGATCTAATGATTGGTAAGCACTTTTAATAACTGACTAGTAGCATCGCAGATCTGCAGCGTGAGATATCTCAGGGTGAGGGGAATGACAGAGGGAGAGTGCACAGCCCAGTTTGACAAATCAAACCCTCTCAAAGCATTTAACATTGAAAACTCAGAAACTAAAAAAAAAAAAATCCCAAGACCCTATTGACTTGTTTTAGGATGGTACCACCAACAAATTTTGCAGTATTTGAGAATATTGGTAAGCTTCCATGCTAAGTTTTCCGTGTATTTTTTTTTTTTGTTGCAGCTATTTCTTGCTACATATTTTGAAGAAGTTGGGGTTTGTACAAAGCTGGGACAAATGAATGCATCTCATTGCCTAAGCAAATTGTGTTCTGCTTTTTGAATAGGTCCTATCAGTAGGGCTTATTGTGCGCTGCTGGGCAAACATGGTCCTACTCCTCATGACTCACCCTCCCGTGGTCTCTCTCAAGCACCTACTCATGACTTACAGACATCGCCCTGATCTTTATCACTGAGGTCAGCTTCAAAAGAGAATGAAGTCTATTATTTCAGGGTTTGCTTCATCCCCCCCCCCCCCCCCCCCCGTGGATCCTTGTAGCAGGCAGCTGTGTCAACCTTCCTGCCATCACAGACCTCAAGGTTTCAACAGACCTAAACTCTTCTGCACCACAGGTAGCCAAGCGTTGGTTTATGCTCTTCATCATCGTTTTCTCATGCATTTCCAGTTTTTGCTTTCAGTAGAGTTTGCCCTTCTGATTTTTAGATAACTCCCCCAGCCCCCAGTTCCTTCTAGGTGGCTGGGGGGAGAAGGGGAAGAAAGTTAACCCCTTCCTCTCCTACAAGAAAAAATACCAAATCGCGTTGGGACAAATTCCTCTGAGACTTCCTCCCCCTTCTCCATGCTGAGACGGGCAGGTTCAGGAGGGCTCTGAAGGCCAGGGAAAACCTGGCAAGTGTAAAAGCCAACAAAAGGCCCTCTCCTTTGTACACACACTTCAGTTGCTCTGAAGCCAGGGGAGCTGCAAGTCTCATGACACTTTGCTGGCTACTAGAAATAGCAGGTTTTTTTGGAGGTGGTGTAGTTTCAGAGCGGAAGCTGAGGTTTCCCTTCTGTACTGGAGCTGAGCTGGTGCTCGGGGAGGGGATGAGTCACGTCACTGGGTGAGTGACCAGCTCAAGGAAAGGAGAAGTTCATTTGTTTGACAGTGATACGACACAGCAAAGCCCTCCGTGACTGTCAGAAGAAAAATGATCTGTTCCCAACAGGCTTTACTACCAAACATGCCAAAAATATAAATAAAAAAAAATAATTACACACTTGCTGCATAGGGACAAACAGCAACCTCGGCACTGGAGAGAGGCTTTTTGTCTTTCCACTGTTCTGCTGCTTATGACCAAAGTCGTTTTTCTGCCCAACTAGAGGCAGTGCCACCATGAGGTATGTAGAGTCTGTCCAGCTGGAGTATCTGCTACCCCTGTCTTGAATCCTCTTGCCTTCTTCCTCTGCAGCTTCTCCCGGGCTTCAGGTCTTCTGAGGAGGTTGCCCAGACTTCCCAGAGCCCATCAGCACTGGGAGGAATAAAAAGTTGGAAAAATCATGGTGTTACATAGTCAATGAGGGAAGTTGGAGCTGGGAGCTCCAATGGCAGCAAATCTTACATGAAACATTAGGCTAATTGAAAATTAATGAGGATGGCACTTGGGGAGCAAAAGATATCTCCATGTCCTGTGTTTTGGGCCTGGATCTGCTGAGGTGAGGATGGGGAAGCCGAGAGGTTTTCAGTTCCCTTTTCACACAGCATCGACCTCGCATCACAGATTCCTGCCCTGCAATGGCTGCAGCTCCCCATTCCCCTCATTTCCTTAGTTCGGCACCACCTCTGAGACCACTGACACCACCAGCAGCCTCCAGCTCCAGCCTGGTGTCTCCAAGTCCACCTTCTGGGAGTGTATGTCCTACCTACAGCAAAGACACTGCTGGGTGGGGTGAAGTACCTCAGCCCAGGTGGAAAGCACAGGAGACCCTCACACACATTTCTAATGGTCCCCTTGGTCAGGGCACAGCTCCTCTCCTCTCCAGCTGGGATGGGGGGAAATGGCCGGGTCTGAGGGCTAACAGGCCAGTGCTTGGAGTGGGTCCTGGCACTGCCATAACCCCAGCAAGGACAAGCCCCTGCCTCCCCTGGGAAGCACAGGAGCCTTACACTGCAACACAACCGTCCCTGCCCACCCTTTGCTGTGCTCCTAAAACCTCCATGGTGTAGGCAGGAGACTTTTCTCTCTGATCTTGCCTGGTAACCACCTCATGTCCCGAAGAAGAACTGTCATTGTAATTCAGGGCACTAAAGGTAAAAGTGAGGCTCTTCTTCCCAGCGCTCAGGCCATAAAAAGCTTGGTGAACCTGCCATTAGGCTGCTGACCTGGGGAAGGAAGATCCATGGCGGCAGAGACAAAAGCCATGTGGGTCCAAGTCAGCACCAAGAAGGAGGGCTTGCATGACCTCCCCCAGCTGCACTGGCTGATTTAATGAAAGCCAATAACTCTCCCTCCAAATCCGCTTTGCTAAAGCCAGGTGGCAACCTCTCTCCCTGCCCCTGGTCTGCTTGCCAAGCCTGTAGGACCGAGGAACCCTGACTGGAGGTCTCCGACAGACAGGGAGGGCAGAGCACAGCACAGCAGCACCCCAGCACCACCAGTACATGTAAGAGGCAGACCATTAACAATGAGGACGCAGAGCAGGCTGTTGAGTGACTGAGTGTATTGCAGGAAATGCACTTCATCTGGAGGCAGGAACAGCTAAGCACACAGCCTTGCTGCTTTTGCAAAAAGGAACCTTTCTTCTGATTTATTTATTTTTGCCAGAGGTCCAGGAATGGCCTGGAGTGGGTTTAAGCAGCAGCGACAGACTGCACACCCCACAGCAAAGCCTGCACCCCGTTAGCACGGGGCTCACAGTCTGGTGACTTCTCTTTAGGACGGCACCAAATCCAGGGTTAATGAAAGGGGTGGGTTTTGCATCACGGCCCGTACACTTCAGCCTTCCTGCTTGAGAGGAAGACTTTGGAAATGCAAAGTGTAGCCTTGTAGCTCAGGAACCACTTGGCAAAAAAGACAACCCAAAATGTACATCCCAAGAAGACTCTTGAACTTAATGCAGGGCATGTGGGTTTCTAATTTTAAAGGTGATCTTGTGATTTTAGAGCGGTCAGCAGCAGAAGTGTGGCTGATCTAGAAGAGACACTGGCCAAATAGCTCCAAACCAGAAAAGAAGGAAAATAATGCCCCCCCATCCCCTCCCCAATCTCTTGAGCACACATCTGCAGTGCTTCCTCACTTCTCCTGCTTTACAGAGGGCTCCCTTAACTTCAGGCATCCTCCCTGGGAGTTGGTGTGTCTCTCTGAGCCTTGACGTGCTCCAGCTGAGCAAGGGTATTTCTTTGTCACAGGATCTTCAGTGCCACGAATGGAGATAGACCCCGTTCCTCACCCCCCATGTCTGCAAAGCACTCCTGGCAAACCTTCAGCCCTAAATGTGCCCAGCCCAGGCACTGATGGTTCCAACCAGCTCACTGAAATGAGAGTTTTTCCATCGTTTCCAGGCCCCAGCCTGACCTTGTCACTGTTTGGAGTTCTGTGTCTTGCTGTGCTCTCGATGCAAGAGTCGGTGGCTGCAGATTTGTGACTTTGTGCCTGGAGGCAGCACCAGGACCCTGACAACAAGCTCTGGGGGCTGTGGTGAGGTGTAGCCATGCCAGGAGTCTGGTGGGGGCTGATTTGGTGTCCCCTCCTGTCGTCTCCTCTTTAAAAGGCAAACCCAAGTCAAAAGTCCAAGACAAACCATGGCCACAACTGTACCCCTATCAGTTCTGCAGAATTAAATCAGAAGACTGAGAAAAAGCATAAATTAGCAGGGAACAGAAAAATGACGGCGCTGGATGGTGAAATACCAAGGAGGTCAGAATTCACATGCAACAAAATTCTTTGAAGCCTTTTGTATTTGCCCTGGGAAAGAAAATACATTGCACCAAGCAAGCATTTTTCAAGGCATTTTACAAACATAAGCACTCACAGCATCCCCATAGCACAACTCAGCATTAATAGCTCTGTTGTAATCAGATGGATTGACTCGTGTCCCACCGAGTGAATCAGTGTCAGTCTGTTGTGCCCAGGGAGATCCCTTGCTCAATCATTATTCCAAATACCTCAAATTTATCTCATTTTTTTTATGCCTCTGGCCCCCACACAGTAAAAATAAAATGCTTCAACATGAATGCTGCTTTTCCAGGAGAAAAACAGGGGGTGGCAGGTAGGAGGCTCATCACCTAGAATCATAGAATTGTCTAGGTTGGAAGAGACCTTTAAGACCATCTAGTCCAAATATCATTGGGGAACACCTATGGGGACATTCTCTCTTCCTCCTTCCTCATTCCTGTCAATGAGTTCCAGTCTGAGAGCAAAAATGACATTCCTGGGCCATCAGCCCCCCTCTGTGGTCCCTTTACCATGCTCTAGCAAAAAAGACTGAAGGACAAGCAGGATGTACAACCAGAAGTCATTGAGCTGTAAAAGCCAGAGGACATCCCTTTCCGGCACAGACCCTGGCTCCTTGCAGTCTGGGATGTCCTAACAGGGGAACACGCACTTAAAAGTACACCTTGCCGGTGTTACGGGAAAGCAGCATTGCATCCAGCTACACCGTGATTTTTCAGGCTTAAAGACATCTGCGTTTTCACTCCTTCAGATCCTCTCCTCCTCGCCTTGGTCCTTCAGGCTGCTCAGAAATTATTCATTCTCTAAAAGTAGGCAGATAACCACTTGGCTGAGGGTTTCTGCCCCAACGGGCAGGCCCTCATTTGTCAAAGCCCAAGAAGGTTAAGCAGTTCCCCTGGGATAAAGAAAGCAGCAAGACTGGTATATTTATCAGAGCAGAAGGCAGACAGGAAGGAGAGTTTCCTTTCCTTTGGTAAAGTTTACCACTCACTCTCTGCAGCCCTGCATGGCTGCTCACGTGGAAAAGCTGATACTCTAGTAATTTTTTTCTGCTTCAAATCCCAATTCCATTGCACTCATAAGGTTCTCATACTCAGGATCTTTCCTGATGCGTATGCTGTTATGGGCACCGTCTTTCAGGGTGAAAGTGTCATTGGATGTTTCAGCCTCAGAAGGTGTCTCCTTCTGTAGACACGTATAAGGGGCTTCCACATCAGTCTCCAACCTCGTGACATCTGCAGTGCTATGGCTGAAACAACAGAGAGACATCATTGAGAAGAATGACTAAATCAGAAGTAATTTGATTTACATCTGAGTCAAAGACGAGGTCTACCACATAATCTATGGAACAGCAGAATTCATATTAATCTAGTGAGGTCCTGGAAGGCTCTGAAAGACACTACAAAGTAACATTAGGAGAATTATACACATAAAAATAGAAATAAACAGTTAACATCAATACCATATACTCTCATGGCATTATCATATTATACCCAACACAGTTACCAGAACAGTCTAGCCTTTAGAAAGTAATAACTGGGAACAGCATTTATTACCAGAATTCCAGAAAGTGATACTGGAATAGCCAGTAATGAATGGGAAAAAATGGCAACGTGTGAGGCTACAGTCAGCTAAGGTATGTCTCTGAATAGGAAAGTAATATGAAGGGATTAAAGGCTGAGGTTTGGACAGGGCAGAACGTATATTCGTATAATTGTAAGCAAATAAGAATAGGAATTGAACAAAATAATACTTGGATAAGCACTGGGACTTGTTTCCGGAAGAGAAAGGCATGTATAGAAGGCACTTATCTTGAGGGGAGAGCTGAGAATTCCTTTTCTTTTCCTTTGTGAAATAAGGGCAGGAATTTACCACAGAGAACAGTTTCCCCATGTGCAAGGCAGAGCGAAGGACCGAGCATCTTTATCTCATTCTAACATATTAAAAAACAGACTCTTGCAACATCCTGCACTAAGATGTTAATTTTGTCATGCTGCTAACGAAATGGACTGTCAAAAGTAGTCAGATCCTCCCCCTGCAAGTCAAAGAAGTCTTTGGCTTTTCACTGAGCAAAGAGGCTTTTTGGAAACAGACATGAGTGTGATGTCCTTAAAGTCTTCTTTAAGGTGAAAAGGTGAAGGTGAAAAGAAGGTAAAGAAAAAAAGGTAAAGAAGGTGAAAAATTCACATTCTTTAAGGTGAAAAATTGTACTCACAAAGTAACTTCATAGATAGTGTCTGGAAAAAAAAATAAAGAAGAATCAAAGATGTGCATCAATGTATTTTATGATTAATGTGCCACAGAAAAAACAAAACAAAACAAAACAAAACAAAACAAAACAACAAAAAAACAGGTGCTCCCAGGTATTCCCACTTTCAGGAATAACCCTCCCACCCTGCTCCTCGCTAGAAGGGACCACAGATGGGCCTGGGGCCAAGGCTGGGGGATGGTGGTGATGGGGTGATGGAGGGGGAATGGGAGTGATGGGGTGATGATGATGGGGATGGGAGCGATAGGGATGATGGAGATGGGGTTGATGGGGATGATGGGGATGGGGGACAGGGGTGTCCGGACACCTCCCGCCCCGTCCCCTCGGACTAGGGCTGCCCTCTACCGTCGTCCCCCCACCCGTCGCGTCCCGGTCCCGGTCCCCGTCCCCGTCCCGGTCCCGGTCCCCATCCCCGCACACCCCCCGCCGCTCACCCTCCTT
>JAOXNO010000063.1:4778431-4793520 GCA_028565335.1 Limnodromus scolopaceus | reverse complement strand
CTCCAGCTGGGACCGTCAGCCCCAGCTCGCCCGCCCTGATGATGGGCTTGGTCACTGCAACTGGAAGACAAAGAAGATGAAGCCCACGTCACGCTGGCCCTTGTTGCAGTGAGGAAGGTTTTCCTCCCCCCTCCATGGCAGTTCTTGCTCTGGCTTTCAGTGCTTTCCCAGGAGGAAGAAGGACACCTCTCCCACGTCACCGCTCTGCACAGGTTAGGCTCAGTTCACCTTGTGCCTAAAGCCAGGTTTACACCACCTATGCCACCATTGCTACTGCCAATATGACACAAGTTCTGCCCTGTTGAGTGGGTGTTCCCCTTGCAGAAAGCCAGTTCTTTCTAGCACACACCGAGGATGCTCGGGAATGGGAGGAAGTGGATTTGGCTTGTACAACACCCATTTGCTGTCCCACTTGCCACAAGAACCAGAGAGATGCTGGCTACCTGCACAAAACCGAAACCACATCGCCATGTTGTCTCAAGCACCACGAGTTCAAGTGGCCCATCAGTAGATCCAGACTGGGGTGTATCCTCACTGATCCCCCTTCCCCAGCCCATCTCGACACCTCCACGAGTGGAGAAGGGCTAACACAGCAAGGGAGCAGGATGCCTCAACACCCAGCCTGGATGTGGGTAGACAGTATGGTGTCAAAGACTATTCCTCACCAGCTGCTTCTTCTCCTACATGCTGTGTGGATTAGACTGGCTACACAGGAGCAGGGCTTTGTTGCTGGATTTACCTTTGACAACTTTAACCGTAGTGGTCAGCTGCTTTGTTATCAAGCTGTTATTTTCAGACCTCCAGATGACTTGACAGGTGTAGTGTCCATTGTCGGGGATTTCAAGGTTTTCGATTAGGAGTGAGGCATCCCCTGGGCTGTTCTTTGGGACGCTGACCCGGTCTCGGAACCGAGACAACAAGATGTGGTCACCAGTATCGTCCCTCCGAAAGACGGTAGAGGTGCTGTAGTCTTTCTCCACACTCCAACTGAGCGTTTGCTGTGTGAAACCTTTTGAGGGCGTGTAGGTACACGGTAAAGTGGTGGATCCCATCCATGTGCCCTTGACCTCATGGACACCAGACAGATCCAGGAGGGCTGCAGGGAACAGCAATTGAAGGGAAGAAATAAGAATGCAGCAGAAGAGGAGAACATCCTTAGGATAGATGGGAATCACTAGGAGGTGGAAGCCAGCGCCCAGCCACGTCTTAGATGTCCTGTAGACCACAGCCAACTAAACCAGGGCCTGTCTCCACTTCACTGAGCACAGGGAAGTGAACAGTTGCTCTGACCTCATGGCTATTTTTATTGCTTCTCTCTGGGCACTTGCCAGTTCTCAATTCCTTCTCCGTGCAGAGAAGCACAAATCCTGCTGCCCCTGGCAGCATCACAGCTCCTGTCTTCACAAGACCTTAAGGAGCATCTCCTATTCCTGCTCTCTAGCCCCAGCCTTTACACCCTTTACTTCTGCTGCTCGGCTTTCTGCTTACACTTGCACACGATGAGCACCAGCATCCCCCCGGCTGACACCGGATGCTCTGACACCACCAATTGCAGGGTTGACTTCTATCTTCTACATGGGAGGAAGGAATGCTGAAAAAAGCCAAGTTTACTGCTTTGCTGCAATTAACATTGAATGCAACATGTTTACATTCGTTAACATCACCATCTTTTAATGCAACTTCCCTGGTGCTCACAGGACCCGGCGTTGTAGCTGTGTGGGGAGAAGCACTTCTCCATGCAACAGCCTGTCCAGGAGGATCTGTGGATCTGTGTCCACGGGGACAGCCGAGGGGACTGCGGGGGCTGAGCACAGTGGAAGCTTGTTTCTGACAAAGAGCTTTGGTTTTTCTTTGCTGGATGACTTTGAGAGGGCAGGCAGAACTCCAGTCTTCAAATCTCACACCCCAGTCAAACACAATTCCTTGATGTATCATTTTTTATTTTTTATTTTCCGTTTCTCCTCTTCCTATTTTCACAGGCTCCCACTAAGAAAAACTAAGAAGGGTGGAAGCTATTTAGAAAACTGCTCAGAAATACCCTGAAGGCATTTGTTGCACTCAAGGTCAAGTATGTTTGCTATCCAGTATATTCATCTGGACACAATTTTGTTTAAACATCTCTCTCATATTGTTTTGCATTGCTGCGTGCCATGAAATAGCTGCCAACATCCACTGACTCCCTGCAGAGCAGCTGCATATACGTGTGTATATATATATATGTATATGACCAATTTGAACATTAGCAGGGATGACTCCAAAGGAGAACTGATTGGAAGGAATGGAAGAAACTCAGCAACATAAAAATCCCTGAGACAGCATTTTTAAAAAAAGTATTTCCTCTCAGTGACAATTTTTAAATTGGGATGTCATCTTCCAGACTACGTGGAGTTGCCCCACCAGAGGGAAATAGAGCTGGACCAGGCAAAAATCTGAAGGGCTATGTCAGAGATCAGAAGACTGATCAGAGGGATTTCTGTTATCTGTAAAGCATGATAACGGAAAAAAACAGAGAACTCTCATATCCTGGCCCATTTTCAAAAATGGTCGAGTATCTTCCTTCCTAGCCTGCCAGCACCAGCTGTCCTGGTGGCATGGAAGAGCCACGAAGGCAGGAGCCTTTAGGGATCTGCTCTGAAGTACTGGACCCGGAATGGGAACAGTGGACCAAATCCAATATTCTTCTGGGAAGTGCCTCTGGTAAGTAGCAAATCACCTGAATATAGCTGGATTTGGCTCACCTCTACTCACCCTCTCCTCATTCCACTCCCCCTTTCCCCTCTTTCCTGGAAAGACACTGGTTATGTTCAGCTGCATTAACTCACAGTAAATCGCTTGAGAGGTAGATCCCAGAAATCTGCAAAGTTACGGTTTTTTATGATGAAATAGGGAACATACTTCAAGCCATTTTTCTAAATGTCGGTAACAATTTTGTGCTTCTGTATACAACTTGTTAAAGCACTTTTCTCCTGTTTCCCAAAACCTTCCTCTGCTGGTGGCAGTGTCAGATGTGCCCTGGGAGTGGTACATATGCCTCATGGGCATATGAATGGAAGCAGATTCCAGCATCACCTCTCCTAATGCACCTAGAGACTCAGCAGACGAGGAGAGACCAAGGAGAACCATGTATGTTCTTGCACCTAGTCTCACAACTACAACTTTTCTTCTCCCCAGGACCATGCTAGAAGAACAACAGTGATGCATTAATACTATCTAGAAGAATGCATATTCCAGCTTCACAAAGGCTGCTTTGGAAGCTAACACTCCAGAGCAGGTCCTTTCCAAGAGTCCTGAGCAATCCTGTTTTGTCCTTGCCTTGGGGCATGGGAGCTAACCTTTTTGCCCTGTTTGCTCCACTCTTAAAAGCACCTTATTGTATCTGATACCAAAGGAGACTCTTGGTGAATTTTTAGCTTCTATTTTTCATAGAAGAAACTAAAGACTTTCCACACTTGATAATTTTTAAATATTAAGACACTATAATTCAAAAGGTTTTCCCTACCCCCTTAGTACTCTGATTTTTGTTCTCATCATTGAAGCATTTACTCACCGTTGCAGCTGACGAAAGCCGTCACAAACACCACTATCCGCAGAGCTTCTCCCATTCTCCCAGAACCACAGGGAGGTCCTCCTTTTCCTGCACTTCGTGAGAGACCCCCACACTCCTGGGACCAGAATGCAAGTGACAAACACTTCCCTTTCTTCTGTCCTTTGTCATCTAGGATCCTCTTTCTGAAATATCACGAGCCCATTTCACTGCTGACTTAGGTGAAGGGTAAAGGATGAACAAAGACGACAAGGATCTTTCCAGTTCCATTTCATATTCTCCTCTCCCTACTCCTCTTACCATTCTCTTGACTTTTCTGACTAGTGCTCTTTATTATTATTCCTCATAATTGTGTGTTTCTTTTTTCCTGGTTTTCCTTTTCTCCTTTCTTTTCCTCCTTCCTTTTCTTCCACATTTGCATTCACAGTGAAAAGGCTTTATGATGACTACAGAGTCCAGCACTCAGTAGCAAGGGAAAGCAAACTTAAGGTGCTTGTGAAGCATGAATTCAATTCCTTCTGACTTGTGTGTGATGATATTGCTCAGCAGAGTGCCCAGCATCTCTCTCCATCAAAACTGGCCATCCAGAAATGAAAAAGCACGGGTCCGAGTGCACCATCTCACCTAACACCATGCAGGAGCATGAGGCAGAGACTAACCTGTTGATGCTCAATTCCATGTCCTTAGTGTCTTCTCCTGCTGATGGTACTCAAGTCTTCCTCACATGTGCGTACCAACTTCTGCAGCAACAGACCCTCCGAGGGCAACCCTGTTCACCTTCTGAACAGGTCAGTCTGTGACCTGAGTGAAGAAGACAATCAACCATAACTTCTTTGCCAAACAGTCTGAACCTTTTATACCAGAAAACTTCGGATGCCACTTTTTTTTTTTCTGTTTTAACAGAAAATGTACAGAGAAGTAGTATTAAAAAACCAACATCCTGCTCTTTACTACAATAGGAATTTCCCTGCAAAAGCTCAATTTTCTATTATCTGCCCAGAAACTGTGTCCTATTGCAGTGCAGCTACAGACGCAGTTATATCTACCAAGGCCACGGAGAAGGTGCGTGGGGAAACGAAAGGTTGACAGCCCAGGGTCATCCATATTTAACATTACACAAGCTTTTAACCTCTAGTGATGATCAGATGGTCACTGCCGGCTGCTCTCATTTTCACAGCATCACAGACTACCTTGGGACACATTTCTGCTGCAATAGTCCAGTTCATGGGAAAAAGTCATCACCTTTGATGCTCTGCAGGCACATACAATATTTTCTAAGAAGGTGACTTATGGCTGGTGGCAGGAGGACTTCTTTAATCCAGGAGACATTCTGGGTATGCTCTGTAGGGGTCCTTTTAAAAGTACATCCAAAAGTTACCAATAGCTGTTACGCATAGCATTAACATGCACCTGCTAATTATTACCAAAAGGAGGAGGAATTACAGAAGATGAGAAACATGTATAAAAGCAAGTCTACTGACCTAACGAACTGTGTTATAGGCTTTTAATCACTCACTAAAGCAACTTTTGCATATCCTGGCCCATGACTGGTGACGGAAGCTTGTCCCAACAAACTATCTCCTATGAAAAACACTTTAGAAGAAGCTGGATTTTGGGGAACGTGCCCTGAAACAAGCTGAGAACCCAAGCTAAAATTGCTGATATGACTATTTTCTGAACCAGACATGCAAGACTTCCTGAAGCTGTAATTATAAGAATAAAAAAAATGACTGTTTAGCTAGAACAAATATGAAGAACTATAGTTCCTCAAACATGATGTACACAACATCTTTCTCTCCCTGAGACAGAGATGTAGCTGCTAGTTTCCTCCTCCCTGAGTCATAGAGTCAGTCCATTTCTTTCTTGCCAGAGGGACTCCTCATAGTTTTGCATCTGAACACATGAAGAAAAAGCCTTTACTGGCTCAGACTTTATGGCTAGTTACCTGGTTTATTATAATGAAGTATATTTATTTCAGTGTCTCTGCTTTGGATTGAATCCATTGCTTTTGTGGCCTGCCCTTCCTTGGAAAGCCCTTTGTCTCCATACCTCTGTTGCTGCTTGCCTTAGCGTGCTCTTCTTCTTGGGCTGGTCACACGTGCCACCACATCTCACCACCTCAGATGAACAGCAGTGCAAGTCACTTTGGAGTGAGCCAAGCCACCATTTTGGTAGCTGTGCAGCCACCTTGAGGTAGTCTGAGCATATTGAGCATTATCACGTTCCCACCTGAGAAAGCACACCTCGCAAACCCAGTGTGGTTACTGATACACCGGGTGTCTCTCTCCGACTGGTGACACTTCGACTTCTCCAGAACTTCTAGGGGTGTTTCATCACCTAGTGCAAAAGCCACCACTTCTCTTTGAAAACAAGGATGAAAGGAGACGGAAAGGCAAGCTAACTAGCAGGGGTGACATCACTTGAAGTAACTACATCAACCTAGTGCAACACAAAGGGTCTCTCCCGTCTAGGTCAAGACCAGCAGTGGTGGAAATACAGGTTGGGGGGGAAGATCTTGTGGTGCCAGCTGTGTTGCCCTTCTTTTGTTCAGACAGAGCTCAGCTCTCTTCTGAAGAGCCAAGTCTGCTGGTCTGGATGACGCTACCCATCACACCACAGAGAGGACAAGCTCTTTCCTCCTCATTCTCCAAACAGCACATGTTGTGCCTACACTCAGATGTTCACCCTGTCACTTGACTTTGGAGTACCTCTGCTTCCCAGTTGCTCCACACCATACTGACGCCCCATATTCCCATTGTAATAAGTTTGTTTCTGGGATGGAACTCACGTGGGCTGCTCTCCAGTAACATTCCCTTCTCGTTCCCACCCTACAAAACACAAACACACACTTTTTAAAAATCCTCTTTTTAAAGAATGAGAACATTACTGGAGGGCTCTAAAAACTGCAACGTTGTCTAGAATTGAAAGATTAAGAAAACATGACTGTTTCCCAGAAAATTTCAACACTGTCAATTTGTCATCACATTAACACACTATCCAGTCATGGTTTTTCTGTTGTCCTCTGGAAAACCCTTTCAGTGATAACTGCGTGCCTTGCAATACTATTGCAACAGCTTTCCTCCCCTACTCACCTTCCTGCTTAGGAAGAAAGACCATCAGACTTCACCGGCTTTTCATACTCTTCATTTTATTTGACATCCTAGACATCTTGTTTCATTATCTCTGAGCCTCAGATTGGACTAGCAACAGCTTCTGTTCCCTAAACTGTGGCTGACTACAGTCTACAAGCATCACCTGACACCACACTCCAAACTCCAGCAGATTCAAAACAATTCCTCTGCTTTCAAGTAGAGGGACCCAATGTGCTCCTGGGAATGTAATTCCTGGGCACACAAAGACATTCACGCACACTCGTCTTTATAGACAAAATAAAGAGAAGTATAACAAAATCTAACAACTTTGCAGTCCTGAGGTTTAATGATTTTCATTTGCTTCCCCACATTTGTAAGAAGCTGCACATACACGTTGACAATTTTTTCCAAGACATCATCAACAAAAGTTGATGTTTGTTCCCTTTCCATTTTGAAATCAAGGTAATCCAGCCCTTGATTTTTAAGTACATTCTTAACAAAGATAAATAAAACTTGTGGTACAAGAAATTCATGGAGAAAGTGTAAGGTCACTTGTAGAGTGTGCCTGGTGCTTTGTGAATTTTGATGAATTTTTATATCATTCATTTCTCATTGGACCTCTGTGTACTTTGGGTTTTCATAGCGCTGGATGAGTAGCATTGCATTCCACACTTATTTCTGTATTGCGTAAAAGAAATACTTTTCCTCACCCTTTAAAACTGCTGCCAGATGATTTTAGCAAATGTCTGCTTCCTTTTCTCTTGGAAGAAACTGTAAACAAATAATCCCTATTCATCTTCTCCACACCGGTGATGAGGAGCACACTTTGGTCATTTTGCTTCATTCTCTTTTTTTTCCAAGCTAAAAGAAAGTAAAATACGTTTCCGCAGAGCTGGTTTCAGGCCACTAATCATCCTTTAGTATCATTCTCTGTAACTTCTCTATATCTGTTAAACTCTTTCAAGGTGAGAGACCTACACACATACATGAGGTGGAAGCATTCCATGGGTTCTTACAGCATCACAGCTGCATTTTCTATTGCATTGTAATGCCTTTCCTTGTGACACCTAATCCTCTTTCTTTGAACGCTGGCAAATTTTGAGCTGATCCTGGCGGAGAACTGCAGATGCGGACCTTCCCTGAGTGTGAAGAGCAAATCTGGGGGCCCCCACTAATCCTGTGTCTGTGTCACCTCACCCCTCAGATCACTCATTTTGCTTTACATCTGTCTGTATGGCTTTTAATTGGGCATGGTATTGCCCTATTGTTTGTTATAAATAGGTTCTTCCATAACTCTGCAGTATCCTGGTTTTAGACTTAATCAATGTAGTAGAAATTATGAGTAACAAAGTTTCTCAGCTCCCTACTTACCCTTCAGGACTTCTAAGGTGGGAGGAAAGTACTTCATGAGCATCTACTGAGGAGCTATAATTGTGAGGCCTTGCTGGCATTTTAATGATGAGCCTGGTTGTGCAAAAATATTCGTAAACTAAATAATGTAGGTATGTGTAAACAACCCTATCCACAAGCTTATGGAAAAGTAGTGAACACACATTAAACAAGAGAACAGGTGAACTCGGAAAGAATGTGCCCTGTTACACGCATTATCACAATTGCCCCAAGCTGTCCAGCATCAAAACTACAGAAGGTGCGTCCACGTCTTACCGGGAGCACTGCAGGAAAGAATATTGAGCGCAGCACGATGGGAGAGTGGGACGTTTCATCTCTTTGTACTGCTGCTCCTAGTGTGGTAAGGTGCTTGGTGTTATCCTGGCTTTAATGGGTCTTCCAGTGCTTATTTAAGAGTTATCTCACATTTAAAAGGATATTCTACCACCTTTGCAGCACTTCAGGGGGATGGGAGGAGAAACACGGCTTCCTAGGCCAGCCTCATTCTGCCCTTCTTACCCAAAGATGATGGGGATGTTGAGCAGCCCTTGGTGCTGGTTCTACTCCCACCGCACGGCAGCGGTGAAGGCAGATCCTTTTGGTGATACAAAGCAGCACATCTAGTACAGTGCTCTTGGCCTGGGATCTGCATACCCTAGCTTTCAAAGGGCTTTCTTCTACAGAGGTGGTGAAAGGGAACCAAGAAAAGCAAAATCAGAAGATCTATACAGCAGTCTGCAACTGAAGTTCCTAAAGAGGTTTGCATTTTCACTGCAGAGATTGTTAAGGCTCCATAAATCGCAGAGGCGCAAGAACTGCTTGTCCAACCTATTTTTCAGAGGCAAAGGTAGATAGGAAGATAAATTTTGGCTGGATGAAAGTACTCTTCAGGGCTGCTACCTGTAGAGCACTGTTGGGTCTCATGCAGTGTCCCCTACTTCATATTCAGATTCCTGTGTGCGTCCAGAGTCATATTCATTCTTTTTTGTATTCATGTCTTCAGATTCTTTGTTTTTCATGAGCTCCATCACATAGTTGTTTTCTGTGGAGGAGATGGGTTCCTCATAATGACCCATATTTTCACTTCTTGAAGAAGCTGCTGCTCTTGAGTTATGGCTGAAACCAAAATACAGTATGTAAGAAGAGTTGCAACCAGAGGAAATACAGCATCTCCCAACCATCAAGATTTTGAGCAAGATTGTGGTCCAATTCAAACCCACGTAAACCTGGGCCATTGCATTATGACAGTATTCTGAAGGAGAGAATCTTATCCTTGGCTTCCAGATAGCAGGAGAACCTCGAACATTATAGCAGCGTTGCCTCCAATCCAGGGAGAGTTACAGAGACAGCAAAAGGTATGAAAGCAGCATATGAATTCCCATAATTTCTTGGAATGACACAACCAGACAACTGCTTTTTGCAAGATATATATATTTATCTATTTAAAAAAAAAAAAAAGCAGTGGAGGAATGGTCAATGGTGAGCTGAATGCAGCCCACATCCACCATGTGGCTTATGATATCTAATATCTTTAAAAATGAAGGTAAATCCTCTGAGGATAAATGCCATCACACCGTTTATTCAGTTGCTCAGGGTTCAACCACTACTCGAG
This sequence comes from Limnodromus scolopaceus, assembly GCA_028565335.1. Classification (NCBI taxonomy): domain Eukaryota; kingdom Metazoa; phylum Chordata; class Aves; order Charadriiformes; family Scolopacidae; genus Limnodromus; species Limnodromus scolopaceus. Next base: position 4,783,883 of record JAOXNO010000063.1, on the reverse strand, counting down.
CACGATGCTTTAAAAACTGCTTGGGAAGCCCAACACCTGAGAACATGCCAACAGCATTTGCCACCATGGCACTTAAGTCATCAGCACTCTAATTAGTATCTAGATGGGTCATTCTCCTTGTATGTTTTGACTGGATTATTAGACTTTTCAGTATAGCTTGCATAGGTTACATATAGATCAGGATGCTGAAACCTGAGTTTAGAAATAATTGTAACTTCCTGCCACAGTTATGGTTAAGAGAGGCAAGTTCAGCTAAGGATATTTCAGGCATAAATCAGTCTAACTTGTGCATTGGGAGCCTTAGCTCTCTAGAAGGACAATTCCTGTTCTTTGCATTTGAAAAAAACTCTGGGAATTTATCCTTGGCAATGGTCTTCAATAGGCTTCATTGGGCTGAGGAGTTAATGAACAGCTCTTGCTCACTTTTATGAGTCTAGCACTGGAAAGGGAAAGATCTTTCTTCCTACTTTATGTGTTGATGTGGAAAGCCCACAGACCATCAGTACAGAGTACTACTGAGCTGACTTTAAACCTCTTCAAACACACTGCTTAAGAGGCTTTTTAATCTTGACAGCTAAGTAGCACCATTTTTTCCCCCCTCCTGCTTTGATACAGTCCCCAAAGACTCATCGATATGTTAGGTAGAGGGTTATACTCACAGTTTTACTTCATAGACTTGAGCTGGAAAAGAATAATGAGAAATTTGTTTCAATAATTTGCATTTGTGTGCACAAAAAAATAAGTTCTGCTAGGTCTCTTAAGAAAGCGACGTCTGAAGACAGAATAAAAATAGGAACCTTAGAGATCATGTTAGGTGGGTGATGACTCCTATTCCCAGGATTCAGTCCAAGAAAATGAAAACAACCCATATCCCAGTTGTAGCACAACTGGGTTAAAATAACTGGCCCAAGGTCAAAGGTAAAGTTGAGTTTAGAAACTAGTTCCCAGTTCCCACAATTTTCCTTTTCATTAAAAGTTCAATAAAGAACAAATTTAGAAAGAGGTTATTCTGGATTCCTTTAAAAAAAAAAAAGAAAAAAGGCAAAAAGAGTATTTGACAGTAATTATTAATTGGTAGGCCAGAGTTATAGAAAGGTAATTAAAGAAACAAAGGGACAAGGAAAAAACTATGGCCATCAGTATTAAAACACCCCAACCCAAAACCCCAGTGTGTTCTCTATATGCTGATGAGTGCCATTAGTGAGAAAGGGGACTCTAAAAAAAGCATTTGGGCAGGAGCTTTCTAGTATTAGTGCAGAAAAGATGGAAGCATTCAATAAATATATCCTATGTCTGAAGGCTAGAAAGGAAATTAATTCATATTGAATAGGGAGAATTAATGACGACCTCTTTTCCTCCAGGTTCTTACTAAGGAAAATATTAAACAGCAGCTGGTGCAGACAGGTATTTTAAAGTAGCAGGACAAGATAAACTTGCTACCAGACACCTTGAAAGATCTGATCAACTTGGTCGAGCAGGTGAGTTTGAGAGCCAAGGGATGTCTGTGAGGACCAGAGGGAAATGGCCATCCCTCAGTAATGGTGGCAGAGTGGAGGACGGCATGATGGAGAAGCCAAGCGCTGTGGGACGGCCAGGAGGGGTACAGAGACTGAGGGTCCCCCTGGAACCAGCACGGGGAGGAGTGCTGCAGGGGCTGATCACAATGTCTCAGTCCTTCCTGTGGTGGAGGAGCACCCAGCAGGCCCTCTCTGACTGCTGCAACTGGTTTTCCCTGAGGAGAAAGGGGCTTCTCTCCCTCTTTTGACCTTTCACCACCTATTTTGACCCATGCATGTTTTGACTGAGTGCCTGTATGATGCAGGTGCCAGAGCCGCTACAGAGTACCAGCCCCATCCCCAAAAGCCCTCAAAGGTAAAACCAAGGTGGGCATGCACAGCACATTCAGGGTTTCCAGAACATCTCACTCACCTTCTTTGGGCTTTCTAATGCAAATGATAAGAAAGATGACAATGAAAACCACAGCACCACAAACCACAGCAATCAGGATGACCAGGTACAGAGACAGGCGAGTCCCCTGGAAATCTAGAGTAACACACAGAAGACTTTCAAACACAGAAGCCCTCCCGGGTCACAGCAGTTACAAAGCAGGTCCACCTGCAGGTTGCACAGAAACTTGTCCAGACGGGTTTTAATGTCTCCAGAGAAGGAAACTTCATCACCCCCCCGGGCAACCTGTTCCAGGGCTCTGCCACCCTCAAAGGAAAGAAGTTCCTCCTCATGTTTAGGTGGAACTTCTTATATTCAAGTTTGTGCCCATTTCCTCTTGTCCTGTCACTGGGCACCACTGAAAAAAAACTGGCCTGGTCCTCTTGACACCCACCCTTTAAGTATTTATAAGCATTGATCAGAACCCCCTCAGCCTTCTCTTCTCCAGACTAAAAGACCCAAGTCCCTCAGCCTTTCCTCGTAAGGGAGATGCTCCAGGACCCTCATCATCTTTGTAGCCCTCTGCTGTACCCTCTCCAGCAGTTCCGTGTCCTTCTTGAACTGAAGAGCCCAGAACTGGACACAATGATCCAGATGGGGCCTCACCAGGGCAGAGTATAAGGGGAGGATAACCTCTCTCAACCTGCTGGTCACAGTCTTCCTGATGCACCCCAGGATGCCATTGGCCTTCTTGGCCACAAGGGCACATTGTCAGCTCATGGTCATCCTGTTGTCCACCAGGACTCCTAGGTCTTTCTTCTCAGAGGAGCTCTCCAGCACCTAATGTTGCGCTCTCCAGCCTCCTAATGCTGAGGCGAACTGAGGCTGTATGCCGGGCAGAAAAGTTGCACTACACCTCAGGAAATAAGAAGTCTCAGCTTTTAATGCAAGGATGCTCTTCGGTTGTATCTGGAAGATGTTTAATCCTACCACAGCACTGCAAAGCTAGAGGAGGTGTGGAAGATCTGCTCGAGTTGCACACTGAGGCTTTTCTGCTCTTCCAGCTTCGACACTCCAAGAAAAGATCAAAAGGGATCAGGAACACAGTAACAAGTGTGTATGTTCCAACTATGAAAGCATCCCCCCAAAAAAAACCATCTAGAGTCTTTAAAAGGGTGCCCGTGGATCATCTAGGTCCCTTGAGAACAGCCGTTGATGCAATTTGCAGCCAAAAGGCAGAACACTAATTTTGAGGCTGAAGGTACTGACTATTAGTGGCCACTTTGGGTCCCTAATCTCGTTCTTAGTTTTGTTTTGCTCTCCACTTACTCTGAGTTGTATAATTCTTTCCTGAAGACCCCACACCACTCTCAGGGGTCACTGCTACGGACAGATCTGCAAAACAAACAGGAGTGAAAGGCTCCCAGTGCATTTCCAATCCTCATTTTAGGAATTATAGCTGTAGGATCAAAAGACAGTATCTCCATCACCTTTACAAAGCTGAGAAAATAGACAAACTCTAGAAATAAGTACTACATATACACTATATATATATATATAGTACTACATATACACAGCAGATACTATATATAGTATATATTTAGTATCTACTATACATATATACATATGATATGTATACACATATATCATATGTGTATACATCTATATATAGATATATGTGTATACATCTATATATAATCTATATATAGATGTATACACAAACTATGTATGTATGCACTAGATACATTTGTATGTCTATACACACACACACACCTGTAATAGTGGTGAAGTCCCATGAAGCCCAGGAGATTTCCGAGGTACCTTCGAACACCAGCTCCGTTTGGTTGTTGTTGACTGTTTTACAGAAAAAACCCATTAACACCTTCCCTCAGCTTCTGGTCACTGATGTCGATTCCCACAACCTGCCGTGTGACTGGTGGGGCACTATAGATTCAACCGAAACATAACCCCAGAATACAAAGTTTCCACGAGCTGACCTACTCCAGCCCAAGTCTGAATTCCCACATCCCCCAGAAACAAACTGGGAATCATAAGCCCTCCCTCAAAACAACCGTCCTTGGTAAGGTAGACCATTTCCAGACAGGTCTGAAGCAGCTTCTGCATCACTTGTATCTGCCACTAGAGACACTAGCTCTGCGTCCCACTTCAGCAGCTTTCATTCAGGACCAGAAAACAAGCAAAAAAGCCCTTAAAAAAAAAAAAAAAAGGACAGAACCCCAAACATCCTATATGGTCTACAAATTAGGAAATGGTATTTCTAGCAGTCCTAAGACACATACAGTCTCTCTCATATAGATACACAATCTCCCTAAGAGCAAGCTAAAAGCCCATTGCGGACTGGAGACTGAGGAAAGGAGGATGTTCTATGATCAGAAACATCTGGATTGAAAACTGGGGTGTGTGGACTAAAGCATAATATTGTCAAAGCTGTATTCCCCAACCACAAAATCCACTGCTAAATACTGTGCCAAACCCTCCCCTGACTCCTCGTCCTTGCTGTCAGCTGTAACTTCTCTTACCCTGCCCTTACCTGTGGTTAGGTGGTGTCTCCCTGAGGTTCCACCATCCCTCCGAGAGGCTACTGTTGTGGCGGACAGATCTGCAAGGTGAACGAGAGAGAGGCTCACACAAGAATTTGACCATGTTTGTGATGCTGCTGCAATACAGGAGAACTTCTCCCCTGGTGGGGTAAGACCATGAGGAACCAGTCACCATCCAGAGGACAGGTAGGGACTATGTGCTAGCAGCATTAACAAGCACAGCCATCATTAATTCCTGGTCCCTTGCTGTAAGCTTTTTCATGCGACTGCTATGAAAAGCAAGACAATTATTCAGCCATAGTCATTGTTCCACTGGGAGCTCAGTGGGCTTTGCCTCTTCCAAAGGTCACCACGTGGTATCTGTGCTTGGCTCCGCGATCACAGGCTTCATGGCTCTGATGACCAAATTACCAGCCAAGGAAACCAGCAAGTCTTCCACGAGGCATCCATCATGCACAGTCTTGCAGAGCCTGGATACATCAGAGCACAGAAGTGCGGTGTGTTCTCCTGGAACATGTGGCCAGGAGTAAGGAACAAAGGCCAGTTTGACTTTTTCACCTGCTGAATTACCACTCTCATGTTCCTCATACTCAAACCAAAGTCCTTATTCCTCGTCTAAGCTTGCTAAACCACACTAGAGAGTACTACACAGCCAGCAAGAACCTAAAAAAAGCCAAAGAGGAATAAATATGTGTTTTAAATCTAAAGCCTCTTTTACATCAGAAAAGAGCAGTTCCTCTAAAGAGGAGGGAAATTGAATACAGGAAATAAAAAAAAAGGACAGAAAGTCAAAACTACTGATGAGAAGTGCTTCAGAGCGCAGAAGACCAAGGCTTTTTGTGTTTTTGCCTTTCAAGGAAGGGAAGCAGGAACATTGTTCCCTTCCAGTAGGGAAGGACTCCAGGTGTGTTCCATCCAGCTGTGGCTCTGGGGACTCACCTCTCACCCTCAGCTCGACCGTGTCACTCTGCTGCACTGCCCCGGCCCCAACCCTGTTTTCCGCC
>JAOXNO010000063.1:4753527-4764145 GCA_028565335.1 Limnodromus scolopaceus | reverse complement strand
AAGCTCCATGCACAGTGCCAGAATTGAACTTCTCACTGCTCTGCAAGCTATCTCCTCTGCTGGGATACTCAGCTACAAGCAACAGAGAGTTCCAAGGCACTGCCTTATGTTTTGCAGCGCCAATGAGGGAAAATATTCCAGGGCCTTCAGATTACACGGAGTTGCTGTGACACATCATCTCAGTACCTCCTACCTGAACTTAACCACGGAAAAGCTGTCAGGGGAAAGAACTAGTTTGTTCTTTTGGTCCAGCTCACCCTGCAGCCCCACAAATGACGGTGCTGATAAAGCTGGGGGGCCAGTGCAGAGCCAGGAACTGCTTAAGCAGAATGTGAAACCACAGCCCACCCGATTCTGATCCCAGGGGTGAGGCTGACCTGTTCCTGAACGCACAGGAAATAAACAGGGAAATAAAGGGCAAAGAAAGGAAGCAACAGCGAAACATCAGGCTACCACCGACACAAACCCGGATCCAGTTCTAAGAAACAAAGCAGCACTCGGTGCCCTCCTGAAACCACTACCCCTGATCTGTTGTTTGGCAGCACTTGGCAGTGCCAGTGGTTGGCGGCACCAGGGCTGATGTGACAGACTGACCTCACCAGGCCTCAGACTGACACATCAGAAGTCAGGCACACTTGTTATCAGAGACGTGAGAGATGAACTTGCCCTGCTTTTACTGTATGATGCTAAGGCTTGTCTTTTTCAAGACCTAACAAAGGGGCAGAAAATTCAGTTAACCAATGACATTCGAAAAGCTAATTCACTATGTTCTGCCAAACACAGCCTCTAAAACTCTGACAAGATGCCACAAGACAACGACAGCATAAGTTTCCAGCAACAAGTTAATACCTGTCCAGTAAAGGATCGTTTTGGTTTCCAGAGTTGTTTTCATTCAAGATGGAGTCAATCACTGACACGGGATCTTCTGGAGCATTAGGTTGCACAGTATGGAGTTCCACAGCAGCATTTTCCATTTCACTGTATTTATTGACATCATTTAAATGCACTGGTGGGATAGATTCTGCACAACTTAACTCATTTGGCTGCAGTGCTTCACAAATAGGTAAGTCAGGATCCAGAGCTGCCTGTGTCTCTCTAAAATATGACCCAAAGAGAAACAACACACACGAGAATTCATCAACTGTATCATTACTCATTTCAAGTTTAGTAGCTCAAATCTTAATACCTAATAAAGCCAGTCAAGGGTTCAAACAACCAACTGGTCTTTGGAAAAAGAAGAAAAGTACCTTCCCAAAGGCAGATGAAGAATCTCTTATTACAGCTTATACAGATAGCATGTATCAGAGCAAAACACCCCATTTTGCCAGGCCAAAAGTGGCAAAATATTATATGGAAACTTGGGAGGAAGGACACTCCTAACACTGTGTCTCTGGAAATAAAAGATTCCAAATTGGCCCATATTTCACTCTGGATAATAACAAGTAAATTGGTTTTCACAAGAATCTGATGCCACACAAAAGAATGCCTTCCCTTCAGTTATGCTTAGAACTGAACTACGCTTAGTAGAACTGAAACTGGAGACAAAACTACGCATCTTGGTTTGTTTATTACTAACCTACACATGCAGTCAGGTCCCTGTTCAGTCGAGAAGTTTAGTATGTGCTTATTTGTGGAACAGACAGAAAAGCCCCAGCAAATTAAACTTCGAGTGCCAATCAGCTCGATAGGCCTTTGGGCACTCCTGAAGAGATACGAGCTCTTGAAAAGCTTTGCTGACCAAGACTGATGCTACGTGCTGTAAAAAACGCAGTCTACGAACAGGCCTGACATGCACAAATAAGAGGCTGTTTCCCAGAATTCACATGGATCACTTACACTAACATAACCACCTAGTTAACAACCTAAGCATAAATATTCCTACATCCTTTAAACGTACCTGGCTCTGTCGCTTGTGTGTGCCACAGCAAGGAGACCACTGGTGGCAACTTCCAGGGTATCGGTGATATCTCGAATGATGAGACCCGTACCATTTCCATCCTCATCACCTGCATTATGTTCAGAGAAACCCATCTGCAGGATACAGCGAACAGAATGAATAAACCAAAAGGTCTTTTTTTGATGCTGAAGCTCCATTCTTCTTGCAGCTTCTCTTCCCTGTTCAGATTTCACTTATGACTAGTTGTACTGATTTGCATGATTTTACAGACAGAGCAATGCTTTAAAGCTGCCCATTTCAAAATGGAGTGCATTTGATGCTAAGATTAGGGTATTAACAGTTATAAGGAAGATTTTGAGATCACCCTGTACCATCTTATCCAACCCACTGTCTCTCTCCCTGGGAAGACTTACTGCTTGGCCACTCTCCACAGGGATGCGAACATACTGACGACTGTATTTGGAAGGTGAAGCACCTGCAGCATCCGTTAGAGACCTGAGACAAAATACAGTATATAGTATAGTATATAGTTCCGCAGTAAAAAGCTGTAGCAATGTCAAGTGCGTGCAGTAACAACAGTAATGGCAAGAACAATCATTCTTCCACTTCTAAGGAAACTGGCTTTTGGAAATGTTTTTTAGTAAGTGTAGTGCAGACAGGCTGCATTCTAAACATGCTTTTTGTTTTGAAAGAGTTACCATTTCTGATAACTGTGCCCTTGAAAATTTAGAAGGTATAGTATATTCTCTTCCCACCCATTCTTTTTAGTGATAAAGATTAAATCTTTATTTCATACTTTACGCAACTTCCATCAGCTTTCTCAAGTTTGAATATACAAGTGATAAAAATATTCTTCATACACTTGAAGTATTTTGTTTCTACAAGCTGATTTATCCCTACAATTCACATCTGACACTGATTTGTGACCTATCCAGTAATTACCTTTTCCTTTTGACCCCAACAATATAATTTCCTCGCATCAAACTTAGTATAAATTGAAGAATCTAAAAAGGAAAAACAAAAAAACCAAAACCAAGCGGTTAGTATAGCAATGCTAACATTACATTACTAATTCAGACAGGTATATTAAAAATCCATTTGTGTTCAGGTCTTAAAAAACAAAATGATAGTTACAAATGGCATTAAAAGGTTATCCCACTTGGACAGGTTTGGGTTTGTTTTGTTTTTTTAAAATGTAATATAACACCACAAGTCACTAGAGGATTCCAGACCAGAAACAGCTGAGTGACAAGCGAAAATTTCCTCCAGTGCAGAAGCTCCTATAGTTTCTGGGTTCCAAAGTTCACTTCTTAAGCAGTCTAAGTACGTCTTGGGCCAAGATCTTTCACAAACTCCATTCCATGTGCCTGCAATCTCTTGTTTTAGGCTCCTGTTACCATGCACTGCCTCCAGCCCCATGTTTACCCCAGGTCAGTTTGATTTACTGATTTCTCTCCAAATAAGATTCACTGAGATTTCAAACATATTGAAATCCTTTTGGGCTATGACTTTTCCTTAGTGTTTTGCTCGTGGTTCTTTGCTGTGCTACTTCTGGGACACTCAGGAACTGTGAACATTTTCTTTATGCTGTATTAATATAGGCTGTTCAGCTCTGTGTCATTTGTCATTCTACATAAGCAAAGAATGCCATCAAGTCTCACAGAGGCAGGAATAAGGATGGTAGCACTGAAGATGCTGCAATGATACCTTAGACAGCAGCTTCTGTTGTTGACTGTGCTTCTGCCTTAGAACTGCCACTTCTTTCCACAGGGCCTTATTTTCTCTGCAATGCAGAATAAATCAGAAGACAGAGGATGAACAGAGTTTACTTTATATGCTTTGGTTTTACAGCTTTCAAACTTTCACAGTACCTTGCAGGACCAATGGCAACATTCCGTGTGTGGATAATTAACATTCAGTTAATCCAATCCACTAGTATAAATTCTGGGTTAAATTAACTCCATTTTCTATCAGGTAGGACCAAACACTCACTAATAAGGACATTCTCATCCACTGTTACTCCACCAATAATCTTGATCTGAGGCATTCCTTCAAAGCCTCAAAGCCTTAGAATCAAGACTTGGTGTTTGGAAACAGGTTGAGTGTTACAAAGATCACCTCAGAACAGTTTCAAAGGTTGTGTTTGAGGGGGTTTTGTTTGTTTTTTCCTTTTCTTTTTTTTTTTAAGGGAGCAGTGGGAGTGGAGTGAAGGTATCTCCTCAACTTTGCTTGATATCTACTTGTCTACCAATGATCTGAATGAATTACCAGTGCCTATACAAAAGGGATCTGAAGGAACAGAGATGAGGACATGCGAAGTCCACTTCTAATTGGAAAGAAAAGCAAAGACTAATTCTCACTCACTGCATCTAACCCTGTTTTGTGTTTAGAAAAGGAAATTTTATGATCGCCCTAAAAAACTACTACAGGTGATGGCAACCAAACTGAAATCTCAAGATAGTCAACGAACTCCCAGTCTTAATCTCTGGTCTGTGATTGAATTATAAAAACAAACAAGATTCAGAATGTTGTGTGGGGTGGAATAGGGATTCTTAGGAAAAAAATTATAGCTTCACCTGTTTCCAGTTCAAATGAAACCCACATTTAGAGTCAAGCTCCATTAGATATAAGCCATATTCAATGAATAAGTGCCTCCAAAACAGACGGGAGTCTACCTCCTCATGTTAGCCAGCCTGACATCCATGTTGTTCTGCTGCTCTCTCATCTCCTGGACTTCAGAAAGTACTTTGTGCAAATCCTCTGTATAGACCTTTAGATCCTCAGTTCTTACTGCAGATACCTAAAACAGAAACAGGTTACACATGCTTTTCTATGAACAGTGCCTTGCATGCTCCTTTCTACAGGAGCAGTGTAGATGGTCTGTAAAAGAACAGGTACAAACCTCATTAAAAAATTAGGTAACACTGTAATTCTTATGTATCGTACAACACTGCAATTGCTATAGATCACAGTCCTTAGGACAGTCTACACTGTCCTATGTATGAAAAAACCAAGATGTCAACGAAGACATGAGATTACCACTTTGTACATGTAGACAGTAGATTCGCCATTGTATTTCATGACAAAAACCTACCACTGACTGAAAATGGCCTTCCCTAGGGGGCTCTCTGACAGGTCTGCTGACAGTCAGGCCTCTAGTGTCACAGTAAGAGACCAGCCAAAATCAGAATCATATTCCTTTTTGGTGTGGGTAAATCTGCCAGCCCAGGAGTAAAAAATTTCCATTAACTTACAGGGAAGGGTGAGTGGAAAAAAAAAAAAAAAAAAAGGGAAAGAAGAAAAAATGAGGTATCTAAATAGACGCATCCTACTTGATTTGAAAATTCATCCCACATCACCTAAATTGCAGATTCCTGGTGTTACTGGTGTTTCCTCTATCACGTTTCTGCTCAGTGACATTCCAAAATTATAGAGACTTGTCTCCAGAAAGTCAGAGTCCAAACTGCTCTTCTGCCCACAGCAGAATCCATGAATATCCCCTCTTCAAATGATGGCAAAAGAGTCATCAGAAAGCAAAAAGCTTGCTCTCTCCTCCCTACACTTCCATATGCAAAATTCCCCAATTCCTTCAGCAACTCTCTCTGCTGGGGTGGCACTTACAGCTAACACCCAATGCAGGATTTTGGAACAGATGGGTCTGGTGCATCACACGCCTGAGTGACATGTCCGGGTTTTGTGGGCATAATTTTAAAAATCATTTAGCCAAATACCAGCCATCATTGAACCAAATGGAGTTGCACGAGATAACCACCAGGTGTCCCTTCCCACCTACAGTACGCTCTGGTTTTTCTTCTTCTTCTACTAAATTCCAAGGGGGAAGGTGAAAGCCCCTGGGACTGGCCCACAGAAGTGCTAGATAACTTCCACGCAGGCTGGCTCACAGATCCCTTTGTCCCAAAGGAGAATGGGATGGTCATAAACAGAATTACAGTGTATAAAGTAACATCCCATCACTTCATGATGAAACAGAACATAATTGTTACGCAATCGGTCCACGGAAATAACTAACCCCTTTCTTAACATAATCCAGTGTCACAAAGGATGGATTGAATGGCCTGACAGTTCTATCTCTGTCTACATTTTAAGATGCTTCTCCATTCCTTGCGGATAATACCTTATCCTAAGGTACATGAGCTGTATCTCAAATGAAACTCATGGCTGTCTGATTTCTCTTCAGCATACCACCTCTCTGTGGGGAAGACACTCAAAAGATCCAGAGAGCAGGTGGAGATTTCAAGCGCAGTCAGTCTGCCTCTAAAAAAAGGGCCAGACTAAAACATTCTGCCCAAGTGCAAGGAATTGCTCTCTTCAGAGTCTCTAACTAGGTAACAGGAATGTGCAGATTGACGCACACCAGCAGAGCTAACACTCGGGAGGAAATAAAAGGGAGGAAATAAAGGGAGGAAATAAAGGGAGTCCTGCCTTTAAACTTGCATTCCTCTTAGAGGCTTGAAATCCAGTTTCTAGCAAGTACTGAACTATGACTCCATTCCAGACAGTAAAAGATCAAGAAAAACTAATGGACGTTTAGCAAAAAAAATCACTAACATTTCCTGTGCAACAAAAAATCTTTCACCAAACTATTCAACAGTTCCATATGAACGACCTTGGCACTAACTAGAGCTTTTGTCTTTCCATCTAGACTACTCCACCCAGCGCAACACCCCTGGGATGCCCACACATAACATCAACAGCCGACTGCCCCGACAGACCGGCAGGCGAGGTGTGCGAGCCAGGGCAAGTCGGCGATGACAGCGTCTGGGAAGAGCACAGCCCCGAGCCAGAGAAGCAACTGTAGGACCATATTTCGTGAATTGTGATTCTGAGCAGAGACAGGTCAGCGGAGAAATCAATCAAAACACAATTGTGACTCTCAAGGCGACCCTGCGCTTTTATTAACTCGGGCGATGTCCCTACCACATGATGACATTCTAAAGAAAAGCTTCTGCAGTTCAAATGTCAACCTGATGCATCACGATACTCTCTTTCGCTGGCAGCCAGGATATTATGGGCTGTAATGTGCCAATAGAGGATAAATATCTGTGCAGAAACAGGTCAGACAAGGCCTGAATGTACAAAAGAAGACTGGAAAGCGCTAGTAAAGATGTAGCTTAACGGCAACACAGTTTTGGAGGAACAGTGTAATTTACGCAAACTCACCCAAAGTAACTGATTATAAATTTCAACGAGCATCAAATGGAAATGTATTTTCGTTGACTTCTTTTGCTTTGTGACTCTTTCCAACCCTGCTACGCTGGTAGAATTGAAGACCATGCTAAGCTGAAACTCTTTGTGCTCTAGTTTGACAGCTCAGAAGGACGTGGTCCTGCTCCAGTGCGTTGCTAAACAGCAGCAGGCTGTGTTTTGTCTAAGAGCTGGCAAGAAGAGGCCACGCCAAGCATTAGCCTGGCATTTGGGAAGGAGTTACAAAGGCTTGCATCATGATGCACAACTTTGGTTCCCATGGAATTTGTTGGCTGCAAAGTGTTTGAAACCCCCAGGCGCGCTCTTCAGAAGCTACTTTTCATAACAAAGTGAAGTACATGCTTAGACTGTACCTTTCGCTTGATGTTCTCCAGTAAGTGTGCCTTCCCTTGCTTGAAGAAAGGGTGCTGGAACTCAATGACTGAGCTTCTCTCCACTGTAACCATACCATTCTCCAGTGCAATCACCTTCCTGAAACCATCTGTGGGGAGGTATTAACAAAGTCATTTCTTTCAGTGCAAAGCTGACTGTTATAACACACAGCTAAAGAAAGTGCCAAGGCTACTGAAATACCTGCTGTATATACCTACAGTTACTGGGAGCAGAAACCATGAAAAACAGCCATACTAAGCTTTTCTTTGGTGCTCAATGACTTAACAGCTCCCCTCGCAGCAAGGGAACATGTCCCCAATCCCACCAAATGGCCTTACAGGCTGTACAAACAGCACGCATGGCAGAGGCCAGCCAGTGTCCGCAAGCAAGACAGCAATGTCCAAATAATCACAGAAGTTATGTTAGAAATGAGATCTATTAGGACATCTTGAATAAAATCTTGCCCCAGTGGAAGCAGCAGAGAGGTGGACCTTCCCCTTTAATTCCTATAATCCCAGACTACTACATATCAAAACCGATGCTGTCATGTACCACCGGGGTCTACAGACTAAGGTAAGGAAGAGAAATTAGCTCTCAGCCTATGCAAACACGTGCACGCAGAGTACTTTCTCCATACCAGGCTGCCTGCATGATTGAAGACATTGCCAGCTCTCCTTCCATCACTGCTTCAAGCACCACAGGGCAGACAGAAAATAGAGTTGACAGACCAATCCATCTCTCTCCTTGTTCAAGTTTTCAACATGGTTAATGTATTCTAGTTTCACTGTGCCCCAACGGTGCTAGCATTAGAAAACTTTACTCGAAGCTAGGATAGGTCCAGCAGGAAAAGGCCATTGGCACTGCATGTCTTCACAGGAATATTTGCATTTTAGCATTTACTCTTGCTACAAGGCAACTGTCAATTGTTTGCTTGCATTATCCTATGGCACTCAAGCAATGGAGTCTCAACACTCAACACAAACAGAAGCATTTACCCTGCATCAAGAGGCTACATGTGTGCTTTCTTGCTCGTGTCTGACAAAATCTAAATAGGCATCAGCTAGAGAGGCCAGGGAAACCTACTGGGCAAGGACAGAGAGTTCCTCCCCCTTATTCTGAACAGAAATTCTAAATAACGCAGTGATCTTCCACGTGGTTTGTACCTTCACCCAGCCCATAAGCTATCTGCTGCTAAACAACCATTTCTGCTGTGCGTTGCAGCCCTGCACGTTGTACTATACGTCTGAACAGCCACCTCATTCCAGCTTCTTTACCTATACAAGCTGTACATGTGCTATACAACAGACGCTACATGATGCCCCCAAGTAGAGCACAGAAAACATGATGAGAAACTTAGTCCAGCTCGATCCATCAGTGTGACTAATCTTGTTTCAACACAGCAATGCAGGTGACAGCATGATCTAGGGATTAATTTTTTTTTCATAAACTAGATGTATGGGTGTAGATACTGCCTTCATTCTTCCACCTAGGCATAAATTGGCTGTTACCATTAACACTACCACTGGAGCCCAGTGAACTCTACTCAAGCTTTAGGTACAAGGACACAAAACAGTATTTTTAGAATCATTTCTCAAAAGGACTCAGAACTGAAACACAGAAAACAAAGACTAAGCCAAACTCTACTGTTATTCTTTTCTTTTGCAAAGCAAACTCAAGACCAGAATTCAGGTTTTCAGGGATGAAGGACCTGCCAAGTCAACTGGTTTGCTTAAAGAAATTCAAATCAAAGCCAAGTAGCAATGAACTTGGCAGAAACAATACACAATAACAGCTGATGCTTACACATGTTAAGCTGTCGTATGAAGCTGGAGATATTGTTGTGTTTGAAGTACTTGGGGAGAAGCCCCTTGGCAAACCTCTGCTCATCCAGAATGCAGAAATTCTCACCATTCTAGGAAATAAGCAGAAATAACGGTTAGAAAACAAGCACAGTTTTTCTAAGGTGTTGCTCATAAATCAAGACCATAAATCAACAGAGACGGTTCCTACAACAGGGAAGGGCAAAACACTGAGCAAAGGGAATTGCGAGCACTTCTGAGTACTTGGGACTGCACTAAAAACCCTGAATCCAAAAAAGACAGTGACATGGAACATTGAATGAGGGATTTAAGTTTTGATCTTAATCCAAAGAAAAATGGTTCCAAAACCCTGCATATCCGCAGCTCCCTTCATCCACAGGAAACATAAATATTGCCCAAGCACAATGGAATTCAGGCCACTAGAGGGCTTTTATCTCCCCGATCAGAGCTTGCCCAGCTCCTGACGAGATTCTTCCATTGTATGTACTATGTCACCACTAAAAATAACCAAGTAACATTGCAGAGTAACTACAAGTTCAGACAAGGCAACCCCCCGGGGACAAAGGGTAGCTGTGACACACGCAGATTTCAGATTTAATCCTGTTCTCCAGTTCAAACCTCCCAAAACCCAGCAGCTCTTTGTATCATTTTGGGATGGGGCTTTGAGCAACCTGGTCTGGTGGGAGGTGTCCCTGCCCAGGGTTGGAACTGGATGATCTTTAAGATCTCTTCCAACCCAACCCAGTCCGTGATTCTATGACTTTTATGCTGTTCACAAAGAGAACAAAAATACTACGTTTCTTTTCATCTCCGTCGTTGGAAATGCCAAATCTCTGGATAAAGAAAAAAAACAACAACAAAAAACAAACAAACAAAAAAGCGGGGGAAAATCCTACGGATTTAAAAATGACCAGGGACAAAAATAAACACCGCGTTTGTGTCAGATGTCAGACTAGTCTGTGGACGTTTGCAATCCCCTACGCCCGAAGCCACGCCGGACCAACCGGGTCCGACTTCCTAATCTCAGGAAGAAAACCAAATTAATAAAAGTTAATTACTTCTTCAAGTGCTTTTCCTGCCGAGAGTCACCACTTGGAGCCGATTACACGCAGTTCGGAGTTGTTAAGGCTCCGCTGCCCGTTGCCGGGTGGCTTTGAGGCGCCACGCGTGGTCCCTGCGCAGGCAGCAGCATCCCCCGCACCGGGGGTACCGGGTACCGGGGGTACCGGGTGCCCGCCCCCCCTCCCCGCCAGGCCCCGCCGCCCTTTCCCTCACCCTTCACCGGGGGTACCGGGTACCCGCC
>JAOXNO010000063.1:4712294-4729347 GCA_028565335.1 Limnodromus scolopaceus | reverse complement strand
GACCACGTGGTTTAGGGAGTTTTCAGAGTCACCATTACTAGCTGAAGGGACTGAGTCAGCATGCAAACAAGCACATCTGCCTTCTCCTCTGCTCTTCCCCCAAGAAAAGAGCCTAAGCACGTGCCCTGGGTCTTTCAAGTATTTTAAAGAACGGATGTGAGAAGAAATTTGGTTGAGCAGCACCAGGGAGAAGGGGGGCAGTTGATAAGATCCCTTTAAAATTTTCTGGGGTAGAAGTCAGAATAGTTTACGGTGGTGATTTATTTCCCTGTTTTTTCATCTTTCTCCATTTTTTCAGCTGCTGTGCGTAATCCAGCTGCGCTGAGTTCAGAGCCAGCTCAGACCAGCTGAAAATACAGCCATCTACCAACAACTCCTCAGTCTTTCTCTACTGATATTTCAGTCCTTTCCTTTCCAACAATGTTTTCCTCACTCAAAATGGGTCTAAGGAAGAGGAGTAGGAAATAGGTTTCTTGGAATCTTTCAGTTGTGGTATTTCTGGCTCTCATTGGAACTCTTTTTTTTTTTTTTTTTTTTTTGTCTCTCAGAGTTGCCACCTGAGGATAAGGATGAGTCCGAGAAGATCAGGCTTTTTGGGGCTAAGTTGGCTCTAGGGCAGGTAGAGGCCGCAGTCATCGGTCTCGCCATTGCAGGATTGATATTATTCCTGGTCGTCATCTTCCTCCTGGGAGTGGTCATCTATCTCGAGAGACAGAAGAGGTTAAGACGCAATCGGAGGTCCATCCTGGATGACGGATTCAAACTCATGTCTAAGAAGAATTCGGGATTATAAAAGCCATGTACAAACTTCAGGCTGTGCGCTTGGAGCAGAGGCAGGATTGTTGTCCGCAGCAAACATTTTGGGGCGTCATTTCACTTGTACACTGTACTTTAGATGCTAAGGAGGGAAAGCTGGAACACTGACCTTTTCATACATCCTCCTCAGCACTCTGTAAAGAAAAAATCCATCCTGGTGAGATCCAAGGACCCTTTGAACTGACTGAGGACAAGTAACAAGAGTAAAAAGGTCCTTCTCAAATACTTCTCTTCCCCAAGAGAGAGAGGAGACGCTTCCCTTATTTTCTTCTCTCCAGAACAACTCCACTTGGTCTTTCTCAGCAGACTAGCTTAGGCCAGATTCCAGTCTTGCTCTGTTGCCAGAGCTGAGCTGGGAATTGTCTCCCAAGAAACCATAAGCCTTTAAACTAATTAATCTGAAGGAGGGGAGATAATCTTTTCATTTTTGTGAATCAAATAAGAATACAGAAGAGAAAATATTAATTTAGATTTGGATTGCTGGTCTTTTTCTTTTTTTGATGAGTAATTGGACAGATGCAAATTCAGGGCAGTACATGTCACAATGTTTGAGAGAGCTCCACAAGGACCATGACAACAGCTGTGCCTCACCATCTGCCTTGCTGTGACATGTCCTTCTGCTCTCGGCACTCTGGGCAGCATGCTTTGATATCGGGCATCCTGTGTCTCATGCTGGGAGAAGAAGCTTTTCCAAGAGCTGGAGAGCATCCTGGAGACTTCCCTCCCTCGTGGTTCTGTGGGTCTGTGCATGGGAAGGGCTGTCCCTTGGCACTGGTGCAGCTCCTTGTGCAACAGGGTCAAGGATGCTGTGATGTTCTGTGATACGGTTCGCTCTCTTTCTTTCAAATACATTTCAGTGAAGTTATCTCCAGAGTTGAGCTGTTGCTGTGTCACTGCTGTGAGCCCAGCCAAAGGCTCAGTCCTGTGGGAGCTGCCTGGGGCAGAAAAAGTCATGGAATGCTTCCCCTGTGGTGGTGCAAGGGTGGTTTTGTCCAGGCAAATGTGGTAACAGTGAAAAAGGAGAAAGCTAAAGTGCTGGTGGAGTTCAGCAGCATGGAGAAAACAAGCTGCAGTCCGTGGAGCTTGAGGAAGTGTGGCCAGAGCTAAGGTAGAGTGCTTGCTATAATGAGAAGTTGTACTAAGGGGACCTTTGCCTTTTAGATAGCACAGAATTGTAGGTGTTAGAGGTGGAGAGGCCTGTCCTGATACATAAATGCTCGTGGAACACTGCTGCCTACTGAACCCTCTGTGCCTAGTGACAGTCCCCATCAGGAGAGGAGCTGGGTGCTTGTGGGAGCCTGCTTGGAGCCAGGAGGGGACAGGGACCCGGTGGCTTTGGGTTGGGGTCAGGCACATCCTGGTGCCTGCTTCCTCTGCTCCAGAGGGTGGGTGGGGTCGGGTGGCCCATGACTAACCCCAGAACTTGGTAACCCACCCCGTGGGTGGTGGTAGCCACCCTCCAGCAGCAGCCGTGCCCACACACATCACCTTCACATCACCCTGTGTGTCAAGTACCAAGTGGTTCCCTGTAAAACATCTGTATTCCTGGCTCACCCACTGAATCCCCATTATCTAAATGGATGCAGGTTAGTGCTTACATATTTCTGACCCTGGTTTGAAATTGGAAAGGGCATAAAAGAAATCCTTTCTGGGTGGCTTTCAGAGGCAATTAAAGCAGAGGCAGCTAAATGGCTGTAATGACAAGGGACTGCTGTAGGCTATTTAGGTATAACAGCACCATTTTATTGAGAACAATAGTTATAATATACTTAATCATGCTCAATTCATAGTGGGTCCCTGCCTATTTCCAGCTGCCCTTTCCTTTGGCAATGGGGACAAAGCTCATTAATTTCCTTTCATTACACTTCATTAAGCCTGGTGAGGAGCTGGAGGGCTGTTAAATGCTCTGAACATGGGTACTTTTTTCTCGTTGTCAACCCCGGTTCAGCTCCTGTTGCAAACTAGAGGTTTACAAGCCCCCCAGTCCTGGGTGAATTTTTAGAAGTTGTGTCATCAGAAGTAACAACCAAGCAGGAAACGTTTATTATTTATTACTTTTTTCCCCACCTCTTGGCTGTGGAAAAAATAGATCAAAAAGTGTTCTCAGCCCACACTGAGATGAAGGAGTTATTGGAATGTACGTACTTTCTTCAAGAAAGCAAAAAGAGGGAAGTTGCCCTTTCTTCACCCAGTAGCCAGGGCACTAAGCTGGAGGATGGTGGACTTGGTTTCAGCTGCTGGCTCTGAAGCAGGGCAGCACGGGGACTGGAGCTGGGTCTCCAGGTTAGCACACATTCCTTACACAACAGTCTGTAAAAATTCCTCCAACACCATGTTTTTTGGGCCAGATGAAGCATTGGTGGCGGAGGTATCTTCTCCAGTGTTGGTAGTTAAGATGCTCTTGAGCCCATACTCTAGAGGAGGCCTCAGCTGAGTGGCTGGTTTGGAGAGGACTGCGTCCTCTGGTAGGCAATTCCACCCCAACGTGAGAAAACTCAAGGGAAAGCTTTGGACGAAACAGATGATTTTGCTAAAACTTTGTTGCAACAAACTGTGATGAAGAACAGTTTATCAGCAGCTTCAGAACTGCTGCTAATCAGAAGTTGGCTCTCCCAGCTCGTGGGTGTATGAGAAGGAGGAGAGATGTTTCACAGTTCTGGTGACTCTGTGCTGGAGCCTGTCAACCAAGCCTTCTGTCTGAGCATCCTACAGCATCTTGTTTGTGCTTATCCCTGATGTGGTTATGGCTACCAAGGAGTCACCTTCTCCAGAAGATAGCAAGGTGTGCAGAGGGTCTTGATGCTGCTGCTCTGCAGGGAGACACTGGGATGGCAACAGGTCCCATGCTGAGCTGAGGCAGTAAATCACGTGAGTGCTTCCACTTCTTTGTCAGTGCAAAATAAACCAGCCAAATTAAAACTCAAGATAAAGGGTTCACAATAACACGCACTGAAAGGGATTAGGGGTGTTCCTATAATCCATCAGCATGACTCAGGTCATGGGGACAGAAGGATAGAAATAAATGTATACATGCTTTTAGATAGTTAAATGCTATAGGAAACTTAAAAAACCCCACCAAAACAAAACCAAACAACCCCAAAACAACAACCCAAAATCGACCAACAACAAAAAAACTTCAACCACAAAAAATACCCCCACCCTGCTTTAATCCATGTTGCTAGTAAGAGTCCAGAACAGGTTTATCTTCATGGAAGAACCGGTCCCTCAGGTTTTATATGGGATAAACATAAGAAGCAGCTCATATTTCCTCTTGTATTCACTTGAGGTAGTGCCTTCTGTCTGCAGTTCTAGTATTACCCTTGCCAGGCCCCAACTGGAAGGGATAAAACTTGTCAGGAGTTTACCTCGACGATCGCTCTCCTGTTTAAGTTTACCCAGGCTCTTCCAGGCTCTCTCAGGTGACTGCAAAGCTGAGTTACTCATTTACGTGGCAGCAGCTGGATGTTTGCAGCAGGGCTGAGATGAAAATCCCTTTCTTTGTGCTGTCACCTTGCTCGGTCACGGGCACAATCGCCACTCCGTTACTTTAGCAGGTGGGCAATAGTGTCCTTACTCTACGTCAGAGCTAGGCCAGTGTTCAGCTGACGTTCCTTTACACTCCCACGCGTGCTATGGATGCGAGAGATGTGCGAGTCAAAAGCGGGGTGCCTTTTGGATGCGCACGTGGAAGTATAAAATGCTATCTTAATTCTTTTTTTTTTTTTCTTTTCCCCTCAAAACACAGAAGTTAATGTCAAATTAACCTGAAGCACGCCATAAAAAAGACTAATACGGGTAATTGTCGGTGAAAGGAGTTGAATGTCTTTCAGGTGTAACGCAGTCTTTGGTCCCGAATTAAACGTGTGGCTTAACGTGCAGCTTTCTTTGTAATACATAATCACCATGTGGGCTGTTTACAGTGGTTATAATTTTGTTGGCACAGCAAATTATAGGAGTGACTGTAAGTCTGGAGCTATGTGCTTATATACTGCCCGGGGAAAGGAATTCATGGCGCAATAACTCAATAACTGCCAAAATAAGGTGATCTGCAAGATCACAATCAGAGGATGGATCTGAGTACAAATAAAACCTGGTCTCCAGCTTATTTCTATATGGAATATAGGACACGGCCATATACATACACGAGGTACCAAACTTGCCAAAGCATTAGTCTTGGAAACAATTGATTAATTTAGTCACAGACTATTCTGGCAATGTGAGAACAGCAGGACCGGGCATGTGATTGATGAAATAGCTATTACTGGAAATTAGCATTTGTGGCGTTAAAATTCAAAGCCAGCCTGTTTTGGAAATCAATTGGTTTGTTAATTTGCTCCTATGTTGGGGAAAGTAAATCTATTACTCAGCAGGCGTTCTTGATAAACCTCAGATCCTTTGGTGTTCTTGAGAGACAAGTTTCATTCTGCATTCTTAAACCTCAGGAAGGATGAGAGAGAGAAAATAGTCACCTATCCCCAGCAAGCCTGAGAGGAAGAGCAGGGGAGAGTCTCTTGGGAGAAGGTATGGGCAAAATTTCTGCTACATAAAGGATGGTTAAATATGTGCGATGCTGCTGGGTACAGGAGAGAAAAGTTCTCTCTGTTATTCAGTATCATCACAGATAACAATGAAATTATGTCTTATCTTTGTGCGCAGAAGGATGTTTATGCAGTGAGAAGTTTTGCCATCTGTCACTGTGAGGAACTTACAGAAAACCCTGCCTGTAGGACCTTCTTATCAGATCCTTATTTTTCACATTTAGGGGTTATTTTCTTCAAATGAAAGCTTTCAGTTGAGAGGTAAACAAAGAACGGCCGTCTGCTTTTTTGGTCAGGATGACCTGCTTTGTGAGAAACAAACAAGCAGAAAACAAAGCTCAGGATGCTGGGAGAGCACGGTCCATCCCTGCCTGCCCGTGGGCTCCTTTCACTGGAGGGTGCATCCAAAACCTCCGTTGCTGCAGGAAGGAGGTTCAGGGTGTCGTAGGGAGGTTCCTTCTCCACTTGTCAGTGCAAAATACAGAAAGGTCCTAAATCAAACATAACACGCTGGAAGGGGCCACTGGTGTGTGTCACCTCGTGTGGCTTCAGTCACTCCGGGTTTGGTGTTTGCCCATCAGTTATTTTTGCAGATTTCTGCCATCACCGCGGTTGGGCTGAGTGATTTACAGTTAGATTTGGGTGGGCTCTTTGAAACCTAACGGATTGAGCAAGGCTGAGCATAGGGGTCCTGACTAGTCCAATTTACAGACTCTCAATTTGTTAAACATCAAAAAAAACCCGAAACAAACCCAAAGTGTAACAGCAATACGGGTTTTAAAACAGGCAGCTTGTTTGCTGGGTTACGTTTAACTGAAAGTGCTTGTCTTGTCTAGAGGAACTCATTAGTGGTGCATTGAGCTGAAGTATTCTTCAACCTTCTTTCATCAATGCTTTGTGAATGTACAATTCAGTAGGTTACAACTGGGATGTCAATCCAGAAAACATCCTTTTTTCATCCTTTTTTAGAAATCCTTCTTGGGGAGAGAGCTGTTGTCTCATTTAATCTGTGCTTTGGTCTAGATGTTCAACATCAGGTCTATAAATCTGTGCAGAGATGTTTATGGACACATGCACATTTTTGCAGTGGCCTAACGCACAACATCGGATTAAAATGGTTGTGTAGCCACACAGGAGGGTCCTCATCATCCTCTGCCAGCCCCACGGCCGGTGGAATCTCCTGTCCCGCATAAAGGTCTTCCTGTGCTCTTTCCCATGCAGCTCTGTGTAAAGCTGAGCAGACAAGACCATTTTCCATTTCTTAAGGCACGTCATGCTTTTAACTTGTACTCTCATTTTGTTTCACCAAAAAAAAAAAAAAAAAAGCCAACGCACATTTCCTGATGAAAGGTTTTACTTCAATAAAACTGAAACAGGCATTCCAGCTCTGATTTCTAAAAACCGGAGGGAGATTTATGTCAAAACTATGAGCACTCTTTCAAAAGGTGTTCACAATGGAAAATGGAAATTATCCCTTCAGTTGATGATGATGTTTTGATGCTACTGGGATGTTTCATTTGATTTTTACAAGGTATGACTGAAACGGAAACTTCAAAAAAATAGATACCAATAAAGTCTTGACACAATTTCTTCCCACGGTCTCTTACCTTTTTGCATTTCAGGAGACTTATCTGATCCCTCCTGTCATCTGAAACTCAGTGAGTAAGGATATCTATTCTTAAAAATGCTAGCCATCTAACTTAACAGGAGAAATGCAATAGTCTGTTTTCATACCTGAAAGTTACTCAAGGAACAAATACCTGACTTGCTGAAGGCCAAAGAGGTGGTACACTGGTTAGGCTGGGGCTGGAGCCTGCAGCCACTTGGTTTTGAGTTTGTCCCTTTTCTGCAGCCACTGGCACAAAATGGAGGCAGATTTTTGGGAAATGCCAAGGAACCTCATGAAGAAAAGCTGCCGTCTGAGCACAACGGCTGCCCCTTCCTTCTGAGCCCACCTTCCTCCCACCACCCCCCTGCCCATCTACTCTCTGTCTACAGGTTTGGCTGCAAGTCTTGTGGCAAGAATAGCTCATGGCTCTTGGTGTTCTCTCTGCAACCTTTAGAGATCCTCAGCTTGGAGGTGTTTCACAAATTAGGCTGGAAGAACCAGTCAGGATTCCTTGGAGTTGCTAATTGCCAGCCTGAGAAGCCCAGTGTGTAATGAGCTACCTCTGGGCATTGTGGCCATGATTCTTATGCCTTCGTTAATATTCCAGATGCATAGCTCAGAAATGGCTTCCTCATGGGTGCCGTTCTCTTCCTAGAATGGATGGGACCCGCAGGCTGGAGAATTTGGTGTGAAATTGTAAATTGTAGATGTAATAAATTTCAGGTTTTAGTGTTGTTTTATAACGAACCCTCTGGGAAATCTGCTGCTGGTGTCACGGCTGAGTTATGTGATTTCCCCTGGGTGAAGCTGTACAAAGGTTTGATAAAACTGATTGCAATGTTTTATTTGCCAGCAAATTCCCAAAAGGCTGATCATCCATCATAGCGTCCAATCACTGTCAGCAATGATTCAGGATGTGAGACAAGGCCACATCTTTGAGAAACTCGGATAAATTGCTGTCAAGGTAAGTCATTGCGTTAAATCATGTTCAAAGTCTGAAGACTGGTTACAAGGCTCGCAACAGAAGTGGAGGGGTTGTGGGGAAAGGACTCTTAAATGATTTAGCTCAGCCATGGTAGTGCAACAGGTGGAAATACCCAGCAGCACCAGTTTAGTTAAAATAATGGTTAATGCCTACGTGCTATAACCTAAGGGACTATAAAGAAGCGGCTGGCATCTGGAGAGCTTACACAAGGCTTCAGGAATAAATTGCTACTAACTTTCTAATTTTCTAAGAATTTAAATAGAAATAGGCGATGCTGGCATTTCATGCTGCGTTACAGACAGCAATTTCATTCTTACCCAGGGGAACATCAGCATTGCTGGTACAAAAACCATAGCAGAATTTGGTGGATTTTGAATAGTCGGGTGAAATGGAACCAAGATTTAAAATTCTCCTTCCATTTTGCCCAAATAAAATCTGACCAAACCAAACATCTTATCAGATTTTTGCCTATCTCCAGTCCGTCTTGCAAACAGTAGTTCAGCAATCATCAAATACCTGTGTCCTGAGCCATGCAACCACTGTAGTTGGTCTGTGATCTCTGACAGCTCTTTAGTTATGCGAGTATGGTCCACTATGACTTTCCTATTAATACTTAGGCTCCTCTCTGCTGCATTATTTAACCAATTCTCTAAAGCCCTACTGCCTCAGTACTGCTTTGTGATGGCAGCTGCTTTATGGGTTCCATCCCTGCATACCCACCAGCATTTGTCTCGCTGACCACCCACCTCTCCCAGGCTCTCCTGATGCTCTGCTCGACCTGGTTCTTCGGGTCATTTGAAACATCAAGCTTTACTGCCTCTTCTCTCTAAATTGTGACTCTTAGAAAAATAGCATATTGGTTTTAAAAGTGTGTTGCCATGACAATGCCACATCTGGATCTTGTAAAAATATTTGGGAAGTGTATATTGTTAATCAGGGGAAAATGAAACTCACCTCAATTATGGATTAGGTGCCTATTTGCAACTGAGCACCTTCCTGTAACTGAGAGAGTCTGGAGTCAGTAGAGTGGGTGATGATTTTGATGGAACAGGGCATGCACGTGTGCTCTCATGGTGTCCAGTAGGTTATTAAAGCACACGTTCAGAGAAACCAGGGTTAGTGATTTAAGCCTTGAATATCGCCCAGCTCTTGAGAAACCAAGTAAATTCTGTAAAAAAAGAACCGCTTTCTGCCTACAAGACTAATTCTTCTAACAGCTCTGAAACAATTGCTGGTACAGATTCTCTCTCTCTCCCACGTCTTGGGCGACAATTTGTTGCCTCTAGATGGCTAAGCTCTCAACCCTTATCTAGCTGTCGCTTAAAATGCAAGTTTTAAACCTAGACTGGATTGATGAGGCCCCAGGTTCATTCACTCACCCATTTTTTTATCTCTGTCCTCTGTACAGTGTGAATAATCAGGCATTTTTCTCACATGTTCCTCGCTGCTTTGCAAACACAGTGAGAGTTCATTGACTCACCTGGAAGCCATACATATTTATTCTGGCAGTTGCTTTTAGATTACTTTCACTTCATGCAGGAACCAGCGTCATTTATAAACGTTCAGAAAAGCCTGGGAACCTGCAGTTTGTTCTCAGCCCTTTCAGCCCGCCGCAAACTCTGCAAATAATCACTTCAGAAATAGTGCCTTTGGCTAAGAGCTGTGCAACAAGCTCAGAGCTTTCTTTGCAGTTAAGAAGCCTCATAAAAGTTCAAAAAGCAATGGCTTCTGAGGCTCTCTCCTGTCTGCCCAGCCCATGCCATTTCCCGGAGCTGCCGTGGTGTTGCTGTGTAATTGGGCTGTGATTGCAAATGTTCTAACAAGCACTACACAGGCTGCCAGGGTCTGGCAGAGGCTGAGATTTCATGCGGCTTGACAGTAAGACTGCGAGCGTACAAAATACTTGCTACCAAAAAGGTAACCATGGAGTTGGAATTTTCTGTTCCATTACACAAAAAGCAATCCCAGTGTTAAAGCCGACCCAGACACATCTTACTTGCACAAACCAGCCTGTAGGCACCTCCTAGGAAACCGGCTATGGACCTGAATGCTCTACCCAAAATGATGTTTGAAAGCTCCCTCAGGAGGTTATGCTTTGAAATATGGCTGGGTGAGCAGTTCGAGGGAGAAGGAAAATCTAATGAACCCCACCTGAGGCTTTATGGTTCACCTGCGCCTTTCTGGGGTCTGTGCTTAGACCCCAAGATGAAGGTGATTGCCCAGCTTTCTTTAGACTAAATATCTATAAATTACTGAACTGAATGGAGGAGAGTCAGTGGATTCCTGTATGCTTTGTCTTAAGGTAATGGAAAATAAATTTTACCTTGTGGAATGGAAAGGCAACAAACATTAATGGGATTTGTTGCACTGGGCCACCCAGCACAACGACCTCCCCGCCACAGGACACGATCCCACCAGTGTCAGAGCTCAGCTGGGCTTCCGTGAGACTCTTGTTTGCTTTATGTGATAAAAGAGTCTTCTCAATAGGTCAATATTTGTTGCAGCTGGCATTGTGATGCTAAAACACTGTGAAAATACGGAAATAATTTGTTTCATTACAGCCCAGTAAGTTCCTCCCTGCCATTCCCTGGTTATGTATTACAGCAAGAGTCAATTGGCTGCGGCAAAACATGATTAGCTGAGCCTGCAGAGCACAGTTTGGAGAGGCAGAACGTAGAGAATGAATCAAGGGAAAGTCTGCTGGGGCTGTGGAAGGGAAGGAGGCTCCCGGAGGAGCCGTAGTCAGAAATATGAGTTGCAGTTCATCTGCGGGGCTTCCGAGTAGACTTCTCTTAAGGAGTGATTTTCATTTATCTCATGCCTCAATGAGAGACCTGTGTGATGACCTTCTCCACTGTCTGCTAGCAAGATGTGGTGAGCTACCAGATGCAAGTACCCAAAACTTCTAACAAGCTATGTGCAGAGAAAGCCAAGGATTCCCCTCCAAGACATAGAGAGTGATCAGCCACCAGTGGATGGCTTGGGAAAGCCAGGTTCCTCACCTACCATCATGGCTTGGTGTTTGACCTACTCCTGAGGAGTCTTCTAGGTCTGGCGGGGAGGTAGTGGTTCCTTACACTTATTAAGAGTAGATTGCTGATAGTTAAATAAGATCATGTTTTGAGAGAGAAGAACTTAGAGTTTTGCAGCTAGTCAGGACATGCCATCGATTTACAGATATATGTTTTGCTTCTAGTTACCAAGGAACAGAATAAAATTTAGCATCATATTAGCTAAAATATTGAGGAATGTGCTCTAGAAAAACTGCTTTATCCTTTTCAAGGCTCCAGGCAGCTGTGTCAGAGCAGAGATAAGGGAGATGCTGAACTCCTTGACTTGCGTTTCCTGTGGCACCGAGTGAAACCCAAGCACTGATTCCCCAAGTCATGACGGGTGGCAGTATCTTGACAAAGATCACTCAAGAAGCAAACACATAGCTTAGATAAGCTGCAAACCTTACGATACACCCCCCAGTCTTACAGACTGCGGTTTTATCTCCTTCCTACATATATTTTCTATCTTCTCTAATACTTAAATAAAAATGAAGGCAGGCAGAGATGTCTCTTATGGGCAAGTGGAAGGTATTTGCGTGTGTTATTAGGCACAAGTGGTGAGGAGGTAGCTCAGCTGGAAGAAGGCAGGTTTGGGAGGAAAAGGTCCCCACGCCAAATGCACCTGGACACTATTAATTTGGTTTTTATAGTGAAGTGTTTCTCATTCCTAGAATGATGCCGAGGGGTGCAGGGGCAGGGTTGAGGTCTCAGCTGAAGCCACAGCCGCCTGATGAGGCAGGTCCCCACTGCTGCCCCGGGAGCTGGGCTCAGCCCTGCTCCTGCCAGGGCTTGCTGTCTCCCCATGGGTCCTCATCAGCCCCATCTTCTCCTCAAGTGTCTGGTGCTGGGGCTCTTCCCCAGGTGTGCTCAGCACTTACAGCTTCAGCCCGAGACGATGAGTGCTGCACTTCGTGACAATTGTCCCAGAAAAGCCCTCAAGGTTGATAATTTCAGAGCTGGGATTGCATGGAGGAAATGCTCTCCATTCTCAGGGTACCGTCAAATAGAAGCCCTGACTTTCTAGACCAGGCAGGTTTGTTTTGTAAATATATAAACACCATATTCGTTATTTTACTCAAGCCAAGTAGCCAGAATAGAAAAGCAGACGGCAGTTCACCCCAGACGTTCAGCTGGAGAGCATAATATTTAAAGTCATCATTAGCCCTCCAAGAAACACTTAGGGAAAATCACCCAAAGGGATCTGTAAGAGATGACTCTGGTCCATGGCACAGCTCTGCCAGGTGGAGCCCCCTGAACAGGAGGAGACACCACTCTCTGGCACAGCCCTGTCCACAAAAGCTCTTCCAGGGCTCCTCACTCCTGACTACCTGCAGCCCAAGCCAACATATCCCAGCCTGAAGGCTTTAACTCCCTCTCTGTTTGTCTGAAGTTTGGGGCAGATCTTCTCCATCTGGTGCTACGGGTTCCATCCCTGGGTAACCCCTCTCCAGACCTTTCCGATATGCTATTGAAACCTCTTGGTTTGTGCTGATATTCCTCACTAACACTCTGAGACATGTTTTTCCCTGTTTTCCAAGCATTTGGCTCAGACATCAGCACACCTCCCGAGTCCTGTTTTTCAGCTCTGAGAAGTTGGCTGCATAGGAAACAGAGAAAAAAAAAATAAAATCATTGTTGTCTGAGATGCTAATTAATAACAGACCGACCAAGGCGGAGACTAGAAATTCAGGGCTGGTTTTGTCTTCACTGCTTTTTCTACAGCAAAAAGTCACTAAAACAATTGAAAATCCTAAACCAGGTGGTTACCTAGAGCTACTTTCTGTGATTATTTTTTTTTTTCACATGTATAGGATCTTTCCAATGACTTTTTACCTTCCAGCAATTCTAGCTGTTCAGCATTTGCTCCAGAAGTGTACTGCCCAACACATGTCAAGGCACAACCATGGATTATGGAATAAAAAGGCATTCTTTGTTTGCAGGGCTCGTTGTTTTGCTTCAGGTTGACTCACAGCAAATGTTCCAATATGACTCAGAAAGAGACGATACTTAATTATAGAGACATTCTGTACTAGCATCTGAGGTTCAGCAACTTAAGATGCTGTTGCTGATAATAATAACTTTGCACTAATAGCCACTTCCATTCAAGACTCCGAAGGCTGTTTGAGCATTATCCTGTTAAGTTGGCTGAAGAGCTTTAAAAAACCTGCCTGGTGCAGAACCCTCCGCTCAGCTGGGGAGAGGTTTGGATGTAACCCAGGGCTGCTTTGCTTCAGATTGTCTATAATTAAAAATTCATAATACCTTCTGGAGGTAAGATTTATGTGCAAATCAGATGCACCCTGGTGGCCAGCCACATAAAACCTTTTTTGGCCAGGATTAGAGGTGCTGTTGTTTTCAGCGTATGAAATGAGACATCCTGTTCCCAACCAGACTGTTGTTTTTGATCTTTCATGGGGCTAAATTCTGGGAAGTTTTAGGAAAACACAGGCAACAAGAATGCCATTCATTTCAAAGGGAGCAGGATTAGAGCTAAAGACAGGACTAACAGTTTTCACCTCTAGGCTAGTTTTGTGACACTGGGTGCATCTCTTGCTACTTTGACTTAGTCTTTGGTCAGCACCTTTCAAGCTGCTGGGACACCATTTAAACTGGACTTGTGCTTCCAAACACTGTCTTCAACTCGGCTGAGCTAGAAGAAAGCAATACAGGACTGCAAGTACATAGATCACCTTCCTACGGGTGATCACCCTTCTCCTGTTTACCATCTCCTTGGTGGCAGGGAGAGTGGAGCATTAAAGCAGCACAGCCCCAAAGCCCAGATGCCCAATCGATGGTACCCAGTGAGACAGACCCACCGCCAGTCAGATGAGCAGCTCCAAGGCTGAGGGAAGAGAATCATGCTTTTCAAAAACCCACTTTTTTTGTTGCTAGGGCTGCCACTTATTCTATTGTTAATGTAGTCACAGCTGTTCTTGGTTTAAGATATTAAGCTGAGTCCCAGGTGCTCATTTTGTGAAGATTAATAATTAACTGGCGATTTTATAAAAGCAGCCTTGCTTCTTGCAAGCAGTTCCTCAACTGCTCAAGCTTCAGGAAAGCTCTTTCAGACTAAAGTCACGTGATTCCTGTTTGTTTGAAAGCAAATCCTTCTCTCTTCCATGAACTTGAAGAGACCTTGAAGAGCCTGGGAGTTCTCTGGAAGGTGAGTGGCTTGTGCCTTTGGCCAGTTCTGCTGTTCCTCCTCCCTTATGCCCCTCATGTACCAACTCCAAAGTCACCAGAAAAAACGTAAAGATGGAATGATTCAAACCAAATAACTAAAAAGTGAATGGGGAGAAACATCTCCAACTTAAACTATTTGACTCCCCAAAATTACCTCCCCCCCACACCCCTGGCTGATTCAGGGCAGCTGCAATTGCTGTATGATCTATTGATGAACAAAAGAAATATAAACCATCAAAGAAACTGCCTGCATCTGCTTAGTGCCTGAGTCTATCCAACCTGAAGAGAAGTTCCTTAATTTAAATAACCAGCAGCAGGAACGAAAAAGTGTAGGAAGTTGTAGTCTGTGTTGGAAACCTCCCACGTAGGAATGTTCCTATAGATTTTTGTATTTCTTTTCAAATTCTGGCTGTTAGGAAAGAGGCAATAACAATCTCAAACTTTATTTCTTTTTCTTCTGCAGTTCCCTCCTTTTAAGCATTTCTTCCAAGCTGGGAGCCTCATAAATTCCTAGCAACGATTGTAGTCTTTGTAGGAAATTAGTTATGATGATGACTGCAGCCCCAGTGGCATCGTTCCTGTTTGAAATGCAGCAGTATTAGAGAACGAATGACAGTATCTTAAAATATGTTTTCTGGAGGCACATGAGGTCTTGTCAGACCGCATGATAAAGCAAAACCTCTAGGGCAGTTTGACTCAGTCACTTTTTTCTTTCCCTAACACGTGCTTCCCTGCACCAATGGACTCCCATTTCCAGTGACTCAATCCTTACTCTTTCAAAACAGCCCGATAAAGAAAAAGAATGGCTTTATCTATTTTTTAGAACATTTTTGCCTTTATCGTTACATCAGTTACTTCCAGGACAGTGAACAGTTCAGAGCTTGCTAATGGGTCTTGCTTTCTTCTGATTCATAGGGAACAAAACATGAAACTGTTCTTCTAGTCCCTTACTTATTTTAGCTGGACAAGGTACAAGGGAGCCTCTTGGATTATTTTATTTTTGCACTCCCTCTCGTAGATCGCATTGCAGAGAAATAGATAAGCACAGGTGCTTACCTATTACTCTTTCACCCTCTTCCAAGTAATTCTTCTTGAATACTTGTGTGCTGGGGAAAAAAAAAACAAGACTGTAATTTCTACTCTGCTGATCACTGGTAATTTACAATGTTGCGAAGAACTTTAAAATACCAGTTACTTGGAATTAGAAAAAGAGTTTCAAGAAAGGTTTTAAAGGGCAAACTGATTCACTGGCGGTGAAGGTGGAGGGACTGCAGAAGTGCCTGGTGCTATCACTGACCCAAGGGTCAGGACAAACCAAAGGCAGAGCAGTGCTTGATGCGGGTGTGATGTTTGGGAGCAGCAGGATGCTGACAGGGCACTGATTTTTGTGGTCAGGCTCCTCCTGTGCTACGGGGTGGGTCAGGTAAACCCTGTTCCTTGAAAGAATTTTGGTGCCTAGAAGCACAGTGGCTGCACTGGGTGGTGGGTGGAGAATTTCCCTGGGGTGTCCCAAGCTTACCGTGATGCTCAGAGCTGGCGCGGGGCCGGCGGTGGGAACAAGGCTCGGTGCATTACAGCAGGCACAGCTCACTCCAGAGTGCCTGCTCCTTCTCCCACACACGCTTCGGGCTCCTGGTGCCCCTGCGGGTCCCAGATCGAGACCCTGGTGTGACTCAGTTGTGTCGTGAAGGTATCGCTGCTTCTGCTTTCTGCAGGCACTGTGCCTGGAGAGCATACTGGGGCTGTACCACAGGGGAGAGGGCTCATCTGTGTCCTGACATCTCCCGTGCTTAACAGGCTGCAGCAGCCCCACCTGGGTCCCCCCCTGTGGTGTGGGCATCCCCTGGGTCCAGCAAATCACGACTGCTCAGTGATCCGTGCCATTAAACCCAGCACCGCTCTGTTGGGAAAAATGAACTCACCTGTTGGCAAAGACAAGGGCACAAGAGGCAGAATTTGTTTCCACGAAGGTGTTGTCTCTTTTAAAGTCGTTGGCAACACACCAGCCCTTTATCTAGAAGAAAACATCCACGTAGCTCTTTGGAAAAGGGACAATTTCCCAAGCGTGCGATGGGCTGGCAGAAGTAATCTATGGGGAGAAGCTGTGGGAAGGCTTCCACCAACATGGAACCACCACAACAGGGAGCTGGATCAGGCCCAGCCGTTCACACTCTTCTCTTGAAAATACTTTTAGGCAGTCATTTTTATAAACATACCCTGTGTTCACCCGTGCTATCACGCCTGTGCCGAGTAACCACATCAAATTACTGGTGGTACTTTGAAAATAGAGCTGTTCCTCCATTTCGGCCAGCAGGGATGCACACATCTATGGTGTTGATGCTCCAGCCTTGCTTCTCCTGCAGCATCCCTGCCTGGTGCTGTTCCGTTTGGCTCTTGGGTCCCAGGTCCACAAGAAAGGCTGGTGGAGCAAAGCCACCCACTGCACAGGCCAGGGCATGGCTGGTCTGCAGGAGTGAAGGTGGAAGTGCTGCCATGGGGTGGCACTTCTAGATCCTGCTGGGTGTCCTGCTGCAGCATTTCTGGCTGCCACTGGGGCTGTCCCATGTCTGGGGACAATGCCACAGCCCTGTGTCCTGGTGCCATGCACCAGACCTCTACAGCAGGAGACAGACCAAGCAAAGAAACCCAAGAGTGAAAAGGAAAAATTGTCCTTTGAGAGAGTTTTGTGGTTTTTCTAACATCTTTTGATCTTCAGTACTAGCTAAATCAAACATCCTTTCCTGGACACACACTCTGCTTCTTTTTTCCCTGATTTTCTTTCAAATCCAAGATTCACTTGGAGTTCCCCAAGACAAACACTTGCTGCCACCTGTGCAAGGAGCCTGCAGTGGCTCCTGGGCAGGGCTAT
>JAOXNO010000063.1:4634479-4649710 GCA_028565335.1 Limnodromus scolopaceus | reverse complement strand
GTGGGATGTCCATTGATTTGTGCACACAGGCTTGGCGGGCACGGCACGTACCAAACAAACCAGCCACCCTCTCGGAGAATCCAACAGAGCTTCGAAACGACCTTCTCCTCCCATATGTGGCAGGTCTGTAAACGCTGGTGTGCATAGTTAATAGGTTCCAGCTAACATCAGTAGATCAATGCAACCTAAAATCCCCAGAAATATCTAAAAATGGATATCGGTAAAGGTGAAGAAGCAGAGATTTTTGTCTCTAGGGGATTGCTCTTGCGTATCTAGTGCTGTGTGTTGGTTTGCATACACTGTAAGTGGGTCCTTGGTGAGTTGCATGCCTCTTCACTGCTACGTCTTGCCTTTTGCAGGAAAGACTGTTTTCACGCTGAAACTGAAACGCCGGAAGCAGAATTCAGTTGTTGTTCGGAGGAGAAAATGTGAGACAGACTAAAGTCAACTTCTGATACGATTTTCATGTTCTGAATTGCTTTAGGATAATTGCTGGGGTTAGATGCAGACAAAAGCTACCTGTGCTCTTAAAAATGATGCCCCAAATGGTTCTGCCTTAACATTTCAACAAAAAAAGAACTGGGTGTTTTGAAGTAGAGGATGAAAGCGCCAACAGCACAGCCTTCTGTGGGACTTGGACAAAAAATGGACTCAGGTGAGAACAAAGACGAAAAAGCTGACATGGGATTAAAACAACTTCAGGCCCCACCTGAGTTTTTCCTACATTTGCTACATGTGAAAATAGCTCTTCTTTCCAGCCTGCCTGTGGAGCTATTGCTCTTCTTGATATGTGAAGGGGTTGAGAGCATGTGGTCCCAGACCAGCCCTTTTCCTATGTGACAGTTGGAACTGCTCCCTGGTGCTGCATCCGTCCCTGGGGAACCCATCGCGCCTTAGAGGCTCCCTCCAGCTTTCTGCTTTAAGGTGTTTGTAACGGCAGCTGCACCTTCACCAGCTTCCTAGAGAACCAAGCAGTTGAAGCTGATGGCTCACTTGCTACGTGAGCTGGAACTGTGATCCCAGTGGCCTTGAGCTGGTTGAAGACTCAGGTTAACCCACCATGCCTCGCTTGTTGCTTCAGTCATACAGGTCACAGACAATGGCATTTCTTGAGGAATTTGACCATTACTCTTCCTTGGCCAAGCTCATGTCAATCTACCAAGCAACCAACAGGACCACCTTCAACTGGACAGACAGCCGCATTGTTGAGTGGGAGAAATTTGCCGAGCTGGCTAAATACGAGCCGGAATCCCAGAAACCAACAGTGAAAGCTCTCCTAATTGTGGCGTACTCGGTCATCATCATCATGTCTCTCTTTGGGAACATGCTGGTGTGCCACGTGGTGCTGAAGAACAAGAGGATGCACTCAGCCACCAGCCTTTTCATCGTCAACCTGGCCGTGTCAGACATTATGATCACGCTGCTCAACACGCCGTTTACCCTGGTAAGTGGCCCACTGTTCTGTCCCTTCTGCCAGGAAGGGAGTCTCTCACAAGAATGCCCTGCCTGGTGGTCACACCCTCTCTGTGCATGCTCTTCCAGGACTGAAGTGTGAACCCAACACAATCAAGTCTAATAAACAACTCTCCCAGGCAAGTAAAACACTGTTCAGCAACCTGTGGGCTCTCTTTGCTCTGTTAGACTGTGTATCTCCTAAAAGATTTTAAAGTCTCTCCAAGTATGCCACCAAACCACAGGAAGAGCTTCTTGGGGAATGCAGAATAGGTTCCTGGATGATATGTGCTTTTAATTTGCATGCAGGAGAACGTTAGAGACCCACACTTAAAACTTAGTGGGTCAAAACGACTTGAAAGCCTGTCATATTCGGGTGACTGGAAGAAGGTAGTCAAGTTTTTCAGAGCTACTGGTTGAGTAAAGTCTTCAGTGAAAGTTCTCCAGGCCTGAAGAGGGGTTTGTGTGACCGAGACTTGGTCCACTTTTCCCAGATATAGCTGTTAGGATAATCAAAAAGTTATTACCCCTGTTCACAAATGGTGTTTATATGAATAGTCAGGGGAGCTGTGACAGCACCACTTACTTAATCTGTGGGCGCTTCAAAATCCAGCGCAGCTAATCTTTCTTTGGGTTCCAGGTGGAACTGCCCAGCCAGGCAGGCAAAATCCATGGGCCAGCTCAAGTGCAATCCAAAGCGTTTCCCTGTGGATTTGTTTTCGGTACATTTGCTGGCTGATGGCCCGTTGCTTTCCTCTCAGGTTCGGTTTGTGAACAGCACGTGGATCTTTGGGAAGGCCATGTGCCACATCAGCCGCTTCGTGCAGTACTGCTCCCTCCACGTGTCCACGCTGACCCTGACGGCCATCGCCCTGGACAGGCACCAGGTAAAACCCCTCCCGGGCTCTTCCCAAGCCTCTGTCAGTCTCGGTTGAGCCATGGGTTCAAGGTGGCTGAATCTTGGGGTTTAAACCCATATTCAGGGAGAAGGTTCTGGAGCTAAATTCAAAGACCCACCTCGTGTGTCAGGGGTAAGAAGGCTGGATGGACTTCTGTAGGAGCTTAGGGAGGAGGGGAAAAACCAAAATGCAGCATCACAGGTTTCACAGAACACTCCCAAACTTTCAGTGGAAAAGGGTGAGGACACCTTTTTCAAGTGGTTTGAAAAGAGCCAGGTCCAACCTAGCCCCCAGGTACAGCAGGGCAAGTTGATTCAAGAGGCTTGGTTTTACATGGCGGGCCTTGGAAGACAGCAGAGCCAACGCTGAGTGCAAAGTGTTACTTTAGCTCTACAGGGAACTTTTCCAGGCTTTTCAGTTTACCACCCAAACCCCATAAAACGCCAGTCTGGGCATTTGGTGCACCAACAAGCTGCGGGACAGTTGGAGTTTGCAGCAACTCTCAGCTCATTCTCTCAGGGAGTCCAAAGAGAATCTGAGACTAAAGCCCCGTGGTGTAACTGTGGGACTAACGCTGGACCAGTATAAAGGGGAACAGCAGAGTGGGAAATCTCTGTTTCCAACTGGGAGGAGACTTCAGAGCTGTGAGAAGACTGTACTCACCAGCTGCCCACTGTGAAAAACGCTTGCTGCATTGCCAGCATGGGAAAGAGAGGGCAGCCCAGGCCATGCCCTTGTCTCCAGCAATCACTCTCCCTGTGCTGCCAAATAGCATCTTCCAGACTCTCGGATTTTATAAGCTCTCTACCTTTTCATCTAACAAAGAAAAATTCATAAAAGGTAAGTTAATGCTTCAAAAGAGGGGAGGCATTAACTCAAAAGAGCCTCAGCTTCATAGGTTCAGCCATAACAGGAGACATTTCTTTATGTAATTCACATAGAATAAGCAAACATGCCCACAAATGAAGAGACTTCTGTAGATACTTTTTTTTTTTTTTCCTCCTACCTAATGTAACCCACAATTTAAGGAAAATGGCCCTCGCAGAACAAAATAGAGCAAAAAGTTTATTTGAAAGCACTTCTGAACAGACTGAAAAGTTCAAGGTTTCCCATTTTCCATGTCAGTCTAACAAGCAGGGCATTTTCCTATCACGGCTGTCATCTTCTTAACAGCATTAGATCATGCCAAAAAATGCCTCTGCTGTGTGCATTGGTGAAGGGACTTTGCTTTCCCGGGAGATAAGAGTCACGGTGAAGTCTCTGTTGCAGGTCATCCTGAACCCGCTGAAGCAGAGGATGTCACTAACAAAAGGAGCACTGAGCATCTCTGTTATCTGGCTGATGGCAACCTGTTTCTCCCTGCCCCATGCCATCTATCAAAAGCTTTTCCAGTATAACTACAGGTGAGTTACTTCCCCTT
The DNA here is from genome assembly GCA_028565335.1 of Limnodromus scolopaceus. NCBI lineage: Eukaryota > Metazoa > Chordata > Aves > Charadriiformes > Scolopacidae > Limnodromus > Limnodromus scolopaceus. The sequence goes on along the minus strand of JAOXNO010000063.1, from coordinate 4,645,939 downwards.
CCAAGCAAGCATTAAGAGGTCCGATAGCCCTCTGTGGCAGTGGGTCTCAGCAGTGAGAGCTTCTGGAAGGCCTTCCAGGTTTGGGGAAGGACATAGTGGAATTGGTGGGAGCTTGTGTGTGGATTAAATCTCACTTCCCACAGCAGAGGACTGGCCCAGTGGAAGAGCCACCCGGCTCACCGCATGCCCTCAGGACCTGGGTTTGCTTTCACTGTTGCCCAAATGCCTGGATGAGGGGGTGAGTCCCACCTCCACAACCTCCTGCTGATGGCAGACTCCAGGCACAGTTGGGTGGCCAGTGCAGGTGGCCAGGGCACAGCAGGTTGGTGAGACAAATGTTCTCCAAGTGTCATGATGCCATCAGAGCGGCTTTGTCCTGAGAAAGCCATTTTCTCCCGAGGGCCTTTCCTCTTCCCTCCTCACCCTTGCTCAGCTCCCTAGACTTAAGAAGCCCATGTCTAGCCAACTTCCTCAGGCAAGGAAGAGAGAGAGAGAGAGCCAAAGCTGCAGTTTGAAAAAGAAAGAAAATAAAATTCATGCTGTTAACATCTGGTGCTGACACTAGCAAGACTATACAGAAAGAACAGGGAGGAGAGGACCGCCTTTGTGAGTCAGCAGGGCCATGAACCCCAGATCTCCAAGACTTCATGCGCTGATTCACACATTTTAGCTTCCTTTCATTTCACCCAGCTGGGTTTACCAAACAGGAACAGCCTTCCTTAAAGATTGAGACTCCTCTGCCCAACATTACCTAAACAGGACAAGCAAAAGAGAGACCTCCATCTCTTCCTCTGCAGTGAAGGGCTGGTGAGAGGAACAGCGCTTTGACATGGAAATGTCACCTCAGAGTGCCGCTTTGCCTTGCCCAGCGGAGAAGAGAGCTCTTTGCTTGGCTGAACACAACAACAGAAGCTATTAAAAGAAGATGAAGTGGAATCTCACATCCACGTGAGGACTGCTGAAGTATCAGAAGAAAGCAAAGGTTCTGATTTAGAGGGGGAAAAAAAGAAAAGAAAAAAAAAAAGCTTCTCTTCCCCCTTCTCCACCTTCCAGCTGGTCCCGTGATGGCATTCGTTGCTTTGAGGTCACCCTCTCTACCAGGGAGAAATAAAGAACCAGAAGTTTTGGGTTGGGTGTCTTTTGTTTCCTCCATGGTACCCAACCTGTTGTGGTCCTCTTGTCCCCACCAGCCTGTGGCATTGCTATGACTCCTCCTGGCTGAAAAAAAACCGGTCCATAATGCCACACAAACTGGTCTTTTTCGTGGCGGTATGTCGCGCTGCTGGTGCCTGCGTTTTGCAGAAAGGCCAGACTGGAGGCCAAGGGGATAACCTCACAGGGAGCAGTATTTTCATCCCGAGTGCAGCGTAAGCAGGGTAAGGAGGCAGGAATAGGCGGCAGGAGAGAGGTTCCTATTGTAGACATTGGGCTTCCGTACAAAGGACAAATATCTTCCTACAGCGCAGCCCCTTCCCTCCCATCAGCAGGGCAGGGAGAGCGTTTGGCAGCCCACATGGGCTTTTTATTGCTCATTTGTATAGGAGAGGTTACACAAAATGGGAGCCCAATCTGGGGCTCCGCAGCTCTTCCTTATTTGTGATGGATCCGACTGCGCGATGCCTTCCTGGGGGATAGAATATCTTCAACTGCTTAGACTTTGTAAACAGAGTGCCGGGTTACTCCTGTGCTCGCGTTGCTCCGCAGCTGTGCTCTGTATGTGTGGGTATGACTGAACAAATTGCTCATGAATGAACAAACGCCGCTATCTGTTTTCACGGCACCTGTCTCTGCTCATCCCTCAGCACGGCCAGAGGAAACCTGGCCTCGCATCGGCATGAGGCGCCGCAGCAATATAAGGACTTCCAGGACGTGCTATTCTCGTCCCTGCTTTCCATTGAATAAAAATCGCAGTTGTAATATCGCTTGTAATAGCTCCTGCAGGGCCAGCGGCTCCTGAGAAGTCCCACCAGGGAGCTGTTGGGCTTCTGGGGTCTGGAGAACACGGGCTCCACCAGCATCAAACCTCTCTGGCTGCAGTGCAGTCACCGAATCACAGAATTGTCAGAGTTGGAAGGGACCTCTAGAGATCATCTAGTCCAGCTCCCCTCCTAAAGCAGGATCGCCCAGAGCACATCACTCAGGACGGCATCCAGGCGGGTCTTGAAGATCTCCAGAGAAGGGGACTCGATGACCTTCCTGGGCAGCCTGTCCTAGGGCTCTGGCACCCTCACCGGAAAGAAGTTCTTCCTCAGATTTGAATGGAACTTCCCATGTTCCAACTTGTGCCCGTTGCCTCTCGTCCCGTCACTGAGAACCACTGAAAAGAGTTCAGCTCCATCCTCGACTCCAGTCATACCAGAGTTTACTGGTTTTGCTCTCAACCAGCCTCTTCACTGAAATAATTGTGAGCTTCTTTCGCAGCTCTGCGCTCCTTCTTTAGAGGGGGAGAAGGAAGGGGACAGCTGGTTTTTTGCTTATTTGTGGGCTCGCCCTGCTGCCCGCTCTGTCCAAATGGGGTTTGGAACTCTGCAAGCACCGCAGCATCACCCTCCCCAGCCTTCAGCTGCGCTCCAGGGGCCGCAGCCCTGGACACCGTCCCCGAGCTCAAGGCATCCCCTGATTCCCAGGGTGGGTGGTGAGGGGTGACCACCCCGCTCCCACCCTGTCTCTTCCGCTCTTTCCCTCTGGCTTTGCTCTTCGGCCATGGCTGTGGCGGGTCTGACCCCAAGCTGCGGTGTCACCTTGGGCGCCGCGCTTGCTTCTCCTGCCAGGTCTCCCGTTGCTTTGGCAGGTCCTCTTCAGCAGGCAGGCAGGGGCTGGCCTTGCGCCGCGCTGGCGGCGAGCCGGATCCCGGGCAGAAAAAGGTCAGGAGCGTGGTTTCTAAAGGATGATTTTTCCCTTCTGCGTCAGTTCCCCTCTCGAGCAGCGTCTCCAGGGTCCACGCTCGGCAGAGCTCTGCTCCCGCACCCTTTGTCATCCCTCCGACAGCCGCGCACAGCCCCGGCTCGCAGCCGTCTGTTTTCAAGCAATCTTCTATTTGTGGCACAAAAGACAGCTCCTGAGGTTGAAAACAGGATATTAAAGATACTAATCAATACTGCAACAAATAATGCAGCTTGATGGGGACTAAAGTCTGCGCTAAATGCAAGTGAGCTAAGGGCAAGGACAAAATGGAACGAGAGAAAGAAAAAGAGGGGGGGAAAAGGAAAGAAAAGGAGAAAACATCCACCAGAAATAAATGCACAAGTGCTCGTTTCTCCCAATGTTTCATCCCTTCCAGTCATCTGCTGTGGGATGCAGAGAGTGTTGGGGAGCCTCAGCTGAGAGCCACTGCCAGCCAGAAAATGCAAACAGAGCCTGGATCCGGAGCAGGACAGATTGTTGAAGCGCTGTTAAAATAAGCGAAAAGAGCCTGGATCTGCTGGTTTAAATGGGAGAGATTGCTGAAGTGCTGCTGAAATAAGCTATTGCATATAATTAAACTCGGTTCTTTCGTTAGCCAACCATCAGAAGATAAACTGTCAGTTAAACTTGGGTTAAGAGAGCGGATTTTCTAATCATCATGCCTGCTTTAAGACGTAGCAATAAGGTTTAAACAGCTGGTCTCCTGAAGAGCTGATGGAAATGGGATGGATGGTATGGGAAGGAAGGATTGATGTCTGTGCAGGTGGGGTGGTGCCTGTGAGGCTTTCGCACAGCCCCCAGGCTCCAGCAGCCCCTTCCCCTTCCATCTGTAATGGCTTTGACTTCCCAGCTGGTCCAGCAGTTTTCTGCTCTGGCCAAGGGGGTCTTGGACCTGCTGGGGGGCATGGAAGGGCTGGTGTACCTGTGTAGGGCATGGACTGCAGATCCGACCTGGCAAAGACAAGCAGAGCTATGGCTTGTCTTTGTGATCCCAGCACGTGCCATGACCCCACCGTGTCCTAGAAAGATCAGGTCAGTTGTGCTTGGCCAGACAGCAGTTGGTGCAGCCCACGTGCAAGAGGAATAACACACCCCGGGCTGGATTTCTGGGTGGGCACATTCTGGGAAACCTGGGCATCAGGTGTCCTTTTTCCAGGTGTGAAGGAATCACCTATGGGACTTGGAGAAAAGCAGGAGTTAGGTGGGTCTCACCCACTGCTGTCTTTCCACCAGCACTGCCATGTCTCTGTGCCTGTGCCCGTGGGTAAGGGGCAGATGCAGCCAGGTCGGTGCTTCTTTCACAGTAGCCCCTTTTGTAGGAATGGGCCATCAGGGGTGACTTCTGCCATGTTAAGGGGACACGAGGGACTCACTCAATTAAAATCAACTGAAGCCTCTAAGAGGAAACTCCGGTTTGTCTTTCTAAGGATTTCTTTTATCAGAAAACACAATTTAAGGGGAAAGAAGATACAGGTACACAGTAGCCAGGCTTATCCTTGGTAAGACAGCCACAGAGAACAACATGAGAAGACTTTCTGGGAAACAGAGGTTTGCCTGAGCTTTGTTTTGCTGAGGTGAGCACCATCTGGTCCTCTTCTGTCTGTACTACAAATCTGGGGAGGTGGCTTGGGGTGGTGTGGAAGCCCTGCAGTGGTTTCCCAAATCAGCAGCATCCATTAACACAGCAATGGCCACATGGTATATATATATTTCTTTGTTTTTCAAGGGAAGCCACTGTCCGGAGTTTGTGCCTCCCTGATTTTCCTGAGCCGTCAGAGCTGGTCTGGAAGTATCTGGACCTGTCTACCTTTCTCCTTCTTTACCTCCTGCCTCTGCTAATCATCACGGTCACCTACACGCGCCTGGCCAAGAAGCTATGGCTCCGCAATGCCATCGGAGATATCACCACGCAGCAGTACATCACCCACCACAAGAACAAGAAGAAGAGCATCAAGATGCTGATGCTGGTGGTGGTGGTCTTTGCTGTCTGCTGGTTCCCTCTCAACTGCTACGTGGTGCTCATCTCCAGCCTAGGCATCAAGACGAAGAACTCCCTCTATTTTGCCCTGCACTGGTTCGCCATGAGCAGCACCTGCTACAACCCTTTCATCTACTGCTGGCTCAACGAGAGCTTCCGCTCGGAGCTCAAGTCCCTGCTCTGCATGTGCCAGAAGGTGCCTCAGACTCAGGACAATGTGCTGCCGCCCGTGGTTACGTCCTGCCGCGAGGCGTGGATGGAGCAGGCCAGGTACAGGAAGGGACCTGCCTCGCAGACCATTTGCTCCACCGTAAACATCCAGACGGCCAACACAGACCTGTGAGCCCAAGGGCTGAGGTGAGTTACCTGGATTTGGTGGACACCTCATGGCATCTCCCTGTTTTGCCTCAGGAATCGATGTTGCTGCTCTGGTGCATTTTACTACTGACTTTTGGCTTGTGTCAGAGCAGCACCCCCTTCACTTGGTGCAGTGGGAGCAGAACCCCTCAAGGACCTTCCCTGTGAGCCCACAGCTGCAGCTGGTCCAAGGTGCAGGGGACATGGAGGTCCGCAGACAGGGTTGATTTGCTTCTGGGGATTTCCCATGTTCTTACTAGCTGAGGGAGCGGGACCCAGGTTTCCATCATTGCTCGTGCTGTCCTCAGAGCTCTCAGAGCCAGGACACCAACAGGGCTTTGCAGAGCACCAGAAACGGACCCGTTCTGACGTGTATTTGAAGGAAGGGCTTGGACATCCAGGTTGACTCTGTCCGTATGGAGTTTCGCCACATAATTTATACCAAAGCCTCCCAGCTGAGGTAAGGGTCAGTCAACAGCAGTTTCCCCTTCAGATGGTGCTGCTCCTCCTCCCCTCGCTCCTTCTGCCCACCCCTCTAGCTGCTGCTGCTGGACCTGCAGGGCCAGCAGTGTGGAAAACCAGCCCTGGCCAAGAGGGGAGCGAGAATACAGATCGGGCATCATTGGCCACAGCCTCAGATGGCACTCAGGTGGACAAATTTAGTCCCTTGAGAATTCCTTTTTTGTTTTTATTATAAATAGATTCAGGAAATAAAACCTACACTGGCAGTAAACAAAAGGCCACAAAATATTTCATGAGGGCTGTAGCATTTACTAACTGAAGAATGAAATTATCCTGCATAATTACTAATTGCTGTAAAAGAGTTTCATTTAAACAAGGGAATTGACTCTGACTAAGAGGGAAGGTTTTGTTTACAGTCCTGAGAAAAATAGAGTTTAATTTAGCTACGCTTGGGAGGCAGGTGAAAAAAAGGATACAGAACAAAGGAAAGATTTAGTACATGAGGGAGAGAGAAAAAAAAAAGAAAATAACACAGAAAAGAGATATTAAAGGCAGAAAGAAAGCAGATTTGTGACGTGATTTTGCAAGCAGTGTGGAGCAGTGGCTGGGCGCTGGGGAGGAGGAAGTGGAAGGGCCTCCTGGCCTGGCCAGTGATGTCCCTTTCTCCATCAAACCATCCCTCTTAAAAATTGCACCAAGACCAGAGAGGCCAGGCTTCTCCTCCCAGCTTCCCTGGTTGAGCTCAAGCAAGGGACTTCTCTGACTTGGAGAAGGCAGACAAAAGGCATGAAAACATTATTACTTACTTATCCATCCAGACTTCGGGTTGAGTAGTCATAGGTCTTTTGCAGGGATAGAGGGATGTGTGTTTTGAGCCCTGACAGTTCCTGGGTAATCCTTCAGAACTCGGTGCTGGTGACCAGTACGTGCTGTAGTGGTGACAGAGGGGCTCTGGCACAGACGAGCCAGGGTGGTCCTCAGGCCTGAAATTCACTGGGAAACTCTATACTTATAGCAAAACCACCCCAAACAAGCTGCTTTGGGTAAAAGGTAGTCAGCTTTGGCGCAACCTCACCTTGAGCACTGTATATGGTTCTGGGCCCCACAATTTAAGAAGGATGTGAAGCTCTTTGAGTGCGTTCAGAGGAGACAACAAAGCTGGTGACAAGGCTGGAAGGAATGTCCTATGAGGGGCAGCTGAGGACTCTGGGTTTGTGTAGTTGGTGAAAAAACAGGTAATGGTTTTCAATAATTTGAAGTCACTCATAGCTGCTTGGGGTCAGGGATGCTTCTACCTGATGTCTACCCTGTCAGGTCTACCCTGATGAACTTAGCTTCTGCCTGGGGAGGAGGCAGGGGGCACTCGGGTTCTGGTGGGGACAAGGACATGCTCTCACCACCTTCCTGGGGGAGGATGAGGAAAGAAAAAGAAGAGAAACTAAGGTTTGATTCTTTTTTTTCCTCCATTTGCGCAGTGAGAAAGAACAGGAGAGAACGGAGGGGATGTCCTCACTTCCAGGTCACTTGACCCTGCTCGGCCATGTCCCTGCACCTCGGGTGTACGTTGCAACCTCTGCACGAGGAGAAGAGCAGAGCATCATGAGCAGCAGCAGAAAGGATGAAGCACTTCATTTGGAAACTAACAATTATTTGAATATGGGAATTCAAGGCAGCCTGCTGCTGAGCACAGGGACTGCCCTCTCTCTGTGTGGAGCAGGGTCTGTTTTCGGTTGAAAAACATTATCGTGAGTTTTTCAAAATGTTAAAAATGTCTCTAATTAATGAGCATCACCTCATTTAATTATTAAGAGAAGCTGACATTTGCCTTTTTACTGTTCCTCACTCATCAACTTTTAGTGAATGGCCCTCAAACTACCATGTGTTCTACTTTATTAAAATATTATTTCCTCCCTGAGGAAAGGTGGATGTCAGTAGGGACTTTTTGGTTTCCACTGTGGAAATGTAGCAGCCTGTTTTCACTCAAATATCTTCAGAAGGTTAAGAGCATTTTCTCCAACCAGCATCCTTCATCCTTTGGTTGCTGTAGCACAAGTTTTTATCACAAGATGAGGATGTAAATGAGACCCAGTTAAAAGATAGAGTGGATGGGCTTCTCCCAGCAACTGGAAAGTTTCCTTCAAGAGTGGAAATGTGAGCGATGCCAGCCCCAGGGAAAACCAGGAGATGGCCACAAAGAAACCTGGGAGGTGCTGTGTCTTATGGGCTCAGGAAGGAAAAAAGTACTGGGAGGTCCTACTTTAAAAGGACTAACTGGAAAAAGCCTTCCCCCTCCTCAAAGTCCAGAACAGGGATGAAAAATCAGCAGAAAAGAAAGTTCAGCAAAGGTTGGGTAAAGCATGGAGTCACCCAGGACCCGGCCTGGAGGCAGGAGGGAATAGCCCTGCAATGCCAAGACCCCCACTTGGTGCTTGCTCTGGATCCAACGGACTTGATTGAGGCTATTGAGCTTCTCTGATATGTTCTCACGTGACCCCTTCAGGTTTAAACTCACTATTTGCCAGGATATAACAGGATTCACACTAAGTAATGTGTGAAAAAAGAGTGCCCATATCTCTAGTGCTGTAACAGTAGTGCTGAGTGAACTGTGATGGCAGTTCCATCACAGTTCATCCATCCATCATCACATCCATCCATCAGTTAATAAGGCAGACGCAGGGCTTGGTTAGCTGTGATTCATGGGCTTATTTGCTGTTCACAGTTATTCAGCTGATTCAGACAGATACTAATGGAAAACACCACTGGTATCACCCCAAACCCAGGCAGAGTTTAACAAAACCACTCACCTAAAACTTCATCCTGGCCGAGTGTATTCTTTATTTACTGTGTTTTATCGCCCCGGACAAAACTTCCCAGGGCTCTTTGAATAACACCCGCAAAGCAAACATTTCATAAAGCAACAACAGAAAGTGGAAAATCACATCCTGCCCCCTCAAGGCTCTCTGTAACATCTCGAGGAGCTGTGTATGGCCCAACACCCAAGCGGCAGGACTGGCTTGGACCTCCAGCCCCATGCACAGCCCCATGTGCCTTTCCATAGCACTGTGCACACAAAACTTGGTTTCTAAAGAGATATTTCTATTATTTTCTTTCAACGTACATATTATATCTTGGGCTTCTATGAAATAACCATAGCAACAACACAGCTACCTTCCATGAGAAATATTAAGCTATGGCTCTCACTGTGAGTCTGAAATGAAATCTACCTCGCTGTTGGCAAATTCTGGGGAATGAGCCAAGCTGGGGATTAAATCCCATCCCCTGGGCTGTTTTACAGTGCAAGATGGATAGATAGAAATTTTCAGTAGTTTCTTGAGATGTTTGTCCAAGAATGCTGGTACAGACTGGCTGCTGGTTTCCTCAGAAACTGCCCAATTTCTGGGAAGCAGCAAGCAAGCTGTGGAGTTGTACCTGCCGGTGATGCCTTTGATAGGAGAGCTGTTCTGGGAGCGCCTGTCACGTCTAGTGGCTATGGGTGAGGTAGGAGTCTCTTAACCTTGTGTTAAGTCCATCAGTGATATTTCTTAGGTTGGGTTTTTTTTCCTTCCTTTCTTTCTTTAAATGGCAGCATGATCTTCTTCTGGAAGAATCGAAGACTTCATTCCAAAGAAGTGGGTCTCTCTTCACACTCCCTTGATCTTCTGCTAATCCATGTAGTTAGCTATCTCTTGCTGTGAAAAATAACCTAGCTGGTTTTCCTTGGATTTGTCAATCAGAGCATCTCTTCGTTGTCGAATTTTTCTCCCCTAAATGGGCATGATGTAAAAGCTGACTGCATTGCATCTTCGTAATGGCTTAGCTATCTAGACTGGTAATTATCAATGCCTGAATGAGAGTCAAAGCCTCGCAAGCTTTGCCCATTGCCTCAAGGCTCTTGTATCTCTTGAGGATGCCCTGACTAACATAGCAGCACTCTCTCAGCAGCATTCAGGCAAACGATAGGATGCACAACAACAACAACAACAAAAAAGATAAATTGAGTTACGTTGTTTGATTTGGTTGAGGAAGAGTCACTGAGGGGCAAGAGATTGCTTCTCTGCTGCACTGCAGGCACAAGGCTTGCTGCAGCAATCAGAGGCCTTAGCCAGCCAGGGTCTGGAAAAGAAAATCTAAGAAATCCCGCTTTTGCTGAAACAGGTCAAAGTCTGAGCCAACTCAGCAGGTAAATCGATGCTTAAACATTCATTAACTTGTCTTCAAACACGCCGCTCGCCTGTGGGAATTGGCTTCCTGTGTGATACCGGTGGCAGCCTGGTATCCAAGAGCAATAGGACCAAGGGAGAGCTTCCAAAAACAGGACCAGAATTGGGTGCTCTCCTCTCTCTTCCCAGCAGGGCTGGGCTAGCGGGCTGCTGTGGCTTTTGTGCACAGAGACCTGCCCTGGATGGGGCAGCCCATGGTGACGTGCGGGCAGCAGACGTGGCACAGTTTGCTCTCTGCAGCCCAACGGTGTGGGAACCCCAAGGCTGGAGGGCTGGACAAGACCGTGGGGTGGGAGAAGAGTCCCACAGGAAGCCCATACTGCACAGAGAGCCTTCATCCTGCTCGAGCCATCACCCTGCGCCTTTGGCAGCTGTTGTCCTCAGCAGGCAGGTGACTTGGACCTGTCCCTGGCAGGCAAAGCCCCAGGAGGCAAGACCCCAAGGGTGAATTTGGAGGGAAGATGATTAAAACACTGAGTTACCAGAAGTCAACTCCAGAGAAACTATTTGAGCACACACAAATCAGTATGCAGAGATTCAACAGAGACATGTCTGAGTGATTAACAGCTCAGATTTATTAAGGTTAGCTCATGCCGAATGCATTTAACTGCCTTCAGCACAGTTGCTGATGAAGACGATAACAGAGAACACAGTGCAGGGGATACCTGAATTCCAGAGACAAATCCCCTTATATAGCCCCATCACATAATGAACAAAGAAACCACAAAATGCCAACTAGATGAACGAAAAGCAAGCAGGAAAAAAAAAATCCAGGATGAGTCAGAAAATCAGCTCAGGAAGGAGAAACAGAATACAATTATCGTCAGTTAGCTCTTCAAGTGGAAAACAGTACCGAGGGGCTGTCCAAAACATGCTGAAGGAATAAATAGAAACGTCCTCAGTTCAATCCAGACCAAGCCCTTGGGAAGAGGGGACATAGCTGGGTCAGTGTTGGGGACCATCCTCTTGCACTCAGCAGATTGGGTCACTCCCGGACCAGGGGAAGGAGAGGGAGGAAAAAGCCCGACCCTTGTTCAGGAAGCTGGGGTGCAAAGGGCACACCCAGAATTAACACTTGGCAGCTAATGAGCAGACACCCTCTGCCATGGGCAGCAAAGGAGAGTCTCTCCCTCAAGTCAGGGCAGATGGCTCTCCCCTCTCACCGACTGCGGAGCAAACACGCCTGCTTCCCTCCAGCTATCGCCTCCTGCGCTGCGGTAGGGAGAAAAATGCCTCTGATCTCCCCAGACTTTGGATGAAGCCCAAGCAGGAACACTGACAGGGTGAGGGCAGGTTTATCACGCCAAGCACAGCGCTGCAATCAAGCTCTCAGTTTAAAGGTTTCACAAAGCTGCCCCGTCCCCAGTCCTCAGCAGCAATCCCTACCCAAATTCCACCACATGTATTTCTAAACTGCTCCCCTGTGATTGATGTCCCAGCACTCCCAGTGCACACACATTTTGGCTCATCCCGACGAGCTTTCTGTGCCGAGCAGGTGTGTCGGGGGCAATCTCGTTGCCCAGATGTGTTGGCAACGTC
>JAOXNO010000063.1:4616483-4631041 GCA_028565335.1 Limnodromus scolopaceus | reverse complement strand
GGAAAAGGTAGCGCTACTCTGCTCCAAAACATTCTAATACATGGCTTGTAAAGACCATTTGAGTTGGAGAATCAAACAGTAAAAAAGTAGGAAATGAAAGCTTCCCATGAAAACTGGCATTCTTTTCCCTACGCATTATGCTACGGGTACTGCCATTTTCAGCCTGATCCCATACGCGTACGAGTGCATGAACCATGTTTTCCACTCACCTCATTCTTGGGAAAAGCTTAGTTCTTCCATCGGGAGTTTTCCAACAGAAACATGATTAGTCTGAGGCAGACAGAGCGTGGTAAAAATCGATGGAAGTTACTTACGTGGGGCCAAGTTAATGGCCGTGAAACCCAGAGGTCTGTGCTGGAAAGTAGCGCTCGTGGCACCTTGCACCCAGCTCTGTCTGGAGAGACGGCATGGGATGGCCAAGTGACGGCGTGAACCCTCACCGCTCACAGCTCTCCTGCCGACACCTCCACCCCTCGTAGCCCCCAACAACTCGTGCTTGCCACCCCGCTTTGCCTCTCCCGCATTCCACCCCCCTGGGCTTCTCCTCCCTGCTCAGCGTGGCCGGGCAGTCACTGCTGTCCCCCTGAGATGGTCGCGACTTCTGCCAGACTAGTGACAGCCTCAGTGCCCAAGCCTGAATCGATTTACCTGTTCTTTCTGAAGCCAAGTTGTTGGGTTGGTTTTTTTTTTTTTGTTGTTTTACCTTTGCGTTTTCCCCTGGTCATTGCAAAGGAAGGAGAGACTGAGAGTGAAGGTGGGAGGAATTGCGGTATTTTCCTATTTGTTGTTTTAAGCATTGTTGGTGCGTTCTCTGCCTCCCTTCCCCACACAAAGTGGAGGACGTCAGCCTTTCCTCCATTACATCCCATATATATTTTATATATATATATATATATGTCCACACAGAGACACACTGTGGATGCCATCCTCTTCAAACTCCTTTCTGTGGCGCATCTCTCTGTTGGTGGCCGGGTTAAGGGGGTGCACGCTTTGGGAAGACCCTCCAGGACACCACCAGGGTGAGACCTCAGCAAGGACATGAAAAGCAGCTCACAACCCACCCTGCTCTGCCGATGGAGTGGTCCTCATGCCTGCCCCAGGTCCGGCAGCATCGGGGCCAGGGCAGACCACCCCCCCCCAGCTCAGGGTTGTGTCTGACCCCAGTCTTCGGAGGTGGCCAAACACCCCAAGGCACCGTGTGCTCGTTGCTCCCACTCATTTCAAATTAACCATAGGAGGTAAGAAATTATGAAAAATTGGCCCTACTGTTTTTGCGTGTGATTGGAGTATTTATCTGTAATCCAATAATTTCTCAAAACCAGCTCAGAGGAGGATGCGAGGGGGAGTTTGAAGAGGTATTGAGTGGGTTGCAAAAACACTTTATTCTTTTGCTAAAACGCTGTTCTCCAATGCAGCTGCATTTGAATCCAAAATCAGTCCATTATCCAGTCTATTGGCTCCCGTTAACACAATAATTGTCCCACAGAAATAGGCTGGCCAGTCTCAAAAAACCTCACTTACCACCACGACTCAGGGAAGGAATACAGGAATTCCACTGGGATAATAATGTATTTTTGACAGATAGTAATAATTGTTGGCATCAGGCTGTGCCTGAAGACAAAGAGTGTTTGTTTTTTCATCAGCAAGGTTTTATGATTGGAGCTGCAATGTTTTTCCTTAAAAACTACCTTCTGCTGCCAATAAAAGGAATCAGGCTCCCATTCTTAACATTTTTTTAATTTTTTTTTTTTTTTGGTGGCTGTTGTTGTTGCTCCCAGTTTGGTTCCAGTGAGAGGGTTTGCTCTCATTAATGTCCCCCTAATCCTCTAAACACTACGTCCCATTCCCCAGCCCTCCCACCGCACAGCCTGGGGGGCAGCGTGGGTTGGGGTGGGGGGGGATTGGTGTCCCCTTCTTTCAATTTAGAGGGAATCTAATGTCAGAGAGAGTTCCTGGGCCTTGGGCAAAGGTTTCTCTGCCCAGCAAAGCCGTGGGGTGATATTTGCACTTACTGCGGGGGTGATGGCAGCCCAAACACAGGCATCCTGAAGCTTTTTAGCTGCCTTTTGAAAACCGCATCTGGAGAGTCCCCGTGAGTCAGCCCCACAGGTGAGTTCGAAAGGTAGAAGGAAAAATAAATATCCATCTCCTGCCAAATGCGTTCAATAATTCAATAAAGCGCCGCAAAAATGTGTGTTTTCATTCACTTGTAATTGCCCTTGTGTCCCGCGGAGGAGCAGTAATATGAGAACCGTGCGCGCAAGGGAGAGCTTGTGGAAAACACAGAATGGGAAAATCGGAGAACAAACAATAAAAAATCATCTGCGGGGAAGGAAGGAAAGGAAGGCGAAGGAGGAAAGAAACTTGGGACTGGAAATTCAGTTCTCTCTAATGGATTTCAAGTCTTCGTTTTTAGCAGCGGAAATTTAATTGACTGTCCTCTGGCCCCTATGCAGAGGAGACAGCAGCACGCAGAAATTGGCGCAGAGTGGATTTAAAAGCTTCGGTGCCACAATTACTCTGTCAAGGAGAGCAGGGAGGTGTAGGGCTGAGCAAGATGAGCCCAGTGGGAAAAGTGGTTTATTACGGCGCTGAGCACGACCGGTGCCTACGGGCACGAGTAATTCCCACGCGAGGAGCAGCAGCAGAGCAGAAGGGAGCTAAGCATCACCTGGGCCTCTCCCCCCACCCCCTGACATGGAAACGAGATGAAATTTAATTACTGGCTTTCTCCTTGAGTTCACCCCTGTGAATCCCCTTCTCTGCCTGCCATCGTTCTTCCACCTGGGGTTTCTGCTCTTTCCTCCTTGTAATGTGACATGCACAGGGAGGCTGGAGAGCAGAGCGGGACCCTCTGCCACAGGCAGTTGCTGCATCGCTGCTCCCACCCCTCACCTAAGAGCCACTGCAGCATCTCACCACCACTGCTGGGCATGGGGACATGGGGGATGCTACGGGCATGGCCCTGGCTCTAGTCCCCCTACTCAGTGGGGTCTGCATGGCCAGGGACAACCTCACTGGGGCACCAGGCTGAAAGCAGGGGACCAGCAGCAGGTTCCAGCATGGGGAGAACCAGCAGCGTGTTCCTCCCCTCCTTCCTCTTCTGCGGGGCTGTCCCACCCTTGGGTTCGAGGACAGCCTGTCACAGATGTTTGAAGGAAACCTTTGGAAGAACGTACCTGTGAGCCCCCAAGTCCAGGTGTGGTTCGGTGCCCGGCTGCTCGCCTAAATTCTGCCAAATTATTCATGCTGGATAAGTAGATGTTAATGACTCGGCTTAAGTTACCTTAGACTGACACAAAAAATTTGGTCGGACGGTTTTCCACCCACCTGAAATGTGCTCTGAACATTCATGAAAGATTCTTCTAACTGTCACATAACTGAAAGCAATCAGGCATCTGTGTGTGGTAACGAAGCAGCTGTGCCAAGGCTTAACCGAGCCGCACAGGGCCCACCTCCACCCGCTGCTGGTGGGCTTTCTGCCTCCCTTCTTTGTGGTGGCTCTTTGCTTCAGCCCCCGTTGGTCTGTGGTTGACCATCACAGCTTTCCATGGGGTAGGCAAGAAAATGAAGGGCAAAAGCTGGAAAGCTGCCTTCACCAGGCTGCTGCTGAGCACTCTTCATCATTTCTGCCATTTGCTCACTCCGCCCCAGCTTTGCAGTTTTAGTCAAACTCCCCTAAGGAGCGTGTACTTCCCTCTTCTGACCCCTCTTCTACAGAGAAAACAGCCTTCCTCTGGTCACACTGTCCCTTTTTCTGCTCTCTCCTCCCTTTGACTGGTTTTTTTGGTCTGCATTTTCAGCTAACGTTGTTTTTAGCTCAGACCAAAGATGGACAAGAAAACACAGGGTTTTGGGAAAAAGGTCCCACTGTAAAAGCGGCTGCTCTGTGCCTCCAGACTCTGCATGAGGGAAACCTTAGAAAGCCCATCTGCCTTAACTGTTCACAGGTCACACAGCCCTTGTTAATGCAGGGCTCCTTAATTAGCCTGGCTCTTGCTGTAGGCTGCCAAGCAGGATGCCACCCGGAGCATTTACCTTAGTGGGAACATCTCCTTGAGCCTGGCCAGACTTCTCCACCAGCTCCCCTTTGCGACTCAAGTGCTCACTGGGCAGGAGGACTCACTCCCAGCCCTCAGGTGGGAGCCCCCTGTGAGAAGGATAAAAAGACCCCCCCTTTGACTTGCAACAGCACCTCCCTAGCTCTTTGATAAAGTCTGCCCAAGGTTTACTGAGCAGGAGAACATAGGAGTCACCGGTGTCCACCTCTGCAGTTACTTCACCAGGGGATGCAAGAGATGTATCTCAACACCTCACACATTTCAGCCAAGTTCTTTTAAAGTAAAATCCCACCAGTCAGGAATATTTGGCTTGGCAGGATCCCTGCCGCAAGCTGTGGCCGCTGGGAAAGGCAGGACACATGACTGCATTCCTGCTTGAGACCAGCTCAGGAGAACACCTGGGACACGTGCCTCGTGTGGGCCAAATGGCATTTACTGGCATCCTCCTCTGGAGCTGGAGGCTTGTCAAGCTGTTGGCCCGTGTGCTTTGAATGCCTTTGTACAGCTTTGCATCCCAGCTGGAGGTGTTCCTCCCAGAGGCAGGTGAGGTGAGGACCGTCTGTACCCCAGCATCTTAATATGCTGCCAGCCCTTCCGCAGATTGTGGCTGATGAGGCATCAGGAGCTGGGGAGGTAGGAACCAGCCTTGTTCTGACCACCTAGGTGTTGGTTTTCAACCCCACACTTCTCTCCTTGCATGGGGTATGTGTGTTCCTCCTGCCAGCTCAGCCCCACAGACGCCTCCTTTTTTATCACAGCGCAGAAAACAAGGATCCCAAGTACTTTGAGGGGAACACGGTTTATCATCGCTCCTCGTGCATCGGCCAAAAGCGAGGCGAGACCAGACAACACAAACGCTCTGAGGCAAGGAGCAGAGAGGGGTGGAAACCCCTCGTTCACAGGGAGCTCCTGGTTCGGGTGTAAGAACCTGCTTTGCATGGGAGCGGTTGCCCCCAGGGACTTCTCCAGAAGAGCAGACCCTTGAGGTAGGGCCAAACCCACCCACACCTTACCTACTGCAGCGTGCCCAGCCCTCAAACACCTGAGAATGAGAAATTCTGGATGGTTACAGCCCCAAAAACCCGGAATCCCTCCAAGGTAAGGGAAGGCATAGTCTGAATTCCCATCCCAACAGTATGCAAGAGGCTGCTCTCCCAACACCCCCCCCTCTCTAGGGCTCTCCTCCAAGCACAGTCTTCCTGCAGAGCACCAGTGGCCCCGGGCAAGCTGCTGGGCTCGTGCTGGGCTCTCAGCCCAGGTCCCGGGACCTGCCTCACCCGTGGGAGGGCTGGGCTCCTCCTGAGCCCACAGCACACCCACCTGCACCATCCACCTCTGCTTTCACCAGGGCTCGGTGCAGGCAGAGACATTAGGATCTCTTGACTCCTCGCAGACCCTCAGTAAAGCTGGTTCTTCTCAGAGCAGCAGCAAATTCATCTCACTGTGAACTTGGGGTGTATTATTTCAAGCATCTGGGAAAACAGAGGCCCCACGCACCCAAGGAGACCCACGGAAAAGAGTTCGTTGGAAACTACACACGCTGAATAACCTCTATGGATGCTGTGGTTTTGCATTCAGTGATGACTGGCTGGTTCTTCTGGGCTTCGACTTCAGAGACTTTCTTTATCCAGACCTGTTACATTGCGTTAATGGCAGAGGAGCAGCTGGCGATGCAGGACTGCACCCAACAGCATCGCGTGTGGGTATTCTTCACAACAGGAAAGAGCTACAGCATTATAAGCACCTATAAAGCCTGAGATAGTTTGGACAAGTATAATAGCTTTAATTAGAAGAGAAAAATCATCGCATCCTTCACTCTAATAATTATTTTAAAGAACAGACCAAGTGTAAGGGCATGAACAGACTTAGCGAGTGGTGTAATTACTGGGCTTAAAGAATGACTGCTCCTCAGTGAAGCTTCAGAAATGGGAGCTCCTTGGGCATCGTTTATGAGATCTCTGCCTCTTCCCTGTCGGACAAACCCTGCCTGGGATTGGACCCTTCTGAGGAAGATTAAACCTTCACAAAATAGCAGCCGATGCCCACCCTGGTCAGGGCAGGCACCTTGTGGGGGCCATGGCCAATTCTCTCCAGCAGCTCCTGTTTAAGTTGTTCCTGCCCCATTTCCCACACCAAGGTCACGGGGATGACGGCCTCAGCTGCAACAGCATCTGCTTGGAAAAGTGCCACCTTCCCCTGCCAGACGTGCCCCTCCACCGGACCCCCCAGTCAGCACCCACATCCCAGTCCCCATCCCCAGGGATGCCCCGAGGGTGGGCAGGGGGCTGGGGGTCCCACTCACCTGTACGTTCCTGCCCGACAGCCAGACCCGCCGGCAGGAGGGGAGAGGAATCAAAACTCACTGAGCCTCACCACCTCTGGCTCCAAAATTTATTTAACTACAAACACACAGCATTCGAGAGTGCCAGGCCTGGGAGGAATGTGGGGCGCACACACACACCCCTTGTTTGACGACGAAGGCAGGAGCTTCAGCTACTGCTTTTATTTGAATACAGACGTCACCCCAAAAAAAAAAAAAAACAAGAACAGGAACAACTCTACTTCAGAATTACAGTGGTAACAACACAGAATTTACAAAAATATAAATAACCTATTCGTAACCTTAAAGAAAAATAACATCCAACATAAAAAATATCATGTAGTCCCCTAGGTAAACCATGGCTACAGAAATGTATCAGTTTGTTTTTTTTTTTAAAAAAAAGCACCAGTCTGCATTATTAAGTAATCCGAAACACATAGGGAATTTCCCCCTAACACTTGCAGACTTTTCTGAGAAGTGTGCCCACATCATTAAAACCGAGTTTTCTTCAGTATTGCTTGCTTCTCTAAGAGCACATTGAAGGTACAATTCTTAGAAGCACCATGTTCAAGAAAAGCACCCACAGATGTACTAATTGTTCATCTTAATTAACATTTTAATAGGGCTTAAGTACGCGCCTATTTTTAAATCTGTGCTTTAAGAGCTTTCCAGAACAGGGCTGGACTTAAACTTATCATATAAATTCCTCTGCAAATCAGACTTCCAGACAAGAGTGGTGTCAAAAAACAACCGCTTGTAAAAAAATAATCCCGCTGCACAAGAGTATTCCCATTGTTCAGCCCCAGCTAAAGTTTGCACAGATGCTGAATTATTTGATTTCTTTCAACTCTTTTTTTTTTTTTTTTTTCTTTTTTTTTTCCTGTTTTTGAGCCGCGCCAGCTTGGCACGATCAGCTTCCTGACGCTGCGATGCGAGATCCAGCGCTACGGGAATTTCCTTCCCCGACATTCCACGTATTGTGCTGAAAATACTATTAAAAGGCCAAAAAAGTCAAGTATCAAGTCCATCGGTTCCCAGCTAAAGGAATTCACCGGCCAGGGACTGCCGTTGGCGCCGATGTCCAAACCACAGCGTTGTGCCCTGTTTTTCAGGCTCTTGTGGTTCCCCATCTTCTCAAGGGCTTCAGCTGGGCTCGTGGCAATCTGGCCAAAGAGGTCCCCAGGGGGGTGAGTCAAAGGCCACTTGTAGATATTTTGGCCCGTGTAAACACAGCTGACTTTGTCACCGCAGCTGGAAAGAGGGTGCCCGCTACGGACACCAGTGAGAGTGGGGAGCAGCCCTCGGGTGGGAGCTGGGGGGCAGTCTCCATGGCTGAAAAACCTCATCCTGCAAGGTCAAGCCTCCGACCGGGGTGACTCGCACCGAGGCCAGGTATGAGGCGGGACTGAGAAGAGTTAAAACACTTAAAACGTGGCTAAAACCACCCCTGCCAAGCCCAGTGCTGCGGGCAGTGTGCCCAGCGGCACGGCCGGGGCTCGGGGGGCAGGAGCTGCGGCACGGCACACACACACACCATACACATGGTACACGGCATGGCACAAACCCACCCCACCTGCCGCCTCCTCGGCCTCGAGGCAGAGGTTAAGTTTTGACCGTGAAAAATACTGCTGAAAAACAACAATTTACCTTAAAAACTGTGAAGCGCACGGGGTTGGTTTCTTTAAAGAAGAGAGCGAAAATATTAAAGAATAACCCATCCAATGGGTCCTGAGCCCACCCGCTGGAGGGACAAAGGCAAGGACCTGCAGCACACACTGATGATGTCCTCATTACTCACTGGTTTTAATTTAATGGCCCACCCCTTGCTCCCAACGCTGCCGTGGGACAGGACAAGGCTGGCGCTGCCATCCTGCCCAGCCGCCACGGCTCTGTACCCCCCCCGAGGGAGCACCGGTGGCACTGGTGACACCCCAGGGACACGCAGGACGAGCCACCCAGACTGGTTCCAACTTCAAAGCCAGAGCGGGTGAGTCGAGCTGCACGAATGCTCTTACACAGACAGCTGGAGATGAATTTATCTTAATTCCCGCTGGAAGTGACTAAGTGTGTCCACAGAGGGATTAAATATTTATTCGATTTTGTTAAGTGATTAATCCAAACACTCTCTCCCTGCTGCAGACAAACCTCAAACAAAAAAAAAAAAAACCAACAAAAAAAAACCCCAAAAAAACCAAGAAAAAAAAATCCTGACCCCAGGCTGCGTTCGCGTTAACAATACTTTTCCCTGCTGCTCCGTAACCAGCCAAGCATTTAATGAGAGTCTGACCAACCCCGGCCTAAAACGGGCACAAGGTTTATGACTTCTGGTTCTTGCGGAGCAAAGAGCAATAAAAACGACCTTGACTTCGGAAGAAACAAACAGCGGGGAAGAGAGAGAGTGTCAGATCCAGCTGAAACTGCCCCGTGCCTCCCCTTATCTAACCACATCCTGAGCGCGTTCAAGTCTTAACAGCGTTTCATGGGGAAAAGAAGAAAAAAAAAAAAAAAGGGAACAGCAGCTATTAATACCCGTGTTTGGGCAGATCTGAGGAAAGGGCTGCCTTCCCAGAAGGTCGCCCACTTTTTCCAAGTAGTGTGGTCAGATAAAAGGCAAAACTTGTGAGCTCAGCCGGGGATGCCCGGCGGGTGGCCGGCAGGGTAACAGTGCCACTTGCTGGTGGCCGGCGTGGCCGAGGACCCCGGGGACAGGGGGGGGGAGAAAGCGGAAAGGGCTCACCAGACCCAACCACCAGCCGCGGCAGGAACAAAGCAACAAAGCTCTGGAGCGAGTGCCACCAGCTCGTCCCCCCACGCTGCCACCCCGGGGGTCCCGGGACAACTCGGGGTGACACTCAGTGGATGCCACCAGTCACAGGGAGGCACGGATTGCCGGCGCCCAACCCTCATCCCCGCCGCCGGCTGCTCTGGCCATGACCTCAGCAGGAACGGCATCCGTGGCCCCACGCTGGCTCCGCCGCCTTGGCCCCACGCCGGGGCAGCTCCCGCATGCCTGGCCGCCCCCGCGCCGCCTCGCCCCCGACAGACACGCCAGACGGCAGAGGGGCGAGCAGGAGCGGCGCAGGGCTCGGCTCTGGCACCGGCATCCCCCAAACCTCCCCCCCAACCCCGTCTGTCGGGAAAATCCCAGGCGATGCCCCAGAGGCTGGGGGGGCAGATTGAGGAGAACAGCCCGGACACCCGCAGCCACCAGCTCTGGGGGAAAACACCCAAAAATCGGGGGCACCCGGCGTAGGTGGGACCGTTTCAAGCTCTGACAAATCCTCCAGGAAGAAATGAGAAGCAGGAGGGTGCTCCCCTCCCTAGCAGCTACTCCCAGAAATGAGAAAAGTAGGTCATTTTCAGGCAGGGGAAAGGAAAAAAAAAAGAAAAAAGAAAAAAGAAAAAGGTTATTTTCAAACAAGCCAGCTCTGTTGTGACTGGCAAAGGGACGTCACTGCGGACTGTGACGCAGCCACGGTCACGGCTTCAGCCTCCAGCTGCCACCCGCTGCTGGCACAGCACTGGCTGCTCCCCAGGGCATGGTGATAAAGCATCCCTGCCTCTGCCACCCCCCGTCACCGCAGGGTGGTTTGCAAAGCCTTGGTGCTTGGAGGTGGTGGTCAGCAGGTGGCCACGGGGCTAGGACACATGGCAGGAGCCCGGGGAGTGAGCCAGCACCCACCCCAGGCCGGTGGCCACAGCACGGGGCTGTAGCGAGGACATATGTCAACCCATCCCGGGGATCGGTTTGAGATTCCTGCAAGAAACCTGCACAAAAAGGACACGAATGGGAAGGGGCCGGGGTGGCACAGGGAGACCGAAGGTGGGAGCCCGGCGCAGCAGCCATGGCCAGGTCCTCTGCCGAGGGCCATCTCCTCTGCCAAGGACCGTCTCCGGCAAAGAGGGAGAAGAAGAACAAGCAAAAAGTAAACTGGGAAAGTGGCAACCGGCACCTGGGAAAGCAGAGCATGGGCCAGGGAAAGGACGGGAGAGCTGGAATGGGAGAGAGGCGATGGCTGGGCCCATAGGAGGGTGGCTGCCCGTGGAGACAGAGCCCCACGGCCGAGGGACCCTACGGGGTCAGCACGGGGCTCACTGCAGAGCGAGAGCACCACAGCGTAGGTGGCAGTGTCCAATGGCACTCCGATGACACAGCCAGGGAAAAAAAAAAAGCCTCCAGAGGGGCCCAAGCGAACCCCCCCCGCATGGAGGGATGCTCCCCTTCATGTCCTTCTGTCCATGCAATGACCATCTCCACACACTCCCCACGCGCACACCGGAGAGAGACTGTGTGACCGCAGGGCCACCAGATCCTCTCCCGTACCAGTACACACGGCGCCTGGAGCTTCCTCCGGCCCTTCCTCGTCCTCTCTAGCGTTGGCAGCCCTGAGCCTGGCTGAGGGCGAAGTGGTCGCAGAGCAGGAGCAAGGCATCGAACCGCTGGAGCCGCTGCAGAGCCTGGGCCAGGACCGGGACGGTGACCGTGTCTCCCGAGTAGGTGAAGTGAGCCACGAGCTGCTCAAATCCCGATATCCGTCCCAGCAACTGGGGGGCGACCCCCAGCTCCAGCGCCACGTGGCTGAAGTTCTTCACGCCATTCAAGGAAGGGTCCAGCAAGAAGGCAAGGGACTGCACCAAGGAATGGGGCAGCTCTGCCACCGGGAGACCTGGGGGCAGGAATACAGCAAAGCAGGGTTAGAAACCAACCTATCCAGCCAGGATAAGGATAAACGGAGCAGCTAGACTCCATCCCGTGTCCCTGCCGAGCAGGTGAAATGCCACCCTGGCAGGACAGGTATCTCCTCCAAAATCACTTTCATAGCACAGCAACACGGAGCTGGCTCAGGCTGGTAACTTGTGACAACTGGGCATCCATCTGCCACCCACCCGCAGACCATTCAAGGCAGCATCACGGAAAATCTACCCCATGAACTAGCACCAAAGGCCATGAAAGTCAGGTAAGTCCCTGTGATGACTGGCACCTCCACAGAGCCGTGGTGGGCTTCCGGAGGAGCTCCCCTCCAACAGTCTGCCTCTCTCCGCTACCCCAATACTTGGAGAACAAAGATGAGGCTGGAAAGACTTACCCTTTGCCGTGCTGCTGATCTGAGTCACGAGGCTCTGGGCATCATCCACCTGGCAAGACAAAAGACCCCAAGGTTGGTGTCAGTCTGGTGAGAACAGCAACGCCTGTCAGTGCTTCCAAGGCTGTCAGAGGCTCAGAGGAACAGTGCTTCTCCTTCCAGCACTACCATCCCACAGAGCCAAAGACCTTCTTGGGATGCTCCAGGGCTTCCCAGCAAACTGCTTCCATAAACGGTCACCTGGAGCTAAGCTGTTAAACACATCTCTCTGCCAGACATTTTCTGGGCCTCAATGATGTTAGTCACTGGGTTCATTAAGAGCTCACCAGAGAGGGAGGAGGAACCAGCTGCCAGCTCAGCTTTCTGGAGAGCAAGAGGACAAGAACCACTCAAGAGCACACCCGTTAAAGACATGCTTATTCAATAAATTGGCTCTGGTCTTTTGGCTGTTTGAAACCGCTCCAGCAGATCATGTCTCCATGGCTGATGGCCTGTTGAGTGACATACCACTAAACATCTGGCAAACCATTTTTGGTAATTACTAGTTAGTCCCAGATATTAACGAACCTTAGTCTATATCCCTAACCCATCGGCAAGCCCAGTACCCGGTGCCTGAGCCCTGGATGCCCGCTGGCGAGTCAGAGGTGCAATGAGGCCAGAGGAACTTACCAGCTGCTCCCCGCTTTCGGCGGTGGGATTTGGGTAGGTGGAGGGCAGGCGCCGGGTCCCCTCCCGCCCCGTGCCACCGCTCTCTGCTGGGATCCTCTGCGTCACCCGGCTTGCCGCATCCTCCGGCCGCTCGCCCCCCACAAACTCCGCCTGGCTGGAGAACTTCTGGAGGTCCAGCTCGGTGCACTCCACCGGGGCGTGCGGCCACTTGTGCTGCATCTCGGAGGCGCAGGAGGAGAGGGGGGCCAGGGGCTCTGCCGTGCCCGGCTGGCCCTGCCTGGGGTCTGGGGGTGGCAGGACCCCGGCCAGGCGGTCCCCGCGGCCCGAGGCTCGGATGAGGGGCTGGCTTTCCAGGAGGCTCCTGCCCAGCTGGGCTTTGGAGGCAGCGCTGACCCCGATGGCCGGTGACAAATCCATCTCCGGCTGGAGAGAGGGGAGCTGGAGACCCACTGCTTCCCCGTCCGAAATGAACTGCACCGCTTCCATGGGGCCTGAAAACAGAAGCCAGCATGACTCAGTGAATCCCAGGGTCTGCCCTGGCCCCTTCCAGGGCTCCGCCAGCCCCACCATCACACCCATCAGCCCAAGGACCGCAGGCAGAGTGGGGAGCACCCTGCCAGAGACCCGACCCCTGTCCCCTGCACCACCCCTGAGCAAAGCCGCTTTGTGCCTTCCTGCAAAGTTTTTGAGTGGGGTCAATCCTTCCCCCAGTCGCAGGGAGGGCAGGAGGGGGCTGGGGGGGGATCAGGAGCCACACAAACATTTCTGGTACAAGGTCTGCAAGCACTTGTTAGGAGAGGTGCCAAATTTCACACTGGCGGGACTTCGTCACCATCCAGCTCCATCCTTCCTCCTAAAGGGATCTCAGTAGGTCCTAGGTCCATGCGAGCTGGAGCCCAGCACCACCCTCCCACCCCCCCGAGAAAGAGGTGGCAGGAGCAGGTACCTTCTGCCTGCCTGTAGCATGGGCTGAGGTTCTTCACACCCAGGCAGCAAGGACCAGACATCTGCTCCTCACACAGGAATCTGCCAGGCGCCGCCGCAGTCGGGAACATTGCTCGCTGGCCTGAGAAGTTCTGAGTCCTCAGGAAGACTTGGGAGGATAGAAGAGAACCAGCGTGAGCAAAGACTTGGCTTGCTTCCCCAGCGTGTCCTCAGCCATGCGGTATGTCTGCCGGCGAGGAGCTGGGAGCCAGAAGCTCCCTGGCACGCTGCTGGATGCCAACGTGCCCCAACCTCAGCCATCAAACCTCCTGCCCTCCTCCCTCACGAGTCCTCCAGGGTCCTGCCCTGCAAAGAGCCGTTCAACCTCAGCCTGCCCCCAAGAAACCCCAGGAAGAGAAGATCACCAGTTCTGCCTGTGCAAAAGGCATTCTCCGCCGACTAATTATGGTACCAAGGAGGAGGGAGACTCCTCCGTGTCTTTGAGCAGGCAAAGCACAAGAGAGGTCCTGCAGATGTTAAAAGCAGGATGAGATGTTTCTTCTGTACGTGCAGAGGAAAGTTTGGGTCACCGTATGGAGCAGCAACGCTAAGGGCAACGCTCGACACAGTGAGGAGGGGACCATGGGCGTGTGTGAGCAGCAAAATGGAGAAGGAAGAGAAGCACTGCAGGCATCGACTCACCTCGCTGGCACTGGCTCTTCCAAAACCTCTTGCAGTAGATGATGGAGAGCGCCAGAAGCACCAGTACGATGATGACCAGGGCACTGCTGGTCAGTGCAAGAAGGGCTGTGTCCTGAGGCGGTACGGTGGGGACGGCAACCTTCACCAGGTTTGTTCTGGACCGACCTGCAAACACACCAGCCACAAAACATTGGAGCCTGACCCCGAGGCTTGGGCCACCCCCTCCCTGCCCATCCCTCTTCATGTGTAATGACCATGCCTCCTCCAGCAGGTCTGTGGCCCAGTAGCTCGTGCTGTGGCCAGCGGAGTAGGATCAGTGAAAGGATGGTGCACATCTGAGCGCACGCCTTTGACACGGTCACAGTGACTCCCCACGTACCACGAACCTGCTCCACCACGTCCTCACCACCCGCCCTGCCCCAGAGACACCTCGATTCCCCACCGGCGAGGGACGGCACGTACACTGAGGCTCGGAGGAGGGCGTCTGCTTGGTGCAAGGGATGCACTCCCAGTCCAGCTGCCCGCTGATCCGCGCCTTGCGGTAAAACCTGCAGACAGAGCAGAGGGTCTCAGCAACGCACAGCCCCACAGCAAGCCCCCGAGACATGGATGGTTTGTCCACCCCCTGGCAGTGTGGGGCAAGCAGAATCCCTGTGCTCCTGTCCCAAGACACCCCATGGCAGCAGGTCTCTCCATCACTGGCTGAAGCCATACCCACAGCTACTTCTTCACGTCTCTCCCCACTTTGGCCAAGGTTAAACTGCCTCCCTCCCTCCCCATGTCTGCTAAATTGGGCAA
>JAOXNO010000063.1:4591754-4603853 GCA_028565335.1 Limnodromus scolopaceus | reverse complement strand
AAACAGTACCGGTCCCAGCACAGACCCTTGAGGGACACCACTTGTCACTGCTCTCCATCTGGACTTAAAGCCATTGAAGACCACGCAGCCACCGGCACAGATTGCATTTTACTTTGCCTTATATTCTCCTTTTCTCTCCTTCTGCTTTCCCATCCACTTTCACTCATTTTCTCCGGTTTTTCCTCACCACTGCTCTGCTGTGTTCCTTCCCAGGCATAAAACGCAAGGCTTTCCCAGTAACTGAGACATCTTCCCCCCTTTCAGTCCCATCTTGCTCATGGGTGACAAGACGCTTTGGACCTCTGTTTCATACAATCATGTGCAACAACCTGCAGTTTTAACTGTAAGAATAGAGGCAGTACCCCTGAAGACAGAGATGATGAGTTCAGACTCAGCCTTGTACAGGCAAATGGTCCTGGCTTTCACACTATTCTTCTCAACAGCAAGCCCCAAATGATTTGGGTTTTGCCTCACTCCATTATTCACTCCTTTTCATACCATTGCTAAAAGTCCCTTTTTTTCCCCACCAGTACTTGCACCCTTCAGGAAGCTAAAGACAACTCAAATATCCTTACTAAAAATCAGCAGCTGAGCCAAGAAGGGGGACTCAAACCATTCTGTCTGTGCTTGGTTTTGCTTGTAAGCAGGTGATATAGGTATAGGCCTTGGGGTGTCATCACATCAGAGATGGGACATACCAACCAAACTTTTCCCACACAACAAGTATGGTGAGGACATTGCTACATCTTCTGGAGAAGGGGATATTCCCCCCATCCCGCTACTGTGGGACACTGGACACCTTTCCTGAGAACGATGACCAGAAATGGTGTTGAAGGACACAGTCCATCTCCAGCCCTTTTCCACTGCTCGAACAGAGAGGGCTGTCCCATATCTGTGGGAGAAAATTATCACAAAGGCATGCAGAGCCAGAGGGCCAGGGCCGGGCCACCATGCTAGGACCACCAACATCATGGTCATGTTATCTCTAAGCTACATCAGTCACACAGCAGAGCTGACTCCTAATGGTGTTGGTCTCCTCTGTGGTGCCTGCAGTTTGGCAGTAGCACCCTTCTGCTGAAGAGGAGCCATCGCTGTGCCTTGGCCATACTGGGATTCATGTATGAGGCTGGTACGGGACCATCCCACCAAGAAAAAAGAGGAAAGCAGATGTCCTTTTGCCTGCTGCTCAGAACCTCCCCAAAGAGAGCCCCTCTCTGCCCCCAGACCCAGGACCACACAGCTCTTGCCCCATGAGCAGCACTGCTGACAACAGACATCTTACTATTGCTCCCTTTCCTCATCATCCTCCAGCTTCCCACTTCATTTTGTTTTTCCACACCGAGACATTTCGCTCTTTCCCTGCTCTGTCTCTCACTTGAGTCTTGAGTAACCCAGTAGCGGTTTCCAGCCATCATTTGTTTACCTCGCTCCTCTAGTGGAGGTGTCCCTAAGGGGCTATCAATTCTTCTCCCACCGGGGTCACAAGGCAGCAGTCACACTGCCAGACTTGCAGTGACCCTCTGACTGCTCCTGGCTCTGGGCTGCCCACGGAGCCTTGCTGTCACCAGCTGGGATGGGCCACTCTTCCCTGCAATCAGTACTCTTCTCTGAACAACGTATCTGCACAGTGTCTTAGCGAGGACAAATGCCCCAAAGTGGCCCAATTCCAAGTGACATCAGAGAAGGCAGGATCAGACCTCTTGGGAACGATGGGAAAGACTTCAATTTTCATCGGGAACTAAGTCTATTTGTCCAAGAGCAACACGCAGGCAGCCCACTGCTTGCCTAGGAGTGGTAAGCCGTAAATAAAAGCTCCGAGACAGAAAAGCACTACTCCTGTACACAACCCTATTGCTTACAGACATCTTGCTGGACTTAATGTGCCTGGGTTTGGTTCTTGCCAATGCTCTTCATGTGGTCTTTCTTAAAAGAAAAAGTTTAGGAGTATCCAGAGAAGTATTCCACTTTGTTTCATGTAATTAACGCCGTTGGCAAAACCGTATTTACAACTACAGAAGGGAAACAATCGCGCATACGTGGGCGGTAAAGCAGAACTGGTTTTGATGGAGTTACTCTAACAACTTAGAGCCTCAGAGTTATCACCTTGCCACGGGCAGTCTGCTGCTCTCCTGACACAGCGGCGTGCTCTGTGCTGCCCTGCTCTAGCCGCGCTGGAAAGGCCAGGAGGCGATTGTCCATCAGATTTCTTGGCCTCTGTCACCGCTTCTGCTGCCGAATGAGCTCCCCACAGCCTTCCTCAGCCTTCGTCTGGGGCAACACTATTTTTCCAGAGTGCTGGCAGAGCTGCAGAGGAGCCTGAAGGTCTTTGGCAGCAGGAAAGAGAACAAAAAGAAACTCTAATTTGAGAAAAAAAGGACAAGGAATGATTTTAGCTTTTTCGCACTCCCAACTGGGAGGAGAAAGAGCTCTAAAAGGTAGACACTGCACACCAGTGAGTCGCAGCTCCAGCTAGCTGGATCACGGACCCTGCCACAGGGATTAGGAGTTTTAAGCATCCAGCTTTCTTACCTGCGTTGCAGTTAAGTCTAGAGTTCAGATTTTGAGTCCTCTATTACGAGCTGACATTTACTCAGGGACCATGGCAAATAAGGGCTCGTTCCAGCTCCCACTGCAAAGAAACTACACCCAGAAACCACATCTGCTGCTGTATTCCCCGAGTATGTCTGGTGGGTCATCACCAGGATACACTTGACTGCCCAGAGTCATTACTGCCCTGTCAGTGGAAAAGGCCTAAATACAGAAATAAATAAAATAAATAGATCAAACAATCAGAATGAATGAGTTGGTAAGACTCAAGCAAAACAAGTGCAAAATGTCCCCCCAGTAGGTAATGATTATTCTCATGTGATCTTTTCCTTCCTTCCTTCTTCCCTCCCTCCCTTCCTTCCTTCCAAAAAAAAAAACGAATAGAATCAAACCATGCTCATGGTCTTTTCCATTCAGTATCTGAGAAAGGGAGTCAATGAGTTTGCTGATGGTCCATAAAACCACTGAGGCCTGATACTTCTCCATTGTCCAAAAAAGTCAGGATCATCTCTACATTAGATCATTTTTTCACGGAAATGAGATGCAAGAAGAAGACAGATGACTCTAAAGCTGTCTCAGAATAACTTCTCCAAGGCATTCCTACTCCCCGTTGCCAGTGTTCATTGGAAAGCATGTTGCCTAATTACAGCTGCGTGTTCCTGAGATACTGGAATTTTCCTAATTCCTAAATTCAAAAGACTCTCTGGAAATCTTTGAAAAAATAATATGCTAAAATTTTCCATCTTGAAACACCTCTTGTGTTTCCTCTCAGCCTCTTCAGAAACAGGTCCATTTTTGTTTTGGTTTATAATAAAATGAAATTTAGTTTGTGTGCAGATTTTACTCTGTTTTCATGTTTAAGAAGAAAAGCAAATACATCCTGCGCCCATCCTTTTCACAAATGATTGGATGAAAAGAAGTGAAAATTCTTTCATTTGCAGTATTTGATTTTCACAAAGCTGTGTGGGAATGGACACACTGTGACTTTCATACTTCCCAGGATATCAGCCCCCTGCTGTCGATGATCAGTTCTTCTGGAAGAGGTAGATCTTGCCAGATGTATGAAAACCTGCAAGGCATGATAACGCGGCTGCCAAGGGAGATCCGGTACCAAATTTCAGATACACCAGATGAGACCAGGATGATGTTTTGTCTTAGAGCACGAGAAGCTTCTGGAAGCTCTGTTTGTTTGCTGAGCCGTTGTGTTTTAGGGGGGCTGCCATCGGGGGCTGATGAAGAGCTCATCGGTGGGCTCCACCGTAGACTCCACATATAACAGTGCAGACCAGGGCACATCCAGAAACAGGAAGGGCTGAAGTAATTACCCCAACTACAACTAAGAGAAGCTGTTGCTGGTTGTAATACCTGCTGCAGGTTAAGATCCCTGTCTGCCCTCAGGCAGAAGTGAATCAGGTCTACTAGTTTTTGTGGGTTTGGTGTGGTGGTTTTTTTTAAGGTGGAAGGTGCTTCTCTGGTCGCTCCAGGTTTGAATCCAGCAGGAAGACCCCCAGATAAATAGGGGCTGTGAGAACAACAGAGTGCCTCCTAATTTCAGAGGGGAAAATGATGACCAACAGATGGATGGAACAACTGGCTGGATGCTTTGTTGTTTTTTGCAGAAGGAAATAGTTCCAGAAAGCTGGCTGTCAACTGGTTAACGTGTTCCAGCTGTTTTTTTCCCTGAGCCGAGTTTTGGAGGGAGGGAAAAAAACCAGAAAGGAAGATCCTGCCCATGAAGGAGGTTCAGTCAGAAGAAGGCTGGTCCTTCACTGGACACCTTAAGAAACACACCCACTTTTTCTCATTCCTCAGTTGTACATCCTTCCCACACTTTAAGGAAAATCATATGGGAATGAGGGTCTTGGGCATTTAGCAGGAGAGAGGTAGAGTTTTACTTGCAGAGTGAAAACCCTTTTGCATAATCCCTAATGCTTTTCATGGCATCCATTTTTGGCAACCTGCTCTTTCAGCGTGATTAAAAGTAAAACCAGAACAGATCGAAATTGCTGGCACGCATCTTTCCCCTGCAGCGTTTAGAGGACATCAGAGCATATTTCAGGAGCCTTCCTTTGGCAGGACTGGTAGAAAGTTACTGAGAATCTTCCTGACAGTCCCAGGATGCTGTCAGGGAACAAGCAAGCATGTTGTTATGTCCTCTTAATAATCGCCTATCTGCGAAAAGTAGGAATGATGTCCTTAAAACTTACTGATTGTTGCTCCTCGGTTAAAAAAAAAAAAAAAATTAAAAAAGTTATATATATTTGGTTATTGTGTTGTTTGTTCTTTACTGACTCATTGTCTTAGCTAAGGGCAAGCTGGCGGTACTCCCAGAAAAGAGCGGAGATGGCATGGCTGCTTGCAGAGCACTCAGCCAGCCCTTGCGCCTCAGCCTGGGCAGCTGCAGGATGCAGAGCGCATCGGGGCACGTTTCAGCCTTCACAGGACTGGGCCAAGAGCTCCTCTGCCTTTCCCTTCTGGAAGAAGACACCACGGAGACACTGCTATTTCCAGTGTCACAGGAAGAATCAAGTAGATAATGAGAGCTACAACCTCCCCCCTGACACACTTTCAACAAACCTGGTGCATTTCTACCACCGTTCTGACTCCCTCATGTACCGCTTTTAGGTTGTCAGACAGTGTTTTCTTTGTTCACTGCTTCTGCTGTCACGAACCCAGGGTCAGCCATCGCTGCTCACCTCCTCGCTGCTCACCCCTTCCTTCCTGGTACTCCCTCTTTCACCGCCAACACAAATCCCCGCACTGCTCTCTTAACCCTGATTAATGATTCTTCTGCATTGTCGGTCTCTCGCACAGCACCCAGAAGGAAAGGTGTTTTTCCAAACCCCAAGGACAAACCCTGCCTTGGAGATCTCCCAGGCCAAATTCCAATGGCAGAATAAAAATGCCAAAGAGCAGAGGGGGCCTGAGCCAGGCGCTGGAGCTGGATTGTGTAAAGCTGTTGATGGGAAAACCTGACAAACAGTGGCAGGAGGCTGGGAGCATCGGCACAGCCCTTGGCTCAAGGACAAGGTGGCATGAACCTGACAAAAAGGATCATCTGCAGATGACCAGAGTTCTGTAAAGCTTTGCAGATAAAGACAAGGACTCAATTCAATCAAGGGAAAGACTCCAGAAAGGGAATTACCCAAGAATAGAAGAATGAACTTCCAGAGCCACACCGTACCAGCCCGGTACCCTCATTTGGACAATAGCCAGATGTGGAGACAGGGACAAGAGAATGAAAACAAAGCCCAGACATTTATTTAGTAAACCTTGATGGACTTCTCTTCCTTAAATTCTCTAGTTTGCTCTCAAACCCATAGGCAAATGTAGCACAGAATCATAGAATCACAGAACTGCCTAGGTTGGAAGGGACCTTTAAGATCATCTAGTCCAACCATCAACCTAACTCTGATAAAAACTATCACTAAACCATGTCTCTAAGCACTATGTCTATCCATCTTTTAAATACCTCCAGGGATGGTGCCTCAACCACTTCCCTGGGCAATCCAGGGGATCCACAGAATCTTTTGGTTAGGAGTTTCATGGCTCAAATACCTGTTGTGTAAGGAAGCACGTCCTTTTATTTGTTCCGATCTGGAAACCCAGACCTTGTTTGACAATCTCCACTTTTCACGTTACAGGGGGAAGCGAGCAATCCATCCCTGGGCATCCTGACCAGGTTGAGGAGAAGGAATGAAGAGATTACTTCTACAGATACACTGCAGCCTGACCCTACTTGTTTACCATGTATTCTTCTTTCTTGTATGACTAGACTGCAGCTGCAAGAACAGCAATGCTTTTTACATACACCTTTTTACATACATCTTCCAGTCTGCTCATGGTAAAGAGAAGAGTTTAAGCTTTAATCCTTAGACAGGGAAGGATTAAATTCATTGCCACTGAGTTCCCCATGTGTAACCCCTCTGGTTTCAATAGCACGGAGTCCATTTGCAGCTGAACAGAAGTCAACCTTAAATGTGTCTATACATCAGATGCCAAAGCTGGCAATCCAGAATAAACCATTAAGCAGAAATTCAGCAATGGCAGTAGCAACCTGCTGCCTAAAGTACATCTGTAGGCATTAATGCAAATCGACTGTTCTTAACCACCTGGCAATAACTATGGCTGTTACACAGCTACAGTGTTATTGTACAACTAAATAACATCGCAGCCTTTGACAAATGAATATTGCAAAGAACTGTTTCAGAAGGGCAGTCACAGCAAGAAGGCAGCTAAAATCAGTGTGATTTTTTAACATACCAGGATCTTTGGGCAACCTTTTGCTCTCATTTGTACCCACAGCCTCATTCTATGTAATTGATTGCATTCTTTGAACTGATTTTTCAAACTTACTTTCAAATTCATGAGAGAGCTTCCTCTCTACGAGAGACTTGGCAGTGTTCAGGGGCTGCAGGCACTGCTTATCCCTGTTTTCCATTAAAACTTGAGCCCTGACCTTGCATCTTAACATTCACCCATGGAAGCTAAGAAAAGCAGATTCTTTTTTTTTTTTTTTTTTAAATCACTAAAAAAATTTCTGGCCAGAAAAGGCAAGTTCTTTTGTTGAATTAAAAAAAAATAAATGTTACTAGCATTAGCTAATATATCTTGCTTCTTAGGATAAATTGAAGGTTGTTTATAAAATGTCAGTGAACTGGTGCTGCCCCACACTTTGGGAGAGTGGATCCCCCTGCAGCTGAAGTCGCTGAGCATCCCATAATCGTGGGGTGCACTCGGCTGTGAAGCTGTGCTGCCGCTGCTTTCCCTGTAGCATGAACAGTGGGAATCAACATGTGTACACAAGACAGGAGCAGTCCAGACGTCAGGGGCAGAGGTCTATTACATCCATGAAAAAGCAAATCCTGCTCCTCTCTTCCCTAAACATTCGGCTGTTTTCACATCCACCAGGAGGAAGACTTTGTTTTCAGTTTCGTCTCTCACACAGAACCCCCAGAGCAGCCGAATGCCAGAGCAGACTGTCTTTTAAGCAGAACTGAGCACTGCCAGCTCCTCTGAAACAAATCCACTGGCAGCTGAGAGCATTCAGTAAGTAATATTTTTGTTGAAAAGTACCGTTTTATTAACCCCAAAATACTGCTTGGAATCACACCGATTTAGGAGTTTTTATCACTTTTCTGAGGTGCTCTCTTTCAGTGAAGGACGGATTCAAATTAAAATACTGGCTGTTTGCTTTTCTTTCTAAAAGAGGTACTTCAGCACAATATCATGTCACAAAAGCACTGGAGATTAGTTTTGAATTCAGAATGGACTTTTTGCTCCCTGGAAGGCGGCTTATGCCATCCCTCCAAAGCTCGGGATCAAAACCTTCCACATCACACGCAGTATGAATTTTCATTCAT
The DNA here is from genome assembly GCA_028565335.1 of Limnodromus scolopaceus. Classification (NCBI taxonomy): domain Eukaryota; kingdom Metazoa; phylum Chordata; class Aves; order Charadriiformes; family Scolopacidae; genus Limnodromus; species Limnodromus scolopaceus. Next base: position 4,595,943 of record JAOXNO010000063.1, on the reverse strand, counting down.
TTGTAATGGAATAATGCAGTGAAAATTCAGCTTTCTCTGTTGTGAGATACCTATTTGGGGTTTGTTTGTGTGTTTGCTCATTTTGCCACTCAGTGCATTGTATTTCAGCTGCTGCAACTCCAGTAACATAACTCATCTGCAGAGTCACTCCTCAAAACCTCCTGAACCCCTATGGTGGGTTCCATATGTATGTGTACCTCTGTAAAATCATTCCAGAAGATCATATTTTACCTAATTTATGTCTCCTCTTTCTCATTTAAAAAGGCACATCCCAGCAAAATCATGCCATTTATATTAATCAGTAGTATCTGGCACACAGACAAAGTGCTGTGACAAGCAGGGGTACAGCTGGACCGCTCTTGTGAAGGCACAAAGGGGTAGGAGACACTCCAGCTGGGGGGCATTAGTCAGCCTGCTTTAATACAGAAGTAAAAAAATAAATCCCTATGAATAAACAGAAAGCCAGCTACAAGCTTTGTTTTAACAAAGTCAGCTTTGAGTCATTCCAACTCGGGTATCGGCGCTGGTGCCACCAGTCACCCACAGTTCATAGCAAAGATCCCCTTTTTCACCTTTTTCTGAAGGCAGAGATGCTTTAAATTCTTCAGAATACAACATTTAAGTCAGGAAGCACCAAAGCAAGGGCCCTACAAAGTCCACATTTCCCAAAGAAAGGGGAAATGCACACGAAGCATCAAGGCTTTGGGATATAAAGCTACGTAAAGAGAGAAGCAATCTCAGTTGCTCACTGAAGGGTCTCCGGTTGTAGCCAACACGTACTGCAGGTTCCAGGAACACACTCTGGTAGGTTCATTGATCTCCCTCCCACTCAACAACAGCATTCATCCTCTGTCAGTGAAAAATTAAACTTAATTTAAAGGTATATTAGAGATTTGTCACCACATTCCCTGACTCCAGCCCATTCCTCTAACACCACGCAACTGCCTCGCAGCAGGACAACCAGAACTAACGTCGAGTAGAACTGGATTTAGCTCTTCGCTTAAAGGCCAACAGGAATGCAAGAAAGAAGCCTTTTCCTGCCGTTCTCCGGGTTATGCTTCTTACGTGGCTTACATGAGGTGCATCAAACCAGGAGGGTTCTTGGCCCCGACAGCAGTTCTGCTCCGCTCTCCTACACCCTCAGCTGCCAGGACACCCGGTGGCTCTGCTGGAGCCAAAGTGCTGGGGAACCACAGCTGAATAAAGGATTTGTGAAAAGAGAATGATGGTCACGCCGCTCTGAGATGTCACCCTCAGGAAGGGTTGGTGGCCAACACCACACCAGACGGCTGGCGTAGATAAACAGCCATTAAGAGCCACAGAGATGGAAAGACCTTGCTTCATTTTGGACTTTGAACAGGACTGGAGCAAGGTTTTCAGAAACGAGACAAAGAGCTTCAAAACGCCCACAGTCGCCAGAGGGCTGTAAGCAAGGACAGCCTCTTATTTACTGGGCCCAACTCCTACGTCCCATTGAACAAGCAACAACTTGACCCACAGGACACTTTCCAAGCTGGATGCCATGTATATTGAGTGAAAGCCTGTAGTTATCTGCTATCCATCTCCGTATTTATAGCCTTCATTTATGGCTGTGTTATTGTTTGGTGGCTTTTCATCTTTTTTTGGCAGGGACAATGACTTTTCTGCTGTACTATAAACGAGAAGCTGTGTCCATGAGCATATTGCGGGTCATTTTCACAGCACAGTGGTCACAAACACTGTGCAGGCCGCCTGCCAGGACATCTCCACTGGCCTGCTGTGGGGCAGGCAGCTCCAGCACTGCCACGCAGGCTGCTATGTGGATCTGCAAAAATAGACAGCTGCTTAAAGATAGGCCTGGGCCATAACTTCTCTATATATACTTCATGGAGGAAGCGGTCAGAGGGTGAATCTTCTTTGAAGGTCGGGTGGAGACATTTGCGCCAGGACCTAGTGCACTCAGAACTTTAAATATTTCTTGGCCCAGGCTACTGGAGCTCCCAGGGAAGTTGCTTAGGAAACCAGGCAGTGTCACTGTTTGATTTATTTCTTCCTAGGCTCATGTTCTTCTGGAAGATAAAAGCAAACCAGATGATCTTCGTTTCCTCCTGCCTCCATCCTCTTCTCTGGATAACTCCAATTTGGGCATTTTTGACACAGCTCTTATTTTACTCACCTAACTTCAGCTTTTCCAAATTCGCTATTTTTTCCAGAGGATGAAACATGTCTATGGACATGCACAACCTCAAAGACTTCCCCAAGCAGGAGGACCTGGTCAAGCCCAGCTCAGCAGAGCCCAGCGGGCAGTGTGAGGAGAGTTAAGCACTTCTAATTAGACTTGCAGAGGAGACTGACTCAAGACCCTCATGCCCAGCTTGTCTCTGGCAGCGTGGAGGGAGGTGACCCAACGTAGCTTCTTGCACGACTCAGGGCCCCGCTGGCACAAGAGAAAACAATAGATGAATCTATCACTTCATTCATTAGAGCTGGCTTTGCCCTTGACTCTGTTGATTTTTTTCAAGGCAAATATCAAATAAAGCCCTGGTGCAAACAGACTGCCACGGATTTATGACTTCAGTTCTTAATTAAATTCTTCCTTTTGTAGCTGCTCGCTCACATGCAACACTCCTGGCTCCACGGTGAACCTGGAAGAAGGTAATAAATACAGCTCTGCTCTCCTGACGGGTAGCTCTCCCTTCTGGCCTGGGGAGAGGTGACTCACTGTTTCCTTGCTGGAAGCAGACAGGGTAAGGGGGGCCAGGCTGCCCACGACCCCAGAGAAGAACCAGCGGGGTCTCTCAGGTGACCGTCCCTTGATTCTGACTCAGCTTCAGCTCAAGGTTTTCCAGCTTGGTTTCACCTTTGGCAACAAGTGAGTCATGACAGGGAGTCAGTGTGTGACATCTGCTCAGGTGACGGATATACATCTCTTTGCCCAAAGGATGCCCTCTGGCAAGAAAAGGCAGCCCTGATTAGCGCTCTTGACTAATGAGAAGCAGTTCTGGGTCTTGATAGCTAGCCTTCTGACTCAAGAAAAAGCACAATTACGAGGTAGCTCAGAGGACGCACGTAGAGCAGCTCTCCCTGCTGCATTTATTCTGGGTTTTAGCTTTGCACATTTTCTACGTGCGTTACAAGAAGAAAAACCAAGCGAGCCCAAGGCCAGGCTCGTTCCCGGAGAGCGGCTCCCGGCAGCCGGAGGAACACATGCTGCGGAGGAAGGAAAAAGCACAAGCACCTTCTCCTCCTCAGTTGTTGAAGAACAAGATCTGAAACGGGCTCAGCGCAAATGCCTCTGAGAAATGGTGAAGAAAGTAAGAGATTGCGAGGAAACAATTCTGACTGTGAAATACTCTTTTGCAGTAATTTTTTGCCTTGTTGAACAGGGGACCTCTAAAATACTCGTGCTTTGGACTATGTTTTACTGCATGGATATTTTTGTGGACGTATCTCCCCCCTTTTGTGATTCTGGGCACAGTTGCCCTCCCAGTGGGACCCCCTCAGCATTCCTGAGAACTGCAGCTATTTTCAACACAGGGAAATAGCATCGGAGAAACTAGACAGCCAGATGAGAAATAAGGCAATTATTTTTGGAGGATAATATGTGTTGGGATTTATTTCACTTCTAAAGGTACGCTATCATCAAAACCAGAACATTCGTCAGTTTTTCTCAAAACTGCTTACCCTATTTTTCCAGAGATGTTATTGCATCCAAATTTTAATGAGGTATTTTGTTTTTAAAAACTCCAAAATAATGACTCCCATGTTTAGAATAATAAATTTTCTCATTGCAAATTAGTAAAATAATAAATACAATTATGAAAATATTTTCAAAGAAAATTTGGCAAAATATACTACAAAACCATTAAAGCACAATACTGCAAACTGTTCTGAGGTAAACACTACCTAGATCATTAGCTTTAAAAAAAAAAAGATTTTTCCTCAAAAAGAAGTGTAGAAAAGCAGCAACTGTTTCCTATAAGAAGTATGTTGCTGGCTTTTTTTCTCATGATATAACAACAGATAATCAGCAGAGAAGGCAGCAAAGGAGAACATTTGTCCAAGTCATCTGTCTTAGAATCATAGAATGGTTTGGGTTGGGAGGAACCTTAAAGGTCATGCAGCTCCAACCACCTGCCATGGGCAGGGACACCTCCCACCAGACCAGGTTGCTCAAAGCCCCATCCAGCCTGGCCTTGAACACTTCCAG
>JAOXNO010000063.1:4571324-4591654 GCA_028565335.1 Limnodromus scolopaceus | reverse complement strand
GGTTGCTCAAAGCCCCATCCAGCCTGGCCTTGAACACTTCCAGGGATGGGGCATCCACGACTTCTCTGGGCAACCTGGGCCAGTGTCTCACCACCCTCACAGGCAAGAATTTCTTTCTAGTATCTAATCTAAATCTTTCCTCATCCAATTTAAAACCATTACTCCTTGTCCTATTACTCCACTCCCTGATAAAGAGTCCCTCCCCATCTCTCCTGTAGGCCCCCTTCAGACATTGGAAGGCCGTTATAAGTTCTCCCTGGAGCCTTCTCTTCTCCAGGCTGAACAACCCCAACTCTCTCAGCCTGTCCTCACAGCAGAGGCCCTCTGATCATCTTCGTGGCCCTCTGCTGGACCCATTCCAACCATTCCATGTCCTTCCTGTGTTGAAGACTCCAAAGGTGGACACAGTACTCCAGTTTCACGAGAGCAGAGGGGCAGAATCACCTCCCGCGACCTGTTGGCCATGCTTCTTTAGATGCAGCCCAGGATGTGTTTGGTGTTCTGGGCTGCTAGCGTGCATTGCCAGCTCATGTTGAGCTTCTCATCCATTAGCACTCCCAAGTCCTTCTCCTCAGGGCTGCTCTCCAGCCATTCTCCAACCAACCTGTATTTGTGCCTGGGATTGCCATGTCCCAGGTGCAAGACCCCGCACTTGACATTGTAGAACTTCATGACGTTCACACAGTCCCGCCTCTCAAGCCTGTCCATCCCTGTGGATGGCATCCCTTCCTTCCGGCGTGTCAACCACGCCACAAATCTTGGTGTCATCGGCAAACTTGCTGACGGTGCACTCAATCCCACTGTCCATGTCTTCAACAAAGATGTTAAACAGCACTGGTCCCATTATCAACACAACACCACTCATCACTAGCTTCCACTTGGGCATTGAGCCATTGACTGTAACCCTCTGAGTGCGGCCATCCAGCTAGTTCCTTTTTTACTGAGTGGTCCATCCATCAAATCCATGACTTTCCAATTTTGAGACCAGGATGTCATGTGGAACATGTCTTCCCCTGCTACAGGATACATATAAAACTTACTTCACCTGCTAAAGATTTTCTCTGTTGCCATTACAGTACCTTCTTACACTTCTGCCCTTTATACCTATATTTCTCCACAGCACGGTAATCTGTGCCACACAACCCTCGGGAACACTCCTAACCATATGCAACACTTCTGGGGGAGCACTGCTTTAATGGTGCAGTTGCAATTATCCTGGTACCTGAAGCTTCATGTGACACAGGCAGCCAGAGCAGTGTATGTAACGCTACGGATCGAGTGCAGCCCTGAGGAGAAGAACTTGGGGGTGTTGGCTGATGAGAAGGTCAACATGACCTGGCAATGTGTGCTTGCAGCCCAGAAAGCCAACCATATACTGGGTTGCATCAAAAGAAGTGGGGCCAGCAGGGTGAGGGATGTGACTCTGCTCTGGTGAGACTCCACCTGGAGTACTGTGTCCAGGTCTGGAGCCCCTAACATAAGAACATGGACCTGTTGGAGTGAGTCCAGAGGAGGATCACAAAGATGCTCAGAAGGCTGGAGCACCTCTGCTATGAGGACAGGCTGAGAGAGTTAGAGTTGTTCAGTCTGGAGGAGAGAAGGCTCCTGGAGAAGAGAAGTTGTGGAGGCCCCGTCCCTGGAGGTGTTTAAGGCCAGGCTGGATGGGGCTTTGAGCAACCTGCTCTGGTGGGAGGCTTCCCTGCCCATGGCAGGGGGGTTGGAACAGGATGATCTTTAAGGTCCCTTCCAACTCTAACCATATTATGGTTCTACGATCTTTAGGGCCTCGACAGTTTTACTATGTGCAAAAGACAGTGTGTCCATCTTGCATTACACATTGACTACATTTTGCCTAGGAAAAGCAGAGTGAAAAAAAACCACCCCAAAACATGAAAAGACTGCTCAATGTAGGGAAAAAATGCACATGTACAAGGTCAAACTGAGGCATACTGTCTTATTAACGGCAACATGGAGATGCTGACAGCATCTATTAGCAGACAGTCCTTTCAGGTCTATCCTATTATCCCAACTAGTTAAGATTTCCATCATAAACATGATCTTATCCTAGATTATTTAATAGTTCGTTTCCTGTTTCAGCTGGCTTCTGTTGACAGCAGTGAAGGCTGGATTCGAGCATAAGATTCTTCTGCAAATTAAGAAAAGAAACAAAACAAGATTTCTCTCCTCGAAGCCCTTAAGAACAAGTATCCTTCCCTCTTTCCACTCTGTCCTGCCTGCCACACCAGGGAGTATGTGTGGAAAGCAAAAGTATGCTTTATTGAGGGGGAAAAGGAAACAAATCGCTGAGTGTGTATAACTGGTAACTAATCTCTATCCCTCTGCAGAGTTTGTGACTGTGATTCCCCAGCTGTCAGCATCGTCTGCCATGAATAAATGTCTCTCTAATGTCACGTTAAATGCCAGTCTTTCTTCCACCCCCTATTCCACTACTGATTTTCTTGTAGGAAAAACACCTGTGCTCAAGGGATGTGCCTGGTCAGTCTCCTGGAGGATGAACTGCTCCCTGCTCTCTGTACGTCCACCTTACACCAGTACCCGCTTCTCCTGGCAGTGCCCAGTACCCACTGCCCATCCTGCTCGGGAGCAAGGAGTCGTGAATGCAGTCCTCTAACTTGAATGTTCTAATCTTCAGGTTGTAGCCAAAATAAATTAAATTGACAAATAGAACTTGGCCCCAAGTATTCAGTTAGTGACTTGTTTCCTTGTTAAGGAAGAGAAAGTGAAAATATCGAGCTAATTATGCAGATAAGTATCAGAAAAGTCAAAGCTAATCAGATCTCAGCATGTTCATGTGAGAGACTGGCACGGAATGCACTCTCATCGGACTGGAACATCGTACTTCCATAAAAGTTTCTACCCCTTTTTCTTCTCCTCCTCCTCCTCATACCATTTAATGATCGTGATTTCTCTTGGATTTTTAAAAAATTATATTTTCCAATTGAAAATACCGGTGTTAGTGCTTTATCAGGTATCATTTAGCTCAAAATAACACATCTCTACACCTTCATCACGTTAGTCTTTAAAAGTGTGTCAGTTTTGGAACCACACTCTAGATGAGAATAGACTGAAAGATCAAAAAGCATAAGCCCGTACACAGTGTTTAGACAAGACTTCAAGCAGGAGCAGCTCTCCTTCGCGTTTGTTCTGTCCCTCATACCCAGACACACGGAAGCAAAAGGAGGACTCAATGAAAAACGAGTCAGTCAAATACAGAACAAAGACAAATTACAACAGATACAGCAACAGAGACTACAAAAAGGAACAGTTTAGAGAAGGACATACAACCCACTGTTTCAAGTTTTAAACTGACTTTTTTACTATATATTATTGGAATATTTCACATCTGCTTCCTGTACAGGTTCTTTCACATTTTTATCCTCCAGTGCTGGATGTAATCCAGGTGCAGTAAGTAGCAGTCAAAGCATTAACAGAACTAGCAGCTGGACGAGGCAGTGGTTATCCCCACCCTATTAGCAGTAACGATCGTAGTACAGGTTGTGTGCCAGGGGATGGGATGACAGGGTACCACCGCACAGCGCCTCACGTCACAACTACAACCATCTCCAGTCCTTCCTTCCCTTCCCCTTCCCCTGCTTTTAGCACAGGATCCCAGTCCCTGAATCAAACTGGTAAACTGCAACACCTACAGTATGGTCTACCGTGTGGTTTAGTGTATGTTTTAATATGCTAAACTTTCCACATAACTCTTTCAGAACAGCCACCAGCATGAAAGCCGGAGGCCGTAATCCCAGCTTTGGTAACACATCTGCTGCTCTCTGCACAGGGCAGCAAATACGCCTGCACTTTGTGATGGGCACATTTTCTTATCGCAAGCCTGAAGCTTCAACGAAGGCATAAATGGCCAAGTTGCACAGAAATACAGAAGACACTCAATTCACACAGCTGCTGGAGATCCAAATGTCAGTCTGGCGTCACTGCAGGACATAAATTTATGACATGGAAGTGTCTGTAGAAATAAATTATCATGAAAATTAATTTTTTTTTCTTCTTTTTGCATTTTAGGTACAATCGATCAACAGTGAGTAGTCTGTGAGGTGGCTGACTGTGGTTCTTAGTTCTTCAAAACAGACAATGTTTCACAGCAACAACTCTCTAGGTTGATTCAGAAATACTTTGAGGAAACGGTGCCTGAAATCCACAATTGGCTGCACCTGTGAAATCACAGGGAAGCAAACAAACGCAGGCTTCAGCGGAGCTCAGCTGCGGAGAGCACAGCTGAGGGATCACCGTGCAACCTGGACGACAACAAAGGCAAACTTATCAAGCATGAAGATGGCCTGATAATGCCACAGATAATATAATGATAACAAAATTAGAAACCAGCCCAATGAAATGTTAGGAGGGTATCTTAGGAGCATACCGTTGCTTTACAGCCAATGACACCGAATCACATGATGTAAGTTTTAATCTCCTCAAGCCTCGGAATCAAACGCATGTCACCTGCTTCAGTCATGTGCCTTCTATAGAACAAAGACACTTATTATCCGGGGTAAAGCAAATGATAATCTCTCTTGGCCAAGGCACTGGTGCGTGCTTCTGTGCTTTTGTTGAAAAGCCATTAAGAGAGGATGTGGAACTTGAATTCTAACTAGACTGGGTTACTGTGTATCTTACACAGCAATTGACAGATCCCTTGGCTTCCAGAAAATACCACCGGCTTCTTCAGACCTGCACTCCCCTGCCAACCACCATTCCCTCCCAGTACAGATGCCAACCTGGCTTGAAAGCAAGCTGAGAGACTTGTGGAGGCAAGCAGCTGTAGGATGCCATAGCATGAAATGAAACCGCTGTTTGCCTCCTGCTCGTGGAGCCACTGCACAAATGGTGGCGCGAATCCACTGCTCTGGCTCCAATAATCTATGGACAGAAACCGATGCCCACGTTAATTCAGGTGTTGAGTGGATGATGAGAGCAGCAGGATTGAGACGTGTCCCAGAGTTTCTGAAGAACTGTGCATATCCCTGCCAAATCACAGGAGGTGTGCAACATGCTCAGGAACGCGCGAGCTGCAGTCCTGTATGATGGAAAGCCTGAAAAGATTTTGCACACTCTTCCCTCTTTATTGTTAAAAACTAAGAAGAGGCAGAAGAAAATTAAGATGCTTGAAATGACATCTCTAATGTCTTCCAAGTAATGCACAGTATATTTGACTGCTTTCAGTGAGGGTTAAGAATGTGTTTCACATTTTGCATAAATGTGTAGATTAAGAATCTCTTCTTTGATCAATAAATGTTTAAAGCACTGCTTCTTGTTAAACATCTTCTTTGTGATATTAGATCCTTTAAGAACAGGGACATTACGTCTTCAAAAATCACCATCGGTTTGACACTTCAGATGGTACCTCTTGCTGAAGCTTTTTACTTGAGTCACCAACAAAAAAAATAAAATCTATTTCCTAGCTTTCTGTTTTACTTTTCGCTTAAAGTCAAGCTGAACCCAAAGGTTGCCAAACTGTAACAGTTAAAAAGTGTTTTTCCCAGTATGTCGGGCCCAAATGAGAAATACAAGTGCCAAAACGTTGTGAGGAAGCCTGTCTGCACGGATTTGTGACCCAGCTGGAAGCAGGAAGTGCTAAAAGACAGCAAGAAATTATTGTCACACAACTTCCCAGACACATTGTGTGACACCAAAATTACTTTGAGATGCCTATGACCGTCTTAAAAAAAAACCAAGCTTTGGGAACAACTGAGTTGAGTTGTAGCTGAGACTGCTACGGACCTATCTGTTGTGAACAAAAGGTCCCCACAGCATGAAGTCTTTTGCAGGCAGCACCAGTTCAAACGTGTTAATTGTTGTGAGCACGCTTCCAAAATCACCAGGGGTATTCCTGGATCACACTGATCATGTGAGTGCCATCGTTTATTGCCAAATACTGCTCGAGCCCGTTGCATTAGGCATGAAACCTGGCAGTTGACCAAATACACACGCAGTACATCAGGTCCCAGTTACAAAATCATTTCTGTTTCTTAGGGCACATGTCTGTCCCCGTAGAATATTCTCGAAAGGCAGCACGGCTTATTGCAAGCTTTACCGCTCGCTGTAGCATGAAGCGGTGGATATATTCCAGGGCAAAGGAGGTCGAGGGAACGATACGAGAGGAGGTGCTCCTATTGCTTTCAAAAAGCACACCAAAGTGTGTATCTTTAATTAGCGCAGAAAGGGAGCTGACACCTGGGAGATTATCCTACAGAAGATACTTTCTGTTGGCCAGACCTCGCGCGCTAACATTGCTGATCCTTTACTGAAGAGCTGGATACCACCAGTTCCGAGAAGTTCAGCACAGCCACATCAGATAATTGTGTTTTTTCAATGAACGGAGAAGATCAAAGCCGGAGGATAACACGTAGGTGTTCAGGGAATGCCACAGTCAAAGCTAACAATAGGCTGAGCACTGGATGCCGTTTCACGCCCCGTCCCAGGGCTCGTGCCAGCCAGACTGTTCCACTGATCAAAAAGGTTGAAGTTGTACTTTATCCTTTGACCCTGTGGAACTGAGATTTCAGCCCTGCCCAGTCTGAGGCACTCGCTACTCAAAGCTTCCAGTGGTCATGAAGAAAAAAAACAACTTGGTCTAAAAGTCAGGGCTGAGCAGACTTTGAGAGGGAGAGGTCACATTCTAGAGGAAGGGGAAACCAGCCTTGTGTATGGCATTAGCGTTTCTGCAAGAGTGGAGGCCCCCCTCCTCATTGCCCTCTCCTCCACCTTGAGCAAGACTCCCTCCGTCTTGTTTCACAAAACATCACTGGGTCAGAGAAGTTACTTGTCTAGAAATTCTTGTTGAGAAAACTTCTTTTTACCCAAGGACAATTGCCACATACCATAAGGGTTAATCCAAGGACTACATAATGAAGGAAAAACATTAAAAAAAGTGGGGGGTATGAAATTTCACACACCTATCTATATGCATTTAACTCAAAAGACGCTGTCTGGGCATGCCATAAAGCTGAGAGAGAAAAAGAGATTTCTCTTCTAGCTTTGACACCTCTACGGCCTTCAGGTCTGTGTCTCCTTCTACGCTCACTGTCTGGGGTACTTAAAGGAACTGGGAACCCAACATGGACACTTGAAGTAGACCAGGTTTTAAGCCCTATATAAGGATACTGAAGAGCTGGATAACAAGCCAAAGTTTATTTACATCATTTAAATACATTGGAAAGAAATTAGTAACTTTCTCCTTGCTGAGGTAACTTGCTATTTTAATGTTTAAACAGGAATGTCTTGGCTTCTTGGCCTGGGTATGCACGTATAACTGAGATAAGTTCTGCACTATTCAGTGTCACTCTTCTCTATCACTCCTTTCTCCAGAAATCATTTAGTCTTGAATACAGAAATAACTGAGCCTTATAATTAAATCTCATCCTATCCATGGCAATGGTTTACTGTGACTTGTGAGTGACAATAACAATTTGAAATAAAAAGCTCTATCAATATGAAAAGTGTGCATCCTGTACTTCAAACAGTTATTTCAATGTCTAACAGTTACTTCTAGTAATAATCAATAATCCTGGGAATCCTCTTGCAGGTGTACAGCATAAAAACGATGAGCTCATTTCCATTTGCTCATTAAAACAGCACAAACAAAAAACATTGTACCTATATTTTTCCCTGCTATGCACAGCTTAACACCGACTCAGCCATTAATATCCAAAACATCCCTGTCTAGCATTAACGTAGATAAATAATCCTACCTCAGATAGAAAAAAAAAAAAAAAGACATTATCACCATTCCACAGATTTCAGTTCCATTTTCTTGATATTATATAAGTAGAGAAAAACCTACAGAATCAGTTATAAATTTAGCATGAAATAAGTTTTAAAGAAGGGGGAAAACCCATATTCTGGTAGCAATAAGATGTTAATAAAAATCCCCAAAGGTTATTTTCAATGATCTTTCTTCTTAACCCATACCACAAATTGTTCTGTACAGAGAAAGGAATCAGTTAAATGTTTTGCAGGAAGAGGAAATACTGAGTTTCTTTAAGAAGCAAGGGAAGCACATAGAGATAACTGTGTGAAACTTGGATTTCAGCTGGATTGTCACCCACTCCACGATGGCAACACCCAGAATTTCATCATTAATCATGCAATGTTGAGATTTTATAGCTTCAGCTCCTGGTGCCAGATGACTACGTTCAAACATCGGCCTCATTGTTTGGTTGTTTTGAAAGCAGAATTTTAAAGCGAAGCCCTCCCAGTTGCAGAGGTTAATCAAAAAACGGTCTCAAAGTTGAAAAACAATGCCTTTTTTTTTTTTTCCACGGTGCTCTTTTCAGAAAAATTAGTAACGAATGATTTTGAAGCACTGTCTCCTGGTATTTTAGAGTCTCACCTACGATTCTGATAGACGGGATTACAGCATTACTGTTTACTTTCCCCGAAAGAACATACCAGCAGCGACTGTCTGTCAACAATGTCTCTTTTTAACCTGGCTTCTTAAGTGAGCGGGGCTTATCTAATTATATTTTCTGTCTTACAGCTATTTGTTAATAGCCTCCTCGTTACCTTTTGAAGCCGTTGCCAGCTTCACTCAGATGTGGCTCAACAGCACAGTTCTTACAGAGACCAAGTCGCTACAGGTTTTGCATGTGGTGTCGGTGGTAGCTGAGAGAGATCCTAAATAATACTCTCATGAAGGGAAAAGCCACAGCGTAAGCTCAGGCACAACCCGTTCTGCTGTTTGTGTGCTGCTGCCCAGGTTGGCAGATGGGAGAACGGGAGGAAGGCAAGAGGATGGAGTAGCAGAATTGGATCAGACAACAGGGGTGAACTCTGCACCAGGAGACATCAGGAGGCTGTTGGGAGAGGTGGAAAGGGATGTGGAATGAACACTGGCAAAGAAATCAGGTGGCAGTGCTGGAAAGACAGCTTGTTTTCAAGGGATGTTGCCTCTTGGTCCATATGGCTAGTACATGAAGCCTGACGGAATTGTTTCTGTTAAGAGGTGAAAATGATGATGTGAGTCAGATCTTTTTCTGGTTCATTCCTTCCTATTTACAGGTGTTGAAAGTTCTGTTTCTATAAACATGGTAAAGGTCAGCAATAGCTAGAATTTTCCATGCTAGCAGTTTCCAAACACACTTTTCTAGTCAGTTCTGTGCCCTGAAGCGCTTTTTTTGCTCTCTCTCCTTGCATCAAACTTCCAGCGAGTTCTCAGGCTTTCCAATTGCCTTCCACCTGGAACACAAAGCCAGACAAAGCTGCAATGCCCACAAGCACTGGTAGACAGTTTCCCAGGAAAACATCTTGTTTCGCCACAGTTATTTCTTGTTTAGGGCTTGCAAAGGAACATTTCATCTTGGGCAATGGTTGCTATTGTTTATACTGTTGTTACAAAAAGGCGCATAGTGATGCCTTCCATTTATCAGGATGAGAGGTTGCCACCTCCTCCATTAGCTTTATCAAGAATTTTGGTTCCCAGCACCCCAAGCACATTTGTTAACCATCGCTAGTATCTTTTGGTGTAACGGCTTTTTTTTCATCAGGACGCAGCCTTAAATTGTGATTTCCACCGTTCTTAAGGAGGTGTGTGAAGGAGGATTTGTTGTTCAGTGGAGCACACCTATCACACTGTCACATGACTGGAGAAACAAGAAAGTGAAAAAAGGACTTACTTTCCAAAAATGGATCCTTATCATGCTCTGTAGCTGAATTACATGTTGGAACACGCACACGAGTCATAGATAGCAGATATCCTGACTTTAGATCATAGTTTACAACAATAAAGCCGAAATGTAAAACCAGTAGAGATTAAAACCAGAAAGGGACAATCAGATGTTAGTGATAGAAGAGCACAAGGTAACAGAACGTTGTGTTAGACTCACAGAGGAAAGAAAAGAACCGGATCTGAAGAGCTGAAAGTAAAAGGACTTGCTGACTGTAAGCAAACTCCAACACACAACAAGGCAGCCAAGGAGATGGAATGTAAAATTGCTTTTTTTTTTTTTTACAGCTGAAGCCTTCATATTGATCTCATATACCTGAACCTCTAAAGATGAAAGAAATAACCTATGCTGCCAGGCCAGCCTTCCAGCGGCCCTGCTGCACATAAACACACCATGGTTTTGTGCCCAGGGCTTGACTGTTTCGCTTCAGAACTAGCAGCGGGGTTAGAAAAAGCAAAAAGCTTTGCCTGGCTTGTGCGGAGTGGGAGCGAACGCTGCCTGCTGTTCTGCAGTGACCCCCTCTGACTAATCTGGAAGCCATTCAGGTCCGTGGGAGGCAGAGAAAGTTCTTAAAGGAAAAAAGGTGAGAAGCTTTACGCCACTCCTCCTCAATGCAGGCGTCTCTGTGCTGAATTCTAAAAAGCGTCAATGAGATCCTGCTCGAGGTAAGAGAGGAGTTTCTGGAGAATTGGAGGATTCATGCTGAGGCTCACACAGTGGTGTGCTGAGGTGTGCCAAACTGAAATTGGGTTTTGTTTCTTCGGTGGCATCTCAGGACACATGCAGGCACATGAGACAACAGAGGCAGGAACGTAAGACACCAGCAGCGCCGTGTGTCTGCAGTATTTTCCACGCTAAGGCATTACCGTCTGACTGGCAAATGTGACGGATTTATAGGTTGGGCAGGAATCCTAAACCTTTGGGAAGGAAACCAAAGCAAGGAAACTAAAGCAAAACCAGAAGATAGTGTGAATTCTTGATCGCCCCGGGGGGGGAAAGTTCAGAAGTGTGGGCTGGCGAGGGAACTGTATGTGAACAATGACAGCCCCATGCCTGCATCATGAAAAAGGCATCTTAGTCTCTCTGGACAGCATCTTTTTGTTCTAGAAAGAAGAAAGACATCTGTGCAGGGAGGCACTGATGGGAGAATGTGAGACCGCCTGAGGAGCTTGGAAGAATAAGGGTGTGTTAATTGAACAGAGAGGGAGGAATTGTTCCAGCACAGCAACAAGATCGGAAAGAAGAAATTGGTGAGAAAGGTGCTGTCGGGGGTAAAGGAAGACCTATGGAACCCAGTCTCCAAAGGCTGGTATCTTCTGATACCACCAAGGCAAAGTAGATAGAAAAAATGCCATCACAGTATCATAGAATTGTCTAGGTTGGAAGAGACCTTTAGGATCATCCAGTCCAACCATCAACCTAACTCTGATAAAAACCATCACTAAACCATGTCTCTGAGCACTATGTCAACTCGTCTTTTAAGTATCTCCAGGGATGGTGCCTCAGCCACTTCCCTGGGCAGCCCATTCCAATGCTTAATAACCCTTTCAGTGTAAAAATTTTTCCTAATCTCCAATCGGAACCTCCCCTGGTACAACTTGAGGCCATTTCTTCTTGTCCTATGGCCTGTGACTTGGGAGAGGAGACTGACACCCACCTCTTTACAACCACCTTGCAGGTAGCATCTAACTTTGACTGTTACTCAAGCTTTCATAGAGTTAAAGAGGATTTAAAGTAGGGAAATAGGAACTCAATGAACGAAAGCACAGCACTTTCACTGTGAAGGGAATGGCAAGAAACAGGATCAGTGATGTGGCTTTGTGAGAATGTTCTTAAGAAGAAAAAGCAATCTGGGAGATTCTGCCACTCCTCACTTTCCTGCAGAAATGGCAAATGCAGGAAAACCAAAGGTAGGAAAACCAAAGGTAGGAAACCCAACAATAAAAGACAAAAATTTAAATCAAGGAGAATTAGACAGTACTTTAAACACTTTCGCAAGTATATGGAGACGAGACGAGAAGTGGTGAATGTGTCAAGGCAATGTTCCTATCATGGGAATGGTGTTAGTGCTAGAACTAACACTGGACAGTGAGATATCTGACTGTCCTAAAGCCGGGATGCCAGCATATCAGACCATGCTAACTACTTTGGGCAGTAAATTGGCTTTGCCAATACCAATCTACAGGGAGCCATTGTCGCCTTTTCCTGACTATTACCCCTGAGGGCACTGAGGTGAGAAGAGACGGGTGCAGACAAAGAGAGGGGAGCAAGAGCTTGGCTGCTGGGTGGCCATATAGAGCCAGCACTGCAGGGAACCCGCAAAGAAGGAGGTTTCTCATGAGGGTGGGCATCCTGCGCTACCACACACCTCACACCAGCTTTTCAGGATTATTTCTTATCGGAGCACCACACACTCGTGGCAGGTCTTGCTCTTTCCCACAGCGACCACCATCGACACCGCACGCTGCAATACCACCACACGGGTTGCGGTGGGGTTTCGGGAGGCCGTGGGACACGCCGGGGCCCCTGCTCCCGCCCGAGGCGCTGTTGCTCCCCCGGCCGCAGGGCGGTCAGGGCAGCGCAAGATGGCGCCGCACGCCCTCCCGCTCCTCCCGCCGCCCTCCACTGCTGCCCCTCTCGGCGGCGCCACGCATGCGCGGCCGCGCGTGCCCGCTCCCGCCCGCCGCCGGGGCTGCCCCTCAGGGCGGAGGCCTCTGAGGCGGGGACCGCGCTTCCCTGGTCCTGCTGCTCTTTCTCGGCCCTGTCGGTCCCTTCCCGTGTCTCAGCACAGCTCAGGGTCACTCTGAAGGGCGAGCTAACCTGTGTAAACCTCCTCCAGTTCGGTGGAATGAAATGAAATTGTTCCTATAGTGGTTTTCACACAGGAAAAAAGCTCCGGTGTCAAGCCATGAGGTAGCAGCCAGGGCGGAGGGGAGGACAACGAAGGAGGAACACAAATGCTGAGAAGAGGCCTATATGCCGGGGAAGAGACCTAAAATATCCGTGGTGGTGGGCAGCAGCGTGCATGCAGTTGCTCAGTGGCCCTCCCACCTTACTGTTGTTCCAGGGGACGTAGCAGCGGTAGCAGGACCGTGTGGTTTGTTGAGAGAAAAAAAAATGGCACAAACACTGTTTATACATGAATTTCAGGGCCTGATTTTAAGTCAGAAGCGAGCTCCGCAGGCAAATATTTTCCTGTTGACTGCACAGTGCTGCTTTTAATCAGAAAGGGCCCCATTCAGTAAGATATCACATACCTGTTTAGTTCAGCCATCTTCAGTAGGAGATGATGATCCGCCACACTTCCCGGGATTTTTTCCTTTGTGAAGGTAAAATCCTTTTGGCGAACTACTGAATCTACAGCTCAGTGCTGCTTGAACCCAGTGAAGACAAGACACTTTCACCAGTATGTAGCAGCGTACTGGGTTTTGCTTGCTGGAGGAAATCGGTGTTTTGCTTCAAACTGATTGCTATTCCGCTGTTTTTCTCAGGTGGGCACTTGCTGCTTTGTTCTAAGCTATTTCGACCAAGATGTGGTAAAGGCTGCAAGTCACAGGACGTGGGGTAGACAGCTTATAGAAAAAAAAAAAACAAACAAACAACCGCCTCACCTTAAATAACCTATATAGTACCATTGCTTTGTGTAACTCACTGGCCCATCTGTTGCTTGTGGAGCAGGTTCAAAATCCTCATGCAAATATGTGTGTCGTTACTGCTTGCTTTACCCCTCGTGCTCTTCCCTCCCCTATTTCCACAGTGACAACCCCCCCCCAGCAGCTTTTTGGGATGTGAAGAGAGCATTCCTCGCCGAAGGGGAACGGGTCGAGTCTAAAGCACACGGGGCAGCGTTACTCGTTTGGCCAAAGCTCTTATGCACCTGCTGCAGCTTTGTGTGATGAGGATGCATAAAGAAGGAGCCCCGGGATGATACCGGGTGGTTGTAATGAGCTTGAGCAATTAACAGTTCTGCTGTTGTAGCTGCTCACGGTGGGGCCAGATTTACTTGGTGCCAGAGGGCAGTTTTGTTGGAACAGTCACAGCTGAGTTTTGACATTGAATAAAATGGGTTCCCGTCGTTGGGACACAGAAGTGGGTTTCTCTGACAGAAAATAGAGGAATTGGTTTTGTTTGTGTTTGCAACGTCCAGAAGTTATCCTGGCCAACCAAATGATCACTGCCCTTCCAAACGCACTCCAGGCGTTTTCCTTCATGGCTGTGGCTGATGTAGCTCACATAAAGCATTTTAGGGGCTGTTCTGGAGTGGCCAAGACAAGTTCCCTGCAGCTGAACTGTTGCCAGCACCAGCATTTACCCCGTCCTCCACCTCCCTGTGATAGGGTGTTTCTCGTCACCATGGTCTGTGTAGTAGCAGCAGCAGAAGGTGGAAAGTTCAGGCCTACTTGTGCTCATTTGAAAATGAAGAGTAGCCCTGTTCCACAAAGCAAGTGTAGGGGCATGGAGAGCTGTATGAATAAATGTGAGAGAGCAGGGTAAGCAACATAGACTGAAGTTGAACAAACTAAGATGATCGCCAAAGGGTTTAATTAATCCTATCTGATCTGCATGGAATATCCATAGAGGAAAGATGAAACAGTGAACAAAGTGACCCAGAACTTCTCATATGCCAGATGTCCACTAGTTCTCAGGTCTTTTGTGGCAGTTTGAAATTATGCCTGTGCCCTCCTCTGAGATTTCTCAATTTGCTGATAGTGGAACAAACAGTCCTAAAATTCTACCTTTTTTTTTTCTTTTTCAGTTCTTTTGTATAATTTCCTCCAGTTTTTCCAAATATTGGTACACTCCTGTGTTCCTTTTCAGCAGTCCTAGAGTCTGCATTTAGAATTTATGGCAAAAGACAGTCCATCACTACACAAGAATATTTGTGAGATAGTGCTATTAAAACCAATGCAATAGACTTAATGGCCCTTTAATCCGCACTTCATTTTTTGAACTTTACCATAATATGTTTTGCCCTTGATGGAGCAGTATTTGTGTTTCATATTTCATGCATAAAATGCATTCAGTTGTCAATTCAAAAACAAAAGTAAGAAGACAATGTTACCTATGCAAATGCTTTAGCTAAATGCTTCCCTCATTGTTCTCAAAAGGAAAAAAACGAGACAGCATGTTGCCATAATGCCCATCTACAGCATTTCTAATCTTTAGTTTCGTTCATAGTGATTAGGTGCACGTACACTGCTTATGTTCCTCTGCTGGATATGAGTTTTCTTCTTACTGCAACAGCTTGTGCATATCCCCCTCAGTGAGATGTTCAAATTACGTGGCAGCATTTCCAGAAAGATGCTCCAACGTACACCCAAAGTGAGGAACTCATGAAGAAATAATTTGCTGTCTAGCTGAAGGAAATAACTTTGCTGTTACATTATAGAATTTGCAAGGTTTAATAGAAAAATCATTTAAAATTAAGGTTACTGAAGGATTGCTAAAAGTGTTCCTAACACTGGAAATTGTTGGGATTGTTTCAGATTTATTTTTCCTGGCTGTTACCTTCTCTTTCGTCTCTCCAGGAGATGCTTAGAGATGTCTGCTGTAATTTAGCAGGTAAGAGAGAAGTGATCTGCAGTGAGAACTGGAGAACAGTTTTATTCTGTGACTTTTTTTTCCTCCTCTTTTCTTCTTTTGCTTTTAACCTTTGCCCAAAGAAAATTCACTGGTCAGCTAGGCTGGAAGGAGCATCTACCTACCCCTGTTCCCCAGAGATCAGCTGTATTTATGTGATCCCCAAAGGTATTTTAACTGGTTTTTAAAAGCTATTGTGACAGCTGTATATTTTCCCACATATGAACATAAATGTACGTGTCCATTTCGATACTTTAAGCAGGGCAGCATCCTGTTAATACCTCTATGCACACACCTTTGAAATCTTACTGCTCTTTCCACTGTTATATTTGGTGGGTGAGGTAATTTTAAGTTGGCAACACAAAAAGATTTGGCAACTTTGCAGTTTGATTCTATGTACTAAACTGCTGTTGTTCCACTAACTTGATGGCTGCGTAGCATCTATATTGTCTGTTCTCAGAATTAATGTGGTGTGCATTACTGTAATATCTGGGATGTCCTTTAGCAAACACAAACTGAGGCTCAAAACACCAAGGGGGAAACCCATGAAATCTCTTGAGTATTGCAACATTCAGCACCAGGTGCTTGAAGGTGTGCAGCCTTCAGGCACTCAAAGCTTTACGTTTCAGACTGCATGGGCACTTTTATACCTGTGGTGTTCTGTAGGTGGAAATTTAAGGCATTTAAGGATGTTCAAATGTCAAGAGTCAGGCAAGTCCTGAAGGCACCATCGTTTCTTCGCAGACCTTTGCCTGTGCAACTTTCTCATGGCCTTGTAGAAGGTCTGTAGCTCAGCACAGAGTCCTTAGATCTTCTGAGCCAATATAGTAGGTGCCGATTCATCTTTTTCCTGTGAGTAAAAAATGTCAGGTTTTAGAGAGTCGGTTTTTGGGCCTCTCAAATTGTGCAATGCTCCTCAAGGGTTTGTGGGATTGTACACCTGGATTTCATTCCACTCTGTCTCATTTCTCATTTCTGATGAAAGATTCATCAGTGCAGCTGGTAGCAGTGATAACAACTTTTGCAATCCCTCCTCTCTGTAGACATTTCATGGGAGCAACAAGTTGAAGCTATGCCTGCTCCCAGTTTCTTCTGCTATTTTAGTTCAAATGACTAGCATTGTGTTCTTCCGTGACCTCTCCTGGAAGGCTACTAAAAGACATTAGTTTTGCAAACAGCTGCCTGAAGACAGCACTGTCCCAGCTGCTCAGCCCCACTCACAAGCTAGAAGTTTCCACCCACACAGCTCTGTGGGCAGTTGGGATCACGCGAGTCCTCTCTTCTAGACACAACATGTTAGGCTAGCATAGTGCTCCAGTGGTGAAACTGGGAGAGCGGAGACCTTCACGTTGTGGATGGTGAGGAACCAGCTTCAGCTAACACAGCGAGGTCAAGAGAATGTCTGTAAATGGTTGCTGTCCTCATTTACAAATAAACATTTTTTACATTCCTGGACTGTGTACAAATACTGCAGAAACAAAACAGCCTTTCAAAGCAGAATCTGGAGCACTTTGTGATACAGACTGTATCAGGGTAGCACTGTTTGTCTAGAAGATCCCCCCCGATAGGCTCATCAGATGGGAGGCTACACTGGGTGTTCTTAACAGAGCTGTTCATTTCAGTCAGGTGGAGCAGAACTCTTCATAGTAACAGGCATTATGATGTGATTTACTGTATAGATCTTACTGGCACCAAAAAATGCAACACAATACACAGAGCAATAATGTTAAGCCTTTAAGGAGGTCTGTGCCATGTCTATAAATTTAAACAGCAAGCTGTTTGTGTCTGTACCTTATACACCAGATAACATAAATTCCATTGCGATCCAGAAATTTACCAGATTATCCAGCAGAAACATCTTGAATCCTAAAATACATGCCTAAAATCTTAACTGTTTTATCGGTGTATCAATTTCATATCTCTTCAGCATAACACCCATAAACTCATTCCTAACACAGAATGGGATTTATCTTCATATATAGTGTTGGAGTAAGGAAGAGAATAACATTATTTCATAGAGTCATAGAATTGTCTCGGTTGAAAGGGACCTTCAAGATCATCTAGTCCAACCATAAACCTAACTCTGATTAAAAAAACAAAGAAACAAACAAACAAAAAAACCCCACATCACTAAACCATGTATTAAGCGCTATGTCAGCCCATCTTTTGAACACCTCCAGGGATGGTGCCTCAACCACTTCCCTGGGCAGCCCATTCCAGTGCTTAATAACCCTTTCAGTGTAAAAATTTTTCCAATCTGAACCTCCCCTGGGATTTAGAGGCAATTTAGAGGCAATTACGTACTGGATTTGTAACTTAAATGGTCGGTATACCTCAGTGAGAAGCACAATTAAAACTCAGTTACAACAGCATTAGATTGTTGGTACTGGTACTCCCTGGCTAGTTTGGACACAGAAGGTTTATTCCATCTTTGAATTAAATTCCAAATGAAGAAAGATAACTTTTTATGTTGTAGATTTCTTGAGTCATTGTCCTGGTTCTGGTGGGGATAGGGTTAATTTTCAGAAGAAGCTGGGACAGACACCACTGGGTGGCTGACCCAAAGTGGATCCCAATGGAGCTGCTACTGCACAGGAAAGGGTTCAGCTTGTATTGAGCCTGAAGGAGAGAGTGTGTCCGTGTAACTCTGCAGCCCAGTGCCTGGGACCATCACATTATGTTGTAAAAGTTGTGAATGTATTTGGTTCGTTACCTTGAGGATTCTCATGCAGCGTTAACTGCTGTCTTGAGCTGTCTGCTGCCTCCTGGCACAACTTCAGCGAGGTGGAGTAAAGAAGGTAGGATGTCTGAAAGGTCCCTCATGCTACGCACTTGGGAGTTGGAAAAGGAGTTGAACCCAGTTGTCTGATTTCCCAGACAAAAGCATTATTTGCTGAGCCATTCTGCAAAAATTTATTGTCGTCACCACCTTGTTAACAACCCTTGCGCATGTGGAAGATGTGGGCACCCTATTCTCAGTGCTAGAATGATTATAAGTATTGTCATTCACAACTAGATCTGAGTCACCACAACAGCTTTTCAGCCACAGCGTTGCTTCATAAACTCCACAGAAACATGGGGATTTAGATGAACGACTGTTTTGAACTTTGTTGTTTCATCTGTGTGGCTTATTGAAGAGCAAGCTGAATGTTTCTGGCACAAGCTGCTTTGGGCCCCATTTTGAGGTGTTTGGCTCTGCTGTACGCATAATCTGGAGTTCTAGAGCTCACTTTTAAAGATCTGAAAATCAGATTGAATCTAGCCTTTGGGCACACTAGTGCCTAATACTTGCATATTGGATCTCAAATACAAGAACTATTTAAGGAGAATTGTACTTTTTCTGGAATTCTGGTCTTTTTTCTTTAGGAATGCTGAGATTTCTGCAAAATACCTCTATTTATCTTCTCACGAGTACTCCTTCAGGAACAAAAAAAAAAAAACCTGTTCTGGAAAGTGCAGTTACTCTTTCTCACTTTCTACAACTTGGATCACAAATAACAACTGGTTTTAGCTTATCATGGCTCCTTTCCATGATAGGAAAGCCCATAGGGTGAAGCCATTTACTAGTAAATAGATTTGCCATTATGGATTTGGCATAATTGCAAAAATTGTCCTCACATACCCTGCAATTACTTGGATAAAAACTATAATGCTTTTGGAATCACTCTTCTACGCATTTCTTTGTGGAAATTAACACAAGTCCACGGACAGTTAACAGTTCTCCATGTTTACTGTCCCCGTATAATATTCTATGGCAAAGCAATAATCTGGCAACTCCAAAATATAACTGCAGTTAAAACATTTGCCTTGTAGTGTGTCTTTGCACATCGTGACTTTTGGGATCCATAACCAGTCACTCAGAATAGTCTGTTGACGTTGATACAAGACTTGCTGGATGCATCAGTTTACTGAGTGTATGTTTTCTATACATTGGGTATGCCATGACTAAACAGAGCACGAATCAACCGTTCCACGCTCTTTGGTGTACTGCTGACTACGCTGCTGTTTACTTGGAATGTATCTGTTCTGATTTCTCAGCTGACACCATTCTTCCTAAAAAGTGTACTCTTTTCTTTGAAACAAGCACAGCAGCAACAATGCCAAAAAAAACCTGCCCAACCATCATCCCTCCAACCCCTTCCTTCTTGGCCATAATTGGATTCTGGTTTTTTTTTCTGACTTTTAAGAGTTTCCTAATATTACCCACGTGATTCTTTTAAGTCTTTGCTGTATATAAATACTAGAAGAGTGGAAGCATTGGAAGACAACAGAAGGGAATAGCCACCAACATGAAGGTGGTAAAAATAAATCATGTCAAAGTTGTTAGATTTCTTGTCATGACATGCTAAACAGACATTATGGGTAGGGAGGATGACTAAAGGCGGTTTGAGGTTTGACATGTATGGTGATATTATCATAAACAAGCTAGAGAAACATGATCACTAGGAGACTTCCTGTGCACAAAAGTGTTTGGAACCAGTACCCAGGGAGGCTTTATCAACAATTACTGATTAAATGTTTCAGATGGGACTTCAAAGTCATCTGTTATGGGCTCAACTATGTTAACGTCTCCTTTAATGTGCTGCATGGGAAATGAAAACTCTCGTTTTGCAGAAACTGGACAACATGGTAGATGTTAAAAGACAATATTAGACTTCTTAATACTCTTGGCAAATAGGAAGAATGACTGGGAAACTGTAGGACTCAGAACAAAGAGGAGAAATAGAAATCAATGCAGTTGAGAAGGAGTGACCAAGGGCTAAGATCTAAGGTGAGGAGTGAACGGCTGTCCAGAGAAGAATGTAGAGTTATAGTAGAACACAAACTGAACACGAAATAAAGTCTTACTGCTTAACAAAAGGCTGATAACATGATGTTTATTTACGAATACAGCCAGCAAAACAGGTGAAGTAATCTTGCGGCTCAACTAAGTTTTGGTAAAGCCTCAAAAAAACCACGTAGTTGGAGTCCGAGAGGTGATTGTCCCCCTGTACTCGGCACTGGTGAGGCCTCACCTCGAGTACTGTGTCCAGTTTTGGGCCCCCT
>JAOXNO010000063.1:4542152-4560727 GCA_028565335.1 Limnodromus scolopaceus | reverse complement strand
CCTGGGCAGCCTATTCCAATGCTTGATAACCCTTTCAGTGAAGAAATGTTTCTTAATATCCAATCTAAACCTCCCCTAGCACAACTTGAGGCCATTTCCCCTTGTCCTGTCTCCTGTGACTTGGGAGATGAGACCGACCCCCGCCTCTCTACACCCCCCCTTCAGGTAGTTACAGAGCTCGATAAGGTCTCCCCTCAGCCTCCTCCAGGCTGAACAACCCCAGCTGCCTCATCCTCTCCTCGTAAGACTTACTCTCCAGACCTCTCACCAGCTTCGTTGCCCTTCTCTGGACCCGCTCCAGCACCTCAATGTCTTTTTTGTGGTAAGGGTCCCAAAACTGGACACAAAACTCGAGGTGAGGTCTCACCAGTGCCCAGTACAGGGGGATGATCACCTCTCAGGTCCTACTCACCACACTGTTCCCGGCCAGGATGCTGTTGGCCTTCTTGGCCACCTGGGCATACTGCTGGCTCATGTTCAGCCGACAGTCGACCAACACCCCCAGGTCCTTTTCTGCCAGGCAACCCTGATTTACATTTAGACCAAGCACCTTCGCCAAGGCCAACTCTGGAGAAACTGGATTTAAAGTTTTCACTCTGATGAGTGCTTGAAAAATAATCATAGGGTATGCTAGGAACTTACAGTTCCTTGGCATTTTGATTTGCAATTCATGTGAAGACTTGTCCAATTCTTAATGAGCAGCATCAAAAGAAGTCACACCTTGATCTTTGAGATCTTTACCAGAAAAATCCAAACAATGGAATTATCTTCTCTTCTGTGCTTGAGAGCTGACTGCCAAACAGATAATGTTCTTTCCATTCTTCATGAACAGATAATGTTCATATCCATTTCCATGAATATCCTAGAAGATATCCCTCCCAAGCTGATGATTTGGCAATGTGTAAAGTCTGAAGTTTATTTAGGCAGTTGGAGTCCTCTGCAGGCTTCAGCGAATATCTAGATCCTCTCCAAGTGAGCAGTTTGCCATCAGCACTTCCCCAGTCAGATGAGTGCTATTGTTTGATTGATTAATGCTTGCAATCCAGAAAAAGGATAGATTACAATTGTGTAACAGAATTCATTAACTTAAAAGCAAAAGTTGGATGAAGCAATGCTTCAAAGAATAACTCTTTCCCAATAATGTAAATAACTTAAAAGCTCAAATTCACTTTAATCATAGAATTTCTCTACCAGCATTTTCTCATGCATATGATTGATCCCCATCCATGGAAAGCGATACAGCTGACACAGTAAGTCCAGGGGAACTCACCACAGCAATGAATTAGTCATGGATCCATCATTCCAGAGGTTGACGAATGGGTGATGTTATCCCTTGTTATCTCCTGTTTCATTCAGACATTCAGATATTTTTTGATACTAGCACTGTTTTCTTGCTTTGCAGCAGAGGGAATATACAGTAGTGATGATTTCTCTTTCTATTATAGTGGGGTTTTTTCTCTTATTTATGTACTAGCTGCTGTCTGATATGATTGCAGTTTTTTGCATGTAGATGGCTTGGTAGATGGAAGTGTAGATGGAAGTATGTGCAATCCCATTTGTATGCTTTGGCATAAAAATATGACAGATTTTCCTGAAGAAAAGAGAAGACGACATCATCACTATGGCTACAAAGATGATAAGGGGACTAGAACATCTCTCTTATGAGGAAAGGCTTAGGGACTTGGGTCTTTTTAGTCTAGAGAAGAGAAGAATGAGGGAGGATCTGATCAACACCTATAAATACTTAAAGGCTGGGTGTCAAGAGGAAGGGGCCAGTCTTTTTTCGGTGGTAACCAGTGACAGGACAAGAGGAAACAGGCACAAACTTGAACATAGGAAGTTCCATCTAAACATGAGGAAGAACTTCTTTCCTTTGAGGGTGGCAGAGCCCTGGAAGAGGTTGCCCAGAGAGGTGGTGGAGTCTCCTTCTCTGGAGACATTCAGAACATGCCTGGACACGTTTCTGTGCAACCTGCTCTGGGTGGACCTGCTTTGGCAGGGGGCTTGGACTAGATGATCTCCAGAGGTCCCTTCCAACCCCATATCATTCGGTGATCCCATGGCTCAGCTGAGTTCTGCAAACTGCTGGGGTAACCCAGTGTCTGTAGGCATAGACAAAGAGCTTCAACACCTACTAGTAATCATGGTATTCTACTTCCAAAATTGTGAGTTTGTGTAAATGATTAAACATCTGTTAACAATATAAATAATTGCAGAAGTAGCCATTCTGGCAATGGAAGGTGTAGAATATGCTTGCATCTCACTTAATAGCAGATTCTTCTAGTTAGACATGAGCCAGGTGGAGGTCATCAGTACAAATGCAGAGTACAAATTTGCAAATAGCAAGAAAGTACTAATGTTGACTACTTACCAGTAAAATTGCCCAAACAATAGTCAGAGTTCTCAGTGGAACTAATTTTAATTATTTTCTGGATCATATCCTCAGAGCAAGACTTGCTGGGCTTCTTTAAATTTCTGCAAATAAAAGCTTTTATTATTCCTCCTTCAGTCTAGTTTGTGTCAACTATAACAGAACACTTGAAGCAAGTGTGCTAATTGTCTGACTTTAAGTCACCTGGCTTTTTGAAATGCTTGACTTTTTAAAAGACATAGCTATTAAAATACCTCTGAAACCAAAAAAAAAAAAAAAATGAAATCTGAACACAGATTTATAGGAAAGGAAGCAATTACTTTAGCTTTTTTTTGGGCATGCATTCTTGTAATGGGAGTGCCTGGGGTCTGAGCAGACCAGGATGGTCCAGGAGCCAGGCAGGTGACATTTCTCTACAGCTTTGTCAATGAACATCTATCTTAATTTGTTCCTCCACTCTGAATCCTATCACAGATTTCTAGAAATCCTGCCTTTTCACTTGAAGACTCTTTGAGCTTCCATCTTCCAAAATACCCTTAATGATAATAGTTTGCGATACTAATACTAGGTAGCTGGATATACAAAGCTGTGAAGAAACCTCCCATCTCTTCGAGTCCTAAGTCAGCGTGTAATGGACCCATGTCCCTAAAATTGTGCTGACACTGTCCTACTTACCTTCAGCAAGAAGAAAAGTCTTGAGTTTGTTTTTCATCTGTCTGTGTAAATGCAGATGACATCACCTGATGGACAAATTCATTAATAATTCAGATAGCTAGAAGCCAAGTAGTTTGAACTTTTCTATTAGCTTCCATCCAAAAACCACAACATACTTCAAAAAAAAAAGCTTGTAAGTAAAGACTCTCAATCACTACCAGAGCAAAGGAATAAGTAATGGCTGTTTTACAGATGATGAAAATAACGTATCAAAGCAACAGCATGGAGCTTTTTTGAATATTTCACAAGCAAAGACACATCAAAGAATCTCAGAATGGTTGAGGTAGGAAGAGAAGCCCTGGAGATTGTCTAGTCTGACCACCCTGGCCAAAAGCAGCATCAGTTACAGCAGGCTGCCAGGTTTGGGTATCTCCAAGGATGGAGACTCTACAGCCTCTCAAGGCAACGTGTTCCAGTGTTTGCTCATCCTTCCAGGAAAAAAAAACAATTTACTTGGGTTTAAATGTATTCTAGTTTGTGCCCCAAATCTACATCAGATAGAAGCACATGCCTTCTCTTCATGTTCAGTTACAGAAAACAAGATGGAGACAAATAAGCAGGACATTTCCCTGACTCCTTGTCCTTTGGCCCAAGCATCAAGCAGCTGCTCTCTTGTTTTTCTCATTTGACTGTCATTGCTACTAATATTAGAGACAAGCTGTTAGCAGACATTTCCTAGGACATTTTCTGAGGCAGAATGCAAGCTGAGAAATACTGATCTTCTCAAGTCTCTGAAATTAAGAGTCTTATATACAGCAATATTAATTATACAGCAATATGTTAAGAGACTAATATACAGCAAAGGCTGTATATTAACCAGTTAAAAAAAAAAAAAACCAGAACAAGAGAGACAAATGCAAAAAGATGCATGGGCGAGCAGGCGTGCCACAGTGCTGTGACCATTTCAACAGCTTTATTTATTACTAGCATTTTGGAAGGAAGGACAGAAGTGTAAGCCAGAGGATGATTAAAGAGGGAGCTGGGAAAGTTTAGACTCCTTCAAAATAAATCTGAGTAATGAACAGCATTTATTATGCCTGTTTAAAGGCAAGGTAATAAGGACAAAGGGCAAAGCTACACTAACAATTAAATATGAATTCTGGTTTGTATTTGTGACTGTGCCACGCAGCTACACCCACATAAGATTTCTATACTTGCTTGCCAGAACAAGTGCTTTCCAAGACCATGATTTCTGCTCAGGCAGGCGGTAGATACACACTCCAGCCATTGTCCACAGCTGTACGCAATCAATACGCACCGTGCTCGCGAATACAGATAGTTCTCCCCAAGAAAAGCTTACTCCAAGCCGAATTCCTTACTCTGCTATCTTCTTATCTTCTGCCAGCATCAATTCTCCCAAATGCCAACTTCAGCTGCCCCTTCTGCCTACCTGGAAGTTTAGCTGGCTCTTTGTAAATCCCTGATGTGCTTTTAACCCTTGCAGACTGCAAGCCCAGACTGGGCTTAGCAGATCCAGACTGGTTCCTTCTTTTCAGTATAACCAGGTGCTTTCATTGTGCTGCCTGGGTGACGCGGTGCTGCTGCGTCAGGACTTGAAGAAACACAGCACACCCCTTGCTCCTGGTCACAGTAGCCCCGGCAGCCACCGTGCCTCACCATTTAGAATGGGCATTCAGGACTGGGCATGCCCTGGCCGGAGTGCAGAGAGGAGAAGGTCTCAAACGTCGCTCTGCTGAACAGCAAAGGACACAAACTAGAGGTGTGATAATGCTGAAGATACGTCCTTGCTACGCAGAGTACAACAAGCATTTGTCAATACTTCACAGCCTCAATCCACTTCGATTTCCCCACTAACTTTTTTCACCAAGGAGAAAAACTTCATAACACCATGCCATTTTACACAGAGAAATCCGTGTCACTGCGTATATCCTGCCCTGTGTTATTGTTGTCTATGACAGTAATACAAGCTCCCTGGTAACTATTTTTGTCATGAGATCTCAAAGATACCTGAGATTAATTATCAGTACTGGGTATGTTCTGCCATTGAGAGTGATCTCGCTCAAGGGCTTGCAAAGCTGTTTTTGGACAATCACTCTCATCACCACAGCAGTTTGTAGTCGTAAAAACCAAAAATGATGCCATTGAGGCACAAACTCGCCCTCTCCTCAAGAGAAGTCAGAGCTCACGGGGTAATATGCAAAAAATAAAAAGTTTTCTGTAACATGCTGCCTACCTGACAGAATTTTTTTAACATGCAGCCACTTGCATATGACACCAGCCGCTTTGTCAGCCGCAGAGGAACATCACTCACGTCTTTACACTGCCACACAGCTTTCATGCTTCAGTGTTGGTTAAGCTCTTGAACAGAAAGCTTCAGTTCACAACATTTTAACATCTGTGTGTAGTTACTGCGTTCTGTCAGCTTTCATCAGATAATGGAGCTAACTTCGGAGCAGCCTAAAGGTTGTGTTTTGTTAGAGAGCGGTCAGAGCAACAACATTTGCAACTGGACTTCTTCAAAGTTCAAGTCAAATGCCTACTTGGTACTTAATTCGGATGCAGATTTGCAAATTGCATTATGTTTAGAGGTATTAGGAACTCAGCTTTCCATTTGAGTCTCTCTCAAACTGTTTGCCTATAAGTAATTATTGTCATATATGATCTTCTTGACATGATTTATTGTATATGCGTAAGCAGAAGCAAGCATTTCCCTGTTTGAATTACTGGATTTGTTTTCCCAGTTCAAGCTTTCATCCACTTTTCAGACTATGACCATATGTTTTATTTTTTCTCCCATTTTTTTTTCTGACTTGCACTATCACCTCCTAAATTTACAGCCTGTTTATGTTGGTCAGCAGCTTCAGAACCTATACAAGGCTCCCATCCTCTAAGTACTTGGATGAATCACTCTTCTTTGCAAGATGATATCTGCTGCCGCTGTTCCAAAATACCAGGCAAACTAAAGTTTTACTTGTCCTGTTGAATTTAATAGTCATTTTGCAGTGACTGCAACACAGATAAATTACAGTATTTGCTGCTTTATTCATTTGTATTCATTTCTGAGCTTGGGCTGGATATTTTTTGCTGTCTGTTTTAGAAGTTTAAGTGGGAATCCAGTATGAAATTAGAAACTGGATTCCATTTACATCATTTCCCTGAACACAGTAGTATTTCTCTTCTAAGAACAACAGCTACAAAACCTGTCTGACCAAAGGAAGAAAATGCTTCTGTTTTCCCCTGTAATTGCATATACCTCACAGTGCTCATGGGACCATATTCTAAATCTTGATAGGAACAGCACAAAGTATATGACCTTTCTACCTTGCTTTTTTGGTCAGCATTTTAATACCAATGCTGTGTCGGGCATCTGAGGATCAAAAACCCTTGAGGGTTCTGTCTTCAGAGTATGTCTGTAATACAAAAAAATGATGATACTCTGGGGGAGGGAGGAGAAAGACTGTTTGATCTACACTGTATTATAGTCGAATTTTATAATACACCCTCTGCAAAGGCACATGTCCTTAAAGTTGTATTCAATTAATTTCTTAATCAAAGCAGAGGAAGGAGAAAAAATTTCATAAACGTTTCTTTGTGTAGCATATGTGGCCCATTCCTGCCTAGTCGAATGGGGGAAAAAAGAGACAATGGCTGGAAGTTGCTGCAAAGTCAGAGAAGCTTAACTAAGAAAATAAGAAAAACAACAAAGTGATTAAACCCTGGAGCAGACAGTCTCAACAAAGCCATGATTTTTTCATTCTCATTAGGTCTCTTTCTGGAAGGGTATGGTCTTTCATCAAATATGAGTTGCTGAACTCAATAGAGTAAGATATACAGAGTATCCCTCCTGATCTTGAAGACTAGGAATTTATAGTTTAACATTATGAGAACAGAATATTCTGAGTTCTGTTTCTCACAAAATTTTTTAAACAGGAGTTCCACAATAGATTAATGAAAAAAGGCAAAGAGAATTCTTAAAATATATCTCAACATATCTAAGACCTTTTTTTTAGGAACTTATGGGCAGAATTCCTATGCCTTCAACCAGAGGAAATACATAAATATTTTTAATGTTAATTTTTAGTGCTTTCTTGGGTTTTGTAGGTGGACAACCAAATTTGCAGAAGCCTTTGCATAGCTCAAGAAGCACGCAAGTCTCTGGAACAGGCTGGAGGCCATTTAAGTGTTTGGTGAGCTGCACGATAGGGTGGTAGTTCTTAAAGCATATTGTCTGCCTGCGGAGACCAATAGGGCCTGTGTGAGATCCCTGTTCCCTGTCACTCCACCTACACTTGTCTTCCCTTTATGTAGATAGGAGAAACCATGTTTCTGGAGAAGAAAGAGCATCCAAATATCAGACTGATATAAAATTTTCTGTCTACACCTGTCGCTGTCAACCCCTGCTGAAGTGCAAAAGCAATTGCTGAGCTATTAACTCTTTTATTTCGAGTTTCTGCTGAGGGTATGAGCCATTGACCACTACCCTCTGGATGTGACCATCCGACCAATTCCTCATCCACTGAAAAGTCCACCCATCAAATCGATATTCTCTCCAATTTAGAGAGAAGGATGTGGTAGGAGGCTGTGTTAAAGGCCTTACAGAAGTCCAGATAGACAACATCCATAGCTCTTCCCTTGTCCACTGGTGTAGTCTCTCCATCATAGAAGGCCACCAGGTTGGTCAGTCAGGACTTGCCCTTGGTGAAGCCATGCTGGCTGTCTCAAATCATCTCCCTGTCCTCCGTGTGCCTTAGCATAGCTTCTGGGAGGATCTGTTCCACGATCCTCCCAGGCACAGAGGTGAGACTGATGGGTCAGTAGTTTCCAGGGTCCTCGTTTCTACCCTTTTTAAAAATGGGTGCCATGTTTCCCTTTTTCCAGTCACCAGGGACTTCACCTGACTGCCATGACTTTTCAAATATCATGGAGAGTGGCTTGGCAACTCCATCAGCCAATACCTTCAAGACCCTGGGATGCATCTCACCAGGTCCCATAGAATTCTGTATGTTCAGGTTCCTCAGGTGGTCACAAACCTGATCTTCTCTTACTGTGGGAGGGACTTTACTCCCCGATTCCCTGCCTTGCAGTCCATCCACTCAAGAGGTGTGGGGAGAGAGAAGTTGCCAGTGAAGACTGAGGCAGAAAAGTTGTTGAGTACCTCAGCCTTCTCCTCATTCCTTGTGACCAGTTTGCCAGTCTTGGTCATTGGGGAAGGGGTACACTCTCTTTGGCCTTCTTTTCCTGGCTGCCATAGAAAAGAAGGTGCCATACTAAACTGTATATATGGCAAATCTCTGTCTGAAACAGGGAGCTCACCCTCTGTGCTCTCTCTGAGTCTCATGAAGCTGAAATCCAACTTCTTTTGAATTCTTGAAGGTGCACAAAGTTATCAAGGCAAATTCAGATCCTATGAGAAAATTAACATACACAGTCTGCTATATGTAGCACTATTACATATGTAGCACTGATATGTATGTAGGATGTATATACAAACTTATGCTGCTTTCCTTCTCTTTACATCTGCTGTTTAGAATGAGACCAGAGATTTAGAAAGGGTGTACAGGCCACTGGTTGAAACCCCCAGTGTTCTGGAGAGGAGCCTGTCTGGAAATAACCATTCTTGGAGTGTTTCCTTCAGCCAGAGCACCGAGGCATTCCCTGTGGTAGATACATGTGTTTCTCACCGTTGGGCTGCATTTTCTCTCTTGTTTATTCCAACAAAAATGTCTTTCTTGCTTCTTTGCTCTCCGTTCCTACTGCATGGCCTTGCTGTGACCGCAGGCTGCCTTGACAGAAATCACTAGCTGGAACGATGTGCTTTGCCAAGGTTGTCTTTATTTAGACAAGGTTTCTGCTTTCTGAATTCTCTGGTAGGAACGGAGGGATCGTAAAATAATCGTGCTGCACTTCAAATCATGCAGGCTGTATGGTGCGCTCAGGGGAAAGTACCTTTGACACCCCTACCTTGTTTAGTTTCTTCTTCCAGTTTTTTACAAAGAAAACAGGAACTTCTGAATAAGTTAGCAGTGTAACAGACAATAAGGATTTTTTTGCTTTCAGTATAAGTCTGGGTTGTGGACAATCCCCCTTTCTACTGAGACAGATAGTCAGGCCGGTAGCCTGAGCTCAGACATCCCCCAGACACTCCTTTCTAGAGGAGTGGCAAATGAACTATGGCTTGATTTTTCCTCCTTTCGCCGTACACCAGAACGCGGCGGGCTGCAGTACAAACAGTGTATGTGCTGAGCATGCATATTGTAACTGCTGGTATTCCAGGAGTCGGGAATCTCACACAGATCAGCCTCCTCGAGGCACCGTACCTGTGGACAGCATTTATACTGAAGAGTTTGCATTCAAAGAGGAGAAATGTTACAACCTGTAGATTAAAAGAGCAACAGAAAAGAGATTTTCCCAGGCCAGTGACAAAGCCAGGAATGGAATCTCCTGTTAAACTAACAACCTTTCCTAAATTTATATCAAATGGGCATAACAGATCGATCTGTGTTTAATATAATGAAGTCCTATACATATTGTTTACATTTTCTGGTTAGGTGTCAAGCCTAAACCAAAAAAGCTGAGATATGAAACAAAGTTTGCATAATAGAACACTTTTTTTTGTTGTTAACTGGAAACAGAATTCAGAGTTGTGAGTCTGTTGCTCAGTATGGGCTGTGAATTCTGATGAATCTCTGCAGAACGATAGGAGGAGGGTCTGAGAGTAGGTGTTGGTTTCATATCCCCACACAGAGGATTTAGGATTAATATTTCATCAGTTCAGAAAGGTCTTTAGAAATACGCATGATAAAAAAGTACCAGTTAGGTTGAAAGAGTTTAACATGTATTTTGAATAGAGTAGATTTCATGGGTCTTTCAGCAAGATAAATTTGGGTTTCTTTCCTCATTTCTCTGCTGTGAAACAGTCCTCTTTTGCTCACTTAATCTTTTCCTTTCATGGAGGTGGGAATAGGAGGCCTCAGACAAAACAGATGATGTTTGGTTAGATAAGGATTTAAATAGGCCAACTAATGTTGCTGATAATGCTGCCTATTTAAGATTTTTATGTGCTGAAGAGAGATATTTTGCAGTAGGCAAGTAATTTATAGCTCTAGAGCAGAATCCGAATAATGGGACAGAATTGCTCTGTTACCAGTTTCAGCCTCCCTGGTAAATCTGTCTGCGTGCTTTGCACCTTGCCTGTGGGTGGAATTTGTAAATGCCCCTGGCAGAAACAGCCTTCTCTCTGCGCTTATGTGATTTATGTGACATAAATTCATACCAGGCAATCCCTAAACATCAGTGTACAGTCGTCATAGAACGACAATGTTACAGTCATACAGTCACAATAAATCATAAAGCTGGGACTCCCCTTAAATATATAATTTTCTCAGCTGCATGCAAAAGTCAAGGTACAAATGCTGTTTTTACCATGAGCTTTGCTGCGACTAAGTGATTGGACTGATTATGTGCATGGTTTTGCTCTAAAATACTCCTAAATGTAGGTTTGTGACATGCTGGTTGAATTCTTTAGTGAGGACTAACTAAACTTATGGACATGATTCTGTGTCTCCTTAACTCAGCTAAATGAGATGCAGCTGATAAATTTCTCAAACTCTAAATATGAAGTATACGTCATGGCTGCATCCCTCCTCTGCAATTGTCACATGCTGTTTTGTTCATTTTAACAGACCTTTCACCAACAAGAAATACGTTTCCTGACATGGCCGTATTTTGCTTTAGCTCTTTGTCTTTTAGCCTGTAAACAATTTTGAGCAAAAGGTGGTTATACACTCAACATCTGTACTACACCCTGCTCAGTATATCTGGGCACTAGCAAGGAGTTCCTCACCCTTCCTTTCTTCTTCTCACCTCCAGCAATAATACAACACAAAGCCGTGAAGCAAACGCTATTGTCTCCATCCATAACCACATGCATCAGCTCTGCCAAACACACATGACGCACTGGATAGTTGAGGATTTTGGAAATGCACTATATGGCTCTTCTTGACCCAAGCCACTTGTTCAGAGAGCCCTTCTGAGGAAATCACTCCAAAATCCAATAGATACCTGATGGTCATTCAGCCTGCTCCTGAGCAGAGGGTGTTCAGCAGTGTTGGAAATAGTACTTGATTGCCCCAGTAAAGAACTTGCAGTTAGGAAGGTGGGGTGAAGTGTCCGACAGTGGTCCATTGTCCATCCTTGTCACCGATGGTCCCTTTAGGTCTGGGGTTGCCACGTTTGCAGGGAAGCCATAAAGAAGGCAGTTCTGCTGCTCCACCATCTGCCAGCATCTCACCCGGCCAGCTGGGTAGTGCCAATGAACTCGTACTTACTAGCACTAAAAAGAACCTTTTATTTGCCATTACATTTAAAAAGAAATCAACTATTTACAAGCAACCTGGCAGCTGTTTTTCCCTGAGTGTTTCTTGACATGAGCTCCATAGCATTACTGGTGCTTGCCAGGAAGGGGGCCTTTCTGAAACATCTGGATGCTGTTAGACTGAGACAGACCAGTCGTCTGGCCTCATCCCATCCAGCTGCCAGCCTCAGCATCAAGGTTGCAGAAGGCTGTGACAAAATATTTGCTTTATTTTCACTTCTTTTAGAGCTTATTTAAATTTTCTTGCTTTCCAATGTAAATTGAACATCAAAACCTCTCTGGACATCAAATTGCACGTGATATGCAGGTTACCAGATTTTTTTTCCATGAGGAATTCTTTCTGTTATTTGCAGCTTTGCACAACAGATTTTTACTTTCTGTGATATTTTCAAAGGAATTTAAATTTCAAACAAAACTTAAGCTTGTGCCATGTAAATACTAAATATTCTGATTAGAAAGTCTTGAAAGGTTTCTGGGATGGTCAAGTGAATGGGAAAAATAAGCAACTATTCAGAAATTGGATATTGCTTTAGCTGAAGATACCATGTGCAGTGGAAGGCACTGTAGGTCCTGCCTTATGCAGAGATGCCTGCATTGTGTTAGGTTAGCAGTTCTCTGTTGTAACAACATAGACTTTAACGTGTCTCCTGCTTCCAAATCCAGCATGATTACTGAACCTCACAATTGCTTGTGTTCTTCTAAATCTACAACTACGCTTGGTGTTAACTGTGCAAAATATATTTGTTAGCAGATAGAAATCCAGCAAATTGTATGCAGATGGAAACAGCACAAAAACCCTGAACAACTATGAGCCTTTGTGTAAGTATGGATGGAAAGAAGGAACCCCTGGAATCCTGGCAAGGTGGCTTGGAGAAGATTTCTTGCTAATGAAAAGCCCTGTATCCCGGCTGCTTTTCTCATACCTGTTCTGCAGTGATTACTGGATCATACTGGGTGTATACCTGTGACGTGTGAGGACTGCTGTTCACAGGAACGAGTCATTAATAATGCTACGGGAACTTGCAAGTTGGTTTCAGTAACAGGTCACATCAGCTCGCCAAGACAAAAACAGCAATGACCTCAGCGTTGGCTTTGCAAACTTAAACTGCGTTCGTTGATTAAAAAGAAAGAAGGGGTAAGAAGGGGGTCATGGGAGCAGTCCCAGGGGTATCCTTTGTGTTTGATGAAGGGCTGCTTTTGCAAAAGGCCAAGGCAAGAGCAGCAGCGTCTGGGGCTTGACAGGGGCTGAAGCACATTCAGGTTGGACAGAGGTAACCGCCTGCCAGAGGAACTGCAGCCAGCCCAGCACAGAGACAGAGACAGAGACAGAGACTGGAGCTGACTTGGGCTCTGAAGGGAGGGCTGGGATGAGGTCAAGCCTGTCTTAACAAGAGCCCAGAACTGACCCAGCATTGAGTAAGAAATGCTTTGCCTTGATGCTAGAAATGCTTGGGGAAAACTTCCCATCCATCAATGACAGACAAGAGAAGATCCCAATCCACTGGTAAGGGCCAGGGACAGTGTGCAGCACCAGTGACGCTGATTTTTTGGCACAAAAATGTCTCTCTAGAAAGGCCAGGCCTCGCAGAGAAACTTCCAGAGTGGATAAAATCTCAAAATGCTGAAAATTCAAACCAGTAATTGCTAAGCACTCTCAGTTATTTGTAACCCTCCCTTCACACAAACACAGTATTCACTATCTCCTCTATTTAATTGGTTTCTTGGGCAGAATTTAAATTGCATCTATTCATTCTTTAAGCACAAAGAAATAGTTTTAAACCTTTTATAAGTATCTGAAAGGATTGTTATCTTTTACACACATACACACAGACTAGTTTCTGTATTCACACCAGGAAGAAACTACAAGCCAGACAGAGAAAGGACCTGGAATAATAAGAGCTAATCTTCATGCTGTCTGCTGGATGACAACTAAAAAGCCCAAAGCAAGTCATCACGTACAGCAAATTATGAAGTGCACCTTATGTAGCAGCATTTGGGAAGCTAAGCACGCCTGAATTCTTTCCTAGCTGTGCCTCTGATTCCATCTGTGCACCTGGGTCACTCACTCCAACCCCGATCAAAATAACTGGCAGGCATTACATGCTTAATGCAGATACTGCAGTCTAATGGGAAGAAAAGTTCCACCTCTCTCAGCATCCCTCTGACTAGGAAGATGCCTTGTGTGACCTGAAAGTTCCTTTGGACATATGTGGGTCTGGTTCTGGGCAAAACAAACTGACCCAGCCCAAGAAGTTTAAGATCTGAAGAACTACAAATGAAATAGCATCTATGTTGATTTTTGGAGTGCTGACGGTGGTGTTGGTTCTGCTGGATAACATGTCGTCTTAGTCAAAGTAATTGTTCCAGGCAGGGCGGTTATTACACTTGCCTTATTCCACTATTACTAGATTTATTACTATTATTATACTTGTAATTGTTTCCTGACCTGGGGACATCCAAACCTGTAAGAGAGGACCACATCCACAATGCTTATAGACTAACCTCGCTGGTTATATGCAGAAAGGTTATATGCTGTTGATTCCACTTCTTTTCCTAGAAATGAATGCAAGATTTGCAGAGAAAACAAAGTATGTTGATAGTCTCAAGAACAGGAACACAGCTGAATATGTGGGGCCTCTAATTCTGGCCCCCGTTCCACTGCTGTTTAGGAATTCTCTTAAGTAACAATTGAATAAACCCCAGACTTCTCCTGCTCTGTTTCCTGCTATTTTGGTCCATTCTCCATTTTTTCAATATATGCCTTTTGTTATTTCACTTTGCAACAATTACGATCCATTATCACCATAGATTCACCAAGCATTGGGCAGGCTCTATGAGTTGCTCACATCAGATGAAAAACAGGCTCTGAGGAATGTCTGTTTGTCCTTACGTATGTCTGTAAGTTGGTTGCTGAATTCAAACCATTACGAAGTGCTTTGCTTTTTTATTTTGGGTTTCTTTTGGTATGTTTGCTTTTTTAAACTTGAGCTAAGAGCTGTGGAATTCTAGATCATCCGTTTACTGCAAAATTGTTTTTTCTAAAGAATGGATGGAGGTATTAAAGAGAAAAACAAAATAGCACTCTCCAGGTTATTCCCTGAGTGGGAATGAGTCATCTGTAAAACTTCAACTACTACACAGCACAAGATCCTGTCTTTAAAAAGTTCCTGGAATCATTTGAAATTTGGACAAGGATTTTCAGTGTATCAGCTGAATCTCTTACTACTAAGGAAAAAGAGGAGAAGTAATGAAAAAAACTGTATTGGAAGGATGTATTCTTTGTTTGCATTTTTAATTAATTTAAGGCTGATAAAATGTGCTGGGGTATCGGTCTCTGACAATCGCATCCCCAGTTGTCTCCAGACCAGGTGCAATGTAGGGATCTCCTGCAGGGCCATCCGTGGGTGGTGCAGCTTACTCCCAATGCCGCCCTAAACATTGTCCTCATTGAAGAGCAGTTGCACATTGGTGGCCTGGATTTGAAGTAGTTCCTGAACTAGAACTGCCTTTGAGACAAGACCACCTCTTTAAGGCCCCTTAAAATTCCAGCTGTTTACAAATTCACCTAATTTCACCTAATTCCCTAACATTTGGGTAGCACAGTAGGGCTCTAATCCTCCTCCTTAGGACAAGAAGAATTGGCCTCAAGCTGCGCCGGGGGAGGTTGAGATTAGATATTAGGAAAAAATTTTACACTGAAAGGGTTATCAAACACTGGAACAGGCTGCCCAGGGAAGTGGTGGAATCATCATCCCAGGGGGTATTTAAAAGACAGACAGATGTAGTGCTTAGCAATATGGTTTAGTGATGGCTTTTGTTGGTGTTCAGTTGATGGTTGGACTTGATGATCTGAAAGGTCCCTTCCAACCTAGACAATTCTATGATTCTCTGAAAAAAGTAATCTATCCAATTTAGCCTGAGCTCAAAGAAGCATCTTTGACTTATTTAAGGGTTATTAAGCATTGGAACAGGCTGCCCAGGGAAGTGGCTGAGGCAGCATCCCTGGAGGCATTTAAAAGCCGGGTTGACATAGTGCTTAGAGACATGGTTTAGTGATGGTTTTTATCACAGTTAGGTTGATGGTTGGACTAGATGACCTTAAAGGTCCCTTCCAACCTAGACAATTCTGTGATTCTATGATTCTATGAAAAGCAGTGAGTAGAGGAGGCAGAAATGCTGAGTTTGTCGACCCTCAGCCATACACTGACTTGGAGCCCTGCTGTTGGTAGGAGCCAGAGCAGGGCGATGGGGCTTGGTGCTCCTGTCTGTATCAAAAGGATTTTGTTAGAGCAGAGTGACAGCTCTGTTGTAACTACGGCTGAACATCACTTTCTACTTAAAGGTCAACTATTGTAAGTGCTTTAAAATCCTCCTGCTGAGTTGGGCTGCCTTGAATTTCCTGTGCTTCTTCAGGGTGTGATGTGAGATAATGGCTGAGATATGGGGTCATTTACTTACCTCCTTCAAAAAAGCTGTATCTCGTAACCTCCTTTAGAGAACCCCCATGTTGCTAGTGTCAAAGTTGGTACCTAGTCTTCCAAAAAATATTCTTGGTTGTTCAGGAATGACCTCACTTTTAGCCCACACTTCCCACAGCCCCTGCAGGGAACCCTTACTGCTGGTGTGAGGCTGGTCCAGCGCAGGCAGCAGGCAGAGCGCAGGGCAGGGCATGATGGACAACAGAATGACCATGAGCCAGCAATATGCTCTTGTGGCCAAGAAGGCCAAAGGCATCCTGAGATGCATCACAAAGAGCATGGCCAGCAGGTCGAGGGAGGTCATCCTCCCCCTCTACTCTGCCTTGGTGAGGCCCCATGTGGAGCATTGTGTCCAGTTCCGGGCTCCCCAGTTCAAGAAAGACGGGGAACTGCTGGAGAGGGTACAGCAAAGGGCTATGAAGATGATGAGGGGCCTAGAACATCTGTCTTATGAGGAAAGGCTGAGGGACTTGGGTCTTTTCAGTCTGGAGAAGAGAAGACTGAGGGAGGATCTGATCAACACCTATAAATACTTAAAGGCTGGGTGTCAAGAGGAAGGGGCCAGTCTTTTTTCAGTGGTAACCAGTGACAGGACAAGAGGAAACAGGCACAAACTTGAACATAGGATGTTCCATCTAAACATGAGGAAGAACTTCTTTCCTTTGAGGGTGGCAGAGCCCTGGAAGAGGCTGCCCAGAGAGGTGGTGGAGTCTCCATCTCTGGAGACATTCAAACCCCGCCTGGACACGTTTCTGTGCAACCTGCTCTGGGTGGACCTGCTTTGGCAGGGGGGTTGAACTAGATGATCTCCAGAGGTCCCTTCCAACCCCATATCATTCTGTGATTCTGTGGGCTTGCACCTGATGCGCTGTTGATGTCCCTGTTGTCACAGAAGCCTTGGGAGTCTGTGTATCTGCCTCTGAAGCTGAGCAGCACTGGCAGGCTGGCGAGCTTGGAATCCATCTGGTAACTTAATTGTGGTACATATTTTCTTCACAGAATCCTAGTGACAGTCTGGGGGCAAAGATCAATCCTTTATGTTCTCAGCACTTTTTTTAATCGGATGATTTAAAGCCCACACACAGACAGAACTTCTTCTTCAGAAATGGGCTTGGGAAATTAGTGGCCACTAAATACCAGAAAGTCACTAGTAAGCAGGTGGTAAATTATCCAGAAAAAAACTGTGAAGGGCATGAGGCATCACCAGTTCCTTGATGTTCTTCTTTCAGTCTTCTTTGTCCTAGGTGACTGAGTCCGCCTTCATCTCTCAACCTCCATATTAATTGCTTTGGTGACCCAGCAAACTTAGCAACCTCAGCACAGTACAGAGCATTGATCTGAAAAGTGGGCTTTTTGGGTCAAAACTGACAGGAGGATTGCCATAGAGCAAGGGGTGTTCCTTCCATACTGCTCCAAAGCAAAACTGTCCCAACAGAGCCATAGAATAAGCACTAATAATTTACATCTCGTAAAATGGCATCTGGAAGCCACAGTAGAGCTAGGAATAACCAATGTGTGTGAACACACTCCCCCATTCCCTTCTGTTTTACTAAAGATTAATTGGAAATACTTTGTGACAAACAAGCATTTCTTCATTCTAAAGTGGCATTCCAGAAGCAAAGCATCATGGATCGTCATTGGCATGGCAGTGCACCAAGACCAGGTCTCAAGACTGACTTTTTCAAAAGCAGTTGAATGCAAAATTCTCATGGCATTCAGAGTCTTCATCAAATGAGTATTTTCTGGGTTGGCTATACTAGATTCCAGCAGCATTCCAGGCAAAAATAATTATGAAATTATGAGCTAATTCATAATTTTCCCGTGGAGGGAAATTACATACCAGGTTGTTCCTGGTTCATCTTGATAGTCCAGTGGCAAACTATAGCCCATAGACTTCCTCTGGGGAACTCTCTGTCAATGCTATCATCAAATTGCCCTGATGTCCAGACTGAGTTAGAGCACAACTGACTGAATTTCGAGCAAAAATGGATCATATTGATTTTGGAAAAAGCAAAAATCAAATGAAATACTGAAATGTGTTCATACTGGTCAAAGACCTGAATGTCCTCCTCACTTTAGTTTGGAAAAAACGATGCTGTGTGCAGAGGAGAGCTGCCATGACTATGCGTTATAGACATTTAGAAGAGGGGAGAGAAGATAACTTTAACATTTCTATTTGATTTTTTAAAGGATATAATCTCTCTTGTGGTTTGTATTAGAGAACACCCAGTTTACAGGGCACACATATCTCAGACTCTCCCAGACTGTAAATGGGCATTTTAAGGCAGTATTGGTAAACTCAGGAATCTGTAAGTGTATACATATTTAGGTACAAATGTATACATCTGCTCTGAGGAAGGTCTGGAAGAAGAAGACTGCCTCACTAGACTGAGGAAGAGATTTGAGGTACAGACAAGCAAGAGGAAAGCTACAAGAGGGTGGTGAACTGCAAAAAGCTGAGGCCACGCCGGGAACAAGAAGGAATAGAAAATGAGATCTGGGGAGCAGTGGAGCCAGACAGCCCTTGGAAAGTCAGAGCATTTACAGAAGGGAATTAGAAGGCAGCAGAAATGCTCTAGCAGGAGGGGAGAAGGGGGAGATTCATAGAATCATAGAATCATTAGGGTTGGAAGGGACCTTAAAGATCATTGAGTTCCAACCCCCCTGCCATGGGCAG